>JAANHX010000094.1:0-600000 GCA_011320135.1 Phytophthora betacei
ACCTTGAGTCGAGGAACCTTGACAGGGAATTCAGTTGGTAGTTGTCTGCAGGAGGAGAATTTCGTCAATTCTAGTACAAAACTGCAAGTGTTTTAGTATCGTTTTCAATGCGTACAGCTGCAACGCAAGTGGACCGCGTGAGTGTCGGCTACAGGCACCTCGAAAATTGTTTGCTGCTGATTCTTGGCCCGACCGCCTGCGCGAACGAGACTCGCCAGCTGACGTCCTCTCCTGCAGGCCACAATAGCATTCAGAGCGTGAGTTCCGCCAGTTATAGAGAGCGAGCGACGGGGGAGACGGGAAAGGCACCACTTACAGCCGCTCGAGCTCGCTCAAGTGCGTCTCCTGCTGCGAAGCTCGGCTGGAAGAGCTTCGGTACCCGAAGAACGACATTGCACTTTGTTATGCGTTCAATCGAATAACACAGGGAACTGGCATCCCTCGTGGTAGTGACATAACATGGCTACATCTCACTTCAACATAGAAATGGCTACAGTCTCACTTCAACAAATAGCTCTGTTGCTATGACTTCATTAGCAGGAGACGATTCTAATGGCGAGACGTCGACGATGCATGTATCTCTCAAGGAGCTGACGGATGCAATGGATACAGCGGTGTATGTGGCGGAGAAGTTCCCGTTAATAGTGGACCCCAGTGGCCAAGCCACGCGATTTCTCAAATACCAGTGTGGCACAATGCTCATGGTGGCCAATCCGACCGACATGGCGCCTAATTCATTGCGTCGACATCTCGTAGGCGCTTTGAAGAATGGGTCGCTGCTTATTGTTAATTTCGACAGCTTGGTAACGCTGGAGTTGGAGCAGTTCTTCAGCCCCGATAGCTTCCCGCGCGAAGTATTTTCACGACAACTATTGTTCTCTCCGGAGGTGTTCAGCAAGTTATTACGGTCGAATGAGGGTGATCCTGATGTATCGGAGTTTATTATCAACGATCACTTTAAGCTCGTGGTACTCTGCCAAGCGGAGACGCCGCCACCTGCGACAGCGAAGGAGATGTGTGTCATTCACGTGCATTTGCCAACACAAGATAAGGCAGACCGTTCCAGTGATAGTGCTGACTTTGCAAAACTTCTTGGTGTCGTGAAGGAAACCAAGCGGAATAGTATAGAGCTGGTAGGGCAGCTTTTGATAACGAGCTGGATACAGTTGTGAGCTGTCTCGACAAGAACTTTGACATCGAAAGCGAGGATGGTCATGGCCACACCAGTTTGTCAGAAGCCTCTTGTCAAGGACACAAGGATATCGTAAGCTTGTTGCTTGAGCGTGGAGCTGACCCGAACAAATGCAATGACGAATATCGATCGCCACTGTATCGTGCGGCGTACAACGGACATCTCGACACTATCCAGCTCCTCTTAGAAAGTGGCGGAGATCCGCAACTCCGCTCGAAGCAGGGAGAAACAGCCTACGACGTGGCCTAAAACGCTGAGGCACAAGCTGTCTTAGCGCAGTGGGACCTTTCAAGGACTAACAAGCTACTTGAGGAACGGAGGAAGCTCATCGAAGCGAAGTGCAAGAGAGAATCGCCAATCACGTGGAGCGAAAGCAGTTTGCGCTAATGCAGATCCACTCGGAGCTGCTAGAGATCGCACGAGGAGGTAAAGCTGAAGACCTTGACAAACGACTAGAGCAGCTCGCTGATGAAGCCTTAGAAACTGGGGAACGTCCTCGAGCTAGCGCAGATATTCGAGACGAAAAAGGCAGTACCTTACTTGCACTTGCAGCTCAGTTCGATCATGTGGAAATTGTGAGTTTGTTAGTATTCAAGGGTAAAGCTCTTGAGGTGCAAGCTCGTGAGATGGCTGCTGCTAGTGCGTCATCGGCACAGAAAGAAGCTGCAGCGAAGACAGCAATGCTGGCTCGTGTATGGAAAGTTAACGTCAATTCTCGCGACTGTCGCGGCTGGACTCCTGTTGCGATTGCTGTGTTCCACGAAGCGAAGAAGAGTCTGCGTGTTTTGCTGGACAACGGAGCGGACCCGAGTCTTAAGAACCAGTACAACAAGAACGCTTACTATTTCGCAAAGATGATTTGGACGCAGCCAACAACATAGTCAAATCCAGAGGCGGAAGTAAGTATATTCACTATTCGTGTTGAGTAACGATTAACATTGTCTGCTTCATAAAAATGCGCCAGATTCGTCAAGTTCTGGTCGATTGGGAGAACGAGCATCGGCCAGCGCCGGTGACACCAGTGGCAACAGCACCAGAGCAAACCCCGCTCAAAGGCAGGAAAATCAAGCCCAAAGAAAGCTGCTGGTAAAACCCAGAAGAAGACGGCGACTATCCCTAAGTCTTCAACTGCCAGTGACACCAAAACGAAGACACTTAAAGTCAAAAAGCCCAAGTAGGAACAATGTCACGAAAGCCCCTTCTCGTTCAGAATATGTCGTTGCGAAATTGGCGCTAAAGTGGTCAGTAATCTTGTTTTCACTTCGTCACCATGTCCTGGATCACTTAAGCTTTCGCGACTCGGTGTTCAGACAATTTTTTTTTTTAATGACGGTTCGCCAAATCTAATACTTCCCTTGTTTATTGATTTACAAAACTGTAACATGCAAAGATTAGTCACGATCAATGACACCGCGGCTATTGGCAACAGCGAAGGTCAGCTGCTTGACAAGCACATCCTTAGTGGAGTAGGCAGGAAGGTGTAGCGTATTTGTACATGTGCGTGCAAATGGCAGAGCTCGATCCACATCCAGATTATCGACAACTCGGCGCACGACCTCGAAGGGTGGCTTGAGTGCCTGAAAGCCTCCAGGTGGAAGGTTCGGACATCCCGTGGCGTACAGCAAAAATGCTCGGCGCTCGGCAGCAGACATTTCCTCCAATGCTTCAAAGAAAAACTGCACGGGTTGACTGTCCTTCGTGTAGCCATGCGCAAGCTTCGTATCCTTGACCAAAGACTCCACATCCCACTTGATATCTTCCTCACCACACAGCAGCGATATCAACTCGGGAACAAACAGCAACCTCAGCTTCCCCACAGGAAGCACCTCACTAATTCCTTCGCGGAAAGCCAGCACCTGCGCACGAATACCGGAATCGAGCCACAGCTCCAGCACCGCTCGTACATACAGCGTCAAGTTGTCAGCCGTCACGGCGATATCGTCCCCTCCCACAACCAAAGGCTCCTGCGAAAACGGGTCGATGAGCGTGAAGCCGGCGGCTTCCAGCCAATCCTGGACGTCCATCTGATCGATCTGGACATTCTGCTCTCCTGCAGCCAGCTTCTTGGAAGCCTTATACATTGAATACAAAACTCGTCCGTGACTCAAGAAAATGACGCCCAGTTCCTCCAATCCGAAACTCTCGCCAACCACAAGCTTCATAAACTGCGTCGACAACGGCAACGGCAGCAGACGCCCGTCCATCAGAGCCTTGCCTGCTAATCTACCCATCATGCGGAAACGCTCGACAAGCTTCGAGCTTGGTATGCGGTGAGGGTATGGGAATAAACCGTTCGAGTGCCGAATCACAGCTGCATCTTCAGCGATTTCATCGGTGACGTCCATTTCATCCTTTCGTCGAGCTGCAGCTTTACCAGCCTCAGCCTCGTCGTCCTCACCAGGAATCCAGTACTTACTCTTCTGGTTCTCGGTAATCGCTTGCAGTGCGTGTGCAGTCGTTGAGTAGAACGCCGCCGTAACTCCAGAGCCATAGCCTTTCTCCCCAGCAAATATCACATCCAGGATAGCTTTGCGCTTGACGTGCATTTTCATCACGGCGTCCGCGGATTGCAAGATATTTTTGCGATGTACCTTGACGCGTTCTTTCGGCATCGGAGTAATTGAGATCGTTTGGTTGTAGATGCCACCTCCCACCATCGATGACATGGAGTCGGCTGAGCTTTCCTCAATATTCAGCTGATTGCGGAACCAGTGCAAGGAGCGCGCGCAGCCGAATGATGTTGCGCGGAGCAGTTTCTCCCGTAGTTCACGAGGGAAGAAGAACTTGCAATGGGTCACTAATGCATCACACCATGGCGGATAAATACCACTACACATGGAGAGCACATCTTGCATCTGCGTCTCCAGCTTATTATACAATCGTGGGCTCGTCCACAGTGCTTCATCCAGAGACGCCGAATCCCCACGAGATTGGAATAAATAGCGGAGCAAGCGCACCGCACTTGCCACCGAGTCAGACACAACGACCTTGTCACTGCCAGTCTGTGGGGCGGTGAGTCGACTTAGCCATCGAGACGCTTCTGCAGCACTACTTGCGTTCATCTCTTCAAATTCCACAATGCCACGCAGCAATAGCCGTGCAGGGGGTTTAGACTCCAAAACTGCGAGAGGTTCTACCGACACAGCGCCCGAGTTGTGTGCATCGGAAGCGACTGTTTCGGGGGGAGACTGTGCCTCCCATTCCACTTGAAAATCGCAGTACAATTTGTACGTCAGCTTCCACGGTGGCAGAGCAATATCTGCCGCAAAAGAACTGGTATCACTGGTGTTTGTGCGGGCTCTAGCTTGGTGTTCTTGGCGCAGCTCCTCCACACATTTCAGTATATTCCGATCAGCAGGGAAAGCTCGGAGAACCACAGGCTGTCTCAGTGCCTTTTTGCCGGGATTCTTTGCTTGAGGGGTCTTGGAAGCATCGTTGGGTGGGCCCTTCTCCTCGTCGTCGTCTCCACTACTGCTACGAGACCCACCAGACGTCAGCGATTTCTCCGAATATCCTCGTGATCGTAAAAACTTCAGTAACTGCTTCGACTTCACCGCATCCTTGCACTCATGCACGATGAGCGAGATAAATCCATCAGCTTTCAGCACCCTTCGACCTGTATTGCGGTCTGCAAACTTGGAGAATGTAACGCAATATTTGGCGTTTGAACCAGGATGACCGTACTTGGATGGATCCCGAACTGCCTGCATAAACGCAATAAATTTTTCCACGTCCCAAGGAGCTGCTTCCGAAGCCTTTCGCTGAGTTTCTGCCGTCAACTTCCTCCGTTTCTTCTTCTGCGAGCCCGCAGAAACCGATTCTTGACTGAATGTAAGAAAGACGTCGAGCAATGCCTTGCGAGCACCGATCTTTGTTTCATATTGCTGGGTGGACGGATCGAACTGAGTCAGAAGCGACGCAGCTGTATCCTTGCTCACCTTGTTTCTGTCAACACGCTCCAACCCGAATTCGGACGAAACCACAATTCGATCCTGTGATGGAGCACTGACGTCACACTTGCGGAATCCCACCACCACGGTCACCTTCGGCAACAGCGAACAAGTCATCTTGGGCTTGGCACCCTGAGGCTTCTTAACGTACGCTTCCACACTCTCTTCGCTTGGCTTTTCTCGGTCAGAAGACTTTCGTTGTCTGGACGTGTTTGCATTCGTTGAGGATGCAGATATCAAAGCTGACGCTTCCTCTTCAGTTTGCCCCTCACTTCCAGCTAGTTCACTTCCAACTAGTTCACTTCCAACTAGTTCATTTGGAGGAGAGTTAAGTCTAGTGGACGCTTGGTCAGCAGTTTCAATGTCGCTGGGAGCGTTAGCGCCACCAGCAGTAGATGCGCGCGATATCAAACTTCGGATCTGATCCATTGCAGAGCCTGAAGATCCCAGTCCGCCCCCGAGTCGATTCTGCTGCAGCGATCCAGCTACTCTTTCGAAAGCCCGGTGGATGGCACTGTCTTGGCCACTACCAAACAACCTGCTTGAGCCACCTCGGTCCGATGCCATTTGCAGCGCTGCCAATAGACGAGAAGGCCCACGACCAGATAGAACTCCTCCGTCAACGGCAAAATTCAATACTCGGTCTTGATTCACCTTGACAGCGAGAGAAGGTTGATCTGATCCAAACGCAATTTCCACGACGACAGTCGACGAATCTCGAATCGAATCCAAACCGGAAGGGAAGCTCTTGATCGTTCCCGCCACACATAGATCCTTTACAGACGAACCTGTTGGAGGGTAACACCCACACACGATCGCCAACGCTACCTGCCAGCAACGAACTATCCCGAGCAGGAAACAATCGCCGAATGCTCATGGCCTCAATTCGATCGCTCTCATCACCTTCTTTAAGCGTGGACAGATCTCGTGGCGGGAATCGGACACGGTCTTTCTTCACACGCTTTTTCTCCGTATAGGAGTTGACTTTCACATCCAGCAAGGTGTTTGCAGGAGTACTGGACGAGCGATCGTTAGTGTAGACGCGCGTGACTTCTCCCAATGACCCATCCACCTCAACTACACTGCCAACTTGAGGCTGAAGCGCACGCGGCCGAATGCAATCAACTGGAACCTTGTGAACAACTCGGTTACCAGTCAGCAATTTCACCGAATGGACGGCTTGAGCTGCTAGCACCTCTTCACGCGTGGGATTCTTCCCGTCACTCGACTTCCGAACCTCGCCTGAGTCATCCAATAGCACTGCCGCATACCAGGCCCCCGGTAGGCTTCTCATTTTCAGCACACCTGAATTTTTCACCTCTACTTGTAAAGCTCCGTCACTCTCAAGCTGCTGCTTCAGCGTGGATGCCTTCCGTTTTCGCTTGTTGTTCTTTCGCTTCTTCTTGCTATCTGAATTGCCGCCACTATCAGCTGCATCGCGTGATCCGAAAAGCTCCAGATCTAACGTAATGCCTTCGTACACTTCAACGCTTTTGATCAGCTTGCACTGTGAGTCATGAAGCACCATCTCTGCTAGGTCATCGTTTGTACCGTCGATAGGCTTGAACAGGTGATAGGACCGTGTATCATCATACCCCACAACTACGAACTTCTTCCACTTCCCTTCAACCACTTTTTGAACGGAACGCCCCACCAGATTCAGGTACAGCAGCGACAGATCCGAATCTATCACAGGCATGGAGCGAGACACCGTTTTCTCAAACGACTGGAAGTGCGTCATAGGCGAAGACTGAATAGACTTCCCCTTAGGGCGACTAGAAGCACTTCTATCACCGGTACCTCTGTCTCCAGGCCGCATAAAGGCAATCCTTAATTGGCGAGTAAGCGGATAAAGCTCTCGTCCTTTGCCAGTGTTGTAAGAAACTAACGGGAACGCTTCCTCTTGCGTAATGATACTCTGCAACCTGAGAATCAGATGTTTCAGCGCAGCTGGGCAACGCTCGAAGGTCTGCATCAATGCCGTAGCTCGGGCTTCATCCAGCACACCCTGTGGTGATAAGTACTGAAGAGCTGCAGGCAACAACTCCGACTGTTTGAACTCATACGTCGTGATAGAGTTCGCCTCCTCAAATAACTCCACCAAGTCGACCAAAATGAGTTCTCTTTCGCCCGAAGGGGACTCATCAGAGAACTCTTTTAAACGCCTCGAAAGGTTTCGAAGCTTGTGAAGATGAAGCATTCCACTTTGAAGCATATCTGCACGGAGCGACTTCAACAAATCCAATCCTCTTCCGAAAATCGTGTCACGAGGGCTGCTAGGAGAAGACCCTCCAGGAGAAGTACTGACCCAGCACGCCGACGCATCATTTAGTTGCTCGATTTGCTCACTGATACCTCTCCTTTCAATTTGATGGAAGATTGACGATTCCTTGGACGATTTTCTCACCATCGCTTGCAAAATACGGACTGCTAAGATAAAGGAAGGTAAGTTAGGATTGTGAGCTGCTGTGTTCCCAGTCTGAGGGCTTATTGTCGAAGACGCGGGTGCCACGACACTTGTCCGAGGTGCTGCTGCATCCGAGCTAATCTGGTGGTGTTTCTCGCCTTGAAGTAAGAAGTGTACTGTGTCCAAAATGAGCACCACGTCTGTCTCTTGTAACGTACGAATGAGCCGTGACGGCGCCATTTCCAATACACATGCCACAGTAGAGATAACTGAGCGCTCCACGTTCTGGATGTCCATATCGTGCAGAACTGCCAGCAAGCATTCTGTTATAGCGAGACTAAAATCATAAATCTCGTCAGCTGTGGCACTGAAAGTCTTTTGTTCCATCGCCGAATCTTCATCTGAGCATCCTTTGTCGCTCGCACTCGATGCGCGTCTCCGTCTGGTGGAGTTCGTACTGCTGCCACTAGTTGTACTTTGAGGAGCCTCGTCGGTGCTCATGGATTCAGATGAGACTGACCCAAGGCGGCGCTTGTTGGTCGATCTCGACTTGCTTGACATGCCGCCGCCGAGGTAGACCATGTCATCATCACTGGGTATTTCTTCATCCTCCATATTGTCACGAAGACCAGCGCCACCACCCAATCCTTCACCATCGTCGTCGTCGTCATCGTCATCATCATCATCATCATCATAATCCATGAAGTATCCTCCTTCGCCTTCCAAATCGTCATCCATTTCGTCATCATCACCATACTCACCATCGTGATCTGAGGGGCAAAACCACGCTCGACTCCTACCAGCAATCATTTCGTCGCCTTCTGATAAATCGCTGTCGTACTCTCGCATCCCTGTTGTTCGCTGATGAAGCTCCAGCAACTTCTTCATCGGAGACGGAATGGATGTCACTCCACAAGTCTCGCTCGCTGCCTTGTCAGCTGCAATAACCACGTCCATCACGCTTTTCTTTTCTCGATCTTTAGCTTGTATACGAGCTCCACATTGCAGTAAGAATGCTGCAGCATCACAGCGACCGGTTCTAGCTGCAACGTGGAGTGCCGTGCCGCCGATTCCTACCTGATGAACATCAGCGCCTCGCTTCAAAAGTAGCCGTACCATTCCGAGCGACGCAGACTCCACCGCAACATTTAGTGGTTTATCAATCTCGTGTCCGTGAACATCATAGAGTTTCGGGAAGTTCAAGTCTGCGCCGTCCTTCAGCAGGACATTCACCGCAGGAATTGAATCGGTCCGGATAAAGTCGAGTAGTAGTGTAGAGAGCACATCTGGGTCCGGCAGCGAGTTCACGCGTTGGCGATTGCGGCTGTTCCTGGGTGATCGTGACGCAGAACCTTTCGGAGAAGCTTGAGCCGAGCTAATAGATCCCAACGAATGCTTCCTGCATACTACTCGCGTCAGCATTGCTGTGAGTTTCAACGTGTTTGTCCGCAGAGCTGTCGACGCCGACTGTAGTAGTTGCAGCACGCCACTGAACAAGTCTGTATAAATTTTCTCGCGTACAAACACGTTGACCAGTTGCGCTCGGTTGTCGAATAAGTGAAGCAGCAAATTGACCATTGCAAGACGCGACTCGTCCGATTCTGCGCCGTCTGTGTTCACTACGACTGCGACGAACTTGCGCAGAACTTCAGGTGTCACAAGCTCTCCACCTTGGCCATGAGGAATGCGGTGGAATACTAACAACAAGCACTTCGCTGTCTTGACGTGCAGAGGAACGTGTTTGTGCTCCAGAGCATGACGCAAAAACCCAATCAACTTGGATGCAAGCTCCACCGTAAGCTCCCCACCCTGGATAATTTTCTTAGGTGATGGCTTCTTCTTGTCATTCAAACGGTGTTTTTGACTGGACTTCCCACTCCATCGCAGCTTCATGCAACATTTCTGTAGAATCCCAAGCGCTGTCATTACAATACTCGGATGGAAGCCGCCGTCTTTCTCATCTCCATCGACAAGACTTAGCAGAAAATCCAGATACCCGAAAAACTTTTCACGTGCCAGCAGTTCACGGAGAGCGAACGACTCTGTGCTGCACACACTCGATAACCCACTTAAGCACTCTTCCACGATCATCTGCGATCTTTTAAGGTTCTGGGTCTCTGTGCTGTTCTTGTTCTTCCAAGCTAAGAGCTGCGAGATGTACAGACCCACAACCTCCACCATCTTCGCTCGAGCAAACGTGTGTCGGTCCATCTTCATCAAATAGTTAATAGACTGCACTGCCAAAAGCCGAACTTCCACTGGATACGTCCGCTCCTGTCCACGGAAAAGATCTGCTAGCACAGTCAGTAGTTCTGGGTCTTTTGCTGTTTCAGACGATCGTCCACCACCAAAGCCACGAGTCAGGAACGACGGCCCGTCGGCCCACTCGTTATCCGCCGACGCGTCCATCATCGCCAGCGTGTGTGTCAGTGTCTGCAACGTGTCGACCAAGCGACTGCCTGTGGGCTCCAGAAGTAGCTTCTTGAGCTCATAGATCGACACACCATAGGCCAGTTTGGCTCTCTCCTGCAGCTTCTCATGCTTCCGTCGCTTCCGTTTCTTCGCCTGCTTTTTGCTCTTGTCAGCTGCCGCTATCCACGCAGCTTTCGGACGCTGCGTGAAGCAGTTCGTACACATGCGTCCAATCAGCACCGTATCACAGCTCGTACAGGTCCATGTGTCCTCCTCTTCGTCGTCACTGTCACTGTCGTCGCTGTCCTCACTGGAAGACGAGAACGACTCGTCTTCGCCACCTCCGAGCGCGTCCGATAGGCGGATACTTAGACCAGATAGAGGTGGCCGCGGGTTCAACGTTCCACAAACGCCGCACACGCGCATTGCCGCAGGGTTCACCATAGTGCAGGCAGCACAGCTCCAGTCCGAAGAAGCAGCTCCGAGTCCGCGAGAGACAGAAGGCGACGGGTTTGCAGTCTCGCACATCTCGCAGAAGCAGCGCGATGCCTCGTTAAGGAACGTACAGGCCGGACAGCTCCATTTCTGGGGCGTCTTGTCCTCCTTTTTCTCTTCCTGTTTCTCTTCCTGTTTGTCTTCTTCTTCCTCCTGCTTAGGCGGCGGCTCTTCCGTCTTGCGCTCCTCGTCCTCGCTTTGGCGACTCGTACTGCGCTTGCGCTTACCGCCGCGACGCTTGCGGCCGCCTCGACTGGGCGCGGAAGACTGATCCATGCTTGAGCTTCCTTCCGTGCGGTTTTTTTTTTTCGACTGTGGCTGGTCAGAAGACCTGGCAGCGCGCTAGGTACGATAATCGGACTTAGCGATATGACCCACTTCAACGTTGTCCTCTGTTCAACGATCTCTGTCTCATCATGAGACTCTCGTGAACGGTGGTGGCCATGAGTTTGCGCTTTGTTTCTAACGTTAATATTTATACTGTATGGTAAACTACCAGTAGTTTTACTAGCGTTGACGGAATTAGAGATACTTCGTTGTGCGGTTTCGTGCATTGCAGAAGCAAGTGGACGCCTCGATGGCTACTCGAAGCGTTGGATTAGATGGTGCTGAGTCACAGTACTGCGATCTCTCGGTAAGTCCTCGTTGTGCTGCTGCTAGATCAGACGTAGGTGCTGACCGGTTCGTATTGCAGGGACGCGGACTCACAACGGGGCAAGCTGACCGCACACTTCGCGTATTCGCAACGGCTGACACTATCGACTTGTCCAACAATGAGATCGACAAGATACCGGCGTCAATCCCCACTGAAGTAGTAACACTGGACATTTCATTCAACGTTATTGCAAGTATTCAAGGGATCGAACGGCTGAAGTTTGTTCAGGAGCTTCACTTGGCGTTCAACCGCCTCGATGACGTCCGAGCGCTTGAATTCTGCCCACGACTCGTTCGAGTCAACTTGAGTGGGAACAGGTACAGTCTTGGCTCCAGCTTTTACGGCCATGGGGGCGCTGTACGCTAATGTCGATCGTGTGTAGGCTTATGAATACAAAAGGGCTTGAAACACTCGAGCTTTTGGAGAACCTAGATGTCTCCGACAACCTAATTGAGTTGTACGTACAAGAATTTTATCTTGGGTTAAGCTATTGTCCTAACTCAACGTTGTTTTCATCAGCCCAGAGGCGCTTCGGGCACTTTCACTCAACCAGAACCTTACACATTTGACGATTCGAGGCAACCCACTGAGTCAAAAGCCTGGTTACCATGTCCCAATGCTGGACATGATCCCCAGTCTGATCATTTTGGACGACAAAAAGATGCGGAGTAAGGCCACTTACAAGACAAAAGACGTATCGACCATCAAGTCCGTCTCATACTGTAAGCTAGCAGAACGGTTCACTTTGATAATCGCATTGTATTTACAGCTACCTTTCGGGTGTTGCAGCACGGATTTACGACGATAAGAAGCAATTCATGATCCACAAACAAACTCGGCCACGCCCTGCCACAACTATACAGCCATTACTCCCAGGAGACCCCGCGTCGAAATATGATGGTACAATGTTTTCTCCCTCCTCCCATCGAACCCACTCACGAACGTGCTCGAGCGGGCCTACAGAAATACCAACAAGGCTCGCGGCCGATATCACCACCAGTGCCATTTTCACCTAAGGCGCTTAACTCACCCGCAAAGAATCGAGCCGCTCCCTACTTGAGTATGTACGACAGACTAGCGCAGTCGAATGGATTCACTTCTACCCGACCCATTTCTCCGACCGTCAAGCCCATCTTAGATCCAAAACCTAGCAAACCTGACATTGCCGCGCTATTGCGGTTGCGTGAAGAGCAATCTGCTGCTGTACGTCTGCAGAAAGCAGTCGCTAAGTCATCCAACGAAAGCAATCGAGGTAGGCGAAGCTGCCTTGTCACTTTAGTCACGGGTGCATTGATATCATGTCGTTTATAGCCATTACGCCGAGTACGCCAAGGAATTCGAACCAACAGCAGCACCAACAACAACGGACACCATCGACCGTGCGCGGTTCGGCCAGGCGTTCATCGATCAAAGCAAACAATCCCGAACCTTCGGCCACTGAACGCACCCTGGACGAGAAGCAGAGGAACGTCTTAAGCGTGATTCAAAACCTGATCGAGCACAAGAAACAAACTTTAGCCACCCTCGGGACGCAAAAGGTAGGCACAGGAACAACAACTCGTTATAATAACGGGTCAGGTCAAATAGTGCGATAACCTGAATGTCCAAGTAGCCAAGCATTGTGAGCCCAAGTCCAATAAATAGCGGCTTCAGATTTTGTTGCCGTGGTGCTTCAAGTCCGTCTCATCTATCAGCCGAGGTCGGCGTCACATGCTTCTGCTCCTAGCAGCTCCATGCAGTTGATCGACGGGAAATAGTGCAGACGTTCCCGGGAAAAGTCGATGTATCGTAGTTCCCCGGGTGACAGCGTCATTATGTCAGTCTGGCCGATCTTTGCAGCGTCAAAGACGCTGGCAGGTGTGGGCTGGGAGTTGCGGTGTACCCGAGCATACAGAACTCCACTACTTAACAATTCCTCCAGAAGCACGCGCATGTCCTGAAGACTGACAATCTTCCGCATCTTCTTCTGAACAGCGCAATCTTGAATACCAGGACAGCACATGACGATATTCACGACCTTCCGCTTCAACTTGAGAGCCATCTTTGCGTTAGCACTTCCATCCAAGTGAAGCCATGGCCGCGCAACCACAGTGCTGTCCTTGTCGAATATGAAGTGAACTTTTTCCGCTGTCGAATCACTCGTAATCCGGTATGGATGCAAAGCCCAGAGGCTAGCAAATTTCCGGAGTATGAAGCGACTGTGATCATACCCATTCACCTCAAGAACACTTCCTTTGCGGATCATGTCGTCCACCTCGCGCTGGATCAGACTGCGCGTATTGTTGCAGTCCGCAGAATTCTTATGTCCAGATACTGCGTATCTTTCTTCCAGCTCGTTGAGCGTCACGCCTGAGCTCGCTGCTTCAGTGAGTACAACAGACACCCACGACGAAAATGAATGATGCGGGACGTGCTTCCTTCGTTTTGATCTTCCTTGGGGCATCTGGTGACTACCGGAAAAGGCCTCCATCGCCTTAATATTTTGCGCTTGTGTCACTTCGTCAGCCACTCCAAACACTGACTTCACCGCCCAATATTCTTTCAAAAAATCCTCTGGAAACACGCCACCCCATTGTCGCGACAAGTGACCTGCCAAACCTTTAACTGCTGCTACGCGTTGGATCTCAAGATCATTCGCAGAGCGTCTACCAGGCGTCACATACGACGGAACGAGCTGAGAGAACCCCGAAACCATGGACGATAATGCCACTGCAGCTTGTCCTGGCGGCATATTCGCTTCGATTTCATGCTCAAAGTAGCGATCATTCTCCTCAGCCACCATCGTGGCTTCATCGACGTTTTCGTTTACAAACGACGAATACTTGGCGGCCTCGCAGAAAGTCTCCATCAAATAGTGAGGAATCTTCAAGCTTTTCATTTCAAAGACCTTCGAGTGGACTTGAAAGCCTCGCTGCTTTTGGTTCTTGCCTTCATTCGCTTGAGGCGTCCGTGTTATCAATCCTGCCAGCCACAAGTACCTCCATACCAACTTCACTTCACTCTCTTCCCAGCTACTCATAAGCGCATCCGCTAGAACAGAGTAATAGCTGGAACGCTCGTGGAGAATCACTTGCAATGCCCGACACAGCAATGCAGTCAATCGTGGCTGGCTCATGATGGCAGCTTCCTCGTGGAAGGCTCCACCAGGGTTTTTCATCTGCGTGATGGTGACCTTCGCTCTCTCCAGTCTGGCTTGAATAGCTGGTGCTTCTAGTAAATCATTTACACGGAGCATACACTCGACCGGTTTCTTCTTGAAGACGTTACCAAGCTCCTTCCACGATATCAACGTGCGCGTCAAGTTCGTCGTCCGGAACGCAACCCGCTCATCTTTTGATTGAAGTGCTAGAGGCACCTCGACAAACCACCGACATGACATTTGCTCAAGGTAGAGGTCTATCAGTCGTAAATCGTCTTCAAGGTTCCACGTCATGGTTCGACGCGTTCTCTTGGCCCCAACGTGCTTGCGGAACTTGCTGACACCAGCTTCACTCGTATCAGCAGGAGTCATCAATGCTGAAATACAACCATTGCTATTTTTTGCAATCTTGCGTCGTTTCTGCGAAGACTCCTCCCCTGCTGACACGCCTGATTGATAGCGTTTGCGCTTCAGCATCTGAATCGGTCCTGCGGCCGCTTTGGCTCGAGCCGTACTGTTTCTTGTCGTCGTTGTGGAGTGAGGAACCCACGCTTTAAGAACGTAGATATTGTGCTCCGACAGCGGAGCTGATTGAATAAGAGCGCCGTCCAGCTTGATGCTTACGCTATTAGGATCCGGCGACGCAGTGCCTAATTGAGCCCCCTCGACGCTCAAAAAGCGTAGCGCCTTCCAATACGCTTTTACATCCTCCATTCCGTTAAAATCGAATTCCAGAGGAACTCGCCCGGCGAAGTGGTCACTCTTGCTCTTGCACGAAAAACCCGGTGCGTAAGCATACGAATGCTCGGATGGAAGCCGATGCAACACGCGTGTGCCTTGTTTGACGCTGATACGAACATGACATTTGATCTTGAACAACCCCCCTGATAACGTCGCAAACGCCACTCTTGAAACAATCGAATCGAAGTCGTCTGATGTCTGGAAAACGTTAAAAAGGCCTGGCGAAGACGTATCATGCACCACCTGAAGGAGCCTCAGATCGAGTAAGACACGCACGATCTTCGAGAACCGATCCGCTTCGCATCCTCGAAGTTTCTCCACAAGCGATTCGGGCAGCACGTCCCACGAGCCACCCTTCGACATAGCTAGCCTAACTGCTGCTTCTTCTCGGTCCGTGAGCAGTTCCGGGACACCAACCAGCTGGATATACTCCTTTACAGTCAAAAGATCTAGGACATCTTTCAGCACGAACGAAGTCTCCTTCAAACCGTCACATGATAAGCCAATTTCACGCGATTCACCAATAGCACAGCGAGGGGTTAAGCGCTCAATTCGATCCCAAATCAAAAAGTGGAATGCTCGACACTTGAACATCATGCCAAAAAACATCCCAAGCCCACGACTTTGCTTCTGTAGTTTCGCCAGCCCAAGCCGCGCCAGCTTGTAAGACACGGCGCTATACTGGACAACCTCCTGGTCACGCGGTTCCTGCGTGCGAGCTTCCTGCGAGAAATCTTCTTTCACTACGCCACCACCGGTGTTGGTGCGGCGCTGCTTTCGGCGGTTGGTCACCACGACATAATCGTCATTATCGTGGTCCACAAGATTCGCCTGGTATTTCCGCTGTTGCTCCTCCTCGTATGCTTTAATAAACTCTCGGATCGACTCACGACTGCGCTGATATCCAAGCAGCACTGCGCACTTTACCTTTCGATGTACTTTCTTAAGAACCTGTTTCGGCGGCAGAGTAATATCCATCGTGGTCATTTTCTTCTCCTCGACAAGCTCATCCACAATTCGGCGGACGGAGCGGATATCCATGGTACTAGCTTCCGCCATCCGCTCCATATCGACCAAACCAGTTCGTAATTGATGCAGCGACACAATCTTCTCCATCTGTACCCGTTTTAGTATGTAGTTTCTTCGCCTGTCGATCGTCGACGCCCTCACCACTCCGCGTGCTGCTTGGATCATTGTGCCTGGTTGAGGTTGGCCACTAACATCATCGTCGTCGTCTCCTTTAGGTGTGCTATACTTATCAGTCGTACGGGTTACCCGTACCCCCACACTGGTATCCGTCGAGTTGGTGCTGCTACTAATTGTGGCACGTTTGCTACTCCCCTCCTGCTTCCCAGCACCAGGAACAAACATCCGATACATTGTGCTCTTACCCAGAACAACTTGCTCCACTGAAATATTGTAATTTGAGATCAATCCTTGTGCCAATTTGTAAGGTAGTTTGAACGTTGGGACGCCTAACACATCTCGGAGCTCAGGTACTGTGGCTCCAACCTCTTCTCGGTCTTGAATAGCCACGTACATTTGCTCCATGATCCCACGTTCGACCACCGGGCGGCCTACAGCCATCGCACCAGGTCCAAGATCCTCAAAAGTCACAGATGAGCCTCGCCGTCGACCAGATCCACCGGTCAAGCCATCTCGCAGACGGATACACCACAGTTTGCGCCCAATGTATTCACCGGCAGTTTTGCATCGCGCCATAAACAGCTGAAGCGGAAAATTCGGTTGTGCGCTCATCTGCTGGATGAAATAATTCCGCAACTGCTCCTGGTGACGCTTCCCGTAGCCTAACTCGCGTCCAATGTCTGCAAACACACACGTTCTGTCACCTCGTGCTTTCATCATATTGACAATCACCTGCGCCAGAGCTTCTTTCGGGAACGCCTGTCGAGATATTGCAGCTGATGGCGAGATCATGGACGGGTGGAACTTGCTGGCGAAGCGTGTCAAGTGAACCATGTTGAACCGTCTCTGGTCAGCCGTCACGATGTTCTTCACAACGTAATTACTGGCAATCAACATATCCAGCAGGTAGTGCAACTTCCGTGAGTCTCCAAATAGTCGTGAGTTTGTCAACGCAGCAGCGTTTTCGCCGCGTACCCTCGAGCGCCCAATAATCTCCAACAAGTCGAACTGCGGCGAAATTGTGTCCAATAACGTGGCGTCCTGAACGCCAAGATACTTGAGTCTCAGCGTTTCGCAAGCCACAATACCTAGTACACCATCCTGATTGCTCGTCATAGCCTCCTCGTAACTCAGATCTCCTACATCCACCTCTTCTCCTAGCCGATAGCCTCGTGGACTTCGTAATACCCACTGCGTCTCATCCGCAGCGTCTTCCTCTTTAATGCTGATCTCTGTTTCCTTTCCCTCTTGCTGTGTCTGTACCTGCTCATTTCTCTGCGTCAACGAATCCTTTTTCATCTTCTCATCATTCGCTGCTGTGTTATTATCGCCATCATCCTCAAGCACAATTTCTTCGTCTCCACTGCGCTGTCGCCGTCGCCGTACTCGACTCGTGCTGTCGGATCTATCTCTACCTTCGCAATCAGACTCTGATAATCTTCGACGCTGTTTCTGAGCTGCAATACGTCGCATGGATGGCAGCACGGGCTGCAACGGCTGGTTCTTGCTCTTGTGTCGCTTAAGCGTGTGCTCTGCATCATCGTCCACCCGCGTCTTGACTGCAGGCGTGTCGACGCTCGGAGTGTTGAGAAGTGTGGTCTTCCACTTGCGCTTGCGCCTCGGCGTCGTCCAGTCGTCCAGGTTCGGCTTTTTCTCCGCAGTACCAGCAGTACTGACCTCCAGTGGCCGCATGACGTGGAAGCTCAGCTGGCTCTCCATACCGCGTAGCACACACCAGGCATAGCGACGATAGGTAATGTCATTTTCTGAGTCCATTACCTCAAACAGCTCGCGCAGGGGCACCCCGCAACGCCCTTCGAGACCAATCTCCTCTAAGCAGCGCGCGACGAATTGCGGCATGGGGCACTTCACGGCCATTGCTTGGCGCAGCAGCACGTGGAGGCAAGTCTGGGTTCGACGCGTCGGCCACTGAGCGTGCACACCAGGAAGACGATGAGGTCGCGCTTCCAGTGCGTGGATGCAGGATTCTACTGGATAAAATGTCGAATTAAATGTTTTTTCGTTTTTTTCTTTAAAAACTTAAAAATGCAATATTACTGCAGCTAATATTTTAGAATCAAAAAATTAAATTAACTAGAGGATTTAAATTTATTTATTTTAATTAACATATTCTGATCTGCCATTAGAGCGCATAGAAAGGTACAGCGGATACAAGATGATATAATAGCTCGTCTATTTAGAAATAAACGTCTTATTTGTGAGTTTTTCAGTGACTCAGCAGTAAAGCATTTGTTTTACTTTCGACAGAACGCAGATATGTTTCACTTTGCCCGAATACGTAGTTGTTTCACCTCGATATATCGCAGAGCTGATTCGCTTTTAATTAATACTTCTCTGGTCCAGAAAAGAATTAACAGTTAGGTTTTTCTAAAAAAAATCTCGCATGTGTGATTGGTCAATGTCCATTCTGAGATGGGTACGATTGGCTAAAATGAATTCGTATGAGGATTTGTATGCACACGGATTGAAAGTAATCGATGTGAAAATGGATTCAACTGCTTTTAGTGACATACCACTAGATTAAGCTCAGTTCGCGCTTTTTCTAGTATATTTTAAAGTTTAATTCTGATTTTTTTTACGTCAAAGCGAAAAAAAGCTCCACCCCTCTGTAAAGTGATACTTCAAATGGTCAGGGCATTGGCAAAATTGGCAGGAAATTTGTTCATATGAAAAATCGTGCTGACGCTACGTAAGTAGAGTTTTCAACCACGCTTCCGTTGGAGCTGTACGACCGAAGTTATCTCCGATTGAAAGAACTGTTAATTCTTTTTCCGAGCAGACAAGTACGCAAATATTTTACTTCGGTAGAATGCAGATACGTTTAATTTTGTGAGCGGTTAGACCCAGTGGATACGCCACCACAAACAACCTGGTGGAGCAGCTTAACGGTCTGATCAACCGTGACTACACTATCCGGATCAGACATAAGATTGAGGCACTGTTCTAGCTGCTAGTGAATTGTTGCGGTCATCAGTCGGTAACTCTAAGAATCTTTAAGGAATCCCCCAGAGCCACCCAGCAGTTATACCCAAGGGTTAAAGAATTTCGCCACCGAGATCTTCTTGTGGATATGACTCCCAGCCTGTCCAGCATCGACTTCCTACTTGTTTCCCCAAACCCAGACGTGATTCGTGTGCCGTCGCGTGGCTGTGAGCGTATCTATCTTCCGGAGCTCGGGCCCACTCGCGAGGTAGCCCCGGTGTCGACCCAGATGGGATTAAATTACGCGCGAATGAAGGGGTTTGGACAGCCTGTGGGAGGCTGGCATGTGCGTTTGAGTGCGAATCTCGTACTACTTCAAGTTTGTAAACTGCATTCACGTGGGTTTTGCTCTGCAGATTAAGAACTACACTGGACTGGATGATAAATGGACTATAGTTCTGTCTCTAAAAAACGCCGCCGATCGGATACGCCTAGTGCCCGCGTGCCCGCCGGTCGCCCACTGGCAAACCGACATGCGTAGAATACGGGGTGAAATCCGTTAGCCGTAAGTACAGTCGCTTCTCGATAAACAAAGAAACTCTAGCTTCGTGTCTATTTCTCAAACTAATAATACCATCACGCTCACCTTCAATATTTATCTTAACTTAAACTAATCTTGGTTTGCTTTCATTTTTCAGCTCACCTCGGCGATGGCAAGCCAACACGAAGGGCCCCCAACGGACGCAGCCCAATAACATCATTTCCTGCCTCCTTCAGGTGGTATCAAGCGCACCTCCACCCCCGTGGGGTGGGGGCGCCTCGATGAGGCTGCGGCCCGTAACTTTAGCAATTGGGATCATGTTCAACGAGGTGATACCTCAAATACGGCAGACACAATTATGTGGCTGACCGATGCTGTGCCAAAAGTACGCATCACCAAGGCCCGCCTCATTGAGGTAGCTGCTTTAGGTGATGACGCTGGTGAAACGGAAGGCGTCCAACCGACTGGAGCCGACTTAAGCGGGCTGCCACCCTACCAGATGCGGACCATCATCGCTGATCGACGAATTAACAGTCGCGTCTAATTCCTTACCTCTTGGGAGCCGACATGGGAGCCGGCAGCTAATATCCCTTCAAACGAAATATGTACATACCGTAGGTACCAGCAGCGCCGAGTAGAGCGCGCCTACGTTGAAGCGGAAGCGGCAGAAGATTAAACAAGTATCAGCAGGCTCATGATACATATATTCTTTTTTTTACATAATAAATTCCTGTTTCTTCAACTCATGCAGAGCTATTTATATGATCAGCACTAGCAACGGACTAGGCCATCCGCAAGAGCAGTACAGGGTTTTCACCCTTCAACATGCCCCACACAACCCAGTTGGCTGCTACCGAACCATATTACAGCTCAGCATGTCTGGGTAGAACGTACTGGATACCGAGGGTGAGCGTAGCGGTAGCGCGCACGTCGGTAGCTGGGCCTTCACTGTGCACGAACACCGCCGTACCGGGAATCACGACCGAGGCATGTCGCGCCCGCGCATGTGAGCTTTGTATGCAGGGGTAGTCTGGATGCCGAGGTAGAGCGTAGTGGTAGCGTGCACGTCGGTAGCTGGGCCTTCACTGTGCACGGGCGCCGCCGTGCCAGGAATCCCACCGAGGTCCGCGCCCAAGGCCTTTGCTGTCTAGTGAGGAAACTGCCACATTAGCTGACTGCTCCTCGCTACAAGGGGCAGTCAGCTCATTGGTTAAATGTCGGGGACGCCTGGATGACCCACGTCTCACAGAGCCTCTGCCGCAGATCCTCCGGCGTAGTACCAGAGAGCAGCCAGCACACGCACGATCTGTGTGGCACGCATACTGTGCGTGTGCTGACTGCATTTCGCTTTGTATTTGAACTCTTTTGTCGTAATGGAACAGCGCAGCTGAGGCGAGCCCTTTAACTACATCCGCGCGCAGACTCAGATACGCGGAAAGGCTGTGCGCAACTACGAAGAGGCGTCCAACCAGCAGTTCAATACGTTGCCGAACCCTGTCTCAAAGCAGGTCAATGTTAGTAAGCGGGCCGTTGGCCTGATAGCCCAACCGGACAATGCCTATGCAACCGTTTGGGCTTCGTGCGTCGAACAAACAATGTAATTGAATGCCTTGCTCATCGCTGTCATGCTCCAACCGTCTTGATCAAGATTCCACGGGGTTCTGATATTGCTATCTATATTGGCCTTTTGGGCGGCCCCTCGTCGGAAAGAATGGAATAACAAGCCTACCGTCAAGCTGTACTTGTCTTAAATGCATTGAGAGCTTCACCTTCGGAGCACGTGTCTGTGCTGACTACCTCGTAAATTATCTTGAGTGTTAGACGCTCAGCGATTGCAAATCGTTCGAATGCGTTGAGTACCGTTGAGCGCGCTCGTTGCGTGTTCCCTGGAATCAGCGCCATCGGGGACATCACTCTCGTTGCTGAGTGGATGCAAACCGCCTCGTCTGTCATATCTCTCGAATATGATTGATGTCCGAGTATGTCCGGTATTTAAGATTAAATATTTAGATTACTGATGTTTACTTAAGGTAATATTCAGTATTTTGAGAATATTCGGACATAACATGTCCGAGCGGACGGAGGTTCGGCTCTTCTCAAACACAGGATCTTTACGTACATTTCATTGGCCAAAATGAATTATTGCGGAATTGTGATTGGCGCTACTCTATTGCAAAATTTTCTTGAAATAGACTTGTGCACGCTATTTTACCATACCATAAATTATCCGACCTCCGACCTTAAAGGACCTGTGCCAATAATTTGGTACATCACAAAAAAAAGTCAAAACACTGTATTTGACAGTTACGGTACTTAACGGTAATCAATGTGTTTGGAAGTGCAATGATGCCAAAGCGCAAATTGAAAATTTAGAAGAGAGCGTGCTGTGTCAAGTTTATAGGCGGCTCAGAATTGCATGAAACGGCCTGTAGGCTGAGAAAAACGCAAAAATCCTGCAAATTCAGTAAATAAGAAAATGAAGCCGAAAGTGGTGGCGATCCGGATAATCAGACGCTATCCGGATACTCGAGGATAGTGACACCCAGCCATCGATCAACGAGCATGATTGGGCAATCAACGTCCAATAACAAGACACCATTTGGCTCCGTACATCCAACCAACCAGTCAGTTTCCAGCCGCAGACAGCCAACCGGTGTTGCCGACAGCACGATCACGGCCTCACTCTTCATTTTTTCGCTATTGAGCAGACCTTCTCCTCGGTCTCTGAGACCGCACAGGCCGTCCAGGTCGTACCGTAAGTATCCGCTAAGGAACCGCTGCCTCCCCCCTTGAACGACAGCGTAGCTCAATGGTGAGAGCGCAGGTCAATGCCCTGAGGATGTTGGTTCGAATTCACCGTTGTGATTTTTTACTCTGCTGTGTATGTTTACTGCTCCTGCTGGTTTATTGCTAACTACTATGAGCGCAAGTTCATTTATTGACTAGCGTTGTATACATTCAACATGCAGGGGCGGACTCAGCTTAGAAAATATGGGGGGCATTAATGTGTTATAAGATATGCTGCTGTGCACTCGGCGGCGCTTTTAGGGATACCATCAGAGTCTGAAAAAAACCGTTTTGGCAGCCAAGCATCGGAAAATTATGTCTTAAGGACTTTAAGCTTCGGCAAACGATTGATAATAAATTAGCTGGGTTGATAAAACTGGTACAAAAAGGAAATATAACATAGGCTAGCATGCTGAATATCAGCGCGAGATGCCGAGATAAGTACTGTATCCGATAGCGCTTGTCTTGGAGACGGAGAGAGAGAATAAGGTGTGGTCTTTGGGCGCACAGCGCTCCAAAAATGGATGGTGTGTGTCTTTTCTATGAAAACTTGTATTGCTTGAAATGCGATATTGCGAGGATATACAATATTGCAGTTCCAAACTGCGCAATCTATGCTGTGATTTACAAATGGAGCTAAAAATGTCGGCTAATGCGGGTATTTGTCTAGACCTCTGGATACCATAAATCGAGAAAAAACAGCTGCTGTGCAGCAGTTTTTTTGGCGTTTTTAGGGCCAACGCTTCCCGTTATTGCTTGTAGAAGTGTCCTCCCACTAAAGATGCCAGCATTGTACGTCAACTTTCTTTTTATTGTCCATCATGGATCCTTCTCGAAGATGTCGACTTCAACCTTTCTCAGATTTTAGTTGCCCAAAATAGCAGAATCTACCCTCCAAACTTAAACTTTGTATGTGTTTGAAAGATGGATTGTTGCCACACTTAATTTGGAAACCCAAAATCAGACTTAATACATTGGCTCATATCAAAATTCACTTAGAGCTCGCATTGAAAGTTTCCGACAATTGCTTTCACTGGTCATTCTCTATTTTGCTACCGTCTCGCTCAAGTGTAGGTCCCACCGTTACCCTTCAGGGGGGGGGGGGTCACAAGCGCTTCCATATCCCTTCAGGCGACAGTGATCCAGCTTAGGTCACCGTGGCACTCGTGTCTTGGCTTCTTAGCATCTTAACGGATCGCCAATGGCTCATTAGAGCGAAAGTCCGGTTATCCGGTTCCCGTGAATTTCCAGTCTTTGACCATTTGTACTTTACACGGTGGCAATTTTAGAGAGTCAGAAAAATTTAAACTTAAAAGAGTAAAATGTACTCTGGAGTAAGGGGCTTATAGCCCGAACATGTACGTTTAATTTTAAAGGGCTAGGTGATGAGTAAAAATGAGGTTCTAGCGTTAAAATAATATTTTTACCAAGCCCTTTCACTTAAATGATCCCTTGTCTGTTAACTTTATTTCTGACTTTGCTGTTTTTAACTGAATTTTCCAGTTTGACTTGTAAATGTACCTTTGCAGCCAAAAGCTTACTTACGTATGGCAATCTTTACGTATGGATGAATATCATTATTTCTCCGACCATACTTGAATAAAATATTAGTATTAATGGCCAATCAGAAAGGATAGCCCGTATTTGGACGAATCATACATCGACTGTGCCAATATTTTGACTAATCAAAGCACGGTAGGGTCAGTATAGGTCGATAAGAGGCAGCTCCGACATATCGGGTCGGAGGCCCCTCTTGTGTTATTGATATCGGCATACAAACCTCCACTCATTAGCATATTTTGCAAATTGCACGCGAGCTCTGACCCCTCCGACGCAAGATGAGTCTGAGCGACCTCGCACCGACAAACACGAAGCGCGCACGGGATGGCGCGGCACGCATGTTCAAAGCGTTTCTTGAGAAAGAAGGGGTGACATGGGAGTAACTAGAGGTGTGCATGAAGCGCGACAACGCTCCCCGCGTTTTGGAGGCCGTGGTGGACAAGTTTGGAATGCATCTCGCTTTCAAGGAAGGACGGAAGCGCAGCCTGTTGGCTAGGCACTCAGTCATGCAGTACTACCGACAGGCAAAGAACTGGTTGCTCGATCAGTTCCCACAGCATCGAGAGGCTGTCGGCAAGGTTCTCCTAAAGAAGGGTCAAGTGCTGGAGCGCTATTGCATGAAGCGAGAGTCTGGCAATTCTGTGAAGAAAGCACCTGCATGCACAAAGAAAGCACTCAAGCAGATGATGGTGTATCTCTATTCAAATGGTGTAACAGCTTCGGACTACCAAGACGCGGCGCTGCTGTGCTTGCTCTGGTTTCTGTTTGGCCGAGCCTCTGACATCTCGCTAGGTGAACTTATCCATCGGTTCAGGGGGAATATTTTTCCTGAGGCTGATCCGTGTCAAGACGTCCGAAGAACAAGGTCTCTCCCTTTTTCCCGACGACGACTTCGCCACGTGTCCGCTGCTAGCTATCGCTGTGGCTCTTGCAACTCAATCGACACCGGCGGCTGCGCTGCTAAACCTCCCTGAACAACAAGTGGCGACCGAAGCTTCCCTGACTCCGGCAGCGCCACTGATCGATCTGATCAATAACCCAGAAGCTGTCGGTCCACTCAACTCCACCACAGATATGGACAAGCCGCTTGACGACACTACTGGAATCCACGGCTACGTGAATCGCGTCTTGACGAGGATAATGCCTGAAGCTGGTGTTGTCCAGCGCTTGACGTCACATTCGTTTAGACGCGGTGGCGCACAACATGCGAATAGTGTTGGCATGTGTGTGCAGTGGATCTTCGACAGAGGCGCGTGGAACATGACGGCAACCAACAAGGCCTTCGCATACGTCTTCAACACCCCAGCTGAAGATCACAAGGTGGTTCGTGCTTTGAGCAATCGAGGACCAGATGACTCCGTCGCTTTGCTGTCACTTGATGTATTCGACTCTCATACCCGGCAAAGTATTCGCTTGGTCTCTTTAGCTTTATTCACGTCTTCGTCCGGAATGGAATCAGAGCAGTACAACGTTAATGCGGCTGTACACGACACTCTCATGGCTTACCTTCTGCGGCACTATCCGTCATCGGCGTCCGGTCTTGTATTTCAGCGCTTGGAAGCTTGTGCCGAGGATAAAGGCCTCACTGTAAACCATCTGCTTGCTTGGTCAACGTACCTCAGCAGCAACCCAAGTACTGCGGAGGACTCTAAAAGCAAATTTGCACAAGACAACCCAAACGACATCACCCAGCATCCAGTATATTTTCAGCAAACAGCATTGATTGAGCAGTTAATCCAGGTCAACAAGAAGCTTGACGCTCGGTTGACTGTAATGGAAGACAGAATCGGAAACAAACACCCACGCGCGCATACGAAACCAGAAGAAAGTGAGGACACAAGCGAGAAGAAGTCTCCAGGAAAGCGACGCCGTACCTCTCCAGCTCTAAGCTTGAAGGATGTCTGGTTCGCGTGGTACACTCAAGAACCGCGCATGTGGAGCTTGACGGATGCTGAAACCAAGCACACACGCTCAACAGGCAAGCAGGTCGTTGCGTTCTTGAAGCTGTTCCTTTACGATGGCTATGTCTTGGACAAGCACTCTGCTAGCTACCGCGACGATGTTCTCGAAACAGGAAGCCTTGCTGAGAAGGCAATGCTGGCGTTCTTACAGCAGCACAACGTCATTGCCCGCGGAGCGCAAAACGTCCTGAAGTCCATGCGGAAACTACACGAAGCTGGCCAACTGAATGAGCACATTGGTAAGTACCTACAACGTCAAGCTCAAGGCCTCATCATGGATCCTGCTCCTCCGCATACTTGCAACACGATCGGGTTAGTGACCATGAAGTAATTAATAAAAGCACCCACCTTTCTGCTCATGTCCAGTCGTTTTTTGCGAAGTTTTGCGCGCTGCACTCTCTGCTGTTCACGCTTCGTTCTGTTCTCAAACCTTGACACCTCAGCCTCGGATGCCTACCAAGAAGCCAACCAAGAATGGCATCAGCTCCGCGAAAGAGTTCAAGACCCTGTGCATCGCTGTGGCCAAGTCTTGCAAGATCCGGGTTAGTGATGAAACTATTCGTCACCTTCGACTTACCATAAACACTAACGTCGCCTCTATTAGCCTGCTTCCTGAAGCAATTCAAGTCGTCTTCACCTCGTTGGCTGAGCGCAAGATCCAGCGGGCAAAGCTTGACGACATCCGCGAGTGGCTGGCTCCTCCTGCTGTCGACAACGACGAGGTGGACGGTGACGAAGATAGCGAAAGCGAGAAGCTCCACTACGTCCGCAAGATCTTAGACTGGAAACGCGTTAAGGGCAAAACGTACTACCTCGTCGAGTGGGAGTCAACTTGGGAGCCACGCGAGCACTTGAGCCAAAGCATCGTTGCCGCGTTCGAGAAGGAGCGCCGCTTGCTTGTGCGCAAGAAGTTCTTCGAAGACGAGGCTGTGGAAGACAACACGCTCAACATCACGGAAGGATAAAGAGAACAAGATCTAGTGAGGCGCAAACGGCTTCGTATTACAAGTTTAGAAAGTGTTAATGAGTAGAGAGACTTGAACAACAATGTTAACCGCTGACAATAGAACACAAAGCTTAACCTCCTATCGGAACAGCAATGTTAACCTCCATCATCATAGCACACAGAGTTTAACGCAAGACGGCTACACAACACACACACTCGCACGCACACGCGCACACACACAAACACGCAAGAACACACTCAATGGCTTGCGTCTGACGGCTGAAAAATCGCGAATGACAGAAAAATCTGTTTGTCGGCCACTCTTAACCACCAACTTGGTAGGAGGCGTGTCAGAATAAATACGCGCAGGCGTAAAAACGAAATTTTTCCTAATGCTCTTTATAGTGGACCCGATTTCGGGTGGCGCCCTCATTTCTCGAATTGCAGCCTGTAGTGCACAAGGCTCTGTAGCTTAAAATCATGCGTTTTTTTTTTTGCCTATTTTTCTGCCCACAGACCGTTTCAGAGCCTGTGAGTGCGTCTATAAACTTGCCGTTTCGGCAATTTTTAGCATAGCCAAATTTACACATGGTCTCTAATTACCCTACCCACAATTACCTTTTAACTTCTATTAAGTCCGACCTCGTCCATTCTCTACCGTCGGAGCTTGTCGGAGGTCGGAGCTTTTTTGGTATGGATGAATATAGTCAAATCTTCGACCATACTTGAAGTTTCTATTCACATTATTAGCCAATGAAGTGTATTCAATCCGCTTAAGCGAATGAAAGCAGAGTAGCTGTAGATATTAGTACAATCAAAAAGGTGCTGTGTAAATAGACAGCATCTCCGACATTTCGAGTCGGAGGGGTGGTCCAGTTATTGAAATTCCTTTTTACAAACTGTAAGTCAATAGCATATTTCTCAAATAATACGAAAGCTCCGATATCTCCGACTCAGTATGTACCTCAACGATCTTGCGCCCGCCAACACATAGCACGCTCGGGAAAGCGCAGCACGCTCGTTTGTAGCGTTTCTAAAAGACGAAGATGTGACGTGGAAAAACTTGGAGGCGTCTTAAGCCGCGATACGGCCGCGCTGGCTCTAGAAGGTGTGGTGGCCAAATTTGGCATGTACCTCGCCTTCAAGAATGGCCGAAATGGACAACTTCTAGATCGACATTCGGTGATGCAGTACTACCGACAGGCAAAGATCTGGCTGCTCGACCAATTTCCCCAGCATCGCGTCGCAGATGAAAACATATCTTTTTCGTTCGGTTCATCAGGGTTAAGACTTCCAAGGAGCAAGGCTTATCGCTCTTTTCAGACCACCAGGGTTCGCAAAATAGGTTGTGGAATTCTAGGGTTTTGGGCATATTGAAGGACCCACCCACCCACGCTTTTGTAAGGCAAGTTTTTTTGGTATATAAAAGTAAAGTAAGAGCAATAGAGCTGAGGCATTACGCAAGTGCCATGACTGGCTTTACCTGCACTCGATGTGACCGCGTCTTCGCCCATGCATCTTCAGTACGCCGGCACCTTAAGCGGGTCATTTGCTACAATACCCGCTTTCGGCCTCCGATTGAGCAGCGACAGGCGGCAGCACGCCTTGTCTCTACAAGACAGCGGTGAGACAGTCTTCGCCGAGGACAGCGAACGACAAGACACACAACATGCACTACTGAATGAAGCAGATGATTCTGACGCAGTTTCTAGTGATACCTTCTCTCCCATCTACCACGAACGGGTGACATGTCCTGTTCATTTTGCACAGTGTCGCCAGGGCTTTTGCGAGAGCTGCATTATTCAGCACATCAACTCCCGTGAGCTAAAGACAACATGCCCTGCGTGTAGGGTTTCCTGTATTTCCTGCTGCATACGCAGAGCTGCAGAAGAACAGAACCTAGCACGCGATTTATGCGGATTCGACGACTATGACTCAAAAAAGGAGGACCGAGACAGTACCAGTGACTACAAATTTTTATTGTTTTAGCAAACTTCATTTTTTTATTTTTAAATACTTGTAAACTTAATCTTTGTAAACTTCTCAGTTTTTGCAATCAATATTACTGCCAAGCTACATTATAAAGTCAGTTTTTAAACGAAGAGCTAAAAGTGCATTTGTACCAGCGCGCTAAGAAGGAACCCTTTTAAAGGCTACAAAGTAGAAAATGGCTTTTCAACTGCATTGTTCTTGAGATTAAGTAATTTTCTGATAAAAATAACAAGGAAGTCTGTACGTTTCAGCTCTCACTTTTATTCTTGCAACTTCACTTCATAACATTTGTATGTGACTATATATACTTATGCAAAGAAAAAGCTCTGAAAACAATAGAGACTTCACCTTAGTAAAATTAACAGGCGGAAAATTCTATTGCATAGGTTGGGCGGCACTACAATATGGCACGTTGGATAAGACATTAAGTAATAGTGTATAGAGAATGCAGGTCCCAGTTGAGGTCCTTATTTTGGCTACGGGTATTTGTTGTTCATGGTCCTCGTTTTGGCTACAGTATTTATGGTTCATGGTTCTCGTTTTGGCAAAACAGCTCACGGTCAATAGTCTTCGTTTTGGCTACAATATTTATGATCTATGATCCTCATTTTGGCTACACAGTATTATGAATGAAGACCCCATTGTTTGTCATTAGCTTAAGTATAGAAGCGAAGATAAACTGCATATTGGAAGCTCTATTTTGCGTTATAGCTGACTTTTTAGTAGTACTCAAACGCGCTGTCCTGGCTGCCGGTTTCTTCTTTTTTGTTTCTGCGAGGTCTACGACGTCGTTAAACTCGGCAATATCGTTAGCGTCAATGTTCTTCGCGTTGAAAAAGGTAAAACCCGGCTTCTCGACGCTTCATCCTCTGAGACGGTTTCGCACTGACGAATGGACGAGCTTGTGAGTCAAAACGTTTCGCTCGGCAGAAGCGCTTAAGCTTGACAAGGCGATCACACGCGTCGCTACCGTTCTCAACAGAGGGAAGCCTTGCAACCCACCCCAGAACCCTTGCACACCCACGCGCTTGTCCCTCACCAGCTTTATCTCTCGTGTTTCTTTCTGGAGAAGCGCTTGATAGCGCATGAGCTCAATCGCTGCTGTGTTTTTGTGCTCAGGTCCGTGCCAGTTGCAGATAAAATCAGCAACGCTGTTTCTAGTGTCATCATCCATTCCCTCGCCACCGTATCGCGGGTCGAGAAGGTAGGATACACCATGTGCATTTTCGTCGACGAACTTGAATCGATCTTTCAGGATACTGCTGATGATTCCAAACTCCGATATAGGCATATCCATCTCGCTGTATTTCTGCGGAAGCCCTAGAAACATTCTGTAGACATATGATATAGGCCTTGAGCTGCGCTCGAACATCTTCTGGGCAGCGGAAACCACACCCAACAAAGCGATGGTCTTTATCAAGTTCGGAAGCAACTAGCTTGAAGCGACCACGTTGTAAACCGCCCGCCGCTTTGCCTTCTGTTTCTTGGACTTCGCCTTGAGAAAGTCGCGACCGCTGACCATCGAGAGGAGCCGATTCCAGCACAGAGGAGAAACAGTTTTTACTTGTACCCCACCTCGTGTCAGCAGGCATCACCAATGCGGTTTTGTCTTCAAGACGCTGCAGTCGACGAAGCTCCGCCAAGAGCAGCTGGTTCGTCTTGAAAAACTTCACCAGATTGCGGCGGTTTTCCTGTAGCTTCCCAAGCCACTTTATTTTGGTCATTATGTCCTTTACAATCAGATATATCACGTGAGAAATACACCCATGAAAGAAGATGTCGGGAAACTCGTTCTGCAGCGTCGACCACATCAGCTGGTTCGCCGCTTTGCTGTCGGTAACGACAGCGACAATGGTCGTGAGCTTCACCGATTGAAGAACTCGCTTCACATCAGCATCGAGGAAAACGGCGTCATGTGAGGTATTCCCAGTGAAGTGAGACTCGAGAAAGTAGCTCTCTCCCTCGAAGTCTAGAACGTTATTGATTACGCTCTTGTCATTGATGTCGGTCCACCCATCCGTGTTGAAAGTGCACTTCATGCCCTGCAGCCTGTGTGGCATCCTCATCTTGAAATTCCCATAGCACATCTCCAGCAGTACCGCTGCGAGCTCGCGAGCAGATGGGATCTCAACTCCGGGATGTAAGATCTGGAGCCCTTGCAACAAGGATGAGTGCGACACCTTATGAAACGCCATTCCCGTAGAGTGGAACCACAGGGCAAATATCTTTTTGAACTCTGTTACGTTCCGAGCACTCAGTACAGCAGGAAAACACGAGGTTATGGCCTTAGTCTTGAGCCGCTTGGTGCACTTCTTCTGGAGGTGATGACGCACACGCTCAACATGCGTCTCACCCAGCTGGTGAATGATTCGCTCGCACCTTTTGGCAGAAAACAATTCCACTTGCCACGACCACCTTGTCCCAAACAGGATCCTTCCATCGTTCGCGCTTCGTCGACGGAAACGGCGACGTGACGCCTGCCACACTTGCTCGCTGAGTCGGCCCTTTATCCGTGGTAGATGGATGAGAACGCTCGGCAGCTGGTGACGCTAGTGTTGATACGTCCGATAAGAGATTGAAGTCAGTTGATCTACCAGGCGGCTAGTAGAAGAGCGATGAGAGGGACGAAAAGACCATGATCGCGAGGTAAGGGGGGTAACTGGAAAGTTTTTTGTAGTTGACGGCAAAAGCTGTAGTGGGTTTGGTATTGCTTTGGTTATAGAAACATATCATGGCTTGCGTAGCCCACAAACCAACCGTCATACGAAACATATCGTGGTTTGCGTAGCCCACAAACCAACCGTCATACGAAACAAATGAGATCACGCGGTCCAGCAAGCCGAAAATTGGTTAAATAGCTGAAAAGAGCTACCCCAACCGCCACCAGCTGTCATTAGAGCATATTTCTCCCTTGGACCGTTTCAAAACTCGGTTAAATGCAACTAAATTTTCTTTAACCGCCCTAAATCATCTGTTACCGCTCCATATTTCTCTGAGGTGGCAATATTTTTTTGATAATTGTGTAAATGACGTCATTCAACATATAAAACCCAGTTTCACCCACCCATAAACATTTCATTACCCACCCTCTCAAATCCGAAAAGCTGGATTTTCGCGAACCCTGTTTACCACGTGTTCGTTGCTTGCCGTTGCCCTTGCGCTAATCACGCACTCATCACCAACAGCGGCACTTCTCGACCAGCTTTCACAACAGCAGGGACCTTCTCTACCATCTCAGACGCCAACTGCACCTCTGATTGACTTGGTCGACTGTCCTCAAAACCACCAACGCCCGATGGACAGCCGAAAACGGTAGACGCCTCGCCCGGTATCCACAGCGTAAATCGCGTTTTCGATCGAGTCATGGGTAAGACAGGTGTGGGTGGTAACTTGACATCGCATTCCTTTCGACGTGGAGGAGCGCAGCACGCGAATGGGTCAGGTATATGCTTCCAAAAAATCTTCGATAGAGGCGCATGGAATATGACGTCGACCAACAAGGCATTCGCATACGTCTTCAATACTCCAGTCGAATATCACAAAGTTGCCCGAGTACTGAGTGGCCACGACCCCCGCGAAACCGGTACCACTACTAACCTTGGACTTCTTCGACTTTAATGCGCAAGCGAAGATCCGCGCTGTTGCTTCTGCGCTGTTTGGTGCCTTGACTGGACTAGGTGTGGAAGCTTACAACAAAAACGCACGCGTCGCTGACACCTTCATGACATACGTGATGCGCCACTATCCATCCTTGAAAGGCGTGAGGTCGGACGCCTTAGCGGTCAGCGTATCCAGGGATGTGCAGTCGCGAAAGGGGTATCCGTGAATAAACTTCTTGCATGGTCATCTTACCTGTCCAGCAGCACAAGTCCGGATGGGAAACCCAACATGTTAATCACTCCAATTCCTTCAAAAGAAATAACGAAGCACCCAGTATTTCGCCAGCAAGCGGCTTTGACGGAGAATTTATTAAAGTCAACCAAAACCTTGACACCCGACTGTCTACCATGGAATCTAAGATGTACAGCTAGCGCGAACGAGCAGAATCAGGAGACAACACAAGTGAGGGTGTGGTCATCGACGCGCAGACAGTAAAGCGAAGACGTACCTCTGCGGCTACGAGCTTAAAAGGACGCATGGTACTCCTGGTACGCGCAAGAACCTCGAACGTGGCGCTTGACAGTCGCGGCTACGAAGCACACCAGGTTATCCTTCAAGATGATCGTGGCGTTCATGAAGCTGTTCCTCCCTGAAGGTTTCAAGCTGAGCGAAAAACTACCAGCGTATCGCGATGAAGTGCTGGCCTTGGGGACACAAGTTGAGGTAAAGCTGCTAGCTTTCCTTCAAGATCACAAGATCATCGCTCGTGGAGCCCAAAATGTCTTTAAGTCCATGCGCAAGCTCCACAAGAGCGGCCTTCTCAACAATCATATCCGTAGCTACCACATCAACTTCACGCTGTGGGACGCATCACTGACCCTGCACCTTCGCATTCGAATAAAGTCATAGCGTTAGATTGCATCCAGTAATAACACGCTACTTGCCTGGTCCATGCGTTTCCTATCGCTTTGCTCAACCTTGCAATCATTCTTCAATTTACACCCACCTTACAGTCACACAGCTCATCATGCCAGCGAAAAAATCGACCAAGCACCCTGTTAGCTCTTGGAAAGAATTCAAGACCCTGTGTATCACAACAGGCAAGGCGTACAAGCTTCTTCTGGATGATGAAGCGATTCGCCACCTCCGGCTTACCTTCAACACGATCGTCGCATCAGCAAGCCTTCTTCCCGAAGCCATTCAAGTCGTCTACGAAGCCATGAAGAAGCGGAAGAAGCGACGGGCGGGTCTTGGCGATGTTCACGAATGGCTTGTCGAGCCTCCTCTATCTGATGATGGCGACGATCATGTAGGCGGCGAGAATCAGCACCACGTACGCAAGGTGATGGCAGGGAAGCGCGAGAAGCGGCAGACGTACTACCTCGCTGACTGGCAGCCAACGTGGGAGCCGAGGGAGCACATCCACAAGTCTGTTGTTGCTGCCTTCCAAAAAGAATGCCGCCTCCTTGTTCGCAAGCGCTTCTTCGAGAACGAACCTGTGGAGGACAATTCACTCAACGACGCAGAAGGTAGCGCAGAGTAAGCAGAAAGAGCTAATACTGGGTGTATTACATGCTTAAGATGCCGTACCTAAACTTATGCATTGGTAGCACCGTTTTGAACACTAAGCTTAACCCCTATGTGGAACCGCAAAGTTAATCTCGTCACAAAGTACACGAAATACACATTTGAGTGCTGTGTCAAGCACAAAGCTTAATGTCCTTTCAGAACAGCAATGTTGACCTCAACGCAAGCAAGCACACAACGCATAGACAGCAGAGGTGGCCACATATCGCACATACACGAAATATACAAACTCGCTGATAATCAATATAGCGGGCCTATAATGGGCCTATAATAAAGTAGTAGCGGTTAGGCGACTTGTTTCTTATTAGAAAAAAAATCAAGAATGAAGCTCTGTTTATTTTTGCGACCCCACAAGCGAGCTGCTTAGAGACAACCGTACTGGTAAGGGTTTACCCACATAGCCAGTCGTTGTCAATAGTAAATACGTGTAAAAAGCGCCGTAAAAAGAAAATTCTGCTTCAATTAGTGGACATCAATTTTGAACCGGGGCCTCATTTCGCTTTTTGCAGTGTAGTGTGAGCACCCATCCCTTACAACAAGCATAATCAGTAAATTGCCGTTTTCTTAGCCCACAGGCCCTACTATTACGGCTACAAACTTGCTACACACATATTTTTGGCCTAGTCTATCCCAAAACCCGATTCCGTAAGCTTCTTACACATTAGTACACAAATACATAACTTTAACACACTTATGAACTGCTTTTGTTACGGTCGGAGATTGTCGGAGGTTGGAGATGTTATCTTATGAATGAATATCATTAATTCTCCGACCATACTTGTTTTTACTGTTAATAATATTATCCAATAGAAGTAGAGATACGAGTTAAAATGTCGTTTAGACGAATCAAATCATGTATCAGTCCGATTTTAGGCCAATTATTGACGGTGAGAGTACGTGATGGCAAGAGAACCACGCCTCCGACTATCAAGTCGGAGGGACCACCAAAGATATTAATATCTCCCTACTAATTGCAAATCATTTGCATATTTCATAAATAACCAGCAGGATCCGACACTTCCGACCGCCAAGAATGAGTTTAAAAGACCTCGCACCTACCAACACGAAGCGAGCTCACGAGTCTGCAGCACGGTCGCTCAAGAAGTTTGTAGAGGATGAAGGCGTCACGTGGGATTATCTGGAAGCGAGCATGCAGCGCGAGAATGCAGCGCTAATCCTAGCAACGGTGGTCGACAAGTTTGGCATGCATCTAGCCTTTAAAGAAGGGCGCAAATGTCAGCTCTTGGCACGCCATTCAGTGATGCAGTACTATCGTCAGGCGAAGAATTGGCTTTTTGGAGAAGTTCCCCCAGCATCGAGCAGCTCTTGAGAAGACTCTACTTATGAAAGGACAAGTTTTGGAACGTTATTGCATGAAGAGAGAATCAGGGGTTTTCGTCAACAAAGCGCCGGCGTGTACTAAGCAAGCGTTGAAGAAGATGCTCGTTTATCTGTATTCGACAGCGGTTACCTCTGCGGACTACCAGGATGCTGCTCTGCTCTGCCTACTCTGGTATCTGTTCGGACGAGCGTCAGATCTCACTCATTCCTCACAAGACAAACCTATCTGTTGGCTCGGGGGACATTTTCTTTGTCCGATTCATTCGTGTTAAGACGTCTGAAGAACAGGGTCTTTCGCTGTGTCCGGACGACGACTTTGCCACGTGTCCGCTTCTTGCTATTGCATTGGCACTTATTACACAGGCTTCTCCCAGTGTATCACTCTTGAATCAGCTTCCAGAACAACAAGCGCGCGCATACATCGTTGACACCGTCGGCCCCGCTGATTGACCTGAACGATCATCCCGAAGACGTCGCGGGAGCTGAATCCATGCAAAACACTGACAGTGAGACCAAAGCGACCGAAGCAGCATCTGGAATCCACAGCTACGTCAATCGCGTTTTGGAGAGAGTAGCTACGAAGGCAGGTGTCACTGAGCGCTTGACGTCGCATTCCTTCAGACGCGGGGGCGCTCAGCATGCCAACGGTGCTGGAATGTGTGTGCAGTGGATCTTTGACAGAGGAGCGTGGAATATGACGGCGACAAACAAAGCCTTTGCTTACGTCTTCAACACCCCGTCAGAAGACCACAAAGTCGCTCGAGTATTGAGTAGTCATGACCCTGAGACGCCAGTTCATCTGCTTTCGCTGGACATCTTCGATTCCGAAACACAACTGAAGATTCAATCTGTCGCCTCAGCACTCTTTGTCGCCTCGTGTGGTCTGGAGACGTCACAACACAATGTCAATGACCGTGTACGCGACACACTGATGGCGTACCTGTTGAAACACTATCCTCAGCTTAAGACACAAGCATCGGACAGCCCAGTGATCCAGCGCATCGAAGCTTGTACCAGAGCCCAAGGGTTCTCATGCAATGACGTGCTCTCGTGGTCATCGTACCTGACTCGAGATCCACGATTATCTGACGTAAAGCAAAGCGCTGCTGTTCAAGAAACGTCAACCGATTTCACCAAACACCCCATGTATCTTCACCAAGCATCATTGATTGAGCAGTTAATTCAAGTAAATCATGAGCTCGACATGCGTCTGTCGGTAATTGAGGCTAAGGTTTACAACAAGCAAGCAAGAAAAGAAAAGAACGTCAATCGAGATTAGTCAAGATGCGGATACAAACACACCACCAGTCAAGCGACGCCGTACCTCTGGTGCTGTCAGACTGAAAGATGCGTGGTTTACTTGGTACGCACAAGAACCTCGTCTGTGATGCTCGACGGACGCTTCAAGCAAGCATATGCGCTCAACGAACAAGCAGATTGTCGCCTTCATGAAACTATTTCTTCGGGACGGCTTTGTACTGAATGAGAAGTTACCACAATACAGAGACGAGGTTATGAGGCAAGGAACCAGAGCAGAGGAAGCGCTATTAACATACCTTCGCGAGCGGGGCATCACAGCTCGCGGGGCCCAAAACGTGCTGAAGACAATGCGCAAACTCCACAAGAGCGGCCACCTCAACGATCACATAAACCGCTATAGGCGCCTTCAAGCTGGAGGCCGCATACAAGACCCTGCTCCACCTCACACAACAATCATATTAGATGTGGTTTCGACCACGTAATTACGTACAACTGAATTTACGCGTCACTCCGTCTATTGATTGCATTTGTCGGCTTAATCCTTTAATCCTGTCGCTCATTTTCCTTTCTTCCTCCACCCGTATCATGCCATCCATCAAGCCTGTCAAGAACGCTATCAGCTCGACCAGAGAGTTCAAGAAGCTGTGTGTTTCTGCATCCAAGCTTAACAAGATTCGGGTTAGTGATGAAGCCATCCGTCATCTACGCCTTACCATGAATACGACCATCGCCTCGCCGGCGCTACTTCCTGAAGCCATCGACGTCGTCATCTCATCCTTGGCCAAGCAAAAGAAGCGGCGTTTCGGTCTTGACGACGTTCGAGCGTGGCTTGTACCCCCCTCTGCTGACGATGATCTGTCTGATAGTGAGGCCGATCATAACGCGGAAGAGAAGCTTGACGGCGAAAAGCAGCACTACGTTCGCAAACTGCTGAACTGGAAGCGCGAAAACCGCAGAACGTACTACCTGGTGGAGTGGGAGCCAACGTGGGAGCCGCGCAAACATCTAAACCGCACCGTAGTCGCTGCCTTTGAAAAGGAGCGCCGCCTACTTGTTCGCAAGACCTTCATTGAAGACGAGGCTGTGGAGGACAGCACGCTGAATAACACCGAGGCATAAGAAACGATAAGGGATAGGGAGCTAATACAGGGTGTATTACGTGTTTAGTCTCAATAGCTAGTTGGTATACAGTGGTAGTAGTATTGAACACTAAGCTTTTCCTCCAAATGGAACAGCAAAGCTCACCTCGTTACGATCCAAACATGAATTTAAGTGCAGCGCTAAACACAAAGCTTATCTCCATTCGGAACGGCAATGTTAACCTCAACGCAAGCTAGCACACCACGCATAAGGAGCAGAGGCGGCTGGATATCGCACATAGACACATTTACAAACATGAAGAGAGCCATAAGGTCCGGGTCATGAGATGACTTGAGCACTGCGAGGAAAAAATCGATAGTGAGCCTCTGGTGGCATTTGCGGCTGCAGAAGCCACTCATTTGTATAAAACCTTGGCTGTGGGTTTTTACCTACGTAGCCAGTGATTTTATGGTGTAGTTACACATAGCGTTGTCGTAAAAAGGGCTCCGATTCTTGGGTGGGGCCCTCATTAGTCAGTTTGCCGTGGCGAGTGCACAAGCCTCCCGGCCTAAAAGCATGCATAATAGAAAATATCTGTTTTCTCGGCCCACAGGCCGTTTTAGCGCCTGTGAGTCCGGCTGCATACTTGCCTACAAACGGCCTAAAACCGTATTTTTGCTTACAACAGATCTCAATTTAGCCCCCCTACCCTAACACAGTGCTCACACAGCTTTACGTAAATTAACATAAATGTAGACTGACTTTACCCCCGTCGGAGAAAATCGGAGGTCGGAGAGTTTATGTTATGGTTTTTCGCCATCGAGCAATTCTACGCTGGTTATCATCCGATGATGAAAGATGAGTCATCGCAGTTTGTCATCATGGTGTCTACTCATCTGGAAGCTACGCCTGTGAATTGGTATCGTCAGTTCGCTGTCGAGTGTGAACACGCTGGTCGAGTCAATACCTGGACTGTCTTCAAGGAAACTATGCGTCACCGCTTCCTGCCACCGGATAGCGAATATCGCCTCCGTGAGCGTTTGTGTGCGCTTAGTCAGAGTTCGTCACTCCATAATTACGTGACGAATTTTCAAAACAATTGTTCAAACAGTGCACGGTGCTCATCAGCCAGCTGGACCTCCGTTTTTATTTCCAACAAGTATTTAAAACGGAGACAGCAAATCACGTTCGTGAGAACCATCCAGCGACACTGGACGAGACTATCCAGATTGCCATGCGATTTGACCATGCTGGTAAACGTGTGCTCATGGTGGATAACGAGTGGCAGTCAAAAGCGACTTGCCATCGTTGCAAAAAAGCTGACCACATTGCGCCCAACTGCCCTTCGAAATAGGGGCTCTCTTTCAAAACGGGGTCGTGTGACGTATTTTACGTCAAGGCTCGTGCCTATAGCGTGTTGCGTACGAGGCGGCACGCAGCCTAAACGATGATTGGCTTACAGGCACGCTTCCTGTAAGGTGATTGGTGGAAGGGATGACGTTCTGCATTTTGACAAGCTTATAAGGTTTAGCTTCAACTTGTAGGATCATATTGTCTGTAGCAAGGATATCTAACCTTAATTCACTTTCCAATTTACCATCGAGTGACTACGCATCCTCTGCTATTACATTTCTTTAGCTTGCAAACTTAGTTCTCACTTCTTTGGCAGAACCCCATTGGTTGCCTCATATAGATGTCTTCACTTATAACACCATTCAAGAACGCTATAGATACATCCATTTGGTGTAGATGCAACCCTAACACTGTAGCTATTGCTAGTAATAAACGCAAAGATTCGTATATTGCTACAGGTGCAAGCCCCACTTTATAGTCAACTAGCCGAGCGCCGCCGCTACGCGGCGGTAGTTTTGGCTATGTCCCACTTGGTAAGGTCCTTTTCGTCCCCGCTTCGATTCGACGGGCCTATTTTACCGGTATATGTACTAATAGATAAGCCTAAACGGATTCTTCATTTTCATTACATGTAGTCGGATCACAATTTGGACTACCAAGCACGTTGTTTAACAGAATCTTCAATTAAACTCAGAGAAAGTCGTTTGTTATAAGTAATTTGCAGCCATTTTGGAAAAAACGTATTTGTTAAAAACTTAGCTCCAAGTAAGTTGCGCAATATTTCTTAAAAATTCTGAGCCTTCACCATGTTGTTTGCGATACTATTACGGAAATACTGAGCTCCAAAAAGTTTGCGCAATATTTTTACAAAATACTGAGCGTCCACCATGTTGTTTGCAACACTATTACGAAACATTGTTTTATTCTGGTCACATGTGTTATAAGCAGCTACGACTTATTTAGTAACTTACTAAATATGAATGTATTCTACTTTTTACTACATATAAATGTTTTCTACTTTTGTACACATCATCAAACTTTACGTAAGATACTGTTCGCAAGTGTTGTTGTTAAATTAGAGCTCTATACTGTACTACGATCTTGTCGGCAACCCGCCTGTCCATAAAGTAGTTTCTTTCTTCGCAACATACCGATAAGATATTATTTGTACTACACGGCACAATTTTTTTAAAAAATATATTTCAATCAGAAAAGTAAGACATCGGTTATTAAATTTTACTGAGCGCCTTAAGTAACAAAAAAAAAAGAAGTAACATATTGTGAGCCAAAATAACAGAAGAGAAAGTGATAAGATATTTTGAGCCAATGGTAATACTTTACATTGTATCCATTTAGATGTCTAGCTTAACCTTCTTCGAGCGACAACGTCGCTGCATGCGGTAGTGGCGGCGGCGGTGGCGCTCGTGCTCTGTGCAGGGTCGCGGTGGCGAAGGAGGCGGTGTGCCCATAGCAACCGCCAGTGCGAACATCCGCTGCTCGCGCTGGTCAGGCTTCGGTGGTGCTGGGGCTGCATCGAAGCGGTGCCAATAGGCCCGTGCGTTGGGCCCATTGGCACACGCAATGCAGCGACGCCCCCCAGCTCTGGCGGAGCCAGCTGCAAAAGCGTCCCACGAAAGGAACGTTTTGCAGCAGGCACACAGCCGGAGCGCCAGCCCAAGTCCGTCAAGGTCAATTGGCGGTGGTACCACATGGGCCTCACAGGTCCGGCAATCAATCGGCTCCATTTTGTGAAATGTAAGATGAAGGTTTGATAAAAGCATTTTAACCAATTACAATAATTCGTATTTTTTTCCAATTACAACCAAGATATCTCAGCCACTCATTAATGTCACATTTCCACCAATCGAAGCCACCTTCGCTCCGCTCGGCAGCCAATGGGAAGGCTCAAAACCTGAGCGTTTCGTGTGACGGACGGACAGACATCGTGCTAGCATTGATAGTTTAGGATACCGTACAATTGGGTATTTCCTCGTACATCTAACCGTGCCTTAAAACGGTCAGCTGAACCGTCGGCTTGTATTTGACGTCACACAGCCAATGACAACCTAGTGGCCTTCTTTCAGCAGGAGTGGCACTAACGCCCATGTTTTGTTACTTATAAGGGCATCATTTTAGTCTTTATTGCACACTCCCACGGCGTAGCATGTGGGCTCTTACGGGCCTCCATAATCGATCTAGGAATAGGTATTCTAGTTGTCTTATTAGTTGACACAGCTTTTAGCTGTGTCACATAGTCACCGAGTCGAACATTACGCGTCCGTTGTCTTTTTTACCGTCGGATGTCACTACTGACTCGGTTTTGCACTCCACTGATTTGGATTTCGGTGTCGAGTGACACGATCTGAGCTGATGGCTTCAGCATCTGTCACTTGAGCTTCAACTTCTAGAATAGATCTAGTTCTTTTACCTAGGCTTATAATGATCCTTTCTTCTTCTAGGTTGATGCTACATGGAAAGATCGACTGATCATTGCTTCAGTACCCGCTAGACTAAACTTACATCGCGGGCAACTAGGTACTTGTTGCCCTTAATATCTTAAAGTCGGTTCCCCTTATGTTTAGATGAGAACGCAAGCAGCCTACATTCAATGGCTCGATCGCCTAATTTAGGGTCCTTTCGCTTTGACTTTGAAAAATGTGCGTAGTACGTCGATTCCTAATTTTTTTATCCCTAACCCGTTTGGCCAATGGGTGCCTTCCAAAACTGACATAGAATTTTTTTGTCACCCTACCCCTAGTCATTAAACCAGTCATTTAACACGGTGATTAAAACCGAATTGTTTGATGAGACCAAAAAGTGGTCTCATCAAACAATTCATTAAACTGGATTTAATACCCTTTAATCGCCACCCTTAAGCAGCAACCACACAAAACAGTATCTTCATATTTGTATGGTACTAAAGGAGCAATAATTTAGAGATTTGTTTGAATTGAAGTGTGCCAATATCTTCGAGGGCCGCTGGGCGCGAAACTGCGCCGTTCACTAGCGCGAAGCTTTCAGTTCTCAAATTGCAGTCTCCAGCTCAAGCCTCCCCCTCACTTCCTCATCTATACATTTGGTACGTCTTGAAGCAATACACCTGCGTATGAATCTGGTCTGACTGGTGTTATAATGAGCTTGTGTACAGATCCGTGATGTCTTCCAAACGCCGAAGCGCCAACTCATCAATACTCGCGCAGCCATCGCCCGACCGCCCTGCCAAGAAGCTCAAGACAGTCGTGAGTTCATACTGCAAGCTTCGGGTGAATGCACCTACAACAGTAGGTGCCAGTAGTGGTGATTCGACGAATTCTTCAATGACCAAGAGCAAATCGCTCTCCTTGTTGAAGCCGTCCGATGGAGTGGCGACACTACCGTGGATGCGCTCTGGTAGAGCGTTCACTCAAACTCTTTGCAAAGTGTAGACGGTCCCATGGAGCCAACGTAAAATGCCAGGAGTAGCGCTAAGACTTGATGATGGTTGCGCAGTTTCTGAGGTCGTCCACCTTGACGACGATAAGTTGGTATAAGGTAGTGGGGCCGGAAGCGCTCTAGCAACACACAAAAAGAGCTTCTACATCCTTGTTAAGTAGCTAGCTGACTAATAATAACAGAGACGCCGCGTACCTAGTAAGACTTGTAGTCGTAATAAAATTCTTGTCTGTACCGTGAAGCCACGTCTCCATCCACGAGGAATCTTCGGGTTCCTTTAAGCAGTCTATCGTCACATAGTGACGGGTTCGTACCAGTCGCTGCCACTCCGCTCGAAGCATCTCGTCGTGAACTCGGCGTCGAAGATCTTTAACCGTCGCTGCAGCTCTTTGACGTGTTTAAGAGGAGGCCCAAACCACGAGAACGACGCTTTCCTCCAACATGCACGTTTTCTAGATACTAACGATCGTTCAAGATCGCAAATGGCGCGCAGAGCCCAGCGCATCGTTGCTAGGAAGGGGTCGTGATGCTTTTTCGCGCCTTCGAAGATCTTGATTTATAGAAAATTTATTTACAATATTGTCCGGCTTTGACCTGTCCCGTTCTAGAATAATACTGAGCACAAGATAGTTGAACCGGTTGTGACACAAACAGCTGGACACAAAATATGGTTTGACACGGTTTTGGATGCGGTTTTTTTATGCTGGAAGATCGTAGTCTTTTTATCACCGAAGTAAGGAGCACAGACGAGTGATAAAAAGTTTTCGATAAAACTGATTTACGTCAGTTTTGGAAGGCACCCAATGGCGATATAGTAGCTCAAATAGGCTTTTTATACCTCAAAAAAATCAATTGGCTAAGAATGAGGTAATTGTGCTATTGTGATTGGTCCAAACTAATGAAAATGCTGAAATAGGCTTCTTTAGGCGCATACAAAACTCAAGTAAGGTCGGATAAGTGATCTGTGAAAAGCGAATTATGAAATAATGGGATATCGCCAGCTGAAACGTTACATTTAAAAAAGACTGTTGATGATCTTTCTACATGTAATGTAATTTTTACTTTCGAATCACACCCGCCACCAACAAATTATGGATGCGCTACAGGCGGCGTGCGTAGCGCTGCACGCACTACCTACGGGCCCCGAGGCTGAACGCCGCCGCGCTGAAGCCGAATCCGTGCTGGAGCACTTTAAGCGGAGCCCCAGCGCACTAAACGATGCGATGACGCTACTTCGCGACAGCCATACGCCTCCTGTTGTGCAATTCCATTGTGTCGCCACCATTCGCGAGGTGACGCTGCAGCGGTGGCCGCTGCTGGCACTCCCAGACAAGTCGCAGGCGCGGGACTTCCTCATGCAACTGCTGCTGGAACGCGGTGCCGCGGTTCCGAGATTCGTGGCAGCCGCAGCACTGCAAACCGCGGTGCTATTGGTCAAACGCGGCTGGCTGGACCGCCTCGAGTCGGAGAGAAGCGCAGTGCTGCAGCAGATGGGCACTATGTTGCAGCCAGGTAATGCCATTGCTCACCGCCTATTGGCTGCCAAGTGGCTGCTGGCGTTCGTGACAGAGTTCTCGTCGGCCTCGCGGGCGAGCAACATGATGCAACCTGTGGAATTTCATACCAAGTCACGACGCACACTGGAGAAAAGTGGAGGACTGAAAGATATTGTTGCACTGGCTGTGCCGCTACTGGAGGACTCGATCCGCAGCACAACTACGGCCTGTGGAGATGCAGGAGCTGCGGGAGATGTACCCGCTGAGCAGTTGGAGCTACTAGATTCAGCTTTTCGACTTTGCGTGGAGCTTTTAAATTGGCAGTTTGAGGACCCGCGTGTAGGGAATTTGACGTGGAGCTTGACCGTCTCCGCAAGTGACGACGATACTGGAAACCGACCCGTATTAGTCCCACAAGCTTCTTGGAGACCGATTCTGGTGCGACCGGATTTGATTCACTCCGCTTTCAATACTTACGCATTCTTCCGCAATGTAGCAGCCAAGAACGAGACGCTCCTTCACTTGGCGCGACAGTTCCTGATTCAGTTAGCTTCATTGCAAGGTCCCATCTTCGAGCGCAAGACGGAGCAGGTGCAGTTTTTGGGTGAAATCTTTCGCGGAGTCGTCACCGTTGTGCACAACCCGTTCCTGGATCTACTAGCGCACAGCGACATTACCGGATATGAGCTGGCGACTCGCGAGCTGATCGACTGCTGCCAATTGCTCTTCCGTCTTGTCAACAATATTGGACTTACAGCGCTTTTACAGGCCAGCTCAGGACAGCTTTTCTCTTCATTCATCGACGAGCTGGCCTCACTGACGAGCAAGCTCCTGCACTCAGCTCTGGAACGGATCCAACGCCACCTGCGTGAGAATCCTAATGAAGCTATCGACGAGCTCTGGGAACTCGAAGGCGTGGACATTCTGTTGGATGCGTGGGTAGCTCTTGCAAATGACCCGCAGCTTTTAGAGGTTGGAGTCTCGAAAACTTCGAAACCAGAGGCAGAACAAGCGCTGGCGCTTCTCAGGATGGCCTCCGCTCCGGTAGTAGAGCTGTATTTGCAGGTTCAGTTGGAGCTGTGTGCAGTCGAGGTGCTAGCCGAACAGGACGAAGATGAGGACGTAGAAGACAACGCTGCTAGTAGTGCACGAGAGCAATATGAGTTGGCTGCAGCTCTTGCGAGGCTTAATGCCTCTGCGTCGGCCTCTTTACTGGTGTCTTTGCTGCAGTCGTTGATGAACAGTATACAGCAGGAGCTGACAAAGCTGCAAGGTCGTGATGAGATGACTCCGGTGTTATCGCAGCTGTTCGAGAAGCTCCACTTTGTTCTTCTCTTTGCTGGGCTTCTTCTTGCGGATGACTTTGAAGGGGAACGTCCAGGTATTCCGGACCGAGTCCACGTCACTCTAGAAGGTGTTGCCAATGCTGAAGAATCTCCCGTGGTGAATCTCATCATGCTGATCATGAGTCACGTGCTTGAATTCGAGACAACGCGGTTAGCACAAAGCCCAACGAGCGACTGCGTCAGTCCGTTCGTGTCTGAAGGTCTGATCAAAACAATCACGCGTTTGTGTGCTACGTACCTCGCCCCAAATATACTTGTTGACGCGGGTGAAGTGGCACCAGCGCTCTTACAAGTTTTTGGATTCCAGAATGGAGGTCGTGCAGGCGAGCTGTTAAATTTTCTGGTCCAGAAGGCGACGGTATACTTACTTCACTGGCCGACGCAACCTGTCGTCATGGAAAACTTGATCGAGTTCTTGCTGGTACTCTCCAACACGCGAGCCATCAACGCGGTCCTGAGCTCGGAGATGTGGCAGTCGCTGGTCCAAGCCAATGCGTCAGCTGGATCCTTCATTACAGGCGCAGGTGGGAACACGTCTCCTTTGAATACTGCAGTCGCCAGAGTCCCCGCTAATCTCCGTGGACAACTCACGGAGGCGTTGTGCCGTGCAGGAATGGCATCGACTGACCAGAATATGCGCGCAGCTCACTTCCAGGCTGTGAGTCAACCTCTTGCACAGCGATTGCAGCAGCTCATCGCAATGCCGAACTTCGAGTCCAAGCAGACAGCAAATGACGTACATGTACAAGAAGAACTGAAGCTGCTAGTCGAGACGTATTCGGGTATCGCGCGTTCTGCGGAGTCAGCCAGCCACGCGCCGATCACTGCGTTCTGTCTACCTGCTCTTCCTGTCATTGTCAAGATTTTCCAGATCTTTCAGGGCGACTCACAGATTGTGAACCTTATTTTGAAGTTCTTCTGTGTGATGGTGGAGGCGCAATTGTGCTATCTATCTCCTCGTGACGCGTTGCAAGTGTACACAGCAAGCGACGATCTCATCCGTGCATACTGTCGTCACAATCTAGGCAAAAAGAGCATGCTGGGTGACGCCGAGGAGGAAAATTACGTCGATCTCTTGGCTTTGCTTACGCTGCTGTCTCATTTAGTGTCTAAGGACTTTATCGACTTTTCCGAGGACGCAACAACGCAGCAGGAACAGGCCGACGCTACTCGCGCTTCAAGTGTCGTAGCCGACGTTGCCTTTTCGGGTCTGCGCCAGGTGATCCCGCTCATGACGGAGCAGTTGCTGGCTTACCCCAGCTTGAGCAAGCAGTACTTTACGTTAGTGACATACATGGTCGAAGTCTACGCGGAGAAGCTCGTTTCGTTGCCAAGCGAGCTGTTCCAGATGCTGCTGCACTCGCTGTTAATAGGGATGCGTCACGTGTCGGTGGATGTGGTACGCAACAGCTTCCAGGCGCTCAGTGAGCTGGCTAGTTACCACTGGAAAGCACTACAGAGCCAGAGACCAGGACTCGAGGCTCACCGTCAGCAGAACCCCGATATGTTTATGGCGTTTCTGCGTGTTATCTTCCATATGGCACTCTTCGAAGACTTCAACCCCGCCATCTTGGATGCGTGTGCTGGCACGCTTTATCCGCTCATCTTGATCGAACAACCGCGCTACTCAGCGTTGGCCGAGGAAATTAGTCGCGAGCAGACGAGTATGGACACTGCTAGTCAGCAGCGACTCGCCGCTGCTTTCGCAGAGCTCATCACCTTTCTGTCACCCACCGACATTGCCACGGGTACAGCCACCACGCGCAGGATGCGAACGCAGTTCAAGACGAACCTGTACGCGTTCGTAGCTGAGGTGCGCGGCTTCCTCCAGGTGAAGTAACTATTAGATCATATTGAGATTATCCCATCGATTGACTATATCCTAGAACTACGCTGCTCGAACGTCCATACCGACGAAGTCGAACTCGTCCAATGTGTTACCAATCTCGAACGATGTTGGCGTGTCAGCAGCATCACTCGAATCTAAGAGTTTCGCGGTGAGAACGTGTTCATCCGTCATGGCAGGTTTAAACTTCCAGCGTAGTTTGTGTCCGTGCGTGGCCCGAGCAGTCTCGAGACGTTGTGCCAGCTTCCGACAGCGACAGCTATAGGTGTTCCTGCCGCTGATACTGGCACTAGTGGACGCTTTTCCTGTGGGATTATTGAGAATACTGCTGTAATCTTCCGAAAACGAGAACGTAAAAGACTGTCGGCACGGGCTGCTTGGAGACAAGTTGAAGAATTCTTTTTGTCGCTCCAGATCATCGTCGAATGGCTTTCTTTCGTCGTGAATATCAATGGCTACTGACGGCGATTTGGACTTCTCCAGTGGTTGGCATAGAGCGAGATTGTCACCATCGAAGTAGTATGTGAGACCGGTATTTTCAAACCCGTAAGCATGTTTCTTGTGATGTAACAGACCTGCATCCATGAAGGCATTTCCAAGGCGTACAGCTTCACAGGGGCTGTGGACGAATTTCATATCTTGCAGACGCGCAACGACGAGTTCTCCAGTATATAGATCCGCAGTATTTTGACGGGTCTTGCATGCAGACGAACTGATGTCGTTGATTAATTCCGGTAGCAGTTCTGTCGCAAAGACAGCTAAAAGTTCCTCTTGGACGCTTTCGAGAACATCAACGATATCCTGAGCACTGGGACGGGCACGAGCATCAGGCTGCCACGCTGCTTCGATAATATGGCGAATACTTGAATGAAGTTGATCGTTTTCAAACTCGGGTCTCTTGCCTTCCACGACGTAGGTAAACACCTGCAGATGATTATTTTTCAATTTGGGAATTTCGGGGTGCCAGGGTGAAGTACATCCCACATTGTCATAGCAAGCGAGTAAATGTCTGCAGCTTCTCCGTATTCTGCGAGGCCAGCCTTGCCGTTGATAACCTCTGGTGCCATATAGTCTACTGTACCTTTCACGGTCATCTTTGGAAAGGATGCAGAAGAAGAACTCACCAAAGCCTCACCCGCTGATGTGATGTTTGGTATTGTGGGATCTGGAAGAGAAAGCCTGTTATAAGACCGAGCAAGGCTCCGAGACTCCCCAAAATCGGTGAGCTTGACAGTCCCGTGCACATCGACGAGGAAGTTGTCTGGTTTGATATCGCGATGAAGAAATGGCGGCGAGAAACTGTGCAGGTATGACACCGCACGTGCAGCGTCCAGCATCCAGCACACATTCAGCAGCATCTGCTGCCGCTTTTGATGTCGTGGCTCATTCCTACCGAGTGGGGTCCGAGCAGCACGTGCGATGTCACCGAGTGTGCCTTGACACAGCTCGGAGACTAAGCAAATTGTGGGCGGGTACACACACATCCCATAGAACTTGACCACATTTGGATGCTTCAATGCCCCACAGAGAGCCGCTTCCTGCGAGAATTCCGCCACTGTTTCCTCAGTAAATAGCGGAGGTGTATACACCTTGACTGCCACAGGTGTAGCCGTACCCAAGTATCCTTTAAAAACCACGGCGCTGGATCCTGTTCCGATCTTGTTTTCCAGTTTTAATTGTGCAAAGTCAATGATAAGTTTACGGTGCATTTCAATCAACACGTGCAGACCTTGCGACGAGATCCGTTCATCGATACTGTTTCGATAACGAAATAGGTTTTGTAGCTCCACAGCACGCTGCCCCAGGCCACGCCAGAATTCCGTATCGGCTTTCAGCACTCGCCAAATGACCACGGGTGACGCAATCGCCCATAATACCGTAGCGTAAGTCAGTGCAAACCCCATGCTGTTAGATTCCAAGTGGAAGAACAACTCGCTGCTGAAGTGCAAGACTGAGTACGTGACGATGAAAAGACAGTACTCGCGTAAGGTTCTCTTGCTCGCTCGAGCTGGAGGTCGAACAAACACATACCCAAAAAAGAGGAAGCTTAACGAGCGGACTGCAGACATCACAGCGAAGGCGAGATGCCGATCATTGGGCTTAACATACTCTGCTAGTAGGATCTCCACAGGCAAAGTGTAGAGAGCCAAAACGAGTGTGATCCATACCGCGCGACGGAGAGCTGGAACCGATACGCTCTTTTGCAGCAGGAACACCACCACGAGGCCGAAAACAAACAATCGCATGCTGTAAAAGAGCTCCAGCAGAAGATCGTAGTATTTGGCTCCAGACAAGTTGACAGTCACAAGACACGCCACGCCAACTGTGTAGATGCCGACGGTGCATCCCAGTAGCCATAGGAGCGGCTCAAATGCCGGAAGCAGGATCTTTCTCGCAGCTTTCGAGTCCCCAGTAAGAGCGATATGTCGATTTCGCCGCAGATAACGCACCAGCGCTAGACACATTCCACTCATGAACAGATACTCCACCAAGATTAAAATCTGTACGATCATAAATTTGTCGTTAAACCACTGAGTTCCATTTACTTCTGCAACTTGCCTCCGCGAGTTCTCAAAGCCTTGAACACTCTCAGCCACCATGACAATCGAGTTTTGATCTTCAATGAAACTGATATAATGCGAGGCGCAGGGACTCGATAGCAGAGCTCCGTGAGTTCAGTCGTAACATAACATTAAGAGAAAGGACTTGTCCGTTATCGGCTATTTGAACGAAGCAGTTGGAAACCGACAGGAAAGAGCACGTGACTCACACCACGAACATTGTCCTTGTATCTAACCCCCTGCATCTCGCTCGGTCTTCGCGTCTTCAAAAAAATTGGTGCCGACCATTTCGTCGGGCAGATATGTTTGGTCTTTGAGCTCTTCTGCAGTATAGTGCGGGTTATACTTGTAACCTTTAGCGTACCCCATCTCTTTCATCAGCTTTGTGGGGGCATTACGGATATGCATTGGAACGTCCGGTAATGCCCCTTTACCCCAGTCGTGGATCGATTGCTTCGCCCGTTTGTACGCAGCGTAAACCTCAATGGACTTTGGCGCACGAGCAAGCATCGTCGCGACATGGGCAAGCACGACGTCACACTCTGGCATCCCGACAAAGTGAGCCGCTTGATAGGCTGATACAGCCATCGGAAGTAACTCTGGGGCTGCGAGTCCAACATCTTCACTTGCGACTCGAATAAGTCGTCGAGCCACGTACAGGGGGGTTTCACCGCCTTCTAGCATGCGCGCCAGCCAGTACAGTGTCGCGTTCTCGTCACTGCCTCGAATTGACTTGTGTAGTGCACTTATGACGTCGTAGTGCATGTCAGCGTTTCGATCGTAGAACAGTGTTTGTCTATGCGCAAAACAGTGCTGGACGTGTATAGCAGACACCCGTAGCACCCGCTTGTCAGGATCAATAGGGGCGGTTTGGATAGCCATCTCCAAGCAGTTTAACGCGGCTCGGGCGTCACCAGCACACTGTGTGGTCAAGTATTTAATTGCCTCGTCTTCAGCTTCGATAGACATTTGCTTTGGATCTTCACTCTGGCTACAAGTATCGCCATTCGACGACTGCATCAATGATCGCACATCTCCAGCAGTCAGCGCACGTCGAAGGATTCTCTCGATGGACTCTGGTGTGTGTTTCTTCAGTGAGTACACTCGACAACGACTTAGTAGCGCATTGTTCACTTCGAACGACGGATTCTCAGTTGTAGCGCCTATCAACGTAATGGTACCGTCTTCAACTGGTGGCAAGAAGAAATCTTGCTGACTTTTGTTGAAGCGATGGATCTCATCAACGAAGACGATGGTGCGTCGACGAAACATCTTGCGTTCCCCTCTAGCTCGATCCACGGCGTCCTTCATGTCGCCAGCCTTGGATGTCGCGCCAGACAAGCTAATGAACTTGCAGCCCGTCTTCTTGGAAATCACATGGGCCAACGTTGTTTTACCACATCCTGGGGGTCTGAAACATTCACAGCACAACGTCAGCACTCTGTCATTCGTACCATTACGTTGTATCACTAATCTCACCCCCATAAAATCATATTGGGCACTCGATCCGCCTCAATCAGCGTGGACAACAAACTTCCCGGGCCGAGGAGCTCCTCCTGACCCACCAGGTCATTCAGGTCTGTAGGTCTCATCCTCTCGGCCAATGGCACTGTTGACGTATCTTCGGTTACCGTGCGTTTGCGCTTCTTTTGGGCAGAAGGCGACGGCGAGGAATTTTGGGGTGGTGGACTTCGATTCGGCGTTCTATTGGTCGTTGGAGACTTGGACTTGACGGATGGCGACGGAGAGCGGAACTGCGTCTTAAGTTGGTCCTGCTTGGCTAAACAGGCGTCTACGTGCAGCATGAGGTTCTCAGAGCGCACATGCCGCGAGCAGATCGGACACTCGGTGGTTGACATCCTAATACCTTTTTTCAACGTAGGTTTTGTAAAAGACGGAGTTTTAACCAATCACATGTATTGGCGGGAAACAATTCCCGCCACAAATTAAGCGAACATCTTACTCAATTATTGGGTACCCAGCAGGATTGTAGCTGGGCCTGCGTCGAACTCGTCCAGAAGATGGCGGTCCTGTGTTGACGATAGGTCCTCCTCTTGCAACAAATTGGCAGTCAGAATGTTGTCTTCTGGGATCGCACGGTACTTGCGACGGAAGCGATGACGAGCTGGTTTACGAATGTTGGGCCGCTCTCCGAGCTTCCTGCAGGCGCATTCCTCCGCCTCTGTCGTTCCGTTGCTAGCGGCTTCGACAAATGCAATATCACTCTGATTGTGTGGCGAGTCTGACGCGGTGTGGGCGTCCCACTCGGAGCTCTTGGAGTCTTTCACTGCAATTAAAGTTGAAGTTGTCGCCAGTGGAGGTGTCGGATCCGAAGGTTGATGCTGACGTTGTAGGCTCTTGAACCAACCGGGAGACTGCACAAGTTGCGATGGCAAAGGAGCTCCTAGTGTCGATCCCGGACGGCGCGTTGCGTTGCTACCAGCTCCGCTTCTGCATGTACTTGTAGGCCCTTCTAGAACGACGAATGGTTGACAAAAGTTGATATTGTCCTCGTCGAAGTAGAACATATCTTCGCTGCTCTTAAAAGGTTGCGAGTGCTTGATGTGGTGCATAAAGCCAGCGTTCATAAACATGTTGCCAAGCCGGGTGGCTTCGCCCACCGAGGCCACCGCTTCAATGTCCTGCATCTTCCTAGCCGCTTGCTCCCCGGAGAAGCTCCTCGCGCTACTCCCCGTGCCGCCACTCTTCATCAACGTGGAGTCATGCTCCATTTCCTCGCACATTTCAAGTGCGAAGACCGAGCAAACCTCTTCTTGAATCCGCTCAAGAGCAACCACGATCTTCTGAGCTGACGGACGCATGCGAGCATCCACATGCCAAGAGTTCGTGATAAGCTCTGCCAGACCAGCGTGTAGCTGACTATCAAGCTCTGGTCTGGCACCAGCCATGACAGATTCGAGCACGCGTAGATGATTGTTGTTCGTGCCAGGGTACTTTTCAGCTCCTGGATTGAGGATATCCCACATGGTGATCGCTAACGAGTAGACATCAGCAGACTCACCATATGAAGCAACCCCTGCTCGTCCATTGATGATCTCTGGTGCCATGTAGTCGACTGTTCCTTTGACAGTCATTTCTGGGGTGGCTTTGCGCGAAGGAGGGGGTAGCATTGGTACTGTCCTCGAGCCCGCTTGTGGGGTTCCAGGTGGCGTCAATGGGATCCCCCTACCGCCATGAGCACTGGTATCCGTGTTTGAAGCTGACTCCGGGTACTCTTGATAGTGCTCTACATCATTAGACGCACTGCTTGTAGCAGCAGTAGTACCTGCTGATGCTGAGGTAGTAACAACGGCTGTGCTCTTAGTATCGTTGAGGCTACTCACCTCCCACGTGATGTTGGCTTTAGGTAGACTTCGGGACTCGCCAAAGTCGGTGAGCTTGACGTTACCTTCGACATCCACGAGGAAGTTGCTAGGCTTGATATCGCGGTGCACGAAGGCAGGAGAGAAGCTGTGGAGATAAGCCAACGCCCTAGCAGCATCAATGAGATAGCCGAGGTTCAGTAAAAACTGTTGACGACGAGGTTGTAGCTGTCGTCGTGCTAGCGCTAGTGCAACAACATCGAGACTACCCACACACAACTCGGACACCAAACAGATCGTAGGGGGTGAAACACACATCCCAAAGAACTTGACAATGTTTGGGTGGTTCAATGCACCACAAAGAGCAGCTTCGTGGGAGAATTCAGCGACAGTGTCTTCTGTCACACTGGAGGGAGTGTACACTTTGATCGCAACTGGAGTCTTCGAGTGCAAAAGTCCATTGTAAACGACAGCTGTGGAGCCGACACCAATGCGCTGCTTGATGTGGAGAACGGAAAAATCAATGATGTACTTCCGGTGCATCTCAATCAGCACATGAAGACCTTGCGATGACACTCGCCCGTGGATATTGCCCTTGCGGAATAGCGCTTGTAGCCCAACTGCTCGCTGACCGAGACCACGCCAGTGCTCAGTATCAGCCTTCAGCAAACGCCACACGAATAATGGACAAAGAGACCCCCACAACACGTGGATGTAAATCAATACAAAACCAAGGTGCACGTTCCTACTATTGAAGGCAGTGTGGTAAGTCAGCTCAAGCACCTGGTACACGATTCCAAAGGCACAATACTCGCGCAGAGTACGCTTGCTGGCACGAGCAGGTGGACGGATGATCACGTAAATGTACAGCGGGGAGATCAACAGACGAGCTATAGCAACAATCCAGTAGTTGGACGCTGAGTTCTCACTTTGGCCGTTGATTGTAGTGAACCACACGAATGGCAACGCGTAACACGCGAGAAAAGACGTGATGATAATCGATCGAGTCAAAGCTGGCATCGAGACGCTCTTCTGCAGCATGAAAACCAACGCCAACTCCATCACGAAATGGCGTCCAGCGCTTTGTGCCTCTGTCGCAACACTACCAGCACTCGGAGCGTAGAATCTTGCGATCAGCGCAATCATAAAGTACATTGCATAGGAACCCGTCGCAATACACAAAATCCACAACAATGGCTCAAAAGCAGGCAACAACGTTTTCCGCGAAGCTTCAGTATCTCCCTTGAGCGCGACATGGCGGTTGTGACGCATGTAGGCAATGAGAGCCGCGGACAGCACTGACATTGAGCCATAGCTCACCAACAGAACGATCATGAGAACCACAAGCTGTCGTTTTGCGTAGTCCGATAGTCCATCGTCCTCTACTGGTGCTGCAGTACCCGATTCTGAATACGTTGATGTCGTAAGATCTACAAGAAGGCGAGGAACTACCTCCCGTAGATTTGGCGTTGCTTGATCAAGAAGAGCACTCATTTGCACTAGGTGCTGTCTTCTCCACTTGGGAAAAAGAGTTATGACGACACATCAAATCCACGAAAGCGCCATGGTGTGACGACAAGAGCTAAAAAGACGGTTGTACTAAAAGCAACGCGTCGTATCCTAATGAAGAATAAAAGATGGAAAACTATTTTTTTTTCTCTCAAAATGTATGTCATGAATAGTTACGGGACTTCATTATGCATTATAAAGTGACCCCTTCGTTGTCAGTTAATGGGAGCTGAACACTTAAGCGATGAAGTCTGTTTATCATTCTTAAGGTCAGTGTGCTCGACAAATACTACCATTAGTAGCTAGTAGAAGTATTGCAGTGCATCTGACGAGTGTGCTTTGCTTGTTCTTTTGACTCGGTACAGTTGTTGAACTACTAGTTCGTGTCCTCTAATGATCCTCTTTCGAAATCTGTAACTGAAGCCGGTTTTCAGCGAAAGAAGTTGGTAACGTGAATGGTCGACGTTTGGAAACAATGTTTCCTTCATTTGCTCCAGTGTATTTAGAATTACCCCATACTTACGACTGGTACAATGGGTTGACATACGCAGTTAGGCTATGGTGGCAGCCGTTCCAGCAACCATGTCTAGGTCGTTGTAGTTGTTCAGATGTGACGGCTCTTCCACTAATAAAGCAGCCGCCAAGGCGTTGACCGTCGGCTCCGGGGCAGCTTGATACTGTTTCCGCCGCCGAAATCGTGAGGACTTGCCACTAATCAGACGCTGTCCAAGCTGCCGGCAGCAACAAGTGGCTTCATTGCGCGTTCGTACAAAGCTAAAAGAGGTTCGGCCATTGCAATCACGGGTCAGCATGGGGATACTAGACTCATTTGCGCTCAAGGAGCTACTTCGATTCACGGATCTCTCAAGCTGAGACGGTAGACTGAGCTGTGCTTCATCAAAGGCGAAGTAGTACCTCGCAGTTGCGCTATTCTCAAATCCTCTGGAGTGATTAACGTGGTGAAGAAAGCTGGAATCCATCAATGCGGAGCCCATGCGAATTGCCTCGGCCGAAGAACTTACGAACCGCCGCTCAACCATGCGATCAACAATGAATGCCCCGGGAAGGGTGTGAGCTCGATGCACTTCCGTCAATCTAATACTCGACCCACTCGCAGCGGACGGATACTCGATCAAATCACTCAGTAATTCGAGAACCAGTCGAGCGCACATTTCCTCCTGAATATCTTCCAAAGCATTGACAATTTGTTTTGCTGATGGACGAAGACCAGGATCATGAGACCAGGACCGTTCAATTATGCCGCGTAATCTGGGAGGCGTGCTGTCATCCAGTCTGGGACGTAAGCCATGCAAGATTTCTTGCGTTACCTGTGCATGGTCCCCGTTGGTTTGTGGGAATTTGTCACCGCCGGGGTGTAAGATATCCCACATCGTCATTGCAAGCGAATAAACATCAGCCGCTACTCCATGCACATCAAACTCACCCCTCTTCTCGATGATCTCCGGTGCAGTATACTCTGCCGAATATTTCTCCGTCTGTAAGCTCCAAGGTGAGTCGATATGAGATAGTGTTGTTTCCATCGGTGAACCAATTGCAGTCTCGAGCGAAAAGTGGGTATCTTCAAGAATGGGCATCTTTGACGTTGATAATAGCGTTCTTTTTTTCAGATTAGTCACACTCCTGGCTTCCCCAAAATCCGATAATTGTACATTGCATTCCGAATCCACAAGAAAACTTGACGGCTTAATGTTGCAATGGACAAACGGAGGTGAGAAGCTATGGAGATAAGCTACAGCACGACCTGCATCCAGCATTTGACCAATACTAATGAATAGTTGCTGACGGGAAGGGTGAAGCTGCCTGTGAGACTGATCGAGTGCGTCGGCTAGGCTTTCCTGACAGAGTTGAAACACAAGGCAAATTGTAGGAGGGGCTACACACATTCCATAAAATTTAACGATGTTGGGGTGGTTCAGGACACTGCACATGGCTGCTTCGTGAGAAAAAGCTGCTACGATATCATCGGAACAGCTTGAAGGCACATACGCCTTTACAGCGACTTGGGCTTTCATCTTATAAGTTCCTTGAAACACCGTCGACTTTGAACCCACTCCAAGCTGTCGAGCGAGCTCTAGATAAGCGAAGTCGATCACACACTTTCGGTTCATTTCAATGAGCACGTGCAAGCCCTCGAAAGTGAAGTGTTCACTTAAGCCATTCTCCCGTTGAAAATAGTTCTGGAGAGCACAAGCTCGCTGTCCAAGTCCACGCCAATACTCGGTATCCGCTTTTAACACGCGCCAGACAACCAGTGGACAAAAGGCTACCCACGATAGCATGACGTAGACGACATAGCGGCTTTGCTCGACCGTTTTCGGATTCATGATGAGTATCATCAGTAGTACTGTAAGTAGGAAGTACACAATGGTAACGAAACATAACTCCCGAATGATGCACTTCGTGGCTCGACTTGGGGGTTGGACGAATGCGTACACAAATGGTAGTATTAGCAGTCCGCGGACAAATTGGAGGCCGATTGCAAACGTCTTTTGTTGACTTGGACGGCCGAAATTCGTCACTACCCAGACGTAAAGCATAGTGTAGTACGACAGTAGAAACGACAATCCTACAGCGCGCTTGACGGCTGGAAACGACAGACTTTTCTCGAACATTAGAACCAGCACAATCACGAACATGAATTGATTACCGGCGTAGAACGATTCAAGTATGAGGGGAGAGACGAACACGTCGTAGTAGTCTGTTGTGAGTGTCACTATCAGGAAGATGATGTAAGCGCCGTTTAAAATGGCCAGGACGAATAATACAGGTTCATAGGCTGGCAAGATCACTTTTCTAGCAGCAGCAGCATCTCCTTTGAAAGCCCCCGCTCGATTCACCCTCATGTGCCAGATTAATCCCACACAAAGTAGCCAAATGGTCACGAATCCTAACAAGATGAACACCAAAGTCACCCGCATGCGTTGTGCTCCTCTTTCCAGGGACTCGGTGTCTATAGATCCACTCGACACTGACGCCATTTCAGTACCGGCAGAGCTACTGAGAAATCGCTCCACGGATCTCAGTGTGGCCTTAGAAGCCACTATTGAGTAGGAGAACGTCGGATAGGTGTTGGGCGCTTGATGATGAGTTGGAAAGTGAAAAACGTGTACCGGTTTCTGGAAATGGATGGTAAAAATACCTACGCCCCGTGGCTGCAAAGACACTCGTAAGCAGGAGACCGTCTTACCTGCTACAGTCGTGCACCTCGTATTCGGCGGACCATATAGAGTCTACGAGCTGCGAATATTTATAGAGGAACAGATGGAATCCAAATGTACTACTTTGTATTACCTTAATTAAGTACAAATCTCAAATCCATCTTCGACACAATACCTGTGACGGGGTCACACAGCACCTTGCGCTAGAGGAAGTTATCTTCCGAGAGTATACAAACTCTCAGTGAACGGCAGTTCACAGGTCCCCTCTTTAATTAAAGAGAGCGAAGTGACCTAAATAAGGTAGATTGTAAACTGAGTATATTTATAGGTAGGTTAAGTTTGGGTTTAATACAAACTATAAGTTACCTATAGAAATGCAATGTCATTTAACCAATGGTTGGCTTTGAACGACTTTGGTACCTTGTACCAAATATCCCGGAGTATGACGTGTCATACTCCTGAAGTGTGAAGTGTCACACATCATGTAACCAGGGTACACTTAGGGCTACGTACCCCGTTACATCCTCCCCCACTTAGGTTCGGTTTACCGACCAATCAGAATGAAGAGGTGTTCATCACAAACTCTCATTCTCAAAGTCGAAAACCATCGACTTGGCCGCGCGAGCGCGGCGGAGGCTCACTTCACAGTTAGAGCCTCGAGCAGCAACCTGTGCGCTCTTCGTCTAGGTCTCCACTTCGACCGTTAACATGCCTCGTGGCACTGCTAAGAGCGGTGCTAAGACACCCTCCAAAGCTGCAGCCGGTAAGGCGCAGGCCAAGAGCACTAAGCCTCACGGCAAAGGCTCTGCGCTTAAGGAGGCTACTCAGGTGGCCTCCGAGGCGATCGGATCCTCGGGTGACGCGGCTGCGGACAAGCGCGCAAGCAGGCGCCGCAGTCCGTCGCCCTCGTCTTCAGACAACCGTCCGAACCCTCGGTTCGTAGAACGTGAGTTCAACTCGGGCAGTGAAGACGATGCCGAGTCCGAGAGCACTCATGATGCTCCTGCGGGCTCTGTGGGAGGGCACAGCCCAGTGCCCAGTGAGCACAAAGATGGCAGCGTGCAGTCGCCCGCTAGTGATCACAGTGATCACAGTCCCAGGATCTCTGTGCGCTCTGAGAGTCCGGCCGTTAAGGCTAAGGGCACTCCCAAAGCCGGTGGCGATGAGGAAGAGAGTCCTCGCAAACGTCTCTCGCTTGCCGAGGGTCTTGCGCGCGCTAAGGCCTCTAAAGCCGAAGGCGCCAAGCCCTCAAAGAAGCGTACCGCCTCTAAGTCTCCACTCCGCGAGGAGAAGGAGACTCGACGCTCCTATCAGAGTATCTTCGGCTCCTCGGATGAAGAGGAGGAGAAGGAGGAAGAAGAGGAAGAGGAGGGTGCTATTGTTGAGCCCCGGGAGATCTCGAATGACCTCGACCAGCAGCAGGAGGATTTCCAAGCTGCCCAGCGTGTGCGTGGGGGTTCGGTGGCGGCACCCGTCAGCCAGGGAGCTGCCATCAACTCAAGAGGGTATTGGCCTCCCGAGGAGAGCTCTGGGGCTGACCTCTTCTTGGAGGTTCTCGTCGCTCCTCGTGGCCTTGTGGGCGGCCACACTTCTAGGGGCATCTATGAACGAGCCCTTGTTCAGAAAGAACAGTTGTTCGTCGACAGCTTGAAGGCTGCTCGGTGTGTGCTTCTCGCGCCACACCGCATTCCCCTTAAGGACTTCACGACTTGTCGTAAGAAGCCCGAGAATCGGGGTGGTCTCTATCCTGTTTGGGGATACCCCTGGGTTATGCCCGAGAACTGTCCCACATGGAGTTCTTGTGAGGACATGTTCTGGGCGTGGGTGGAGACTCTCAAGCACTCGCCCACGGAGTTATGGGAACTCCATGAAGATCAACAGCTGTCCCACATCCTGGACCAGCGTGATCTTCGTGTGAGGTTTGCCCACTTGATCAGCAAGCGTATGCTGCCAAGGGACATCCTGAAGCGCGCGCGGCTTCTAGCGCTCACGATGAGCGTGGGTACGGTATGTATTCATCGTCCGTACCCCGTTCGGGCAATAAGCCCCGGACTACTTATGAAGCTGCCGCCGCTTCTGTTCCCAGATTGCGACAGCCTTCGGGCAGTCAATCAGGAGCCGTTCAATCGGCTCCCACGAGTTCTCGGAGTGGGCATAACCCCTCCACTTCACGAGGAGCTGTCGCTTACCGCGACGCCGTTGCTCCTGGAGGATCCGCTCCCCGTGGAAGTGGACCTCTCCATTCCGGTCAAGTAGGGGCGGAGGTGCCCTCGTACGAGTACGAGTACTAGGCGCCTCCCGAAAGCCACTCTCGTCCGAGTGCTCCGACTGCGTGTCCGACACAGGGCCCTGAGGTTGACCGCCTCCGTCAACGTGTCCTCGTGCTTGAGATTGCACTTGGCCTTGGGACTGGCGGTGATGCTGCCGCCCAGACCGGGAATCAGGGCGAGCTCGCTCGCCTTGCGAGCCGCCTGGACCTGGTGGAGCGAGAGGTCGCGAGCCTGCACCTGCGGGTGGATCGCCGGGCCTCTTCGTCCGATCTGGACGAGGCCTTTCGCATGATCCGACGGATCGAGGCTTTGTTGCCACGTCCGGAGCCGCCTGCGGCACACTCCCAGACGTACGCGTATGGTGCGTACCCGGCGTACTCTGCGTACTCGGCGTATGGCGCCGGGGTCCGTTCGTATGGAGCCCCTCCGGCGTACGGTCTTGACCGCAGCCTTGCCGTCCCGACCGAGGCTTGGGTGCCTGCTCCGACGCCCTCGTCGACGACTGTGACCGGCCCTCGCTTCGAGGAGCTGGGTCAAGGGGGGTCTGCGAGTCAGCAACCCCCTGCGGGTCAAAGTACCGCTTAAGACGTCCGACATAGAACGTCGGGTGCGTCGTCATTGACTTTGGAAGGTCGATGGTGTACGACGCACCATGTCTGACCAGGACTGCAAAAGGTCCGATGAAGCGGTGCTTCAGTTTGTTGCTGCCGACAGAGCTAACAGTGTCTAGAGGTAGGTTCCTCGTGTCTAGCAACACTAAGTCACCAATCTCAAATATACTTAAGTTTCCTCTTCCTTGTTTGTCCGAGTACTCCTTTTGTTTATCTTGGGCCGCTGCCATGGCATCGCGGACCCTGCTGACAATGTTCAGCTTGGTATCCATAAAGGATTCCACCTGTTTCCGCAGCGAAACTGGCCTCACATCCGAGACCTGGGAGGAAAGGGCTTTCCGAGCCTCTCCCCCACTTAGAATAGAGGAGTCAGAGTCTCCTCGAAGAGTGAGAGGCACTCTGGGGTGGCGGAATCCGCTCAAGTAGAACGGCGTGAACCCCGTGGACGCGTGCACCGCGTTGTTGAGCGCAAACTCAACAACTGGAAGCTGCATCGACCACGTACGTGGCGCTGCCGCGCACACACTGCGCAGAGTGTCCTCGAGCACTCGATTGACGCGCTCTGTTTGGCCGTCTGTCTGCGGATGATCCGCAGTGGACATCTGCAGACGAGTTCCCAGTAACGGGAACAGCGTTTTCCAAAACGCAGCAGTGAACCGCGGGTCTCGGTCCGAGACAATCGTCTCCGGGAGACCGTGATAGCGGAACACGCCATCGACGAACAACCTTGCGGTTTGTTCGCCCGTTACAGTGACGGGAACTGGAGCAAGATGTACCATCTTGCTCAGCCGACACACGAACACCAAAATTCCGGTGTTGCCGTGTCCGTCGGCGGGAAGCCCAAAGATGAAGTCAAGACTCATCGACTTCCAACAATCAGCCGGTATGGGCAGGCTCTGTAGTGGAGCCGAAAGACGCCGTGCGGATTTGACCCGCTGACAGGTTTCACATGTCTTCACGTATCAGGTGACCCACTTGTACATGTGGGTCCACCAGAAGGACTGATAGACCGACCGAAAGGTCTTCTCGCGGCCCAAGTGGCCACTGGAGGGCGCGTCATGCGCCTCCGCGAGGATATCGAACTTCAGTTCCTCGTCGTTGGGTACGACCACCCGTGGAGGATCAGTGGGCTCCACCCGATAATAGAGGAGGCCCTCCTTCAACTCATATCGGTGGAGCCGTGAGCGCTATCGCGACGAGAGCCAGTCGGACTTCGCGCTCGTTCCGGCCTTAAGGAACTTGACGATAGGCGCGACAGCCTCATCGTCCTGATACGCCATGCGTATCCGATCATATAGATCCGTTGTCATCCGCGTGATGTGGGCCAACTCATAGTCGGGACGCCGAGAGAGGGCGTCCGCAAGCACGTTGAGCTTGCCCGGCTTGTATTCGACGCGGAAGTTGTATTCCGCGAAGAAGGACAGCCACCTCGCCATCCTTTGGGAGAGGTGAGGCGAGTTAGTCGCCGTCCTCAAGGACGCGTGGTCTGTGTAGATCACAAAGGGCCTAGAGCCCAGAAGGTGAACACGGAACTTCACAAGGGCATATTTCATTGCCAGGAGCTCCTTGTCATGGACAGGGTAGTTCCGCTCGGCGGCTTTGAGCTGCCGGGACTGGAACGAGATGACTCGTTCCTGTCCAGCCGTGTCGTCCTGCAGCAATGCACACCCGATGGCGTAATCGGAGGCATCGCAGACGACGCTAAACGGCTTCGTCTCGTCCGGCAGAGCCAGGACAGGGGCCTCTTGGAGACTGGCCTTGATGATGTCAAAAGCATCCTGGTGATCTTGCTCCCAGCGCTAGTCGACGTCCTTCTGAAGGAGGCTCGACAAGGGCTTAGCGAAGCCCGCGTACCCAGCGCTGTACTTGTGAAGGTAGTTGGCCAAGCCCAACCACTTTCGAAGATCCTTCTGGGATCGGGGCGTCGGCCATGCTGCAATGGCCTTGACCTTGTCTGGGTCAGCCCGAACGCCCACGTTGCTTACGAAGCAACCGAGAACTTTGATCTCTGGTGACGCGAAAACGCACTTGTCGATGTTGGCGTAGAGCTTGTTCGCTCGCATCACGTCCAACACTCGACGGAGGTGTCCTAGATGCACTTCCATGGCCGTCTTGCCTCCCTCGGCACGGCTATGGACGAAAATGTCGTCGAAGTACGTCTGTACGAAGGTACGCAAAGGGCGGAACAATTGCGTCACCAGGCGATTGAACGTCGCCGGGGCGTTAGACAAGCCCTGCGGCATGACGAGCCACTCCCAAAGCATGCCGCTTGGAGTGCTTACCGCGGTGAGCGGGATGTCACTCTCTCGCATCAGGATTTGGTAGTATCCGTCTACCAAATCCAGCGCACTGTACAGTACGCTCCCGGCCATGTTGTTCAACAACACATCCTTTCGTGGGATCGGTGTTTGGGCCGGCACCGTTGCGTTGTTCAGCTTGTTATAAGCGTGAACCAGACGCCACTTTCCGTTCGGCTTACGAACGCAGAAAGTCGGCGTCGAGTGCGGGGATTTCGACTCCCGCACCATGCCTGCCTTCGCTTTCGCGGCGAAGAAGGCATCAATGACCTTGCACTGTTCGCGCGGGAGAGGCCATTGCCTCGTGACACAATACTTTGTGCCGGGCACGAGATCAATCTCGTGCCGTACACCTCGATCCGGTGGGAGCTGGGTCGGTGGGTGTTTGTTCACCACGTCCGCATACTCCGTCACCAAAGGATACACCGGATCCTTGGGGTTCTTGAGAATCTCAGAACCCAAGCGCGCCTGACGCTGCTTGTTCATGTCTTCCAGGACGTTCTCGTCCAAGACAGAGGAGGAGTTCAGCTCCTCCTGAGTGGTCTCAGGTCTCATGAGTACCATCTCAGCAATCTCTCCAGCCTTGAGGTTGGCCAGGAAAGACTCAGCCGTCATCTCCTCGAGGTTCAGTATCTCTGCAACCTCTGGCAACGGTTCCAAGTGGACACCAGATGCCTTGACGGGTAAACCCGTCTCGCCATCGAAGATGTGATAACACTCTTCCACCGGCCTTGTCGGAGGAGCCCGGGCCCTGGACTCCGAGTCGCTCGGAACGAAGTTCGGATCCGACTTGAGGCGGCGGCGGCGTCTTTGCCGACGGCGTCTGTGACGGGGAGCTTTGCTGCCCACGTCTAGGGATGTCGTCGCTACGACATCCGAGGCACTCGTGGCCTCGTGTGGTACTGTTGTACCCACACAGGAAGCGTGTTCAACGCCTTCCTCTTCAGTTAAGGTCTGGGCGACCGCGTGTGGCACTGTGTTACCCACACAGGAAGCGTGTTCAACGCCTTCCTCTTCAGTTAAGGTCTGGGCGACCGCGTGTGGCACTGTGTTACCCACACAGGAAGCGTATCCGACGTCTTTCTCTTCAGTTATGGTCTGGGCGACCGTGAGTGGAACTCTGTTACCCACTCTGAACACGCTGTTCTCAGTGTTCATGACAGCTGCAGCTGTCTGCGGAACTAAGTTACCCGCCTGTGGACCTAAGTTACCCACTTGGCCGGCGCCTCTTCTGGGCGCGGCCACCATCAAAACATCCTCGGAGTCGTCATATACGTCGACGACTCCCAAGCATCTGCCGGATGCTTTGGTACCCTGGCAGCCCTCGCGGGCGCCCCGGGTCCTGACAGAGGTGGGAACATGACTCACCAATGCTCTGTCGGACTGCGCAGGGCGGCTGGCACCGATTGCCTTGCCTCTCCAGGGCTCGTGCTTCTCAAGCCAGGGCATGCCCAGGATCATATCATATGGATCCATATCGAGAACAGTGAACTGTTCGAGGCTGTCAAAGTCTTCAAACTTGACAGCCAGATCCACTTGGACGTTGGGGACAGTGACGACCTTCCCGTCGGCCAGTCGCACTGACACCGTCCCGTTGCCCTTGCTTTCTCTCAAAGCTTCGGACAACTTGTTGCTGTTACGAGCAACCGTTTGGCGGCGTGCGAAATTCTTCGACGCCCCAGAGTCAATCAAGATTCTAAAGGGATGATCGTATCCCCGTACACATCCGTGTACTACGAGCAACCCGCCGCTGCTCTTCGCCGATTCGAGAGTGCGAAGACTCTCAGGGGCTAAGTCCCCGTGGTACGCGCCACCCGCGCACCCATCACGAAGACTTAGTTCTTCCCCAGTAGGGTGCCCCGCCCCTACTGGTTCCCTGCGTTCCCCTGTCCCCGGGATCCTGGCTTTTGCCAGCGACCCTTGAGGACGGGCTTGGGGAAGGACCGTCTGCGGAGTCTTTCCGCGGGACAGTCGCGCTTGAATTGGCCCATCTTCCCACAGCCGAAGCAGCGGATATCACGCTGTTCGGCGGACCCGAGTTCCATGGGAACTGGTCCGTTGGGGCTTGTTCGACCGGGAGCCGACAAGGAACTCCCAGGCCACGCTGAGGCCGGCGTACGCGCCTGGCGATGGCTGTACTCTTCTTGAAGAGCCACTTGAATCGCCTCTTCAAGGGTGCTTGCCTGCACCCGGAACAGCTGAGTGCGTGCGGGGCCCACTCGAAGGCCGTCCATGAACACAGTCATCTTGATGTGTTCATTGAGTGGGTTTCCCACTAGGGACGCCGTGAGCTCCCGTATCTCTTGCACATACTCGTGCAGTTCGCGCCTTCCTTGTTTACACGCGAGGAAGCGCGAACGCTGGCGGTACTCGTAGTTCGCCGGGAGGAACGCGGCTCGGAGCTGTTCGCACAGCTGAGCCCAGGATGTGAAACATCCAGGGGATGTTGCTTCCCGAGTGTACACCCAACTCTTAGCACGACCGCTAAGGTTGGAGAGTGCAAAAGCAACACGCAGTTGCTCGGTCGAGATCAGAGCCGCGTCCATCGCGAGCTCTACTTCTCGGACCCAGAAGTGAAGGTTCTCGCCTTCCTTCCCTTCATACGGCTTTACCTTCAGCCGTATTGGCTTCGGGTGAGGCGGATTTGCTTCCGCCGCCGGAGCCTGCAGGTTCTCCCGCACATGCGCGATGAGGCCCTGCTCGTACGCGTCGATTGCATTGACGCGCTCGAGCTGCTCAGCCGGTGTTGATACCACCAGGCTCTGCAGGGCCTCCATCCCGAAGACTTCCGAACCGACTCGAACTGAGAGTCGTTCATATGGGAGAAGTCGTTCCTATCCATGGCAACGAGCTTCGGAGAGGTTCAGGTAGTCTACCCGCGGTGGCGTGGATTGACTACAAGTGCTACCAAGTGTGACGAGGTCACACAGCACCTTGCGCTAGAGGAAGTTATCTTCCGAGAGTATACAAACTCTCAGTGAACGGCAGTTCACAGGTCCCCTCTTTAATTAAAGAGAGCGAAGTGACCTAAATAAGGTAGATTGTAAACTGAGTATATTTATAGGTAGGTTAAGTTTGGGTTTAATACAAACTATAAGTTACCTATAGATATGCAATGTCATTTAACCTATGGTTGGCTTTGAACGACTTTGGTACCTTGTACCAAATATCCCGGAGTATGACGTGTCATACTCCTGAAGTGTGAAGTGTCACACATCATGTAACCAGGGTACACTTAGGGCTACGTACCCCGTTACAATACCAGTGTGATTCCATCAGTTTCGTATGGTCATTGTCGATACGGCTTGCCAACCTTCTGAGCACCACTTCATCACTGTATAAATATTGACGGGGGTATGCTTCTCGCCTTTGTAAAACATGTCCAGCTCGGCCTCCTGCTTCTTAGCACGGTAGTGGTCCTTGAGACTTTTAATAATCCCTTGATTCAACGTAGAATAGGCGGGCGGGCGACGTGCCATGGCGTTTTGCGACAAAATTTATAATGAGCTGTTGTATGGTGAAGTGATTGAGCTGATACATCGTGGCGGAAGTGCGGCGTTTCATCCCTCCTCGAGGAGGGGAATACCATTGAGGTTATTTGGTCCAAAGGAGATGGGCAACTCATTTGCGCAATGCATGTGGCGCAATCATTAGATTGTGCAGGTTATTAAGCCATACCGGGACCGAAAACGAGGTGCACGACTGTAGTCCCAGCCCCAACAGAGTGTGGGTCATCTCCACACATGTACGGTGTCAATATGCCTTATAAACGTGTAGAGCCACCAATCGTATAGACAGGCCCACACACATAGAAAAAGGCATCTTAACCAAACAAAAAGACCATACAATCTACTTAATCATCAAAATAGATATTTGTCTTCAACCTGTCTTCCGTTTTGTTAATATAAATGGCAACACAGGTGGCCTGTGCATCGGAAGCAGTTCATAAACAACCATTGCAGCTCGTAACAACTAAAGACAATGAGCGAAGGGCAAGACAGCGTCATTTACAGCTAGAGGAATGGGATTGCGGCGCTGACGACGACGCTGAGGCCGGACGACGACCATTGTGGACGCAAATTTGGCGCTCTACACAGCTGGATACGCCTACCGTCACATGCAGTTGACAAAAGCAACTCAGTTGGATGCATAATAGACCATTTATTCAACAATGACTACAATCTACATCGCTGTGGGCACTCTTTGAAGTCGCAGTCGGTCCTGTGTCGGTCAAAGCTCTGCGAAGCACAGCTACAGCGTCTAGAAATGATGATGTTGGACCATCGATGCGCTGTCCGTGTCGATACAATGTCTCGCGCTAGATTTGGGATAGGTATTTCAGCAAGGGATTCACGTGATGGACATATACGATCCCCCTACTCCTGTGCCGCGGAGGTTGACTCAAGAATTGAAGAGCTATATTATTAATACATGTAGCCTTAGTGCTGGGGAGAAATCTACAGCTGCTAGACTACATACACTGCTTTGTACCTTCGTAGGCAACAGTACCATGGCCGGTCCTGCCCCCCAAAGCACCCGAGTTAGTGATTTTGTGAAGAACTTGAGAAGAAAGAACTGTAAGAACTTCATGGCTTCATTGATTGCGCTCTGTGATGGTCGCCTCTACGACCAACAAGATCTTGGGACACTTTCGGACACAGACATGGTGATTTTGTGCGACTCCCAACCGAATACCCACCCTCAGGATATCGTATCTCGGCGATGGCCCCGGCGCATATCCTTTGCGAGTTGGCATGACCTGTTTACGCATGGTAAAAAATTACATCAAAGTGCAAAACAACCCCAACTGCACTACCATTCTTCACACTAGCCAAGCGCCGCCGCTACGCGGCGGTAATTTGGGTTTAGTTCTACTTGCTTTAGCCTTCCTGCCTCCGCTACGCTTCGACGGGATAACTATTGAAAATCCACTGAACCCATGTGTACCTAAATCGATTTTTTTAATTTCATTAATTTGGGTCAGCATCATACTTACCTAATTAAAAATAATTATTCTAATGATTTTGAATCGAGATTCTTGATCCAATTTCCTTTTTTTATTGCTGGCTATCACTGTATCTTCATCTTCCACCCAAAACCACCAGCCCTTCAAATAATATTTATACAAACACTATACAATATGTTTATTTTAGTGTCGTGCTCGATATCACGGGCCGTTCCCGAGCCGCTATGAAACTTAGCTCACACGATAGTAATGGTTTGTCCAGCTTGCACTACTTACCCGCTTAAACGGCCTTTTTCAGTTTGTAAGTAACTAAAGATTGCTCACTTCTCATATCAAACTCAATGAAAGCTAAGAAATATTCAAATTGTACTATATTTAATGTACCGGTATGTAGCGTTCATTTTGTGCTGATTCAGAATTAGCACTCGAATCTGTGCCAGTTATGATTGAAGCACTTATATATTGTGTCGCAAGACGCCTTGCTGCTGTTGCTGTTGACGGTAGTGTTTTCTATTTGATAATTTAACGATGATTCAAGGATTATTGGACGTCATTTAGGCTCCAAGTTTATTAACGTTTCTTTATGGTGTCTACTTAGCCAACTATAATTAACACCTCTCGTGTTTTGTTGTTGTATTGCCGCTCCATTTATACGGGTATCCTACGCCCCTGTCGATACCCCGTCCGCCAGCTAAGTAGTATCGGATTTTGCTGCCTAACAGCTCTTAGAAAACAATGGCTTACAGTAGTCTCTTAGAAAACAATGGTTACAGCAGTAACACATATGAGTTCATTCTATTCAATCTAAAACTATGTATCTTTATGGATCAGGTGACAACATTTATTGGCACAGCGTTGTTCTTACGGCCAGCTTCTGTTGTACATGTACTACGATTTGGCAGCTCAGTCAGTTACCTCACTCTCAGATAATTTAATAATATTTCTACAACAAAAGAGTTGTAGTTGTTATAGTTATTGTAACTTGCAGAAACTATTAAGTGCAGAGTATTATATTTTAGTATAACCTCGAAAACACGCATTCCTACGTGTACGCTAAGCACCTTGCAGCTTAGGAAGCGTCTTCAGGGGCTACTTCATTTGAGAATAAGAATCTCTGTCTTTTAGCACTTAAATATTTAAAGCAACATGCATTATTAAATTTTTTTTATTAATACTTCGTAATATTAAAATGATGCCGCCTTCGGATAATGGATAGTCTTGTGCAAATCCCATATGTGCTCTGTGAACCACACGAATTCACTGATGTAAGCAACATAATTCTGTTTTAACCAATCGAAGCCACCTTCGATCCGCTCGGCAGCCAATGGGAAGGCTAAAAAATCTGAGGGTTTCGTGTGACGGACGGACGGACACCGTGCTAGCATTGATAGTTTAGGACTAGCCGTTCGCCGCCGCTACGCGGCGGAGTGGAATGGTTTGTTGGAGAAGAGGTGGCCGCAAATTTAGTGCTCTTGGTTTCGCGTGCTTTGTCAGCGTCGTTCACCCTGTAGATCTTGGATTCGTGTACTTAACCGCTTACCTTTCCGTAGTCTCATCCGGCCCCGAATAACATCGTGCTTTGGTACGTTTCCGTTACCCCGTACTACAGGTTGGTTGTTGTGGCCCATGCTCTTCCGTGCTCTTTCTGGCTTCGTGGTTCCCTGCTCACCTGTGGCACACGCAGCTTACTGGGTTATCGCCCTCTCTTTTGGGCTCATGCTCTTTAGTGCGGCCTTTTTCGTGGCTGCCAGATATTCCCTGTTCTCAAAACGTTTACGTGGGCTGCACGGGTATTGTGGTACGTAGTCTTTCGTGGCCATTGGCCTCCCATCGCCGGTACTCTAGCCGAAGGGTGCTCTTCCGTGGTTTAGTGTCTCCACGCAGTCGTGTTATTCCGGCGCCCGTGTATCGTGCTTGCCTGGTAAGGCTCCATCGACCGCGTTATCACGCAGTCGTGCAATTGCGGTGTGGTAATGATATTTATGGTATTGTGCTCGCGTAGTGCATCTGCGTTGCCCGTGTTATCGTGCTATACAATGGCATCGTGCTCCACAGTGTGCAGTCGTGGTCACCCCAAGCGCCCACCTCCCCGTTTATTTCGTGGCTGGTCCACCGTCCGTGCAATTGAGTTCTAATGTACTACTGTCCTCCGTGGCTCGGTAAGCTCAGGTTCAACACTGGTATCGTTCTCCGCGGCTCTGTGATTTTCCGTGTACAGCTCCGCGACTGCGTTCTCCCATGGCTTAGTGGCACAGTCCATGCTATCGTGCTAACTTGTGGTGTCGCGATTGGCCTTTCGTCAATGCGATCGTTAGCTACCGTAGTATCGTGCTGTGAGACTCGGTGAGCTCCGTTTCTACCCTAGTATCGCGTCCCAATACTCGGCGATATCCCGCTTATGGTCTCCCACGGGTTCATGTTTGGTCGGTCGACTGCGCTCCGTGTTCAACGGTGGTGCTATGGGAGAATTGCTGTTCGTGCACTGTTGCCGTTACGTGTTCTACCGTGACTTCGAGCGTGCGTGCTTTTCCGTAGCCGTGCTTTTCAGCATGCTGGGGTGTCTATATATTTAGTTTTCTTCCCTGGCCCGTACGCTCCCGTCATATTCTTGTCCTTTTCATGGCTTCGTGCTCTTCCGTCCTTCACGCTACTTATAAAACTTCGTGGTTTGCATCGGCTAAGTCTTCTATCATCGTCCATGACCTTCCGTGCTTCGTGTTGCTCTTCTATCCAATCGTGTACATAGTGTAGGTCGGTATTCCTTCGTGTTTCGTGTCCTTGCTTAGACATGTGCATCCGCGCCAACTTAATCACAAACGCTGTTCCCATTTTGTTTGATGTACACAACGTATATTGTTGGAAAGCTCACATAATAACTTAAGGTCGCACACTACGCGCGCAAATACAAAGTAATATGATACTTTTTCCCGGGGGCAGTGTGGGGTGCAGGGGTGTCTGGGGTGGGAAGTCATAATAGTCATATTTTAAAGGTTTCACATTATTAATAGTAGTAGTAAAATTGTGATTTATCACCGAACGCTGATATAATATTTATGTGTACTACTACTAATAATATCTGCAAGCAAAAATATGAAATGTCTTGATAACAGTACTACTCAAAACATTATTGAAAGTTTAATTATTAGAAACGTACTACGAAGCCTAAAACATCAATCTACATCCAATAAGTACTAAATCTCCAGTTTAAGTCGAAATATAGGTCAACAGGGCCTACAATTTTTTTCAACAGCTCCTACAACGATATAGTACGTGTGTGCTTATCGGCGCCTTTTAATTATGCTAACTGACGCGGACACACGCAGCGCCCTTAGTGTGGCCTTGCAAACCACAGCTGAAAATGAGAGCAAAATGAAATATAAGCGGTGCTTTTAAGTACGATGTGTAGTCCACATACAGTGTGTACAAAACACAATGCCGATTTTAGCCAATGGGGGCCGCCTTCGCTGCTCTTGGCAGCATTTTAGCGAATTGAGGCCGCCTTCGCTGCGCTCGGCAGCCAGTAGAACGCCCGCATTTGCGTTACATTAATTAACCCTAGTCGCGGACGGACTGACGGACAACACACTCCAGTAGATGGGGTAGATAGGTAGTGGCTATCAATGGCTATGTGGAGTTTGCTTTTGGTTATTCGGTTCTCACTAGGCAATACTTTCCAGTGGTGTACTTCTGCACGTCACAGAAGCGTGCAATCGACATGGGACGGTGTATTCAGTTTGTAAAGCGAGTGAGTATGGATGTGCGTGGCGCACTTTTTACACCTAAATTTTGTGATGATGGACGCGGACAAAGCGCAATTCAACGCGTGCCTCACAGAGCTTCCACACACAACTGTATTAATGTGCTGGTTTGATGTCACTAAAAATGTATGGAAGCAGTCTCAATAGAAAAAGGTACATGCCAATGAAACTAGGAGTGTGGTCGCCGATCTGTACGACATGCACTAAGCCACGGAACAGCAGTATCCTAAAGTGAAAGACCGAGTTATTATGAAATGGAATGAATTTCCACGTGGATCTGCAGCACTTATATCGTAAAGATGTGGGTGAAATCGCACAGACTCTCACGGTGGCAGGTGTGCGGCAACAAACAACCCGCTGGAGCAATACCATAGAAAGGTGAAGTTGCAGTGCCCAGGTGACCCGGCTAATCCTGCAGATTTGCTCCAAAATTGAATGGGGCCCGGCTCGCTTTCCTTTAAAGCGATATGGTGTATGTGTCGGTTCCCACGGATTCAGAGCGGCTCTTGAGGTTGTATCAGCTTATGCACACCCGCAATGCCTTTCTATGCACATGTTTTCCCTGATGGGAATGTTGAAGTAGATTTATACAGAGTAAAGCAGTCGGCCCTACAGCTTTCTGTGGCAGAGAAAAAGCTGGTGGCCAACTTGATTCGATCTGTAAATTCAAGGCGAATGTAGACACAGGGCATGCCAGTTGGAGGATGGGTAGTAGACACTAGTAGTGAATCGTGCTCATGCGCGTACAACCGCAAGCACGCGATGTGCTGCCATGTCGCTGTCTGTGGCCTAGGTGGTGTTGCTTGCCCGGGTGTGAGTATGCGCACGCGTCAGTTTGTACGGCCAACTCATACTCATCACATGGACCAGCTTTCCTGCTCATCATCCGTAAAGCCATCTGATTCAGACTCTGTGGATACATGGCAACATAGTGAGGCTGAATCTGCCGTAGCGAATGCAGCAAATCATGTGCAATCACCCTATGCGAGCCCGGCGCTATCAACTGCAAGTTCCTCATCCACTGACACGGCATTCTAGAAAATGACGCTGCCAGCGAGGTTACGGGACGTTTAAAAGCTCGGACAATGCCACCTCTTAGAGTCATGTGCGAGGCTTCTGGGCAGTCGGATCAAGCCGCTCGGAGCCCGTACAGCAGTCGGACAAAGCGCTCAAGTTCCAGTAATGCATTATGGTTCTGACAGCGCCTGTGATATTGGGAATGCTAACGAAGAAGATGATATTCCATATTGTCGACGTTCGTCTCGCCCGCAGAAACCAACTAAGCGTGCTGTTGAGTCGCGTTTTGCAAAGCAGGAAGCGGAGTAGATACTGATATTACTAGTTGGTGCGTTCAAATTAAAGCCCTTTTACATGCAGGTACAGTTCGGGAACTTTTAACTGATTACATGTGATTACAAAAGTTATGGTGCACGCACAAGGCCAATGTGATATGTTGCTGTTGTGTGTTCAAGGCGGCGCTCGGGAGACGCTCTGAGTGAGTCTGGGGCGATGCAGCTCGTCAACGAGCGTCTGCAGGAAGACCGCGACTCTCTCTCACGTCGCGCGGTGCGGTCTGTCCATCGACATGCTGGATGCGATGATTCAGAGCGCCGAGGGCTCCGACAACAGCGTCAACATCCAGACTGCGCTGCTCAGCGTGGACGTTCTGGCCCGCAACTTTGCAACGAACACACACGAAGCGTTCCAGCAGAATCTCCCAGCTATCGTCTAGTACGTGGACCAGGACGTTGTTAACTCCCCCCCCTCATGACGCTGCACCTGTTCGGCTGTGCCTTCGTGTGTCTGTCTTCGGTCTGTCGCGCAGTCGACCCCGTGGTGTTCTCTCTGTTACCTAAGTTCTTCCTTCGTCTACTAAGTGGAGTCTAGTACAGCTCGTCGACCAACGACGTGAGCGGCACCAAGGCGGTGCTGCAGTGTCTGCTGGCTGCGCTGGAAGTGATCACGGACAAGATTCCGCCGTTTCTAGGTCCGTATCTGCCTACTGTGCTCGGTGCGCTCCTGTCGCCGTCGCTGCTCTCGTCTGCACCTGCGAACACCCACGTGCTCATGTCCGTGGACTGCTGCATCTTGAACCTGTGCAACCACGTCGAGCTGCGGCAGCTGCTACACAGCGTATGGGCACGTTTTGACTTTAAAGAGCGACACGAGCGTGACGCGGCTGCTCTTGGCGTGATCAAGCAGATCGAGGACATCTCGGGTCGATCGTCTTACAATTCGTCCGTGTGACGGTTGAGGTGGTCGAAAGTCGCCTGGTGGCGATGCGGCACCTCATTTTGGCTCTGAAGATATGCGAGTATCTCAAGATCCTGAATGACCGCGTGCTGGGGCACTGTGCGTGCGAGAAGGCCAAGGCGGCCACGTCGTCCAACGTGTCCGGCGAAGAGCTGGTGGTGCTCGTTCGCAAGAGCTCAAGAACGCGACGCTCGTCTCGTACACCGATATCGTCAGCTGCGCCGAGCGCGTAAACCGCCACCGCCTGGCCACGATGTTCCTGGACGTGGAGAAGAGCGCGTCGGACCAGGTGCCGCCGCTGCTGTCCATGGACGAGCTCGAGCTGGCGCTGCGCATGTCGCTGGGGTCCAACAACACGACCCTGATCTAGAAATAGCTGTTCTACCTGGAGCGCGTGCTGTCGTCCATGGACGTCAAAATCGTTGGAAACTAGCCGCGTCTTCCCGCATAGTGTGGCCATCTTGCAGCGCAGAAGCACTAGAAACCTGGTCCCAATACCTACTAAAGGCGTACTACCATTTCTATCGTGGCCACTACGCTATCCAGCGTGACGTTTATGCGAAAACGTGCTATGGTAGCTCACTTGAAGGAGACGCGTATGAAGCTGCGGCGCTTCACGAAGTACACGAAGAAGCACATGTACTTTCACCTCCACTTAGCATCTTTGTTTTGTTTGTATATCTGCATTACCTCAATAGTACGGATCAGAGGAGTCGTATAATCGGACGTGCAAGCAGCGATATCCGAGCCAGATAAGTCTCTGTGCAGCTCCGACATGAGCTGCACTACGCAGCTCGGATATGAGCTGCACTGGTAGGTGCTCACTCGACCTACTACTACCGTACTATGCAACAATGTAAAGTAAATGATAGTTCGCATATTGTAACACCCACGATAAGTTTTGTATCACAGCAACGGCGATTGAATGCCGACTTGAAGGGTCATGGATGTTTGTACATGTATTCTTAGCTTTGTTGGCTTAAACGTTTTTGGAAGGCGTGCAAAAAACGGCAAAATCGGAATGCTTGGTGATAATGCTGCTTAATAGCACCCTCTAGTAACTCAAGCGAAACGCTAAAGCGGTAACTACTCGAACCAGGAGCACATCGTCAAGTACGCGACGCTATGGCTGAAAGCCTAGCCACAGAGAAGGAACATGCTGATACCAAGGGCAAAAACAATGTTGAGAGGTTTGAGATCAGTGACCAAGTTTTATTAAACGCGAAAAACCTACCAACTTATGCAGTGTCTGCAGTCCTCAAGACGAAATTGAGACCTCGGCTCATAGGACCGTTTAAGGTCGTGACCAGGAAGGGCCTAGCGTATACACTCAGCCTTCCGAAGAAGATGCGCACGCATCTGGACTTCTATGTTGGCTGGCTTAAGCCATAGCAAGACCCTGCTCAGGTGAGCGCGGAGGCGTTGGCGCCAGCGTTGACCGGGCTATGAACAGCTGCAAGGCAGCGGGTGGTACAGCCACAGAAGGCTAGACGACAGCAAGTGGTAAACCCACAGCAGGCTGATCGACAGCAAGTGGCAGAGCCACAGGTCGCGGAGCAAAGTGCTCAAGATGCAGGAGTAAGGCAAGCTGAACGTTCAGTCGAGCGCCTGGACGCTCAAGGTCCGAGCCTGGTTGTGAGGCAGCTGTGATGACTGTAACATATCCACAAGGTGGATCGTCTCTTCGAGATCGACCGATGAGCGGTGAACGTGAACGCTCGCGTCGTGGATGCCGGCGTCATATGGACGCAGACGCCGCTCCGGCAAGTGCTGATTCTGCCCGTGAGAACCCAGCTGAGGCAAAGCCTCCTCCCTCTCTGCTCGATGAGCATAGTGAGCCCCACTATCACGTGGAACGCCTTGTAGCGCGGCGTAGACGCCACGGACGTACCCAGTACTTTGTGAAGTGGAGGGGTTACCCTCACTTACATAACTCATAGAAGTTTGAGGTTATCCTCCGGAAAGATTGCCCTGACGTCGTGGACGCTTACGACCGGGCACACCCTGCGCCGAAGAGCCACCATGGCGTGTGAAAGCGTCGCCAGGCGCTGCCCCCCCCCACTAGAGTGGGGAACACGTCAGTGGTTAAGCTCAGGCTCTGACCAGTGGCCGCAGCAGCCAGCTCGTGCGTATGAGCGGTGCTCGCAGCGGGAGCAGGCGGTGAAGAAACTTAGTGGTGTTGGGGACGTGATCCCCGAGGAAGCAGGTACTTTGTGCTGAGCTGAACAAGGTTCAGGCACAAGCGTCCCGATAGACGCATAGTTGTTTTAAAACAACTTGCTCGATGATCATGATTCAAATGTGAATGCGCTGTAACAGCGAAACCGGTTTGTCCCGGACGGGGATCGAACAACTGGCCTTTGGCTTTTCAGGCCGGAGCTCTACCATCGAGCTATAGGGGCGATGCCCGTAAGTTTGTCCGAGTACGGACTACTCATGGTATTGCGCCCGGGTGGAATCGAACCACCGACCTGTGTCTTCCAAAACCAACGCTTGACCACTGAGATAAAAGCCATTTAAATTGTCCATTCTAGGACCACTGCTCATGGAACGAGAGGGCTGTGCTCTGGAGGCTCGAACCACCGACCTGTGGCTTTCAAAGCCAACGCTTAACCATTGAGCTAAAAGGGTGTTGCCTTAAGCTTGTCCTAGCGTGAACAATCGTTCATGGAACGGGAGGGCGACGCCCTGGTGGGATCGAGCCACCGACCTATTGCTTGTGAAGCGAGTGTTCAACCGCGGAGCTGTTGTCGACGCGTCGGACAAGTCAAGAGCCTAGAGTTAAGCGGTTTGCAGCTCGTGGAGTCATGTGCGGAGCGCGAGCATAGGTCTGGGACCGCTTGAGAGCAAGATGCGCGGTGCGCTTGGAGCATTAGGCCGTGGGGTCGACGACGAGAAGATGGGCACTAATGATGCGTTGGCGTTTGTGAGCTCGCGGAGCTGTACAACGCTGGTGTGAGGTGTAGTAACCCCCGCCGTCTTGATAAGACGTGACCTCACTGAGAACGTTTCGAGAACGGAATGTTCTCATCTTAGTGAGGGAGAGTGTAACGGGGTTACATGGTGTGAAACACACAGGAGTACGGAGTACCCGGAGAGTTAACAAACTCTCATTACATAAGTTGGAGAGCTATCAAGGTCTCTCAGTACGTTGACTGAAAGCCACACGTTATGCATTTGATTAGGTTTAACTATGCTAGAAAGCTAAGCAGATACATTTACCCCTAGACGGCTTGTCCGCAAAAAAAGTAAATAAAATACTTCTGGTTTTGAAGCATAACTTCCAGCACCATTAACACGCGCCATTACGCTCACATTTCCGCGGTCATGTGAGCGCCTAGTGTAAGCGGAGTGGCCACGAGAGCACATTACTCGGAATTTTACTGATCCTTATGCAAATGCACCGGTTCTCGTTACACTTCCATATACATTCGGAAGCTACGCCACTGATGACTGGCTTAAATCTTCCCGTATATCCACGCACAATCTCCTCTGTTGAGTGTCAGTTGTCGGATAGAGGCAAGAAGCACCGCAAACGAATCGTTTTAATGAGCTTTTTATTGGCTAAAATTCATTTGGAAAGAGCTTGAGATTGGAAGAAAAAATGGTAAAAATCGATTTTTCGTCTATATTTTCCGCGTGCACTGTATGTGCTAACGGAGTAGCTGTGACTCATAGCCCAATACTTCATGCTCATCGTAGAGCTAAAACTACAAAAAGCATTTTGTGAAACAATGGTAGACGTAAATTTTGTTTAGTATCAACGGGCATTAGGCCATAGTGGCAGCCGTTCCAGGAACCGTGTCTAGGTCGCTGTAGTGGTTCAAGTGTGACTGCTCATCCCCCATTAGCAAAGCAGATAACATGAATTCTCGAGTTGGCTCTCGGGTAGCTTGATTCTGTTTCCGTCGACTGAAACGAGGGGCCTTGACGCAGATAAGACGCTGCCTCAGTTCGCGACAATGACATGGAGAATAACTGCGTGGTCGTGTATAGCTGACCGACGTGCGGTAATGATCCTGCCTGGAACAACGAGCCAGCATGGGCATGCTTAGTTCAATTTGGCTTAATGAGCTACTCGAACTCTCTTGAGCCGGGTGGCTGATATCGAACTCAAAGTAGTACCGCGTTGTCGCACAGTTTTCAAAGCTCCTGGAATGGTCAATGTGGTGAAGGACGCTAGAATCCATCAAAGCGTTGCCCACACGAATTGCCTCGGCCGGACACCTTACGAATCGTCGGTCAATCAGTCGGTCTACCAGGAGGGCCCCCGGGAAGGTGTGATAAACCCCTGTTGATCCAGTACTGGATTCGCTTACGACAGAGGAATACTCACCCAGATCGCTCATTAGATCGAGTACCAGTCGCGAGCACAATTCCTCCTGAACGTCTTCTAGAGCAATGACGACTTGTTTTGCCGAAGGACGAAGACCAGGATCACGGTGCCAGGAACGCTGAATTATCCCGCGTAATCGAAGAGGCGTGCTGTTACTCAACCTGGGGCGTTCACCATGCAAGATTTCTTCAATTACTTGCACATGATCTCCGTTTGTTTGTGGGTATTTGTCACCAGTAGGGTGTAATATATCCCACATCGTAACAGCAAGAGAATAGACGTCGGCAGCTTCTCCGTAGACGCCCTGATCTCCCTGCTCAATTATCTCTGGTGTTGTATACTCTGTCGAGTTCTTTTCAACGTGAAAGCTCCACATTGTGTCAATCTGAGATTCCGTTGTACCCATCGGCGAATCAATTGCAAATTGTTTTTCTTCAAGAATGGGGACGTTTGCCTTTGGGATCACCGTTCTCCTTTCCGCATTGGTCACACACCTGGATTCGCCAAAGCTTGATAATTGCACATTGCATTCTGCATCCACAAGAAAACTTGATGGTTTAATGTTGCAGTGGACAAAGGGAGGTGAGAAGCTATGGAGGTAAGCTACAGCACGAGCTGCATCCAGCATTTGACCAATGCTGATCAATTGTTGCTGTCGGTCAGGGTGAACAGTGCGTCGGCGAGCCTGATTCTTCAGAGTGTCGGCTAGGCTTCCTTGAAAAAGTTGAAACACAAGGCATTTAGTAGGAGGTGCTACGCACATTCCGTGAAATTTAACGATTGTAGTAGGTCGTGGAAGTAACACACAACTGGGGGAGCTGACACTCCCTAAAGTTTCTGCCTAGTGTATTGCTCTCCACTAAGCAAGTTCTAGACTGACTAACTGACTCTTTTTCTGTACTCTATGTATACATACTATGTATACTTGGCAATACATACCCTGTATATATTGCCAGCTCGGGCCGGCGATACTGAACTTCAATCATCACTCGATGGTTGGCAGCAGCAACCCTGCCACTGCCAATCCGAAGATCAGTACTGCCGCCCACTGTAGTGGCTGGATGAGGCTACATGCCCCCAGCCCACTACAGTCCCTCTTCTTAAAGACTCATCCAGCCACGTGGTATGTTCTTCTCCTTGGTCTTGCACTTTCATGTCCACGCACTCGCGCTTCTAGACACTGCCATGCGCTTGACCGCTAGTGGCAGGCACACACGCACCTCCACAACATCCACTCCCCAGGGTGAGATGCTCAGGTGTCAGGAACTCTCTGACACCACGTACCTTGCAATTGACGCCTCCGAGCTCGATGATCAAATGCCTGGCACACTCGCGCCCAAGCACCGACACGACCCGACGTTGGCATCCACCCGGGCATGACGCTTCAGCATCCAGCACACTCGTGCCTTCCCGACACTGTTTCCTCGACGGCACCCACGACGTTCCGGTGTCGGCACACTCGCGCTTCTCAACCGTCACGCCTCAGATGCCCGCCGATTCTTGCGCTTCCTGGGGCTTGTTGTTTGAGTCCCGACGGGCGCGCTGGACGCCTTCACGTACTTGACCTTGGCATCCCCGCCCTCGGCTTGCAACGCTCCAGCGTCCTTGTACTCACGCCGTCGGACTCACGTTCTTGGGTCCAAGACGATCGCGCCCTCCGACACGTTAGACACCTCGACGCGCTCGGACTCAGCATCCTCAGTGTCCGGAACGCTCACGCCCTCCGACCCCATGACGTTGGCACCACCTTCGTCGTCCGCCACACGCCATCTTGGATCTTGAACCTCTTCACTGACCCGGGCACTAAAGTTAACTTTGTAGTAGGTCGTGGAAGTAACACACAACTGGGGGAGCTGACACTCCCTAAAGTTTCTGCCTAGTGTATTGCTCTCCACTAAGCAAGTTCTAGACTGACTAACTGACTCTTTTTCTGTACTCTATGTATACATACTATGTATACTTGGCAATACATACCCTGTATATATTGCCAGCTCGGGCCGGCGATACTGAACTTCAATCATCACTCGATGGTTGGCAGCAGCAACCCTGCCACTGCCAATCCGAAGATCAGTACTGCCGCCCACTGTAGTGGCTGGATGAGGCTACATGCCCCCAGCCCACTACACGATGTTGGGGTGGTTCAAAACACTGCACATGGCTGCTTCATGCGAAAAAGCTGCAACGACATCGTCTGAACAACTTGTGGGGGAATATGCTTTGACAGCAACGTGCGTCTTATTCTTCAATGTTCCTTGAAACACAGTCGACTTGGAACCCACCCCAAGCTCCTGAACGAGCTCCAGATAAGCAAAATCGATCACAAATCTTCGGTTCATTTCAATAAGCAAGTGCAAACCCTTAGACGAGACGCGCTCGCTCAGGCCATTTTCGTGTTGAAAATATTCTTGCAGAGCACAAGCGCGCTGTCCGACTCCTCGCCAATACTCGGTGTCCGTTTTTAACACACGCCAGACAACCAGAGGACAAAAAATAATCCAGCATAATATCACGTAGACGATATGGTGGCTCACGTCCGCAGTCTTTGGATTGAGTGCAAGAACGACAACAAGGATTGTGACGAGGGTGAAAACTGTGGCAGCAAAGCACAATTCTCGTATGATTCGTTTCGTCGCTCGGCTTGGAGGCTTAATGAATGCGTAGACGTACGGAAGTGTTTGCAGGCCATGCACAAACTGGAGGCCAAGTGCAAACTCCTTTCGCTGGTCTGGACGATCGAATGTTGTTACTATCCAGACGTACAAGATAGGGTAGTACGACAGAAGTAACGATACTCCTACTACTCGCTTGATGGCTGGAAATGAGAGGCTTTTCTCGAACATCAGGACCAGAACTATCACAAACATGAATTGATTTCCCCCATAAAACGATTAAAATATGGCTGGCGAGATGGACACGTTAAAGTAGTCCGTTGGGAGCGTCACCCCCCAGGAAGACAATGTAGATGTCATTGATAATAGCCAGCACGAACAGCACTGGTTCGTATGCAGGTAAAATCACCTTTTTTGCTGCTCTGCATTCCCTCTTAAAGCCCCCGCTCGATTCACCCTCAAGTGCCAAATCAAGCCCACACAAAGCAGCCAAATGGTCACGAATCCTAGCAAGACGAACACCAATACTACGCGCATGTGCTGAGCCGCTTTCTCCAGGGATTCGTGGTCCTCCTGTCCAGTGGATATCGCCATCGTCTCGTTACCTCCAAGAAATCTCCCCAAAGCTACCGCTATCATAATTCCAGATGTCACTAGAAGACCAGTTGGCCCAGAGCACTTGATGTGAAGTCGAGAAGTGGCAAAGGATGGAAAGGAATGAGCGTTTCATTAGCACCAACTTCCCACGCCTGCAACCATTGTGGGAGACACGTCTTACCTGTTGGTCGCAACCCAAACACCACAAGAAGTCTTTGTGGGGGTTTAAATTAAAATAGACGCGTTAGTGTGTCCCTCTTCCTTGTGTAATTAACAAAAATGTTTTAATGTCAAAAGCTGTTTCTAATAAGTATGCTGAGATTGCGGTTTTCACGCAGCAATGGTTGTCCAAGATTCCTGAGTACGTTGGTCTGAAACTGCTTTTAACATCCAGAAGCAGCAAGCTAATAAAAGCAAGTCCAGCTGACACAGCAGTTTCCACACGACATTAGCAGCGTTGCACACCCGATCGTCCTGATGACTCCGTAGACTCCACTGTCTTCAGAGCTGACGGTTGCAGTGGGCCCAGAATATCATAGCGTACTTGCCCTCGACATCGAGAAGGGGACTACTAACAAACCCCCTTTTAGTTAAAATTTGCGACGAATGCAAAACTGCACGAGGAATTATAGTAGAAGTCACTTCTTCTAGGGTGCTCATGTGGAAGATCGCCCTTTAGTCGGATAAGGTTAAATCCACCGAATTTGTCGAACGGAACGCACGTTTTACCGCTCCTAACGACGTTCAATCACTATACCGTATTTGAGATCTCCTACTTCAGAGTGATCTCCTAATTCAGACTGCCCTCCAACCAATCACATATCGAGAATGGAACAGCGCACAAGTCTAGATCTCCTAATTCAGAGTACAAAAAACATGCTAAACTGTAACTATCCACCAGCTCTATGGCCAATGGCAGCGCTACAGTATAATCAAAACAGATTGGGTGGAGAACATGTTGAAACAACTACGCGCTTCAACTTCGACGCTTCCGTTTAAGATAAAAGCACCTACACGGCAGCAATTAAAAGGTTGGACGAAAAATTCGTGGAATGCGTTGTCTCGCAAAACGGTTTGAAGCGGATTTGAGAAAGCAAAAATGGTATCCATTGAGCCTACTGAAAACTTAGAGGCTGGAACGGAGCTTTCCGACAGTGAACCTGTTTGGGAGCTGCTACGGCGGTTGCTGGAAGAAGTGCCCGTAGTGCGCCATGCTGTGGATACGCGTCACGACATAGAAAACTTCGTAGTTCCCGAAGAAGAACTTGATAACTAAATTGTTTTGTTAAAATAAAACGTGATAGAGATGCGTCGGTACGTGTACAGATCTTGTGTATTTTGCAACAATACAACTTCAAAAATATTGGGTCTGAAGTAGGAGATCTCAAATACGGTAATTGAAATCGTTGTTTCGTGGGAATTATAAATGGTCTACTTGTGTCTATTAAATAGACACAAGTAGACCATCTACAATTTGTAGCATAGCCAAGTCCCTTTTCATCTATCCAAAATGCTTCTTTCTCTTCATGCGCACTCCACTCTCGCCGATGCCTGCTGCACAGTAACAGTCAGTACTGAAGTATTCTCGAAAATCTCGACACGACAACAAGGACAATATCAGAAATCCAGTTTTAGATTTCACACTTCAAACGTCTTCTCCGCGCCGAATCCACAAAGGCAGAAACGAAGCATGGTTACCGTAGTGCACATTTATCAGATAGAGATCGAAGTTGGTGTGCTAAAGTCGTGCACCATCGGCAAATTAAGCCTAAGCGTTTTTGGGGAAGCTGACTTGTTTGTGCAAGAGGACAACAAGTTATTCCCAGCATAAACACGGCTCAATGTTTCGTTTAATTATATTAAATCTCTTTTTATCAGCTTCATCTCCAATTCTATTAACCTTAACGACGCACCACACTAAAACCTCTTGACCTGCCAGTACCGAAAGAGACACACTGAACTTAAGCTGGCCCCGCTCACGGTTAGCCATGGAGATCTTCCAAGACGGCGAGCTCGAGGCCGAGGTGAGTCATCTGCTTCTATGACCCTTCTAAGGTTGACGCCTTTAAACTGGCAAGGCATTTCTAACGACCGTTTCTCGTCGATCTGATAACACCGTTATGTCTGGCAGATGCACAAGCGCGACCTGCAAGCCAACAGCATCGGAAGCTGGTGGAATCTTTTCTCGGAGACATACGAAGAGATGGTGCAGTCTATCGCTAGCCCCGTGCGGGCTGAGTACGCGATACAGGAGCTGGGCAATCCGCAGTTCAGTCTCGACACTGTATATGATAAAAATGTAGAATTCGTGCGTGAAGACTTCCATCTTCAGAACGCACATGGGGAGCACTTGGCTTGTAGTTTCTGGCGTCGAAGAGTAGTGCGAGACGCAGATCCAATTGCAGCACTGTCCACCTCATCGTCTTCTTCCTCGCTGAACAGTGACGAAGAGAAGGAGTCCACTGTGTGCTCGACGGAAGAATCATTGGTGGAAAGTAACAGCACGGACAGCAGCAGCAATTCCAGTTGTAGCAGCCAACAGCCAGCGCAACCTATGGACATAGACCCATGCATTATCTACCTGCACGGTATGTCGAACTCTCGCAAAGAATGCATTTATTTACACCGCAAAGTGCTGGCGGCGGGGTTTTCGCTATTTGCGCTGGATCTGTCTGGCTCGGGGCTTTCTGGCGGTGATCGCGTGTCATTTGGATACTTTGAACATGGCGACTTGAGTACAGCTGTAGACTATCTGCATGCTACAAGACGCGCGTCGGCTGTAGGTATTTGGGGACGCGACATTGGATCGGCTGCAGCACTTCTACATGTGAAAGAACGGATGTCGTATCGTTATCAAACTTTAAAGCTTTCGAACAAAGACGCAAAGAAACTCGAGGTCGTGGAGGACAAAGAACATCGCCACATCCTGTGTATCCCTCCAGTCACAGGCCTGCACTTCCGGTTCAGTAAGTACAGCGCATCAAACGGTGACTTCGTGCTGCTTGCTATCGACAACGTCCCTGTCCAAGGATTAAATGCAGCAGCGTGCCATCGACTGATTCAACGGAACTGCAAAACAAACGGTAAAGCCCACTTACAGGGCTTTAAGAAGCGTTCCTCGAGCGATACTGGAAGGGACAGGTTCATCTTTGCTTTGGCGGCCGACAGCGCGTATGGAGACATGGAGCAAGTTATTTGGGATATGCTACAGATGATCACTAAGAGCGCTGAGCGACGCAGTTTGTACTTTCCGTCTGCGATGGTCACAGCGTCGCAGAAAATCCTGACGAACTCGATCGGGAAAGCTGGAGGCTTCAGCTTCAACGACGTGCGGTTGCTCGATGCAGCGCCATATTTTACACTTCCTTGCCTCTTTATCAGCGCGTCAAACAAAGATTTCTTCATGCCAGAACACTCCAAAGCCCTCTTTAACCGGTATGGCGGCTCCAAGAGCTATGTTCAATTCACAGGCCAGATTGATGACAATCGGCCTGCTGAAGTGCTAGACACTGCGATCTCGCACTTCAGCAAGAGAGTCAAACTGCTGACGAGGTAAAAATAATGTTTCGATAGTAATGTCATGTACATTTGTTTGCTATAAAATAATACTATGTAGTTTTTCAACGAGCATTTTCTATTGCATAATAATAATGAACCCATGACAGACACTGTTTATTTGCTCAAAATGGCGGGAGTCTTTGACAGGTTCCGGTTCGGTGCTAAGCGCCAGCGCAGTGAAGACACAGCGGACGCCACTCCATCCGTTAAGGTCAATGCTAACGATACTGCAGATGCTGTCGTGAAAGCTCTCGCGAAGAGGAGTAAGAACCATCATAGGGAGCCGGAGAGGGAGATAGAAGCTCAAGCGAGCGGCAAGTGGCAGGAACGCTGGCATGCCATCTGCGATGACTGCTTTGAGCAAGCTCAGCCTTGTTTGCACTATCCAGAACGTCGTCTTCGCTTGCTTATTGTCGGTCATAATCCCTCCGATCACGCGTGGAAGACTGGGTATTCCTACAGGTGAGTGGAGTTAAACTACGTGTAGAAGACATTATTTTAACTCATCGCTCGCAATGGTGACCATAGTAACCCAACGAATCGCATGTGGATGTTATTGACTCGAACCCTTTCTCCTCACTCCTGGGAAGGCATCGTGCCTTCAACAGCAAGAATCGTTGAGCAAAATATTTTGCCTCATGTTCATGGCGTCGGCTTCACTTCAATCGGATTAGAGGTACCGCCTTTAACAGTTTGCGCTGTAGTACTACACGTGTATATTAACACTTCGTATTGTCTCGAACAGCCTGGCAATGATGCTTCAAAGTACGGCAAGGCAACAAGTAGGGATAAGTCCATTCTTCGGTCTTGTTTTCCTGCTCTAACTCACCCATCTCTGCTTTAGTGGAAGCATGGCGAACGAGCTTCTTCCAGCGACTACGTCGCCATGCTGTCCAAGTCTGCTTGAATGACCACAGCAATGCAACAGAAGTCACCGTCAAACGAGAAGACGGAGATGAAGAAGCTCGACAGACCAAGTGCGAACTTCCTCACGCCCCCATACTGATCGCATTCTCCGGTAAACGTCAGTTCAGCTACTTATTCTCACCGGCTTTATCCAAGATCGAGAGCTACGGCAAACAGTCAAAACTGCCTCCTGGTTGGCCACACGAGCTTCGTGCAGATAGCGAAGTTTGGGTTCTTCCGAGCTCTAGCGGCCGAGCTGCCATGACAACGGCGCAACGTACACTACCCTATCAACAGCTAGCGGAGCGTCTGCGTCATATCCCGTGGGGTGTCGTCAAGAAAGAGTAGCAAGTTTTATATTTTACTTGGAAATCATGCTCAAGATGTCGCTAATCTTCGGTCGTGCGGACGGCACATACGACATACAACGCAATGCCAACTCCCGTAAGCCAACAGGAGAGTCTTCTGCAAGCGACGGCTTCAAGCGTTGTGCAACTACCTCGGTTGCAATAAAAATATCAGCCATAGTGGAGCCACGCTCCTCCGATACGTGCTCAAACAGCTTTCTACGCGACGAAATCTCGCAGAAAATGGCACCAAGAGCGTACACCTCAGCTGAGTGTGTAATTTCCCCGCCCTTGAGTAGTTCCGGTGCTCGACTAGCGATATCTCCGTTCCCGAATGACCGCACAGGTATTAAATCTGTCCGAAGACTCGACGCGTAGTCGAAGATGTCAAGCTTGCACGTCAGCTGCGCGTCAAGCAGCACACTCCTAGCCGTGAGATTTTGGGACAAATTACTTCCTTGGGTCGAGCGAATAAAATCCAATCCGCTGCAGATATCCTTGCACATTTGAAGCCGTTGAGGCCACGTCAGTTCGATCGTATCATCGGCCAGCACCGACCTCAAACTGCCCTTAGACATGTGCTCTACCACGATGAGAACTTCTTCACGATCTGTCCAACTGGAACCCAGGAAGGTCACGATGTTATCGTGTCGAAGCGGGGCATACGACAGTCGAACTGCGTTCAGTTCGTCCAAGACCATGTTCAACTCGCGAGGCACAAACTTGAGTGCCACCACCTTCGTGTCCTGATACTCGCCCAGCCACAGACCTTGAATGCCTAACTTCTTGTGGAGTGTCACTTGGTCTTTGCCTAGATCCATGTCCGCCAAGATCTTTGAGTCTCTTGGAGCATGCTCTAACTCGGGTTCACTTCTGCGACCTGCTCCTAGTAAATCGTCCTCACGATTCGTGAATGTCAATCGCTCGTCGACGAATTTGCTCGCCTTCCTCTTAAACCGACGGAAGAAGGAGAGAACCACAACGATGATCACTGTACACGCGCAAGCCAGAGCAATCGCGGTAACCGACACAGTACTTCGAGAGCTGCTGGTGTCACTGGCCGATTGTGTCTCAAGAGATCCAGCGGCTTGTGCGCTGTCCAGGCTTCCAGTGTAGTAAGAAGTATTCGTATCCTGCACGTCGTTCACAATGCAAATTGCCAGCTCGCCGATCGATTCTTCCTTAATACAAGACGATGATCCGCTGCCCGTCGAATCTACAGAGTTTCCTGTAGCTCTGAAGTCCGAGATGTTCGATAACTGCGTGTACTCGTCTTTCTTCAGCTCTATCGGCCCCGAAATATTGTTATGTTCCAATATTCTACAGCAAAAAACAAGTACAATGTCAGCAGAATCCTTTTGACATGATTGTCAGCACACAGTCAACGTACAGCGTCGTCACTCCTGACCCAAGTACTGCCGTAGGGAAGGATAAGTTACTCTTCCGGATCACAACCTGCTGGATCGTCCCTGTGGGGCCTAGCTCGAAGTGTTTTACAGTCGATCCATCGATCATCCTGCAGTCATAACAATAACAATCAGTACACTGTCCTCTCCTTGTTCTCTTCTTCTTTCTCGCCCCTTACAGTTGGTTCAGATCCACCCCTGCTGGCAGCCATTGGTCCTCGAACGTCGCCTTTACGCCGTCGAAATGAACCTGCACAAGTCCCGAGAGTTCTGCCAGTGCGTCGTTCGCAAAAGACAGCGACATATCCACACTCTCCAGTGGTGTGGGGTCTGCCTGTATCAGTAGCCGCGAGACAGCCACGTCGAGCGCGTCTGAGAACTGCACGTCCACCAGCACCGTACGATTGGCGCCTCCACCTTTCGAAAGCATCTGTGAGAGCGGTGTGCTCCAGTTGTTGAGCATCCATTCGCCTCCAGTCACGTACGAGTCCAAAGTGACTGGCGAGAGGTCCTGAGATGTCGTGAGGAGGTCCGTGATGGCGGCGGACGAGAGCTCTAGAGGTACCAGCGTCTGACCCGAGGGGAGAGTACTCACGTTGGCTGTGTGAGTGAGCACGAAACGCTCGCTGGCGGACGCTCCAAGCGTCTGCAGCAGCAGGAACAGGATGGAGCAGCGGTGTCGGGTCTCCATTCTCGAATGGCTTCTGCAACTCGAAGAATTTTTATGATATACCGGTAGTTATCGGTTTATTGTATTTGGGTTTTGTAGGGTGTGGAGTGGACAGACGTGGTGCTGGAAGTGCTGGGGCATGGGCGGGACTTGCGAAGATGATCCTTTACATGGCAGGCTTAAAGTTATGGCTGGTGCGACGCGAAAATGATCAGGGCGGAATGATTGGCGGTTTTTGTCATGGAGTTGACTCTGAAGTGCAGTAGATAGGATCAGCAAATGCAGTAAGGGTTTGCTTCAGGTCGAATCGAGTGTAGATGGCAGTTATTAGAAGGAGGTTCCGAGTGCACTCAATCGACGTTAGTAGAGACTCTCTACTAGAGAGAGGGCTCAACAGACAAGATGGAACCACGAAATGACGCTGAGGAAGCTTCTTCAGGAAAGCATTGAGATCTGCTGGGCCACGTAGCACCGGATACACGTGCAGCGAAAGACCCGCAAAAATTTGTGAGCTCCCAACACGGAACGACAGCAGCAGCCCGTGTGTGGGTTCGCTCCCAGTCGGTGGCTTCATCGAGCAAAGCTCAGATACCGACCAGCTGAGATGCTGGTCCAGCATTTTGCGGCATGTTTCTTCTCTTCGGAGGACTCTTTTGGTTCGTGGCTGGCATCTTTTGTCGAGCAGGACAGACTTGTCTGCAGTCCGTACAGTAAATGCAGTGGCTTTAGTACAAGTAAAATGGAACAGTGGTGTGATTCATGTCTGGGCCAGCCTGATGTACAGTATTCTATAAATATTGTAATCTTCGCAAATAATGAACACATTTTTAATGCTTTATCATTAACCATAAAAAAAGAGAGATTTGTACCGAAGCTAATTAAATAGGTTAAAGGTTAGGGTTAAAATAGTTTAAAGATTAACGATTGTTGCGGTGCTCTAGTAGAGCACTTGAGACCACTTTGCACCGTGCTGTGCAGTCACGTTGTAACGAACCTAACAATCGATTTATACAGGGGTAGCCATTTCGTCTAAGTCCGAGCCAATCCACCCCCAAAATGAGTAAACGAGTTAAGAGCACTTTGTGCAGTGCATCTTGCAGTTCGTAGGTTGGCGTTTACAACATGGTACTTCGGGAAGAGAGCGCATTCTCTTTAAGCGTCATTGCAAGATGATCAGCTATGTTACGAGATCTATTAATGGACGAGATCACTGTGGACGACATCCCTGCAATTCGAGAGAGCCAAGCTGCTCATCTGATGCACTTCCTACTGAGGCGCTACCCTCCACTGACAGCTATCGTGATCGCCTTGCAGTGGCGCGGCGACGATCGCGTGCTACGGACCGCTGCTTCCCGCTTTTTACTGTCGTTGATCGAGCGATGCGGCAAAGAAAAAGCTTGGAGAATGGTACTTACATCGGGTATCTTTTTACACCAAGACTTGCCCCAGCTACCCATGTTTGCCTTTGATCTCAATGCGATGTCAGACACGAACTGTAGAAAGCGATTTCGTTACGACCATGATGGTATTAAACGACTTGTTGTTCTTCTACAGCTACCAGCAGTTCTATTCATGCGGCATCCACACGGAGACCGGTTTTGTAAGAGGTTTTATAAACATGGGGTTTCCGCTGCAAAGTTGCCTTCAATGTGCTTCGCAATCTCGGGTCTTCTGCTGCAAGGATTTTAGCAATGTTGTTGCGTTTGCAATGCAAAGCTCTACACTAAGTTCGCATTTCCGTTTAAATGCGCTTCGACGGCATACAAAGTGCAATCTACCAGAGTGCAAAGTGCTCTTAAGTGCCCAACTGAAAAGTAAACCCAGTTGCGGCTCGCAGAGGTCAATTATGCTACTCATTGGATAAAATTTCATCGGTGAGGATTAGAGCTGGAGCTCGTCAAGCCTAACAGGTCTGCAGCGGACCCGTATCTAAAACACTACCATACCCCCGTGTCTGTCTGTCGGCGACTCCGTCCGTCGCACAAATACGCACATCTTACTTGATAAAATGCTGCTGAGCGAAGCCACCCATTGGCCAAAAAAAACTTGCTGCCGAACACGGCGAGGCGGCACAACATGGCAACCTTGCGAGCTGAAGGGCCCGCCCCAGCCAGCGTGCCAAGTAGCCATGCGAGTACTGCAATGAGCCCGTGGCGATCGGAACGGAGGCGTAGCACCCAAATAACATGCATGCGCCTCTGCCGCAAATCGACGGTGCTCGGCTAGTCAGCACGTGTTTTAGCAGTGTCATAAGAGACGGAATAGTTTGTGGCTTGCTTTCTTCTGAATTATTGAGCTCTAAGTCACTCGATTTTGCTGGAGTCAGTTCGCATTTGTCCAGAAATTCTACCATGGAAATCGGTGGGCTGCTGAATGACGACGCTGGTGGTGCGGAATGGGGGGGGGGGGTCGGACGTCGAGGAATAGGATGACACTGGTTTAGTCATAACACTTGGGGGCGGTGAGGACATTGTGTCAGAGTCCGAGAGCGAATCGCCAGCAACGGCCGACCCGTTGCACCGCCCAGCACGCACAACTGGTAATCCCTACGTAGATGATCATATTAGCGGGAGTGGCCTTCTCCTAATACCCAAAGGGGAAGTGAAAGCAGCATACAAGGAGAGAGCGAACTAGGCCTGTTGTTTCTCTTCTTTACGCAAGAGTTCCGAGAAACGCCGCAAGTATGGACAAACAAGATCCTCATAGAGAAGGGTAAACACGAGGCGACAGTATTTAAGACAGACGCTTACATCGGCTTGGAATTGCGATAAGTCACGAAAAAAGAAGAAGCTGTGGCCTCAGAAACTATTTATGGGACAGTCTGCTTTCTCTCTAATCGTGGAAAGAATTTATTTTGAAAGCACTCGAGCTCGCTTTCAGGTGCATACTCCTGGGAGTGTTTTTGTCGAGCGACAAGAGCAGGACCCGCTGTGTCACAGCCGACATGTGATGTCCCAGATCCAAGAAAAAATTCCACATCCGCCGTACGTGCTGGACATCTGCTTTTGGACGAGACTACTGTGCGTACAAAAGCACGTTCTGCAGCTAAGACAATTTTACCATCAAAACCCGACAAATATGGCATGCGCTTTTACGCTGTCGTAGAGAAAAAAAAACAATATGTGAGCTCAGTGTAGGATAATGGCTCGGGAAACAGAACCAGAGCGACTCCTGCGGAGCGCTACGCTGACGTATTTCCAACCCTCCAAGCATAGCTATTTAGGACACTTGAAGGAGATAATACTTCTCTGACTCGAAATGATGGAAGTGCAGTGTGGGTGGGTATGTGTGGTCACGTGAGAAAGACGTATTGGGCTCCGAAATCTCACCGACTGCTCGTCTGTGATAGCTTCTATACGAGGCACGAATTAGCGAAGACCATTTTGATGTTCACCGACGGTAAAATGCGCTCTTTGGGTACAGTCAGAATATCTATAAGGAAAGTGGAACGGAATGGAGCTCGAAGCTTCAAAAGCAAGAATTGGCAGCGCCGGGAGAGGTTTCTGGGAGCTCGTTGTGGCATTGGATGGCCCCCCCCTGATCGAAGGCGTCTTCAAGAAAAGTATAAGCGGAACCAGAAGAAACTACCCAAGAATATACAGACTGACTAAAGTCGCACCAATGGCAAAGGCAACAAATGCCTGCTACATAGTCTTTCGCGACAAACTCACCGTTACCTTTTTTTCTCACCATGTTTTTTTACACCGACCCCGTCTCAGCGTGTGCTTTCTGGCGCGTCGCCTGAGGCTATATGGATCTGCCGTGGACTCGCCCCCTTCAATGCTGGACGACGGATCGAGGCCTGCTCAGTAGAGCATTCCCACTACCTTCAACTGAATTTGCATATACTATATTCATGAATGGCGTCGATAGGGTGGACCAGTTTCGACGCACCAACCTTATCCGTATTAAAGAAAAACGGCTTTTGATGAGCATTTTAACAAGGCCGCTTGATTAAGAGCTTTTAAATTCTTTCGCATTGCTCAGCAAAGTAGCTGGGCCGGCAGCGGAGCGGGTGACTCTCCATTGTTTCAAGCAGCGCGTTGCTGAAAAACTGACAGCAGTTCAGCGGGCAAATGATGGAGAAGGATGGCAGCCGAAAGACAGCACGCAACGAACGATCGTAGATGAGTGGGAATTGAGGATAGCCTTCACGCTATCACACCAAACTCAAAGCAATATTCGACGGCAAAGCTTACATGTTATCTCTGCTCGCTGAGAGGTTTCTCAAGAAAGGCGCTTTACGGCTGCACAGGCTGCCACAGAAGATTACATGTGGTCTGTTTCTTGGCGTTCCTCTATCGTGACGCGCTCACTGGATCCTCGTTGCGGGTTCGCTCTGCTCTCGACGCTGTCTGCGCTACTGGATCAGGTGATGCTATTGCACACACCCGCCTTAAGAAAAACAAAACCATTGCATATCTAGATCAACTAGAGCCACCATAACGACAGCTAAATAGCAAGTGACGAGTAAGTGACAGTGTTGTTCAGTCGTTGCGTCTTCTGGGCCACGCACAGCGGAACGTCAATCCGCATAAGTTTGCTCAGACATCCATGTTGTTTGCAGTAATAGAGTTGCGACAGCGTTCTCTTGCGTCTGCGACTGCATTCTAGCATCCGGAGTCTGCTGCTGGCGATGTCCTCGCCGTACTAGGTCCGCTCGCAGGGTGTGTCTCCGCAATAGCGACACGGCCGCGTAGTGCGTTCACGGCTGGGCGTCTTGTTATCCTGAAATTTCAAGTATCGGGTAGTACCGTGTCTTGCTTCTCAATCAGCCACGTGGGGCGGTTTTGGCAGTTGGTGATTTTTTTTTCGTCTTTGCACATGCGTCAATGGTCGATTTTTATTGTTTTTTTAACGGTTAACGAAGAAGCTCTAAAATTTGAGAAGCACTAATATTTGCTAGTTACAAAAAGGACGCTGTCGCATGATAAACCCTAATCTATTATTGGTAAGCAATTGGGAAGCTTTTACTAACTTCTGGCGCGCTAATGCTAGAGCAACTGCAAAATAAAAGAAGCTGGTATTTCTGGCGAGACTAATATGTGATTGTCAATTTAGGATGGTCTAAGAGCGTAAAACTTCAAGACTAAGGTGAATTTCCTAGCTACTTCCTTGTGCACGTTCATAAGTTTGTTACCTCTTAGCCCATTTAAGCTACACACGGATATCACTCACGCAGCTCCGAGTAGTGCGTCAACACGTTCTGAATCCTGCATAACCTCTAATAGCCCTTGTAGCCAGGTTCGCAGGCGATACAACAGGATGGGATGTGGATCATATAAATACGTTTTAATTAAGGTATGAAAAACCTGTTCGGGACTTCCACATACCAGGAAATACACCACCACAAGCAAATTTCGCTGAACGGTTTTCATTATACACGGTATTTGTCGAATTTGCGTTGATAAAAAATCAAAAGCTCCAAGATTTTGATTGCTTTCACCAGATGCGTTACTAGCACCTTGCTCGTAATGAAGTCGAACACGGCCCGACGTGAAGCCCTCTTAATGTTTGTACGAGCGATGCGAAAGGCTTGATCGGCCACCAACTGAAGCAAAACCTTTTCGGACAATAACATTGACCGCAGACAAGCCAGAATGGAGCCCCATCTTGTCTCACACGGCATAGAAAGAACTGAAATGGCATTTTTGTCTCGGTAACAACGTGGTTTACCGCAGAGACTTCGGCTCGCACCACAGCGTGTTCTTCTTGTCTTGCAGCCGGCTACACTTTGTTTAAGCAACTTCAACGACGAGAAAGCATCTTTTCCCACCACAATAACCGTACGTGCAGCGCAGCCTTGCAAAACACGTTTTGACTGAACATCTTTGAAGGATTGACGTTTGTTAGCAGGAGTATTCTTCGTTACGACCGCTACAAAAGTGATGAAGTATTATTTTCTGATAATACGTACGATAACACTGACAAAATTGCAGAATCGTGACTTGTGTTTCTGGTGTATAAGGACTCCAGGAAAACGTTCTGATCACCGGAAATGACAAGGTAGATAATTACTGCATAGCCACTACAATCAGTTTATGCATCGGTTCTGAGCAAGCAGAAGCGTCTAGCGAGCAAGACGCGAGCCGGATATGCCGCCTCTCAACCCGCAACGGGAACAGAAATTAATAGGTTTTAGAAGAAGACTCAGAGGACGACGTGTCAACCCCGAAGTGGAAGTGGCATCTGCGACATGTAGCGGAAAGCCCCGGCTTGCTAGTTCGCGCAAGCGCATCAACTGACGCGGAGACGCAGATTAACCAGAAAGAGAGACGTCTGGATCATGAGACAGGACGTTACACCAAAGTGCATTAAACAGGGTACGGTGTTGGGTAGGGTACGAAACGAATACACATACCGTGTAATGGGCCCCTCCATTACATAAGTAGGTATATTTCCTTACAAAAGTAGGTGCATCATCATACGACTAGCGTATGCTGAAATGCTGTCAAGCCATTGGCAAATATATGGGGAGCCAGACCCATTATTAACCAATTGAATTATGACGTGTATTTGAGTGGCCAGGGTCCTAAAATAAACTCAGAGTTGATTTTTTTAATTAAACATAAGACTCCATCATCCTATTGCGAGCTACTTCAACACTATAGTGTAAGCAAATAACGGAGTAAATACCTGGCCCGTTACACCTGGTAGCACTTCGTAGTCCTTCCGATGACCAAGTTCGACATGAGCCACGACCTCGACCACGCTGCTTTCCCCCATCTTACTTGGATCGATTAAAAAGCTCTTCACCGCCTCGCGGCGGTGTCCGGAAAAGCCGCCATCACGTCGCTGCTGCGCTCAGGGACGCCCGACAATCAGCACGTTGCGGAGCAATAATTCGTGGAGCACGAGCTCGCCGATGCGAATCGGAGAGTGTCAACTCCCTCGCGTATCTATACGAATGACGCTGTGAAACTAAAGACGTCCACCTACTTCGGTGCCGGAGAAGGTCGACTTTCGCTGAGCCGTCAGATTCGAGAGATCAACATCGCCGTCACCTCGAGGTTGATCGAGGCGCCTTCGGCGAAGGTCCACTTCCTCCTCTAAGGGATGTCTGGGAACCCCAAGAAACGGGCCCTCGGCAAGTTGACCGTCGACCCCAACGCCCGTCCCACTTTGGATAACCTCCAGCGTGACCTTCGGCTTGCGTTCGAGCCACCGCAAGACGAATCCCGAATTCGGGCAGACTTCTTCGCCCTTCGTCAAGGCACGATGACTATGCGCGACTACGTCCGGAAGACACGACACCACGCGTCGTGTATTGTGTCCACGCTTATCGATTTGGCCTCTCAGGCTCATGTGCTCGTGTTCGGTATACGCGAAGGCATAACACGCTACTACGTCCAGAAGACACGACACCTCGCGTCGTGTATTGTGTCCACGCTTATCGATTTGGCCTCTCTCAGGCTCATGTGTTCGTGTTCGGTATGCGCGAAGGCATAACACGCTACTACGTCCAGAAGACACGACACCTCGCGTCGTGTATTGTGTCCACGCTTATCGATTTGGCCTCTCAGGCTCATGTGCTCGTGTTCGGTATACGCGAAGGCATAACACGCTACTACGTCCAGAAGACACGACACCTCGCGTCGTGTATTGTGTCCACGCTTATCGATTTGGCCTCTCTCAGGCTCATGTGCTCGTGTTCGGTATGCGCGAAGGCATAACGCGCTACTACCTTACCAGTTTGGATCCCTCTACACTGTATAAGGCATTCGCCCTTGCACAACGCGAGGACTATGTGGTTGCGGCGGCATTAGCTCGCGCGCTACCCGCTTCATCTCGGGAATCTGCGCACGAGCCCATGGACATCGACGCTATCGATGCGACGAGCAATCATCAGCGTCGTGTAACGCGTCAGAACGGAGCTCGGAACGGGCGTTCTCGCACCTGCTTCCGTTGCCAGAAGGTCGGTCATCGCGCGGCGGAGTGCCACGCGCCAGCTCCATTGCTTTTGCATGTCGATGCCGATCCTGTGAGCTCTGACCAGTCAAAAAACGGGCTGGGTCAGTAGGTGCGGGGCGCCCTACTGGCTGGAATGGAGGTACTGCCCCCCCCCCCAGTGGCAACCCAACCTCCGAGACCTTCTGCGCTACATTCACACTTTCATGCCACCACCACGCCGACTGATTCAAGATTGATCAATGTCAGTCTTCATGTCGCCGGCGCCCGTCGCCCACTGCGAGCGGTCCTTGATTCAGGAGCGACCAACAGCCTCTTCCGCGCGTCGAGCTTGTCGGTACTCCCGTCGGACATCGCTGTCCATAAAGGTAGAGAAAGGACGCTGTCAAGTGGACCGATGAAAAATCACGCCGCGCTGCGCGGCGCGTGCTTACACTTCCATGCATGTTCGACGGTTTCCGAAGGAACGACGACTTCCTCGTCATTGAGATGAACTACGCGTTTGACTGCAGCCTGGGTATGCCGTGGTCGTCGCGCTATCAACCAGAGATTGACTGGCTGGCCCCGGTCGGTCAAGTGTCGCAGTAATAATGATGGGCGTGAGTTGTTCACTCACCTTCTGGTCGCCCAGAAGGATTGGCCTCACGTCACCGTCATGGACCGGTCATCCAGGACACCCGTTGTGAACAGAGTGAGCGATGACCCTCTCTGCACGACTTGAGCATTGCTGCTAGCTGATGAATCCCCGCGGTGACGCGGGGATGAAGACCAACTGACGGTCGATCAGGGGCCCCCGTCAATTGAGCCGGTGATCGAGCTGTTGGCGCTCCCGCTGAACACTACCCGCGATCGGGCAGGGGCTCCCGCTAGAGGGGGGGGATCTCGTCCAGCGAGAGCGACTTATCATCTTCGCATTCGCACTCGAGGCGGCAATAGAAGAAGTCGAAGCGGCGTCGGCTGAAACCTCGCCAAGTGCCCATACCAAATGACAGCTCACCGACGGAGTCGGTCTACGTGTTTGAATATGTGGAACGTACCTCCGGTCTCCGACGAACGCCCGAGCTTGAAAACCCACCTCGGAGTCGATCATCCGACTTCCAGGTCTCTCCTGGAAGAACTTCCTTCGCGGCCTTAAGGATGATGGCATCGAACAGGTCTGCTTGATCACCGACGCCGATTCGGCGTCGGGCGAAGCGAATGAACTCAGTGACGAAGGCGCTCCCTCGCGCCCAAACATGTGACGCGGCAGTTGCCGCTTCCGCGAGATCAGGTCCAAGCTATCGATGACGTCTTTAAAATCACCCGCAAGGCGGGTCATGCGCGTGAGAGCATATTGCCACACTCCAGTCCGACCTTCTGTGTGAAGAAATCCACGGGTGGGGCACATCGTCCATGCCTTCAACAAGCAGAACGACGCTACCATTCCTGCCCAAACGCCGACGCCTTGGAAGGACATGGTGCTCGACGCTATGTCGGGTAGTGAGGTCTACAGTGCCATCGACTTGACCAATTGGCTCTATCAAATTCTCATGAGGATGAGCTACATATCGCTCACAGCGGTAAACACTACCGGTGGTATGCTCTGGGAGTTGCTTGTTATGCCACACGGCTTGAGAAATGCCCCCGCCACGTTCAATCGCATGGTATCCCATGTGCTGCACCCGCTCTGCAATTTCGCATCGAGTTACTTCGACGATATATTCGTACCCAGACGCGCTGAGGGCGGTCCCAGCGCGCTCGAAGTCCAAGTGAAGCATCTGAGGCAAGTCGTCCAGGTGATGCGCGAAAACAAGCTGTACGCAAATTTGAAGATATGCATCTTCTGAGCGCCCGAGATTCCGGTGCTTGGCTGCTTTGTGAGCAAGAACGGCGTCCGGCCGACCCCGAGAATGTGTCGTCGATATGTGCGTGGCCTACGCCACAGAATCCCACTGAATTACGCCAGTGGCTGGGTCTCGCAAATTATCTCCATAAATACACGAAAAATTACGACGGATTGATCCAGCCGCGCTCTTCATTGTTGAAGAAGGATATGTCGAGGTCGTGGACTTCCGCACACCAAACCGCCTTCGATTCGGTGAAGAAGCGTCTAGCTGAGGCACCAATCCTCGCGCTCCCGGATGACTCGAAGCCTTTTCACGTTCTTTGCAACGCGAGCGATTTTGCCATTGCCGGTGCGCTAAAGCATTTCGATGATGAAGGCCGCGAGCGCGTCGTAAGCTACCAGTCCAGACAGATGTAGCTGGCGGAGCGCAACTACCCTGTCCACAACAAGAAGCTCCTTGCGATGCGCTACGCTCTAATTTAGTTCAGCGTGTACTTGTTGGGTGAGAATACCTTGGCGGAGTACACCGACCATGCATCGCTGAGGACAGCGATGAAGAGTCCTCACCTCTCCCAGCGGATGGCCCGCTGGCTTTCATTCTTCTCTGAGTACAACTTCGTGGTCCATTACAAGCCCACCAAGAACAACATTCTCGCCGACGCTTTGTCGCGGCGTCCCGACTACGACCCACGCGGTGCATTGGGTCGACAAGCTTCGCTCGATGAAGACGATATAGACCAGCGTGCCACGTGCGAGGCGTCAGGGGTCAACCTGACGAGCGTCACCCTGGAAATGCCACATCGCGACGAATTCCGAGCTGCTTACGAGCATGAATCGATGTACTCCAGTATCCTGGAGCATCTTCGCTCTCCCAGCGCCGACACACTGGAAGCCCTTTCTCGCTCTGTACGAAACCATATACACCAATATCGTCTTGAGGACGAGCTACTGACGTACAGCATCGACAACTTCGATGCCCCACGTGTCGTTGTCCCTGACGACCCCGCCCTGCGCTCACGGATTTTACATGAATTTCATGATGCCCCACTGCGCGCTCATCGCGGTCGTTAGAAAACGATTGCCGCTGTGTCACGCAACTTTTGTTGGCCCCATCTGTATAATAGGGTACGTAAGTGGGTGCGCACCTGCGAGATCTGCCAGCGCGTTAAATCTGCTTCGTCGTCGCAGGCTTCCCTGCGTCCTCTACATTGACCACTGAGGCCTGGCGCTCGGTGTCGATGGACTCCATCTACGGGGTCGCACCCGATGCTAAAGGACGTTGAGGAGTCTTAGTGTTCGTCGACCGATTCAGCAAGATGGTCCACCTGACTCAGGTGTCGGATTCGATCACCGCGGCAGATACCACGGTGCACTTCATCGACACGTTTACGACAGGCGAACGCGTGCTCCTGTCGATTGAGGGTATCAGAACCTCTGTGGTTACCAACCTCGACGCGAACAAGATTGCGCCGCGATTTCTAGGGTCGTTTAAGGTAATCAAGACCATAGGTGACGCCTACACTCTGGACATTTCTATGTCTCTACATCTGCATCCGATGTTTTACGTCGGACAACTCAAGAAATATCACCCCACTACGATTCCAGAGTCGACTTAACCGCCTGAGCCGGAGCATGCGTCGAGCGACCTTCTCCACGGGCGTGGCGAGCCATCGATCCATCCGCGCCAGGAGTCAGATCGTGAGGCTGTGTCTTCGTCTGTAAGCGACTGTAAACCGACTTCGTTTGTAAGCGGCCGTAAACCGACTTCTCCAGCATCGGTAGTCGAGAAAGGGTATCCCGGTTCCACTGAAACAGATGCGCACTCTCCCCGGTGGCACGGGCAGTTCGATCGAGAGCCTCATCCAACCCCTGCTGGGCATCCCAGTAGCGGTTCCGCACGTCGTTCTCGTTCTGGCAGCCTGAGCATCAGCGTTATCGACGCGACCATCCTCCTCCTGTTGTTGACGTTGCCGGAGAGACCCGCTGAATAGTTGAGCGCATTGTTGTCCACGAAGATTCACTTCGCGCTCCCAGGGGCCATCGTGGGCTCGCCCACGATGTTCCGGGCGACCGTCACTATCGGGTACGGTAGCTCGGATTTCCTCCTGACGAGGATACGTGGGAACCTCGTGCCAATCTCCTTCGTGACATCCCGGACGTGATTCAGGCGTATGAGTCCAAGCTCGCTGAGAACCATCATGTAAGGCATGTCAGCTTGAACGAGGAGGACGGCTCGAGCGACTACGTGAACGTGATCGAGGACGATGACTCCGTCGACCACGTGAACCAGCCCGAGATCTGCGATTAGAGAGACCACGCGAACGTGATCGAGACCGACGACTTGAACGACCTCGGGAACGAAACTGAGTCCAACGCCGAGAATCTTCGCGTGGAGATCGTCGGCGCGTGCCGGCGCTACTAGAGGCGCGCACGTTCTCGGCCAACGAGCGGCGATACCGCTCGATCCACCCGTGTTCTTGCTCACTGTGCGGATACTCGGCGACGTGACTTCTTCACTCCTCGACAGTCGGACGCGGCCCGGTACAAGTACTACAACCTTCAGCTACCCGCTACACATGCGCCGCAGCGTTTTCCATGCGCTGGTGCAGACGCGCTCACATTGTGCCGTGAGAAAGTGCTCCTTGACGATCTCCATGCGTTATATCAGCCAGTCGACGAAGCTTTCCCCTTCTTCTTGCGTCTGGTTCGAGCGCCGGATGAAAGCGCACCACGACTCCTGCAATGCATCATATGCGACACCCTCAACAGGCTTCTGCCGCAATCCGTGGAAGTGCCGGAAGCGATCTTTCATAGTAACCAGTGTTACCATAGCCCGCGCTCCGGATATATCGTAGAGAGCCCATGCCCGGAGCTGGTCGTCCATCACGCGCGTGCCGCGTACCGCTGCTTTTGTTCCTGTTGTCGACTTAAATACAAAGTACGAATCGCTCACAGGACACGGATTGGACACACAGCATGGATTGGATATGTTCACTTATTAACATAGCTCTTTAAAATAGCCTTCTGAATATAAAAGTACAGTCGGTTTTCAATCGAACGGCGCCAAACGTAATTGATTCACGAAATATGTGCTATCTAGCACAGTGGGCCGTGAACAATATCGTTTCTGCAGTAATAGTAGATAGTTATAAAATGGAGAGCTATTTGGGGACCTGGCTGTGTCTAATTGAATGCAACCGACTCGCACATGTAACATGTTATCATCCACAACAAAAACTGCCTTTTTTGAAATAGTTCAACTGCGTCTATTTGTGCAACTAGGATCGAGCGGCAATTCAAAGAAATCCTTTCTTGTTACCTTAATATACACTGTACATTGCCCAACCATCGCCTTTAACTGCTATTGCTGAAGTGTGTCGTAGGGCAGACAGCGATCGACAGCTTTACGCTAAAAAAAAAACCTTACCGCTTGCAGTAGACGACTGAGCTAATAAACAGAGTATTTGGGGGTTTAACGGTTTCGTAGATGGTTGTTTCTCTGCTGCGACCAGATGATTTAGCACTGAGATTGTGATGTATCCGATAAAACTATAAAACGCTTAGAATGTGGGATAACAAAAGAGCGGTTTCAAAATAACTAAGTCGTAATCACATTGTTGCATAATTTTCGTAAGCCGTGCAGCTTAAGTTAAGCCTAACGTTTTGCGACTGTTACGTATTGAATCAAACGGACCGCGAAAACCAAATTACTCATGCTTTTAATTAATTCATTTCCTTAATTTTGGTATTGACCCCCCCCTTTCCCCCCACACACACTTATAGTACAGGACAAAACACCATTGGTGACTGCTAGTGGAAGTCATGCGCTGGCCGTCGAATTTTTCAATGCGGAAGCCCTACTATCGGCTGCAATAATATAATATATCAGCCGACGGAGAAAAATTCGCCGACATTCTACCTTTTCACTAGCCATGGTGTCCGTCTCCAAGCACCTAGCAGCGGGTAAGTTGATGCTATTACTGAAATTCGGCCATCGTTCAGAAACGATTTGGGGACGGTTTACGTTTTTTAACTAATCTTCCGGTGAAATAAAACGTGTTTTCTGGCTTGGGTTTATCTATCATTTACCTTGTTCTTTCGAGACGAGGAAGACGTTTGCAGGTAAATATGCAGTGGTTAAATTGATGAAGCTACGGCTCTTGATTACGAGCCCATCCAGCGCAAGCCAAGTACTGTGGCAGCACCTGCTCTATCATCGCCGCTCAAGGAAAAAAATAATGCTCACACCCTAAAGCGCCGATAGGTCAGTACCAAGTATGTCGACTATTCCCTGCGCGTGCGATTCCGGTAGCACCTAGCATCGTGACAAGGAACATAAGCATTGTGTGAGCTGATCGGTGCCACGAACATCAGCGCTTGTCGATGATGATGCTGGAAATGATCATGTTTCTTACATGTTCATAACCTACAACGATGCAACATGTGCCTTTAGTTTTAGCAATACTGCAATGATCTATTGGGGTGCTTGATTTTACTCAGTTATATCTTTTGTCTCTGTAGAAGGAGAGCCAAGCGTTATGTACATATATTATTATATCTTAGGGGCACCCCTGAGATTGGGCCCTCGTCGCGACGTTTAAGCCTCGACTGGCTTAAGAACACAACTAAATTAGGTACATCGCTATATTACGGAAGCGACTATTTTGAGTCTACGGATTGAAAAGATAGCCAAGTATTACCAGGTTCGTTGGCCAAGCAATACCATCAGCAACCCCCCCCCCCCCCTGACGCAATAACAGATAATTGTGCAGCCCATATTCACTTTCCACCTTTGCAACTGCACAGAGTGTAGGCTGGAGTACGATACAAAAAAATTGTGTCGTGCTTCAACCTACACAAGCGTTCATTTAGTGAGCTCTTGTTCGCGGGTGCATTTGTGTATTGAATGAAGAGAAGTAACCTTGCTCAAACGCCGAGCGCCAACCGTGAGTTATCATCAGAGTGCATATTTTGATGATTCGAAAAATATAGTATGCTATAGTTATTAATTTGCTGCTCTATCTTTGTCTAGATTGGTTGCACGCCATAAAAAGTACTAGTGTATTATGCAACGAATTTGACGATGTATTGATTTGGTAACAGAATAATGTTCCGGGGTTGTGGAAAGATGTTACGATGAGCCGCCTAGTAGCAACCATGCCATACTTCAACCTAACGCAGTGATGCAAGTTTGGGATACTTCAACATAACGCAGTGGTGCAAGTTTGGGATGGGGGCTTGAAGTAGCAGATTCGCTGGACGCTCCACCTCGACCAACGTAATGCCGTTTCATCGACAAGCCTCCTAGAGTTGAAGTCCTCGCTACCTGTGCGATCAGCCTTTACCCCATATCGCGGACCCGTCACGGCGGTCTTTTGCGTAAGGACGATCGTAGTTCTGCTTGGCTTAGCAAGCAACAGCGAGGCGTCAATATTTGGGCCCTGGATTATGCACGCTAGAGACAGGTAGATTAGTCGTGCACACAACGGCTGTTTCCAGCGAGGGTGTGTCATCATAGTGGAAAGATGACTCACGGCGCCAGCATTTCAAATTTGTGAGTGCCGTTTCTACTTAGTATTTCATCGAATTTTGCTAATCTTATTCGATATATAATTCTACCTCCATTTCAGACGTTAGTACGGTCTCACATCTCACCAGAACGGCGTTATAGAAGGTGAATGAGCATTATCCTCCGACGTGCGTGCGTGCGCTCTACTTATGAATGGCGAACTCCGCTCGCAGCAACCTTCAGGCGTGAGCTAAGCTGTGCGTCTTTATCAGCCAACCGCTATTTAACAAGGGTTTTAGTTGATTTTGCACGACAGAGAACAATAAACAGCTACAGTTGAAATTTTGTTCAAAAGGGACACGTTTTTAAACCTGACGCTTCTTGAACGCGTCAGGCTACTAAAGGTTTTAAGCGCTTCACCATGTTAGAGATCTATTCTATGAGTACAAATATAACATAGACACTGAGTGCCACTGAAGCCTCGGCTAATGAAGCTGGCAAACCTTAAGCGGTAGCTTTATGTATCTAATGTCAGGTAAGATGCCTGTTTTTGCTTGATTTATCCGCAAAGTCAGTCAATCCCTGGACAACCCAGGACAACCTCTCCGAAGTGCTGTAAAACAAGGCCTACGCTACCAAAACGACATCATGCATTTTGGCATAACGCTTGAAGGCTGAAGCTTCAGCAGTCAAATGAATTCGTAGCGGCATACACAGACTCGTAATCCTTTCATGTCAAGCGACAAACACATCGCTGTGTTGGTGAAATGCCACCATGTTCGTTGGCTACCCGTATTTATTGTCATAAGCTTAAAACCTATCGTGAAATTCACCTCAGGCACTACGCGCCTTTACGTGCGGCGATTGAAAGTACAGAAATGTACGCAGGAATAATACGTGAGCCAGTGCTGCTGCAGGACATTTATCTTCTGGACATTGTCAAGGGCATCTTCTTCAACACAGAGTGTGTTTTGCCTTCGTCAGGTCCACCCAGAAATAAAAAATTGCCCGAGATAATTACGGTTGTGTCCGTCCATGAAGAAGTTCCAAGAAGGTGATGGACTGCCGAGTGGTGGGTCCCCCGGTGTGACGTCCTGTCGCACTTTTCATCATAGCTCAGTTATTTTTCGAGCTTTTTCAAGTATTAAAGAAGTGGTGCCAATGTGGTCATTCTACATCGAGTGCCACAATCCGCAGAACCTAGAAAAAAAATCATTTGGTAAAGTTTTCCTTGCATTTAATTGCGCCTGGAGAAAGCGTCTGCAGTTCGGGTCTATTTAAAATATCGTCGAGTCCCGTTGTAAGGGATATTTTCATCGTTTGGTGATTTGTTTGAGGTGTTTCATTCTTTGTTTTCAACATCTCTTCACGTGAAGCGAATTAATCTTTTTAATTTGAAAAAAGGAGCGAAAATATGAGGAAAGCAGTCACTGCAATCGTATCATGCTGGCCCCCGGGAAATGTATGCTTCATATCACCTAAGCAAGATTTTGCACTAACGCATCTTATAATTGCTTTGTCCGACAATATTTTGATATAATAGCATCAAACAGTTCAAACCGCATTAAAATGATTTTTGAAACCAAGCTAGCCGCAGTGATCAAACCGTTTTTTATTCAAGGATACGAAACAACTCCAGTGAAGTGAGCTTATCACAGCACCTTATTCCACATTAGCTCAAAGATTGATTCGATTTAGGTACATATATTAATATTCCACATATTACAATAACTAGTGTCAGTCTCAGCACAAACGTAGCCTTTGTCCTTTGTAAGCAGTATACCTTGTGGATGTACCTATTAGTACAAATAGTAGAAACATGAAAAATGAGGTGACAGTCAAATGTGTCCTATTCCCAGGAGCGCTTTGGATTCAAAGGCTGGGCTTCAACATCAAGCAACACTACATGTATACGTACGTTGCATGCGGTAAAGCCTGCTAATGCCAGCCTCCACTACTACATGTAACACTTGTATTTAAACTGAATGAACAACAATTCGTTTGTTTATAATGTTTACAGCTGCCTACCAGCCTATGGGTAGTATAAATTTCTGGTCTCGTCATCTCACCGTAACATGTATCTGTGGAAGGGTGGGAGGTTTGCGACGATCCCGGGGCTAAGATAAAACGACACTTAGTACTCCATGACATCGTGGTTCGGTAGAAACACGTAAATGCGTCTGTTGCAAGCTCTGCTTATCATATTTAATCCTATTTAAAGGCGCTCCTATTAAAACAGTAGTAACGTTACGCTGAAATTCAGTCGGGCTGCGTGGAGCAAAGCCAAATGATAGAGAGTAGAGGAACGGCGTCCATATACTGCGAATGATCATCAAAAGATCAAAGGATATGGATAGAGTTGATCTCGTAAGAATGAGCGATTCGTTTGAATGGTTCGGTAGGCAGGTAGAGAAGAAGAAGAGAGAGAAGAAGAAGTTACTTGTAGGCGTCAAAAGACGAAGTGAGCACTTTATTAGTCTTAGGAAGCCACTAGTAGCTGTACACCAGCCATTAGTGCTAGTATAGTTTAAGCCAGTCATAATGTCAGAGACAGGACCTCCTAAATCTCATTATAATATCTTAGAGAGATTCTTTCAATGTAATCATACTGTTTAGAGGCCACTTCAAGAGCCTCCCTGCCTCTGAACATATTTAATCAAACTGACTGTTATAACAGAGGTAAAACCTTTTATAAAGGACATTTCCTCAGTCCGCCAAGGAAGTCGCTTTGGCAAGCCGATCCAACTTTTCCCTGCGGTTTTCCGCTAGGGAAGAAGGACGATAAGCGACACGCCTGGTAGGAACTCAAGGATGGAGCCCAACGTGCCGTCTGCACCTGCTGCTGCTACGAAGCAGGCTCCCCCGCGCATGAAGAAGATATAGAAGAAAAACACAGCAGCAAAGCGACTGCGCGCTCAAAAGAAGGTACGAGCGGCTGCTCGAGCTGCTGCCACACACACTGCGACGGTCGCATCGTGCACTACAACTTCTCAGGCCGCTCCAGAGGTTGAAGCAGTCTCTGAGACGGAGAGACCAGATTATGAAGATGCACCAGAAGGGTTAATCGCTATGTTAGCATCGGCAGAGGCTGTTTCGGTGGACACAAAGCTCTTTCCAGTTGCAAAGGGCGCTTCTACATGTATGAGGGAGAAGCCGAAGCGGGTGCCACGGACAGTACTGCAGCTTACGCCAGTTATCATCGCCACGCTGGAGGCGGGGGCTTCTCGAGCACTCGTGGCCACCACTCCATCAGATGTCACTAAAGTGGGGGAATTTAATGATGATTCCATTTGTCACACTGAAACCACAAAATCGACAAATTATGACACCAACTGACACAAATGCTGATTGTGACAGCGACTGTGAGATGTACTGGCGTATCTATGGCAAAGTTGTTGTTATGCATGGATTATTATTCATAAGCGCTTGTGTCCAGATAACTCGGTACTTGGCCAGGGAAACTTCAACGAGGGAAAACCTTGTGCGAACAAACAAAAAGATAAAACCCAGTGGAAAAAATCTAAAAAGAGCGCAGAATATAGACACGCTTCATGCGTTTGTATTATCAGTGTATTTCTATACTGAGTAACCGGATTCTGCTTTCAGGGACTTCATCCTGAGCTTGACCCATAGTTCTCTGAATTGGTGATTGTCTAAAGCTTTAATAAAGCTTGGGCCAGTGCTGCTACAGGACATTTATCTTCTGGACATTGTCAAAGGCATCTTCTTCAACACAGAGTGTGTCTTGCCTTCGTAAGGTCCACCCAGAAATAAAAATTTGCCCGAGATAATTGCGGTTGTGTGCGTCCACGAAGTAGTTCCTAAAAGGTGATGGACTGCCGAGTAGTGGGTCCCCCGGTGTGACGTCCCGTCACACTTTTCATCATAGCTCAGTCATTTTTCGAGCTTTTTCAAGTATTAAAGAAGTGGTGCCAATGTGGTCATTCGACATCGAGTGCCTCAATCCGCAGAACCTAGAAAAAAGAGATCATTTGGTAAAGTTTTCCTTGCATTCAATTGCGCCCGGAGAAAGCGTCTGCAGTTCGGGTCTATTTAAAATATCGTCGAGTCCCGTTGTAAGGGATATTTTCATCGTTTGGTGATTTGTTTGAGGTGTTTCATTCTTTGTTTTCAACATCTCTTCACGCGAAGTGAATTAATCTTTTTAATTTGAAAAAGGAGCGAAAATATGAGGAAAGCAGTCACTGCAATCGTATCATGCTGGCCCCCGGAAAATGTATGCTTCACATCACCTAAGCAAGATTTTGCACTAACGCATCTTATAATTGCTTTGTCCGACAATATTTTGATATAATAGCATCAAACAGTTCAAACCGCATTAAAATGATTTTTGAAACCAAGCTAGCCGCAGTGATCAAACCGTTTTTTATTCAAGGATACGAAACAACTCCAGTGAAGTGAGCTTATCACAGCACCTTATTCCACATTAGCTCAAAGATTGATTCGATTTAGGTACATATATTAATATTCCACATATTACAATAACTAGTGTCAGTCTCAGCACAAACGTAGCCTTTGTCCTTTGTAAGCAGTATACCTTGTGGATGTACCTATTAGTACAAATAGTAGAAACATGAAAAATGAGGTGACAGTCAAATGTGTCCTATTCCCAGGAGCGCTTTGGATTCAAAGGCTGGGCTTCAACATCAAGCAACACTACATGTACACGTACGTTGCATGCGGTAAAGCCTGCTAATGCCAGCCTCCACTACTACATGTAACACTTGTATTTAAACTGAATGAACAACAATTCGTTTGTTTATAATGTTTACAGCTGCCTACCAGCCTATGGGTAGTATAAATTTCTGGTCTCGTCATCTCACCGTAACATGTATCTGTGGAAGGGTGGGAGGTTTGCGACGATCCCGGGGCTAAGATAAAACGACACTTAGTACTCCATGACATCGTGGTTCGGTAGAAACACGTAAATGCGTCTGTTGCAAGCTCTGCTTATCATATTTAATCCTATTTAAAGGCGCTCCTATTAAAACAGTAGTAACGTTACGCTGAAATTCAGTCGGGCTGCGTGGAGCAAAGCCAAATGATAGAGAGTAGAGGAACGGCGTCCATATACTGCGAATGATCATCAAAAGATCAAAGGATATGGATAGAGTTGATCTCGTAAGAATGAGCGATTCGTTTGAATGGTTCGGTAGGCAGGTAGAGAAGAAGAAGAGAGAAGAAGAAGTTACTTGTAGGCGTCAAAAGACGAAGTGAGCACTTTATTAGTCTTAGGAAGCCACTAGTAGCTGTACACCAGCCATTAGTGCTAGTATAGTTTAAGCCAGTCATAATGTCAGAGACAGGACCTCCTAAATCTCATTATAATATCTTAGAGAGATTCTTTCAATGTAATCATACTGTTTAGAGGCCACTTCAAGAGCCTCCCTGCCTCTGAACATATTTAATCAAACTGACTGTTATAACAGAGGTAAAACCTTTTATAAAGGACATTTCCTCAGTCCGCCAAGGAAGTCGCTTAGGCAAGCCGATCCAACTTTTCCCTGCGGTTTTCCGCTAGGGAAGAAGGACGATAAGCGACACGCCTGGTAGGAACTCAAGGATGGAGCCCAACGTGCCGTCTGCACCTGCTGCTGCTACGAAGCAGGCTCCCCCGCGCATGAAGAAGATATAGAAGAAAAACACAGCAGCAAAGCGACTGCGCGCTCAAAAGAAGGTACGAGCGGCTGCTCGAGCTGCTGCCACACACACTGCGACGGTCGCATCGTGCACTACAACTTCTCAGGCCGCTCCAGAGGTTGAAGCAGTCTCTGAGACGGAGAGACCAGATTATGAAGATGCACCAGAAGGGTTAATCGCTATGTTAGCATCGGCAGAGGCTGTTTCGGTGGACACAAAGCTCTTTCCAGTTGCAAAGGGCGCTTCTACATGTATGAGGGAGAAGCCGAAGCGGGTGCCACGGACAGTACTGCAGCTTACGCCAGTTATCATCGCCACGCTGGAGGCGGGGGCTTCTCGAGCACTCGTGGCCACCACTCCATCAGATGTCACTAAAGTGGGGGAATTTAATGATGATTCCATTTGTCACACTGAAACCACAAAATCGACAAATTATGACACCAACTGACACAAATGCTGATTGTGACAGCGACTGTGAGATGTACTGGCGTATCTATGGCAAAGTTGTTGTTATGCATGGATTATTATTCATAAGCGCTTGTGTCCAGATAACTCGGTACTTGGCCAGGGAAACTTCAACGAGGGAAAACCTTGTGCGAACAAACAAAAAGATAAAACCCAGTGGAAAAAATCTAAAAAGAGCGCAGAATATAGACACGCTTCATGCGTTTGTATTATCAGTGTATTTCTATACTGAGTAACCGGATTCTGCTTTCAGGGACTTCATCCTGAGCTTGACCCATAGTTCTCTGAATTGGTGATTGTCTAAAGCTTTAATAAAGCTTGGGCCAGTGCTGCTACAGGACATTTATCTTCTGGACATTGTCAAAGGCATCTTCTTCAACACAGAGTGTGTCTTGCCTTCGTAAGGTCCACCCAGAAATAAAAAATTGCCCGAGATAATTGCGGTTGTGTGCGTCCACGAAGTAGTTCCTAAAAGGTGATGGACTGCCGAGTAGTGGGTCCCCCGGTGTGACGTCCCGTCACACTTTTCATCATAGCTCAGTCATTTTTCGAGCTTTTTCAAGTATTAAAGAAGTGGTGCCAATGTGGTCATTCGACATCGAGTGCCTCAATCCGCAGAACCTAGAAAAAAGAGATCATTTGGTAAAGTTTTCCTTGCATTCAATTGCGCCCGGAGAAAGCGTCTGCAGTTCGGGTCTATTTAAAATATCGTCGAGTCCCGTTGTAAGGGATATTTTCATCGTTTGGTGATTTGTTTGAGGTGTTTCATTCTTTGTTTTCAACATCTCTTCACGCGAAGTGAATTAATCTTTTTAATTTGAAAAAGGAGCGAAAATATGAGGAAAGCAGTCACTGCAATCGTATCATGCTGGCCCCCGGAAAATGTATGCTTCACATCACCTAAGCAAGATTTTGCACTAACGCATCTTATAATTGCTTTGTCCGACAATATTTTGATATAATAGCATCAAACAGTTCAAACCGCATTAAAATGATTTTTGAAACCAAGCTAGCCGCAGTGATCAAACCGTTTTTTATTCAAGGATACGAAACAACTCCAGTGAAGTGAGCTTATCACAGCACCTTATTCCACATTAGCTCAAAGATTGATTCGATTTAGGTACATATATTAATATTCCACATATTACAATAACTAGTGTCAGTCTCAGCACAAACGTAGCCTTTGTCCTTTGTAAGCAGTATACCTTGTGGATGTACCTATTAGTACAAATAGTAGAAACATGAAAAATGAGGTGACAGTCAAATGTGTCCTATTCCCAGGAGCGCTTTGGATTCAAAGGCTGGGCTTCAACATCAAGCAACACTACATGTACACGTACGTTGCATGCGGTAAAGCCTGCTAATGCCAGCCTCCACTACTACATGTAACACTTGTATTTAAACTGAATGAACAACAATTCGTTTGTTTATAATGTTTACAGCTGCCTACCAGCCTATGGGTAGTATAAATTTCTGGTCTCGTCATCTCACCGTAACATGTATCTGTGGAAGGGTGGGAGGTTTGCGACGATCCCGGGGCTAAGATAAAACGACACTTAGTACTCCATGACATCGTGGTTCGGTAGAAACACGTAAATGCGTCTGTTGCAAGCTCTGCTTATCATATTTAATCCTATTTAAAGGCGCTCCTATTAAAACAGTAGTAACGTTACGCTGAAATTCAGTCGGGCTGCGTGGAGCAAAGCCAAATGATAGAGAGTAGAGGAACGGCGTCCATATACTGCGAATGATCATCAAAAGATCAAAGGATATGGATAGAGTTGATCTCGTAAGAATGAGCGATTCGTTTGAATGGTTCGGTAGGCAGGTAGAGAAGAAGAAGAGAGAAGAAGAAGTTACTTGTAGGCGTCAAAAGACGAAGTGAGCACTTTATTAGTCTTAGGAAGCCACTAGTAGCTGTACACCAGCCATTAGTGCTAGTATAGTTTAAGCCAGTCATAATGTCAGAGACAGGACCTCCTAAATCTCATTATAATATCTTAGAGAGATTCTTTCAATGTAATCATACTGTTTAGAGGCCACTTCAAGAGCCTCCCTGCCTCTGAACATATTTAATCAAACTGACTGTTATAACAGAGGTAAAACCTTTTATAAAGGACATTTCCTCAGTCCGCCAAGGAAGTCGCTTAGGCAAGCCGATCCAACTTTTCCCTGCGGTTTTCCGCTAGGGAAGAAGGACGATAAGCGACACGCCTGGTAGGAACTCAAGGATGGAGCCCAACGTGCCGTCTGCACCTGCTGCTGCTACGAAGCAGGCTCCCCCGCGCATGAAGAAGATATAGAAGAAAAACACAGCAGCAAAGCGACTGCGCGCTCAAAAGAAGGTACGAGCGGCTGCTCGAGCTGCTGCCACACACACTGCGACGGTCGCATCGTGCACTACAACTTCTCAGGCCGCTCCAGAGGTTGAAGCAGTCTCTGAGACGGAGAGACCAGATTATGAAGATGCACCAGAAGGGTTAATCGCTATGTTAGCATCGGCAGAGGCTGTTTCGGTGGACACAAAGCTCTTTCCAGTTGCAAAGGGCGCTTCTACATGTATGAGGGAGAAGCCGAAGCGGGTGCCACGGACAGTACTGCAGCTTACGCCAGTTATCATCGCCACGCTGGAGGCGGGGGCTTCTCGAGCACTCGTGGCCACCACTCCATCAGATGTCACTAAAGTGGGGGAATTTAATGATGATTCCATTTGTCACACTGAAACCACAAAATCGACAAATTATGACACCAACTGACACAAATGCTGATTGTGACAGCGACTGTGAGATGTACTGGCGTATCTATGGCAAAGTTGTTGTTATGCATGGATTATTATTCATAAGCGCTTGTGTCCAGATAACTCGGTACTTGGCCAGGGAAACTTCAACGAGGGAAAACCTTGTGCGAACAAACAAAAAGATAAAACCCAGTGGAAAAAATCTAAAAAGAGCGCAGAATATAGACACGCTTCATGCGTTTGTATTATCAGTGTATTTCTATACTGAGTAACCGGATTCTGCTTTCAGGGACTTCATCCTGAGCTTGACCCATAGTTCTCTGAATTGGTGATTGTCTAAAGCTTTAATAAAGCTTGGGCCAGTGCTGCTACAGGACATTTATCTTCTGGACATTGTCAAAGGCATCTTCTTCAACACAGAGTGTGTCTTGCCTTCGTAAGGTCCACCCAGAAATAAAAAATTGCCCGAGATAATTGCGGTTGTGTGCGTCCACGAAGTAGTTCCTAAAAGGTGATGGACTGCCGAGTAGTGGGTCCCCCGGTGTGACGTCCCGTCACACTTTTCATCATAGCTCAGTCATTTTTCGAGCTTTTTCAAGTATTAAAGAAGTGGTGCCAATGTGGTCATTCGACATCGAGTGCCTCAATCCGCAGAACCTAGAAAAAAGAGATCATTTGGTAAAGTTTTCCTTGCATTCAATTGCGCCCGGAGAAAGCGTCTGCAGTTCGGGTCTATTTAAAATATCGTCGAGTCCCGTTGTAAGGGATATTTTCATCGTTTGGTGATTTGTTTGAGGTGTTTCATTCTTTGTTTTCAACATCTCTTCACGCGAAGTGAATTAATCTTTTTAATTTGAAAAAGGAGCGAAAATATGAGGAAAGCAGTCACTGCAATCGTATCATGCTGGCCCCCGGAAAATGTATGCTTCACATCACCTAAGCAAGATTTTGCACTAACGCATCTTATAATTGCTTTGTCCGACAATATTTTGATATAATAGCATCAAACAGTTCAAACCGCATTAAAATGATTTTTGAAACCAAGCTAGCCGCAGTGATCAAACCGTTTTTTATTCAAGGATACGAAACAACTCCAGTGAAGTGAGCTTATCACAGCACCTTATTCCACATTAGCTCAAAGATTGATTCGATTTAGGTACATATATTAATATTCCACATATTACAATAACTAGTGTCAGTCTCAGCACAAACGTAGCCTTTGTCCTTTGTAAGCAGTATACCTTGTGGATGTACCTATTAGTACAAATAGTAGAAACATGAAAAATGAGGTGACAGTCAAATGTGTCCTATTCCCAGGAGCGCTTTGGATTCAAAGGCTGGGCTTCAACATCAAGCAACACTACATGTATACGTACGTTGCATGCGGTAAAGCCTGCTAATGCCAGCCTCCACTACTACATGTAACACTTGTATTTAAACTGAATGAACAACAATTCGTTTGTTTATAATGTTTACAGCTGCCTACCAGCCTATGGGTAGTATAAATTTCTGGTCTCGTCATCTCACCGTAACATGTATCTGTGGAAGGGTGGGAGGTTTGCGACGATCCCGGGGCTAAGATAAAACGACACTTAGTACTCCATGACATCGTGGTTCGGTAGAAACACGTAAATGCGTCTGTTGCAAGCTCTGCTTATCATATTTAATCCTATTTAAAGGCGCTCCTATTAAAACAGTAGTAACGTTACGCTGAAATTCAGTCGGGCTGCGTGGAGCAAAGCCAAATGATAGAGAGTAGAGGAACGGCGTCCATATACTGCGAATGATCATCAAAAGATCAAAGGATATGGATAGAGTTGATCTCGTAAGAATGAGCGATTCGTTTGAATGGTTCGGTAGGCAGGTAGAGAAGAAGAAGAGAGAAGAAGAAGTTACTTGTAGGCGTCAAAAGACGAAGTGAGCACTTTATTAGTCTTAGGAAGCCACTAGTAGCTGTACACCAGCCATTAGTGCTAGTATAGTTTAAGCCAGTCATAATGTCAGAGACAGGACCTCCTAAATCTCATTATAATATCTTAGAGAGATTCTTTCAATGTAATCATACTGTTTAGAGGCCACTTCAAGAGCCTCCCTGCCTCTGAACATATTTAATCAAACTGACTGTTATAACAGAGGTAAAACCTTTTATAAAGGACATTTCCTCAGTCCGCCAAGGAAGTCGCTTAGCACCGGTCAGGTGGTGCAGTGGTTAAACACTGGGCTTCTGATCGGGAGGTTGCGGGTTCAAACCCCGGCGCGTCGGAAAATTCCGATTCGCTTAAGTACGAATTCGTGGCCGCAAAACCGACTGGGCCATAGGGCCGCAGCCGGTAGTTGATGTGAAGCAAGCGTGCACAAGGTACGCCACGGAGACGCAAATCCTGTAAGTAATTGATAGCAGGTCTTAGGTAGATAAGGATTGTAATAAAGAATCTACCTTGGGTAGAAGGAATTTACAAGGAAGTCGCTTAGGCAAGCCGATCCAACTTTTCCCTGCGGTTTTCCGCTAGGGAAGAAGGACGATAAGCGACACGCCTGGTAGGAACTCAAGGATGGAGCCCAACGTGCCGTCTGCACCTGCTGCTGCTACGAAGCAGGCTCCCCCGCGCATGAAGAAGATATAGAAGAAAAACACAGCAGCAAAGCGACTGCGCGCTCAAAAGAAGGTACGAGCGGCTGCTCGAGCTGCTGCCACACACACTGCGACGGTCGCATCGTGCACTACAACTTCTCAGGCCGCTCCAGAGGTTGAAGCAGTCTCTGAGACGGAGAGACCAGATTATGAAGATGCACCAGAAGGGTTAATCGCTATGTTAGCATCGGCAGAGGCTGTTTCGGTGGACACAAAGCTCTTTCCAGTTGCAAAGGGCGCTTCTACATGTATGAGGGAGAAGCCGAAGCGGGTGCCACGGACAGTACTGCAGCTTACGCCAGTTATCATCGCCACGCTGGAGGCGGGGGCTTCTCGAGCACTCGTGGCCACCACTCCATCAGATGTCACTAAAGTGGGGGAATTTAATGATGATTCCATTTGTCACACTGAAACCACAAAATCGACAAATTATGACACCAACTGACACAAATGCTGATTGTGACAGCGACTGTGAGATGTACTGGCGTATCTATGGCAAAGTTGTTGTTATGCATGGATTATTATTCATAAGCGCTTGTGTCCAGATAACTCGGTACTTGGCCAGGGAAACTTCAACGAGGGAAAACCTTGTGCGAACAAACAAAAAGATAAAACCCAGTGGAAAAAATCTAAAAAGAGCGCAGAATATAGACACGCTTCATGCGTTTGTATTATCAGTGTATTTCTATACTGAGTAACCGGATTCTGCTTTCAGGGACTTCATCCTGAGCTTGACCCATAGTTCTCTGAATTGGTGATTGTCTAAAGCTTTAGTAAAGATGTCAGCTATAATCTCTTTTGTATTGCAGTAGGTGGCGTTGAATTCATGCCGCTCTACTTTTTCTTGTACGAAACAGTATCGCACGTGTATATGTTTTGATCGTTCGTGAAGTTCGGGGTTGTAGCTGATTTTGATGTAGCTCTGGTTGTCCTCGTATATACGGTTAGCCTGCGTTGTAGCAAAGCCAAGTTTTTTAAGGAGAAGTTTGAGAAATATCATCTCTTAAATGCATGCAGTGACATAAGGCGATATATTCTGCCTCTGTTGGAGAGAGAACTATAGTATGATGCTTTCACGAAAACCATAGGTTAGAGCTATCTGTTAGCATTGTCACGTATCCTCCAACGGAGCCTCTTGTGTCGGGGCGGTTGGCGTAGTCAGAGCCACTATAGGCAACCCGCTGATCAGCTAGGTTTTCCGAGGTAATCTCGGTCGAGCCTCCCATAAGAAGATTGTCTTCTTTCGTTCCGGATAGATACTTTAGACCACGGATGCCTGCTTTCCAGTGATTCATACCTGGATTCGCTAGGAATGGACTGACCTCTCGCATGTAAAATGCCATGTCGAGTAGAGTGCCGACCATTAAGCACATGATACAGCTTACGGCTTGGCGATACGGAATCGATTTCATCGCATCTTTCTCTTGCTCACTTCTAGGCTGGCTGCTTACGGAGAGTTTCGCGTTGTTCTCTGCTGGTGTTGCCATAGGGTATGAAATATAGTGGCTGAAGCGGTCAACGGCCTTCGTTGCTTACTTGTGCTGGTGGATAAATATCGTTTGAATTTTGCGGTCACGTTGAATGGACCAGCCGAGTAAGTACTTTACCTCCCCTAAATCTAACGTAGCAAATCGCTTGTTTAGGGCTGATTTCAGCTAATGGACGGGTGCGGGTGCTAATTACTCTTATGAGCCTTCTAGCTGCCAGTTTTGGCAACAAGACGTCCAGCTACATCTACCTGGTATAATTTGGTTTCCTCATGATAACAGCGTATGGTGGAGGAGAAGAATCTCTTGTAGAAATATTTCGATGACAGTATTGCGGCGGCTAAGCCACGTAGCTTTACCGATGTTCCCTTGGCTCTCGGTGGGTTAGCCACGCAGCTTTACCGCTGTTCCCTGGTCACCACCACTTTATACAGCGCCAAACGAGCCCGGAGCTTTACCAATGCGAGCGCTCAGATGTCGCACTTTCAAAAAACATTGATAGCGCTTGCCGGCTTGTCAATAAGAGCCCTTCGGTAAGCAGTGCATACCATTTTGATGACAGTCGTCTTTGCGATGACAGGGTCGTTGATAGCGCACAGCCACTCTACCATTAGGTCATGTACGCACTCTTTGAACGGATTTAACAGCGCGAAATTCAAAGGTTTGATCAAATACGTTGCATTTTCAGGCAAGGTAGCGAGCATGGTACCATGCTCAAAACGCTATCAGCTGCTTCTACATTGTAATAAACCGTCAAAACAAATCAATTTTAGAATACATGTTTAGACAAGCAAATAACATAGCTGCGTACTTGGAACACTATGCGTCGATTAATTGTCCACAATAAACACCACTAGATTTTGCTGTCTAAAAGCCGTTTCATAAACCTAAACAGTGTGCATAGAGCCACGCAATGATCGAGCGATCGCTGCCTTCTTTTTCCTTTCTGCGGCGCGTGAAAACGCGATATCGACGTCTGCTTGGGTGTAGTTATACTTTTTCATATGTTGCAGGTTTTTTGTGTGGTGCTCGCTTGTCCAATTATCCTTCGTATTGTTATAGGATCTCAAAATTCACACGTCTTAAGTCGGAACGTGCCTACAGCTGATTCACATGGCAGTATGTCAATCAGAAATGATAAAGCTAAAATTCAGATGTTTGCTTCGTAGTAAGTCAAAAATGTGCCACGAATTGGCACCGTGCCACGAATGGCATTTTACCTTATCACCGGTATATTGCTAGGTATCGGTGCTAACTGGGTTCTCCAGAAGCTTTATTGCGGCAGTCCCTCTGACCAATCACATTTGAATATTCTCACCGGCTGCTAGGTACGGTTCTAAATAGTCCCTCTATCAACCCATATTGATATTATATAAATAGGCGCGACAGGGATGCGAGTCCTCCACGTGAGGCCTCTACTAGCCTTCTACTCAAGCACGGTATGGATAGCTACATTTACGGTGGATCACGTTTCGTTTAAGATGATGTGAAATATTAGTTTGGCTTTGAAAAAGGGTTAACGAGAAGAAGGGTTGGGCCAGCTGCACTCTACTAGAACAGGAGCGAAAACGATGAATCTGGGCGGCCGGATACTCGTTGGTTTGTGCTCGGAATCGTTCTATACGTTAGGATTAGTCTAAAAATGGAGGTGGCACTGACGCTGTGTGCTCAGCGGCACGGATGAGCAGAGTTTGGTCATGAAGCAAGTGTGGTAGAGTTTCGGGTGGCTGGCGACGGTGTAGTGGCGTTTGGAGGTTACATGGACCCTATGACCCTGAGGTACGTTGTCCTCATGGTATCGTTTCAAGTGGATCACTAACGGGCGCTGGGAAAATTCTACTTACTTCCCAGGTGTGTGCAGATTTCTATTACTGGATGCAAGTATGTTAATTTCCATCACACTGAAAAATATAAAGAGTGATTGGAAATGAGCGGCATCATTACATTTTAATTCTTGTGGATTGATTGAGATTTGCGGCAAAGAGTCATTATTTATTACGCAGGTGCGGGTTTGATTGTTTGTGTTCACGATGACCGTTAGTGAGGCTAACGTTAGCAACAATACGATACTTTCACTATGGTGAACAAAAGGCCCAGTAGCTGTGCAAGCATGCCGCGTAACTGAGTATCAAGGTATTATGCTCACTTCGACCCCTAGATCGTCCCTAACGCTGGATCCAGATCTGTATAGCGAGTAGGTCTAACCTCTCGTAAATTTTAATTTGTGGTATATTCAATACATTTCGCATCTGTACTTTTCCTGCCCCAGCTTCGCGTAGCCCTAGTATCCAACGAATATGCCTTAACAATAACCACCACATGCCTACCAGTCCGACCATATCTGGTTGGATTTGTTTTAGAATATGCTCCAAAGAATTAAAAAAAATTGCATGTTCTAAAAATGTCATGCGGCTTCCAACCGAGGTAGCGGTAGGCAGTTGTTTCCAAAGATACAACAATTTGCAGAGCTGTGGCCAAGCCAATTAAGTCTATGGCGCCAGCTAACAGTAAGAAGGCTCGGATGATGGTGACCAGCTCGCTTTATGCGTTTCTTTCATTAGAAAAAAAACACTAGATACTGTTTAACCGCTTGTCAAGGCTGACGAGATCGGTAACGTACTTCGAGTTGTATTAGATAAATATGCGTACGCTCGACCTAGGTCAACACACTCAGTTCGATTACCAATCTTTGTTTTGCATATTTGATATACATACAGAGCTGTTAATGAAAAAAATAATCACAACAATAAAGAAGAGTGAAGCCGCAGCCGCAGAAGATTCGGTCTGGACTTGTAAGTAGCTGATCCTAAAATCAGATGTGAAGCAGTCCGAGAGTTACAAAGTTGACAGAACCAAACGTGAAGCACGCGAATACACATTTTTACAAAATATAAAGAGTCACAATATTAAATTTCTCAATCACTTCGTAAAAGGCCGTGACACTCACATATAGCTACAGCTCCCACTGACTATGCTGTATATTAGTTAAGCTCTCTTCGTAATCTGCTTCTCCTCTGCATGTTCGGTCATCGAGATACATTCATAAACGAAGGCGTCGACGTTCACGATATCTGTCCTGAACGCGACTGATAGAAACCCGTCTGTACTAGCGCTGGCGGTATTCGTCATCGTTCGTCGAGCGGACCGGACATTATCCAATGTGGTTGTTTTTCTGCACCGCGCAGGCGCGGAAGATGTACCCCCCCCCCGTCCCTCACCACCACCAATGCTTATCAGGACAAATACGCTACTCCATCCTCAACTTTGTTTTCGCAGGTGGGAATTAGAAGGGCGTAATCACAATTTAAGCTTTTTTTCAACGCATTTAAACGGATCATCCAATCATCACAAAGGTATTCTGAAAGTTCTAGTTAAAATCGAACTTAGTGAAGCTTTAACGTATCGTTAGTTCATTTTCCACCAATCCTAAAGCGAATATTGAAAACCCACCAATAAGCTGTAGCTATTGTAAAATAAACTGACCAATCCAATGGCTCTAACACTTTAATGTGTACCACATTTGAACTAAATGTTAAAAGTCTTGTGGGACGGAGGTAGTACAAAGCTTGAGCCATTATGGAAGGTATGTCTTTTAGTTTCACGGTTAGGTAGGCTTTTATTTCTTCAGTTAGCGTAATGTAGGCAAAGAGACGCCTCTCCAGCCACGGTGTGAGCACCTTGCTCCAATACAAATATTCCATCACCTCATATCGGCAGGGGCAGGTTTCTGCAGACGCGGATTGAACCGCGATACACGTAGCAGCTCTGTAGGCACCACAGACATTGCTTTTAACTTCAGCAAAACAACAACAGCATTCCTTTTCAACAGTGGGGTTTATTAACTACTTGTGTGGTCCGAACAAGAATTAACAGTTCTTTATTTAGGCGATAACTTCGGTCGTTCAGTTCCAACGGAAGCGTGGTTGAGCTAGTTTGAAATCTCTACTTGCGTAGCGTCAGCACGATTCTTTTTTAAACAAGTTTCCCGTCAATTTTGCCAATACCTGACCATTTGAACTTTCGCTTTATGGAGGGGCGAAGTTTTTTTTCGATTTGACGTTTAAATTAATCAGAATTAAGCTTTAAAATATACAAGAAAAAGCGCAACCGGAGCCTAATCTAGTGGTATATCACTAAAAGCAATCGAATCCATTTTCGTGTCAATTACTCTCAGTCCATGTGCATACAAATCCTCATATAAACTCATTTTTAACCAATCGTACCCATCTCAGAATGGACATTGACCAATCACACATGCGGATTTTTTTGAGAAAAACCTAACTGTTAATATTTTTCCGGACCAGAGAAGTAATCTATAAATCCAAGTGTCTGTTCAATAATTAAAGTTTGCATAATAGAGCTCAGTCGATAGAGTGCCAAAACCATAATGCCCACTAAAAAATATTGATTAAATAAGTGTTCAGTGAACCTGCAGTCATGTGTTTTTTTTTCGCGACCTTTTGTACCCAACCTCCCGGAGCACGTCTTAGCGATTAAAAATTTGATTTTGAGCAGTCGCTTGCGATTCTTTAAATGAATTTGTTGTGCATCTTGAAAATATGTGTGTATTAAGAGCCGATTAAGCTACAGTGCTCGCGGGATAGTTCTGGCGAGAGAAGAGCTCGCAGTGATGTTAAAGGTTTTTTTACTATACATTGCATACCTATGAAAGTGGTGCTAATGCCAAAATTCAGATGAACGCGTTACTAATACCATGAAGCGACTCGATTTTCACGAAGAGAAATAAAACACCCAAAGGTCACCAAGAAATGGGTTCTGGTCTTTAACACCGCCCTTTTACTGTTCCGGCTTTTTATACGGGTTGTATGTTCATATCCGGGGAAAAAAACTCGAAGAGAGTCGGGCAGCCTATAAAGAAGAACATAATTGTATGCTCCGAAGATGAAACTTGGAATCAACGAATACAAACAACTGCAAATAAGTGACACGGTTTCACTATGTCACATATGTATGAAATATGATTAACCCATTTTCTAGATTTCAAAATGGCGAATATGCAGCTGTGATAGCCCTATGTGGTGTAGTAGAACACACAAATACCGTCAGATGTGGATTCCTTACACAAACCACAACGAATCGCCGAGTTAGGTCGGCGGTTGTATGGCCTGCGCAGAGGGTGGTCCCCTCGCGGTCCGGCCCTTCCGGGACAGACGAGTGGCTCGCTTCCACTCGGTTCCGACTAACCAAGTCAGATCACTTCCGAGGCTCCGCCGAGTTTGGTTCGACTGAGCTCGTTCACAACCCTGTGCCCTCCACCAAAGGATGGACGACGGCGCGCGAGCGCTTTTACAGGTCACCGAGCGCAGAGGCTGCTCAGCTAGAAGTGTTACGGCACCCGGGCTATCCGACGTACCGGCCCGATGAGTATGCGGGGCTTTCTTTCGCGCGTAGCGAGACTTTGTCCTACCCGGACCGACCTAATCTCTTGGCGCTACCAGTCAATACCCTACAAGCTATGCCTCTCGAGTATTGACGGCAGGCATAATCCAGCCCAATGCAGGGACTTACCGGAAAAGTGTACACGTGTCTTGGACTAGGAAAATTCTGCTCTGTTATCTTCTGGGAGCCTTTTCGGCTCCACCTATTTAATCATATGCTTCCTATACAAATATCTAGTGAAATGTAGTCGTTTCGGATCTCTACCGACCCTTCAGCTGAGTTCGGGCGACCGTTGAGCTCAGCGGCTATCCGGATAGCATATCCGGACAGATCGCCGAGTACTTACCGTGATCCTTTGTTCTTAAGCTCTGGGTTATCAGACCGAGCCGATTCTTGACCTAAAGTAGGTCGGCGTGTGGTCGAATCTGGAAATCCCTACACCACAACTGCCCCGGTTATGATACGAGCCGAGCTGGTGAGTGTCTTAATCCTTCATTTGGTTCTGCCACCGTTGGTCCATACTCGGCTGATGACGTCCCTTTGCTCTCCACCACCTTCTTCGGTACGTTTGTTGCTTCCGCTGTCACTCCCTTGGCAGCTCCTTACTCCTCGCTTGTTACTCCAGCACAACTCGCGGCACCATAATCCTTCTCCAACTCCTCGTCGAGGTGAAGGCGTGCCAGCTGAGTCGATTCTCCGATCCGTCGGTACTCGTGGGGTCAGCGACCGGCCTGAGGCTAGGCTGGTCGACCTGACAGCTTATCATGAGTCTGACGCGGAGTCGGCGGGGTCTTCTCGCGTGCGCCTTCCTGGTCCACCGAGCTTGCCGGGCGACACCATTTCGGGCGCCACCAATCCGCCAAGCTCGGCTGCTCCAGTGAGTCTTGACTCCCTCATGGCCAGAGTTAACGAGCAAGGGTATGAGCGCCGAGAAGAATTGACCTTCTTGGCGAGGCTCATGGCCTACGGATTTACTCGTTCCGTGGAGCCCTCCGATCCCGTGCAGCGGCGAGCGATCTTGCATGATGCTTCCGCGGGGGAACTGTTGGATATCTTGAAAGGCAACTACGCCGCTCTTTATTATCCAAAGATCATTGGCGATCTCCGAGCTGACAATCAAGCTGTTCAGGAGGAGAACCGCGCACTGACTCGGCGACTGGACTCGCTTGCTCTCTGCAACGTCGACTTGTCAACTCAGCTCTCGTCGGCTCAACAGCAAGTGTCTCGATTGGAGGCTGCTGCCGCGCAGTCGGCTAATCTCCTTGCTTCACTGCGAAAGGCTGTAGCTCTGAGTGAGGCAAAACTTGCTCGGGCCATCGCAGCTGAGCAGAGCAAGGTTGACGCTGCGTTGGGTCAGGCCCAGCTTCAGCATCAGCAAGTCTTGGATCGAGACGCCGAGAACGACGTTCTTCTCCGATCCATTTCTGAGAGGGATGCGGCGTTCGTCACCATTCAGGGCATTGCTTCCAAGCACTTCGAACAGCTGCAGGAGTCGGTGCGGTTGTACAGCTCCACCGGCACTCAACCCTTGCGGCACGCTCAGTCGGTGATCGCTGAGCAGCGGGCGGTGATCTTGCGACAGAAGCGGCTCATCCGTCGGAATGGCATTATTCCGATGCACGACCCTCACATGCCTGCTGCTGCTGGCGGTGGATTGCAGGTTCCTGGACTTGATCCGTCCGACCTTCTCCTTAACGCTCGGCTGTGTCGTGTCTTGGAGTCTCGCTTCCCTGAGGTTCTCAACATCCCAGCTGGTGAAACTCGGCGGTTGGAGTTGATTGTCCATCCTCGCCGAGATGCTCCAGTAGCGAGTTCCGTTATCGGTCCTGGTGTGGCTCCCTCAGCTGGTCAAGCGTCTTCGGTGACTTCATTGGCAGACTCGGCGGAGGCTCCAGTCAGCTCAGCGGCGGCTACGAGCCAGGCTGAGCCGACTCTTGCCCAGCTTCACCGTACGCCTTTGGCGAACTTGACTTCGACTCAGCGGCTTCGACGTTATGCCAACCCCAAGTCTCCCACAGCTGCAGGTCCTCGTCATCGTCCACCGGCGCCGCATCCGCCTCAACCGTACGCTTGTCCACTTCCCGGGGAGGATGGACACGAGGCTATCAGTGCCCTTTTGCACTCAAGTTCTCCTCAAGCTACTGTATCCGATGGAGGAAGGCCTCGCTCTGGAAAGTCCCGTCGTCGGACTCGGCGGAAGAAGGTTCGTCACCTTCAGCTGAGTTCTGCTACTCAGCCCGCTGTCTCTGCTCGCTCTGAAGACGACGTTGACGCTTCGAGCGAAGCTGAATTCGAGTTTGAGTTGCCTGAGCCGCCCGCCGACACCGTTCCTGCGGTCGCTTCGACGACTTCGGCGGGTTCTTCGTCTTCTGGTCCTCCGGTGACTTCGTCAGTCGCGGCTACTCGCCCACCGCCGATATCTTTATCCGATGTCGTGGCTTCGCTGCCTGTCCCGGCTACAAGCGTTTGTGCCCCAGGCTAAACTTCGGCCATCTCCGCTGGGTTGCCCCAGTCGAGTGCACCACTCAGCGTCGTGCCAACGGTGGTTGGGCGCTCCCAGTCGTCTTCTCGGGGTCTTAGCGTATCCACCACGCCGACTGACCTAGTGACTCCGGCCGTGAGTGTCCTCAGACCGTCTCTCCCTGTGACCACGGCCGTGTTGACGTCCCCATCTGGGCACCCTATCCGGAGATCTGCTGCGACCGCCCGCGCTGTGACTGCTCAGCTGCTTGAGGACCTCGACGCGTCTGACGACGAGGTGTTAGGGCCTGGTGATGGTTCCGCACCGTTCACCGGCCCGACGAATCCTGCCGCTGGGTCGCTCTTGGATCCCATTTCCTTATCAGAGAACTCGGCTGGCAGTCCATCAGGTTCCGACTCAGCGACCGCAGATGCTCGTCGTTCTGCCAAAGCGAGAAGCCTTCATGCGGCAATCTTCGGTTCTGACGACGAAATGAGTGATGAGTCCTTGCCGCCGAGTGATCGCCACTCCTCGCGGCCTTCATCGAAGGATTCTGGTGACGGGACGAGTTCTGCCTCTGCGCCGGCTTCGGGGAAGCAGCAGCATCGCAAACGTCGTGCCTCGTCGAGTCCTACCGGTCATCGGTCGAAGCGATCCAAGAAGCACAAGAAACACAAGAAGCATCACAAGACGCACCGACACCACAAGCATCAGCAGCTTCCGTCGACTCCTGATCCACCTCCGGCTCAATCAATTCCGGCTGCTCCTTCGCCGAGTAGGCTCCCGGTTATGTCGATTCTCTCTCAGCCGAGTTCGACTGCCTCACGTCCGGCTTTGGTCGCACTACCCAGCGCTCTTACACTCCCGCTGGCGACGTTACGGACTCGAGCCTCGCAAGCGGTGTCCAAGGATTGTCGCTTGACTCTTCACATGGCTCAACTCCGCGAGGTACCATTTATGCATTTCGGCTCAGCCAGTTGTTGGAATGCATTATTGGATACACTGAGCGGAGGGGTGCAGATGGAGCTCGTAGGAGGCAAGAGTCGTGTGCCACCTACGCCGTGTTCTCTTGACGGCATTCGAGCTTTCATGGCCGTTTTCGATCCGAGCCATCCTTGTCAGCGTCTTCGGCGGATGCTCCCTGAGCTTCCTTTCTTCTTTTCTCCGTCGATACTGGAGGAAGCTCGGCGGTGTTTGGCTTCTCAGACCCGACCTCGAACTTTGATGCAAGTTCTTGGAGATATGTGGGTGAAGCTTCGTGGCGACAGTCCCTTGGACTCGGCGGGGAGGCCCATCCAGACAGATGGCCAAATGACCCGTTACTTCGTAGCTCTCTATGAGCGTCGTCATTGGATCGTCGAGTCGAGTGTGTTGATGGGTCTCCATCCTGACGTCAACCCGGCTGCCACGCCCGCTCAGCTTGCTGAGGTATATGAGCTGTGGCTGGTGTACAAGCGTGAACGCAAACGTCGTAGTGACACTCTGCGATCTTTGGTTGTCGCTGTCTACGATCAGCTTTACTCGGCGGTCACTCAGAAACTCGGCGATGAACCTGCTCCTCTGGTGGACGCAGAGGTTTATTTCGACCCGTCCGTCCCCCATTATTCTCCCGTTAACCTTTCGTGGGTTCCCTCCGGGAGAGACTGGGTCCAATGCGCTCATGATGTGGATCTAGCCGAGCCCTGGCGAGCTTGGTGGCTAACTGACCCGGCGGTCCACCCGTATAACACCTGCTTCCGCGCTCGGAACGTGGACTTCTTGGTTTTCGCTCCGCGCGGTATGGATCCTTAGGTCGTTGACGACGCGATTGAAGAGGACTTCGATCTTGCCGAACAAGCGCCTCCTGCATACGCTCAGGGTGCTCCAACTCGGCTGAATCGTCAACGCATCCACATCTTCACTGGGTCGTCAATCGGTGAGCTCGGCTCAGATAACGAGAGTGCGTCTGATGACGACTCGGCGGACGATGGGTTGGGTTCTCCTAATCTCCGAGGCGCGTCTCCGAGTATGTCTCTGTTCGGCACCCCACTCTTCAGTGGAGCGGATCCGCCTCAACCCACTTCAGCCGAGTCGGGTCCTGAGGCACCTGGTTCGGCGTCAGCTTCGTTGGCTGGCTTGGCGATGATACTTCTTGCCACGGCTGCGAATGTTGCATCTCCTTCCGCAGTTTCCCAAGGGATGACGTCTGCTACGACGCCACGCCCCCAATCGTCGAGTCCGCTGAGCGCTTCCCAGTTGTCTCCGTCTGGTTCAACTCACTTGGAGTCCGGATCGCCAACTTTTTAGTTTTCTTCTTTTAACTGGGCGTCCCGTAGGTATCGTTCAGGACTTCATTTCGTAATTATTCAGTATATGTAGTTTCGACACAGTAGTATTCCATCTCAACTCGGCCTGTGTCGTCCGCTGATTTGGTGTAACTTTTGGTGCAATAGCTGTTAATCCTCATCTGCAACTTGCACCATGTGCAGACGGTTTTCGCGCTTCTTCTGTCGTAGATAGTCAAACAGGAGACCCCCACATGACAACTTCGACAGTGGTTCCCAAGTAGGCTCGTCGTAGCCGACCCACATGACAACTTCGACAGTGGTTCCCAAGTAGGCTCGTCGTAGCCGACCCACTTAACTTTAAACTTCCGTTGTGATCGTGACGTACTCGTGGATAATGGTAGCTCATCGTCGAGAATTGCTTCGACTTCATACTGGTTTGTACTTGTGTCTGGTTCCCAGCTGTCTTCAGGCAGTAATTCTTCGTCAAAGTCAAATCGCTGAGTCTCTTCGAGGTCGGCGATTAGCCTCGTCTTTGGCCTTCCGCCGAGTTCGATGACTGCCTTCAGACGGGATACATGGACCACTGGGTAGAACCTATATCCACTCTTGTCGGGTAGCACCAATTCATAGGCGAATTCTTCCACCTTCTTCTTCACCCTGAATGGTCCATGCCATCGGTGAGCTAACTTCTTGGTCAGGCCCGACTTGACTCGCTCCATAAACAACCAGACTTGATCTCCTTCTTTGAACAAGGATTTGGTGGATTCATCGCCTGGTTTTGCAACTTCATCTTCGTCATCTGCTGTGTTGGGAATGGATCTTTTCTCCTTCTTGCTCAATGCTTCGTTGTGCTCTCGAGCTCGTCGTGCTTTCTCTCGCACTTGGAACTCAGCTGCTAGTCGAAGTGCCACTTCTCGTTGTCTGTTCGCTTCTCGGCGCCACACGACTGCGTCCGCCGAGTTGGCTGGGCGTCCCTGTCCACGTCGTATTGAACCCGTCATAGCCTTGAGTGTAGACTTGGCGTCCCAACCATATACCAGATAGAAAGGGGTTTCTCGCCGAGTCGAATCTCTTGAGTTGTTGATAGCGTGTACCATCTTCTCGGCGATGTCATCCCAGTCGGCTTGAAGTGGGTCTTCCACGTAGACCCGTATAGTCTGAACCATTGTCTTGACTGACCTCTCTTGTTGACCGTTGGCTTGTGGTCGGTAACTCAGCGTAGCTCTTGATCTCGACTGCATCATCTCGGAGAACTTTTGGAATACTTCACTCATAAACCTTGGATCTCGGTCGTGCCGTATCAGAGACGGAGCCCCGAACTGCCTGAAGACACATTCCTCAAATACATTGGCCACTTCGAGTGCCCCGGTGTCATTCATAGCCTTAGCGATAACGAATCCCGTAAAGTGGTCCTGGAACAGCAGCAGTGCAGTATTGCCCCGCTGAGTTCGAGGAAGGGGAATCACGAAATCCATTGACACGACTTGGAATGGATGGTATGACACCACATTTCCCGGCGAGTAACCTCTCAACTGTGGCTTGCTCTTACTGGTATTGCAGTCCTCGCAGGCCCTAACATGTTTCACCACGTCGGCGTAAAGACCAATCCAGTAGTAGTCGGCCTTGACTCGGTGATAAGTTCTGGCGATGCCTTGATGCCCTCCTTCGATCGAGTTGTGACAGCTATGAAGTATTTCGTCGACCATAGTTGACGGAATCACCAATCTCAATGAGAGGTTCGGTTCGCCGAGTTCGCCCAGTCGGCGAGCTTCATCTCGGCGGTATAACAGGCCGTCTTCGCTGAGTACAAAGACTTCTGCGACTTTGCCGGCATTCTGAGCTCGACGGTGTGTAAGGTCCTCAAATTTGCCTCTCAGGTACGCTTTCAGATCGGCCCACCTGAGTTCTTCATCTTGTGCCTTCGCGATTCGTCGTCTCCGCTCAGTCTGTACTGTCACTGGATCAATGTCGTTGGCATTCTGAGCTGTCTGGGCTGACTCCATCTGCGACCTTGTTTCGACATTCGGGGTCGTGTGGTTAGTCCGCCGAGTCGACGCCCTGCTGACTTGTTCGAATTCATCTCCACTGCTTTCAAACGCCGATTCTCCAGGATTTGTTGATATGGTTTCGTGATCCTGACTTCCTCCTCTTGCTCTAGCCGAGTCTTCATCCAGCTCGTCCTCAAAGCGAACTCGGCGTACTCGGCTACGAGTGACTGCCGTAACAATCGGGGTTTCCGCTGGGTTGTCTGTGGCGTACAGTTCTTCGGCTACTCGGTTAATCATTCTCAGTTCTGCTTTCCTATCCGTCCCGAGAATTACTCGTCCAGCTTTAGCTTCCAGTGCTTCTGTAGCGAGCGAATCAGCCGCTGCGTTATAGTGTCGCGCTATGTGTCGATACCGGACCGAGTTGAGTTGTTTCGTGAGATCCTTGTGTCGAGCTAGCTCCACTTGCAACGTTTCCTTCTTGCATGCTATCACCCCCATGGATTGCTGGATTGCAAGCCGGGAGTCACCCACGATAATCAGATCGGTTATCCCTCGGTCAATCGCCGCTAAGACTCCATTGTTCATGCCGGTGTACTCGGCGATGTTGACTGTGGTGGACGACAGGTACGCACTCGCCAGCAATCTCAATGTCCCAATTCGGAAGGCGCCACAGTATCCACGAACAACGGCCATACCCGCCGTATTTAGCCGTCTTCGCTGAGCCATCAAATGACAGCACGCATCCTGCAAAGTCAGCTGGTATTCGGGCATATAGCAGCGCTGGGTCTATTCGAACTGTCGCCGAGTTCTTGGAGGGAGGCGCCAGGTGCTTCAAGGAATCGTCGAGTCCGATAAACGGGGTTATCGACGCCTAGAGCAACTGGGCGAAGTCTACATCTCGCTCACGTACTCGCTTCACCTTCAAATCGTAGGGCGACAACATAACTGCGAAACTGACTGCGTGGCCGTACAGCGACTTTGACTTAAACACCCACTCCAACGTGGAGAAACGGGTGTAGACGTGTAGCGTCTTTCCCGCCAAGAGAGTGGAGCACACTTTCAGCAATTGTAACAGCGCGACTACTTCTTTCTCAGCGGGATGATAGCCGAGTTCATTCTCCTTTAGTACGCGTCCGCAGAAGCGAACTGGGTGCAGCTTGTCGTCGTGCGGTTGCATCAATGTACTGCTTAGTGCCCACTCATTGGCGTACAACATTATATGTACTTCTTTCGCCGAGTCGAAATGACGCAGAATTGGAGCTTCTGCTACCCGTCTTTTGAGCTCGGCGAATGACGCTTTTGCTGACGCTAAGTCACCCCCAGGGCCAAAGTCCGTATCCTTGAGCTGATAGAGTACTGCACCGCAAACAGCCAAGTTCTGGATGAATCGGCCGTAATAGTTCAGGGCACCGAGGAAAGCTTGCATCCCTTTCTTTGATTTCGGGAAGGCGAGCTCGGCGATCGCGGCTATCTTCTTCGCATCAGCGCGTATGCCACTCGGCGTAATCTCGTGCGATAGGAAATCAACCTTGGGTTGGACAAAGATACTCTTGGTAAAGCTGATGCTAATTCGACATTCTGTGAACCGGGCTAGTAATCGGTCGAGTGTCTCCAAGCAGGCGTGGAACGTCTCTCCCGGGTCGCGGCACCAGTTGTGGTGTAGTAGAACACACAAATACCGTCAGATGTGGATTCCTTACACAAACCACAACGAATCGCCGAGTTAGGTCGGCGGTTGTATGGCCTGCGCAGAGGGTGGTCCCCTCGCGGTCCGGCCCTTCCGGGACAGACGAGTGGCTCGCTTCCACTCGGTTCCGACTAACCAAGTCAGATCACTTCCGAGGCTCCGCCGAGTTTGGTTCGACTGAGCTCGTTCACAACCCTGTGCCCTCCACCAAAGGATGGACGACGGCGCGCGAGCGCTTTTACAGGTCACCGAGCGCAGAGGCTGCTCAGCTAGAAGTGTTACGGCACCCGGGCTATCCGACGTACCGGCCCGATGAGTATGCGGGGCTTTCTTTCGCGCGTAGCGAGACTTTGTCCTACCCGGACCGACCTAATCTCTTGGCGCTACCAGTCAATACCCTACAAGCTATGCCTCTCGAGTATTGACGGCAGGCATAATCCAGCCCAATGCAGGGACTTACCGGAAAAGTGTACACGTGTCTTGGACTAGGAAAATTCTGCTCTGTTATCTTCTGGGAGCCTTTTGGCTCCCCCTATTTAATCCTATGCTTCCTATACAAATATCTAGTGAAATGTAGTCGTTTCGGATCTCTACCGACCCTTCAGCTGAGTTCGGGCGACCGTTGAGCTCAGCGGCTATCCGGATAGCATATCCGGACAGATCGCCGAGTACTTACCGTGATCCTTTGTTCTTAAGCTCTGGGTTATCAGACCGAGCCGATTCTTGACCTAAAGTAGGTCGGCGTGTGGTCGAATCTGGAAATCCCTACACCACACCTAGTTCCAGCCGAGCTCGAGTGCGTGTGTCGTGTATACTATAATGCACACGCTTGCTTTGAAGGCTCTCGAGGTAAAGGGTGCCCAACTGGTTGTAAGGCTAAATTCACAGCTTAAGCTAGTGAAACCGGGTGGGGATATAGTTTGTGGCGGTGGTAAACGACAATTGTAATTTGGTTTATTCTTCATCATCATTAATGCGCTGTTGCCCAAGTGCTATTCATTATGTAACAGGTTCACGTACACTCCGTATCAGCAAACCCATACATGACTTGTTAAGGTTAAGCAAAAACGTATGTAAAAATGACTTAGTGGGATGATTAAAATTTCACACCAGGACCAAGGCTCCAATGCGAAATTCCGTGGATTCAGTGGCGTCACAAACCGATAATAGACACTTAATTTTATACATATATTTTGCTAGCTTAAAAAAGGCCAAAATATCGTCCTACAGCACCTGCGAAACGTTCTTTCCTAATACTTCGGGGTCCCTTCAGTAAAGGGCCGCCTGACTGTACTGAAAGGATGCGTTTGACGAGCTTTCAGGTAGCGCTGCCCTCGTTTTACGTGACGAAGACGAGTTTGTTCTCTTTTGTAAGTTGGTTCCAGAAGAAGCTGTACGTCCAATGGGACGAGTCTTTAATAGTCGACTGGACTCCCAACTCTAATAATTACTACTTCTACTAGGGTAAGTTAAAGAGTAAACAGGTCACTCGATGCACACTTTTCGACTATTTTATATGTTCGTGCATGTGCACAACCATCCGAGGCAGAGGCGTATCTATTTGCGATATGATTAGTCGAAACCCCAAAACACACCCTCAAATTAAAGCTTTGCGTTTTGGCGGTATTCAGGAGAAGAACGAATTGCCGAAACGTTTTTAATTGACAAGAACTTCAATAAGTGCCGTCTGTTAAATAATGTGATCCCTTCAGCCAAGGTAGGTTTTATAAATCGTGTGCTACAGACGTTCGCTAACATTTATGTTTCAAACCGGTTCATTTGTGTCCATTTCATACCGTACTTGCCGCTCAGATAAAAACGGTTGCAAAGGCGTTTTATTTCAAACCGAGTAGGCTTGATGAGCACGAAATCAGATGGCATACCGCGGTTTATGCAAGGCCAGAAACCATTTTTGACTTGGTGTGGAGGCGCCTAAAGACGAAGCGCAGTATTTTGTTCCATCGTCATTTACCACATACATCCATAAAAGCAGGATCCCATGTCTGGACTGGGGCAACTACTACACCTGCGGCAATACGACAAGCAATCGACTGGAAGCCACCTGTAAGTATATTAAAACGCAGCGAATGTTTTGCTCACATCGGACAAGTGCATTTTGGGGATGCATTTATGTACCAGAGAACTCGTTTGCAAGGGATGCGATCCCAACTGATTTCGTGTAAATATTCTACAGATTATCGTGAGTATGAACTAATCACAATTTATGGCTTATCGAGTTTGATTATTGTACTGGCGAGATGAAATGCACCACCAGTTTGTTTTTATGGTCATAACTTTTGCAATACTGACCGCACGAATAATCTAAGAACACATATAGAATCATCACGACGCATAGTTTATATTTGCTCAGCTGCTACTGCTTCACTTCCGCATTTGCTTTCAGCATGAGGCACTTAACGCCCTACGAGAAATTGCACATGGTACGTGCACACGAGTATTTCTTAAATGAAGCTCAGCAACGACTTGACCCCGCGAAGCGAGCCTTACGCCAGCGTGTAGCTGCGTGTTTGGCGGTTTCGGGGGACATGGTCAAACGCACCGTGGTCCACTCGAACAAATACCAAGACGCGACTTTCACAGCGGATTGCGGGTCTGGCGGTTGTGCTCCAAGGTCAGAGGCGGGACAACTTCAAGGTATTATATCCGACCTTATAAATGACCGCAATTTATCAAAGCTGCCAACGACATCAAATATTGGGGTAGCGGAGGTTAAAAATTATACAGGTATATTTATTCCGCAGCGTACAGTGCGAGATGAGTTTCAAAGAATGGATGTAAGTTATATTCAGGGACGCTCGCGTGACCCACGGGCGGACACGGAAGGTAACATTTCTCTTAGGAGAGTCTACTTGCAAGAAAAGTTTGTGACGCCGAATACCGCGGCAACTTCAATGGCGACTTTTTCAACCAATGGTATGAAAGACACTGTGCTGTTCTACTGCTAGTGTATGGGCCTTGTCGTATCAATATGGACGGTGCGTCCTACCACAAGATTCAGCTCAACTCACCTCCACCAAGCAGCGCACGCAGAGCTGAGCTCATCGAATGGCTACAGGGACAGGACTTCACCGTACCAATAAACTACACAAGAAAACAACTACGTGCTGTAATTGCTCAGATGTTATTTTCAGCTCTTTTTTTAAATTTTAGTTATTATAAATGAGTACTGCCTTAAATTTATAAAACAGTAGGTGCGATCAACACATATTTACAAGGCGGTTGTAACAGCTCAAGAGTATGACCACGAAGTTCTGTATACGCCCCCATATCATCCCGAACTACAACATATTGAGATGATTTGGGGGGGCGCTGAAGAACCGCATTGTACTCGATCCAGCCGCTTCGCTGGACGACTTAGGTGATAAGGTTAGAGGCGGCTTAGCCGCAATAACTAAGCAAGAGTGGGTCGGTACCTATAAGAAGGTCCAGCGACAAGAGAACGCCTATATTGAAGAATTGCAAGCAGCGACACCGGAGACGATTCCTACGCCAACGCGAGAAGACCTGAGAGACCTAGCAGGTGAGCCAGCGATGAACGCTAGCTATGACATTTCCTTTTAAGTATAACGTTTCACAATAAATTTGCGTTCGCATTTATAAAACTTAGAGGAGTCGTAGTTTACCCGCAGAAGCTCCACTAATTCCATCCGGTGACGATGTGGCGACCATATGGTGTGATATAGCCTCGACTTTTTGTTGAGTCCGTCGAGGATACGTTTTTCATTTAGGTGTATTGCGGGAAGAGAACAATGAGCTAAGAGCAAAGAAAATACGCAACTTAGTAGAGGAAACACGGAGCTTTGCAGCAAAAAAAACGTTCTTATAATTCGCACTAGTATTTCGGGAGAAATTGATCTTCAAAGTTTGGTGGTGCATTTCATCTCGCCAGTGCAATAGTGCATTCGTCTGCAATGTTTCTGCAGGACAATACCGGAAGTACGACTCGCACCGAAAGTGATGCAAACTCTCTCGTTCCACGAGCAATATGGGGTTTGTCACGAACATTGCTCAAACGTCGTCCCAAGTAGTGTTTTGAGGAAAATACAGCTGCTCTTTTTATAGGTCCGCTCATTCCTTGGCAACACGCTATATGACCACTGCTAGACGCACAAATAAATGTCAAACAAGTCACTGTGTATTCCTGACAGCTGCTCGAGTCTTGTCGACGCTACTGCGCTTGTGAACACACATGCAGTCGAGCGGACAATACTTGAAGTCTACAAAGCGTCCCTTACCGTTTCTTACCCCGTGGGAAAGAGGATGAAAGTGGAAGTTGTGCTGGGCGACGTCATCCGAGACAGGCAGCAAATTACAAGTTTCTTTAAAAAGAGAAAGTGCAGCTGAAGCCAAGGTAAGGCGGAGAAACTCGATACTTTTAAGGCGTTATTGCAACCGTTTATTGACACTATGGTAGATGCGCTAAAAAGATGTTGAATAGATTTACTGCCCTCTTTGTGTAATTTCGTGTCTCATAGCACCGGAGCTTCGGCCACAAGTGACGGATTGTGCTCCTAAATATAACGATAATTTATCGAATTCAACACAATCTCTGGCTGATGCGAATATTATAACTGAAGCCTTTACCAATTGCCGCATTGTCTACAATCATGACCAGCTGCGTATTTCGATACCGCCACGGCACTTTAAGCAAGTCACAATTCGCCCACTCCTGAAGCCCCACTCAAACATACGCTTCGCAGACGCGTAAGCAAATCAAATGAAGAAACGCTTGCGCCACGGACTTGAAGCTCTTGTAAGTACATATGTTAGCTATGTAACACATTTTGGGCCACGAAGTGGGTAGGTCGCCCTCGCAGCGAGCGATTTGATCTATTGTGCAATGGCTAACCCTCTAAAATCGGTCGTAGGAAGGTTGGTAGGACAGCTATAGAATCTACCTAAATACGAAACAGTGTCTCCAGACCTCCACCCTTAAAGCCATGGCAGACGGCCAGCGTGTCCGTCGCGCTCATTATCTGGGGCGGGAGCTCAAAACCGTAGTTATGCTGTTGTGCTATAGAGCAGCAAAATGCTTTGACGCTGTGATAAAGCTACGGTTTTGTTTTGTTATGCTGGTGTATTTTGTGAAACCTCCAATATTCTTAGTGTGGTGTGCTGCGCCTTTGTTTGTGGACCATTATATTATATTAGCGCATTCATCACACGTTTTGTACAAGTGTAAAAATAGGTGACGTATAAAATGGCCCTCAATACGAACCATCTACTCTGTTCTTCCCGAAAACATGACGTCGTGCTCGGTAGCTCCCGTTCAATTTACAAACGCATTCGGCAACTGTTGACAGCCTGAGCAAGTTCACCACGGCGATGAGGCGTCCTAAGCACCGTGGGAAGACAAGCTAGGTGTATGTGAAATGATCTACGTGAATTCATTTTTAAATTTTCTTATCTATGTCCCTGTCATTAGGCTTTGACAATGCTGGAGCGACCTGGGGTATACGTCGTTACCGTGTCGGAGGCACTCAACGTCGATCAATTTACGATTTATCGGTGGATTCGCCGCGCTCCAGACATCGCGCGACTCAGCTAAAATTGCACCAAAAAAGTGAAATGTGGATGTCAACTCAAGCTCACCCAAATACGTGCAGCAAATGGAGCTGGGTGAACGGTGCTTCTTTCGTAATATGTATGAAAAGAAGTTTGTTAATACATTTGGCCGATTTGGCTGTACAGATTGGATCCGTGACATGAAAATTGTGCGTCTCAACCAACTGCCAACTGACAATGCATTCCAAGTTTGCGCCCGATTGGTTCGCTTCTCGCAATAGTACAGCGAGTTTGATGTGTATCTGCCGCGTCCTGAAACGGAACCAACTAACAATGCGGCGAATTATACACAAGGACCGCACTGCATTTTCGGACATGGAGGTATCTTTGCATTATTTAATATGTCGAATCTATTTCTTTAAAAAAATGGTTTTAGGCGGTTGTGAACGTGTTTACGCTCTCTATCCAGCATACCTGTGACGGGGTTACACAGCACCTTGCGTTAGAGGAAGCTGGTTTCCGAGAGTATACAAACTCTCAGTGAACGGCAGCTCACAGGTCCCCTTTTCTCGAAAGGAAGCGAAGTGACCAATTTAAGGTAGAATGTAAAATGAGTATATTTATAGGTAGATAAAGCTTGGGTTAAATACAAGCTATAAGTCACCTATAGAAAAGCAATGTCATCAGCCAATGGTTGGCTTTGGACGACCTTTATACCTTGTACCAAATATCCCGAAGTATGACGTGTCATACTTCATATAACCAGGAATACACTACCCCGTTACATCCTCCCCCACTTAGGTTCGGTTTACCGACCAATCGGAATGAAGCAGTGTTCGTCACAAACTTTCATTCTCAAAGTCGAAAAACATCGACTTGGCCGCGCGAGCGCGGCGGAGGCTCACTTCACAGTTAGAGCCTCGAGCAGCAGTCTGTGCGCTCCTCTTCTTGGTATCCACTTCGATCGTTTGTCATGCCTAGTGGCACTGCGAAAAGCAGTGCGAAGACACGCTCCAAGGCTGCTGTCGGAAAGGCGCAAGCCAAGGGCACTAAGCCTCACGGCAAAGGCTCGGCATTTCAGGAGGCTACTCAGGTGGCCTCCGAGGCGGTCGGCTCATCTGGTGACACGGCTGTGGGCAAGCGAACAAGCAAGCGCCGCAGCCCGTCGTCCTCGGCCTTCCCAGATAATCGTCCGAACCCTCGGTTCGTTGACGACTCTGGCAGTGTGGACGAAGCCGAGTCCGAGAGCGCGCACGATGCTCCTGCGGGCTCTGCGGGAGAACACAGCCTAGTTCACAGCGAGCACAAGGACGACAGCGTGCAGTCGCTCGCTAGTGATCAAGGTGATCACAGTCCCAGGGCGTCTGTGTGTTCTGAGAGTCCAGCCGTCATGGCTAAGGATGCTCCCAAAGCTGGTGGCGATGAGGAAGAGAAACCTCGCAAATGTCTCTCGCTTGCCGAGGACTTGCGCGTGCTAAGGCCGCTAAAGCCGAAGGCTACAAGCCCTCTAAGAAGCGTACGGCTTCTAAGTCTCCACTCCGCGAGGAAAAGGAGACTCGGTGTCGGGGCCTCTTCGATTCCTCGGATGAAGAGGACGAGAAGGAGGAGGAAGAGGAAGAGGGTGCTATTCCTGAGACCCGGGAGATCGCTAATGGCCTCGATCAGCAGCAGAAGGACCTCCAAGCTGCCCAGGGTGCGCGTGGGGGTTCGGAGGTGGCACCCGTCAGCCAGGGAGCTGCCATCAACCCAAGGCGGTATTGGCCTCCCGAGGAGAGCTCTGGGGCTGACCTCTTCCTGGAGCTTCTCGTCGCTCCTCGTGGCCTTTTTGGCGGCCACACCTCTAGAAACGTTTACGAAGCCACCCTTGTTCAGAAGGAGCCGTTGTTTGTCGACCACTTGGAGGCGGCTCGGTGTGTGCTTCTCGCGCCACACCGCATGCCCCTTAAGAATTTTACGACTTGCACGAGAACCGGGTTGGTCTCTACCCTCTTTGGGGCTACCCCTGGGTTCTGCCCGAGAACCGCCCCACCTGGCGTTCTTGTGAGGGCATGTTCTGGGCTTGGGTGGAGTCTCTCAAGTACTCACCCACGGAGTTACGGGAACTCCATGAAGATCAGCTGCTGTCCCGCATCCTGGACCAGCGTGATCTTTGTATTCGGTTTGCCCACATGGTCAGCAAGCACATGCTACCAAGGGACATCCTGAAGCGCGCGGCTTCTAGCGCTCACGATGAGCGCGGGTACGGATTGTCGTCACCGTCCGTACCCCGTTCGGGCAAGACGCCCCGGACTACTTATGAAGCTGCCGCCGCTTCTGTTCCCAGATTGCGACAGCCTTCGAGCGGTCAATCAGGAGCCGTTCAATCGGCTCCCACGAGTTCTCGGAGTGGGCATTACCCCTCCACTTCACGAGGATCTGTCGCTTACCGCGACGCCGTTGCTCCTGGAGGATCCGCTCCACGTGGAAGTGAATTTCTTCATTCCGGTCAAGCAGGGGCGGAGGCGCCCTCGTACGAGTACGAGTACTCGGCGCCTCCCGAGCGCCACGCTCGTCCGAGTGCTTATCCTGCGGGTCCGACACAGGGCCCTGAAGTTGACCGCCTCCGTCAACTTGTCCTCGTGCTTGAGATTGCACTTGGCCTTGGGACTGGCGGTGATGCTGCCGCCCAGGCCGGGAATCAGGGCGAGCTCGCTCGTCTTGCGGGCTGCCTAGACCTGTTGGAGCATGAGGTCGCGAGCCTGCATCTGCGGGTGAACCGACAGGTCTCTTCGTCCGATCTGGACGAGGCCTTCCGCATGATCCGACGGATCGAGGCTCTGTTGCCACGTCCGGAGCCGCCATCGGTGCACTCCCAGACGTACGTGTATGGTGCGTACCCGGCGTACTCAACGTACTCGGCGTATGGCTCCGGGGTCCGTTCGTACGGAGCCCCTCCGGCGTACGATCTCGACCGCAGCTTTGCCGTTCAGACCGAGGCTTGGGTGCCTGCTCCGACGCCCTCGTCGACATCTGTGGTCGATTCTCGCTTCGAGGAGCTGGGTCAAGGGGGGTCTGCGAGTCAGCAACCCCCTGCAGATCAAAGTACCGCTTAAGACGTCCAACATAGAACGTCGGGTGCGTCGTCATTGACTTTGGCAGGTCGATGGTGTACGACGCACCATGTCTGGCCAGGACAGCAAATGGTCCGATGAAGCGGTGCTTCAGCATGTTACTGCCGACAGAGCTGTCAGTGTCAAGAGGTAGGCTCCTCGTGTCTAGTAACACTAAGTCCCCCACTTTAAATACACTTAAGTTTCCTCTTCCATGTTTGTCTGAGTGCTCATTTTGTCGATCCTGGGCCGCTGCCATGGCATCGCGGACCCTGCTGACAACGCTCAGCTTGGTATCCATAAAGAATTCCACCTGTTTCCGCAGCAAACTGCTCTATCATCCGAGACCTGGGAGGTAAAGGGCTTTCTCCGCCTCTTCCCCACTTAGAATAGAAGCGTCAGAGTCTCCTCGAAGAGTGAGAGGAGCTCTGAGGTGACGGAAGCCGTTCAAATAGAACGGCGCGAACCTTGTGGATGCGTGCACCGCGTTGTTGAGCGCAAACTCAACACCTGGAAGCTGCGTCGAACACGTACGTGGTGCTTAAGCGCACACACTGCGCAGAGTGTCCTCGAGCACTCGATTGACGTGCTCTGTCTGGCCGTCTGTCTGTGGATGGTCCGCTGTGGACATCTGCAGATGAATTCCAAGTAACGGAAACAGCGTTTTCCAAAACGCAGCCGTGAACCGCGGGTCTCGGTCCGAGACAATCGTCTCCGGGAGAGAACACGCCATCGACGAACAGCCGTGCGGTTTGTCCGCCCGTAACAGTGACGGGAACCGGAGCAAGATGTACCATCTTGCTCAGCCGACACACGAACACCAAAATTCCGGTGTTGCCGTGTCCGTCGGCGGGAAGCCCAAAGATGAAGTCAAGACTTATCGACTTCCAACAGTCCGCCGGTACGGGCAGGCTCTGTAGTGGAGCCAAAGCGTTCCCTGCGGGTTTGACCCGCTGACATGTTTCACATGTCTTAACGTATCAGACGACCCACTTGTACATGTGGGTCCACCAGAAGGCCTGAGAGACCGACAGGAAGGTCTTCTCACGGCCCACGTGGTCGCTGGAGGGCCGGTCGTGCGCCTCCACGAGGATATCGAACTTCAGTTCCTCGTCGTTAAGTACGACCACCCGTGGAGGTTCATTGGGCTCCACCCGGTAATAGAGGAGGCTATCCCTTCAACTCATATCGGTGGAGCCGGGAGCGCTGTCGCGACGAAAGCCAGTCCGACTTCGCGCTCGTTCCTGCCATAAGGAACTTGACGATAGGCGCGACAGCTTCATCGTCCCGAAACGCCATGCGTATCCGATCATATAGATCCGTTGTCACCCGTGTGATGTGGGCCAACTCGTAGTCTGGACGCCGAGAGAGGGCGTCCGCAAGCACGTTGAGCTTGCCCGGCTTGTATTCGACGCGGAAGTTGTACTCCGCGAAGAAGGACAGCCAGCTCGCCATCCTTTGGGAGAGGTGAGGTGAGTTAGTCGCCGTCCTCAAGGATGCGTGGTCTGTGTAGATCACGAAGGGCCTGGAGCCCAGAAGGTGAACACGAAACTTCACAAGGGCATATTTCATTACCAGGAGCTCCTTGTCGTGGACAGGGTAGTTCCGCTCGGCGGCTTTGAGCTGCCTGGACTGAAACGATATGACTCGTTCATGTCCAGCCGTGTCGGCCTGCAGCAATGCACACCCGATGGTATAATCGGAGGCATCGCAGACGACACTAAACGGCTTCGTCTCGTCCGGCAGGGCCAGGACAGGGGCCTTTTGGAGACTGGCCTTGATGCTGTCAAAAGCATCCTGGTGCTCTAGCTCCCAGCGCCAGTCGACGTCCTTCTGAAGGAGGCCCGACAAGGGCTTAGCGAAGCCCGCGTACCCTGCACTGTACTTGTGAAGGAAGTTGGCCAAGCCCAACCACTTTTGAAAATCCTTTTGGGATCGGGGCGTCGGCCATGCTGCTATGGCCTTGACCTTGTCTGGGTCAGCCCGAACGCCCACGTTGCTTACGAAGCAACCGAGAACTATAATCTCTGGTGACGCGAAAACGCACTTGTCGATGTTGGCGTAGAGCTTGTTTGCTCGCATTACGTTCAACACTCGACGGAGGTGTCCTAGATGCACCTCCATGGCCGTCTTGCCTCCTTCTCTCGGCACGGCTATGGACGAATATGTCGTCGAAGTACGTCTGTACGAAGGTACGTAATGGGCGGAACAATTGCGACCAGGCGATTGAACGTCGCCGGGGCGTTAGACAAGCCCTGCGGCATGACGAGCCACTCTCAAAGCATGCTGCTTGGAGTGCTCACCGCGGTGAGCGGGATGTCACTCTCTCGCATCAGGATCTGGTGGTATCCGTCTACCAAATCCAGCGCACTGTACAGTACGCTCCCGGCCATGTTGTTTAACAACACATCCTTTCGTGGGATTGGTGTTTGGGCCGGCACCGTCGCGTTGTTCAGCTTGTTATAAGCATGAACTAGACGCCACTTTCCGTTCGGCTTCCGAACGCAGAAAGTCGGCTTCGAGTGCGGGGATTTCGACTCTCGCACCATGCCTGCCTTCGCTTTCGCGGCGAAGAAGGCATCAATGACCTCGCACTGTTCGCGCGGGAGAGGCCATTGCCTCGTGACACAATACTTTGTTCCAGACACGAGATCAATCTCATGCCGTACTCCTCGATCCGGTGGTCGTTGGGTCGGTGGGTGTTTGTTCACCTCGTCCGCATACTCCGTCACCAAATTATACACCGGATCCTTGGGGCTCTTAAGGATCTCAGGACCCAAGCGCGTCTGACGCTGCTTGTTCAGGTCTTCCAGGACGTCCTCGTCCAAGACGGAGGAGCAGTTCAGCTCCCCCGAGTGGTCTCAGGTCTCATGAGCACCATCTCGGCAGCCTTTCCAGCCTTGAGGCTGGCCAGGAAAGACTCGACCGTCATTTCCTCGAGGTTCAGTATCTCTGCAACCTCTGGCAACGGTTCCAAGTGGACACCAGATGCCTTGACGGATAAACCGGTCTCGCCATCGAAGTTGTGATAACACTCTTCCACCGGCCTTGTCGGAGGAGCCCGGGCCCAGACTCCGAGTCGCTTGAAGCGACGTCGATCTGAACGAGGTTCGGATCCGACTTGAGGCGGCGGCGGCTTCGTTGACGACGGCGACCGTGACGTGGAGCCTTGCTGCCCACGTCTGGGGATGTCGGCGCTGCGACATCCGAGGCACTCGTGGCCTCGTGTGGTACTGTGTTACCCACACAGGAAGCGAGTTCGACGCCTTCCTCTTCAGTTAAGGTCTGGGCGACCACGTGTGGCACTGTGTTACCCACAGAGGAAGCGTGTTCAACGCCTTCCTCTTCAGTTAAGGTCTGGGCGACCGCGTGTGGCACTGTGTTACTCACACAGGAAGCGTATCCGATGTCTTCCTCTTCAGCTAAGGTCTGGGTGACCGTGTGTGGAACTCTGTTACCCACTCTGAACACACTGTTCTCGGTGTTCGTGACAGCTGCAGCGTCTGCGGAACTAAGGTACCCGCTTGTGAACCTAAGTTACCCACTTGGCCAGCGCCTCCTCTGGGCGCTGCCACCATCAAAACATCCTCGGAGTCGTCATATACGTCGACGACTCCCAAGCATCTGCCGGATGCTTTGGTACCCTGGCAACCCTTGCGGGCACCCCGGGTTCTGACAGAGATGGGAACATGACTCACCAATGCTCTGTCGGACTGCATAGGGCGGCTGGCACCGATTGCCTTACCTCGCCAGTCGATCCAGGGCTCGTGCTCCTCAAGCCAGAGCATGCCCAGTCTCATATCGTACGGATCCATGTCAAGAACAGTGAACTGCTCGATGCTGTCAAAGTCTTCAAACCTGACGGCCAGATCCACTTGGACGTTGGGGACGTGACGACTATCCCGTCGGCCAGTCGCACTAACACCCTTCCGTTGTCCTTGCTTTCTCTCAAAGCATCGGACAGCTTGTTGCTATTACGAGCAACCGTCTGGCGGCATGCGAAATTCTTCGACGCCCAGAATCGATCAAGATTATAAAGGGATGATTGTATCCCCGTACACATCCGTGTTTTACGAGCAAACCGCCGCTGATCTTCGCCGATTCGAGAGTGTGAAGACTCTCAGGGGCTAAATCTCCGTGGTACGCTCCACCCGCGCACCCTTCACGAGGACTTAGTTCTTCCCCAGTAGGGCGCCCCGCTTATACTGGCTTCCGGCGTTCCCCTACCCCCGGGATCTTGGCTTCTGCCAGCGACCCTTGAGGACGGGCTTGGGGAAAGACCGTCTGCGGATTTTTTCCGCGGGACAGTCGCGCTTGAAGTGGCACATCTTCCCGCAGCCGAAGCAGCGGATGTCACGCTGTTCGGCGGACACGAGTTTCATGGGAACTGGTCCGTTGGGGATCGTTCGACCGGGAGTCGACAAAGAGCTCCCAGACCATGCTGAGGCCGGCGTAAGCGCCTGGTGGTGGCTGTATTCTTCCTGAAGGGCCACTTGAATCGCCTCTTCGAGGGTGCTTGACTGCACCCGGAACAGCTGAGTGCGCGCTGGGCCCACTCGAAGGCCGTCCATGAATACTATCACCTTGATGTGTTCGTTGAGTGGGTTTCTCACTAGGGACGCCGTGAGCTTCCATATTTCTTGGACGAACTTATGCAGATCACGCCTCCCTTACTTGCACGAGAGGAAGCGCGTGCGCTGGTGGTACTCGTAGTTCGCCGGGAGGAACGCGGCTCGGAGTTGTTCACACAGCTGAGCCCAGGATGTGAAACATCCAGGGGATGTTGCTTCCCGTGTGTACACCCAACTCTTAGCACGGCCGCTAAGGTTAGAGAGTGCAAAAGCAACACGAAGTTGCTCGGTCGAGATCAGAGCCGCGTCCATCGTGAGCTGTACATCTCGGACTCAAACGTGAAGGCTCTCACCTTCCTTCCCTTCATACGGCTTAATCTCCAGCCCTATTGGCTTCGGGTGTGGCGGATTTTCTTCCGCCGCCGGAGCCTGCAGGATCTCCCGCACATGCGCGATGAGCCCCTGCTCGTAAGCGTCAAACGCATTGACGCGCTCGAGCTGCTCGGCCGGTGTTGACACCACCAGGCTCTGCAGGGCCTCAATCCCGAAGATGCCTGCCATCTTCCGAACCGAGTCGAACTGTGAGTCGTTTATATGGGAGAAGTCGTTCCTATCCATGGCAACGAACTTCGAAGAGGTTCAGGTAGTCTACCCGGTGGCGTGGATTGACTACGAGTGCTACCAAGTGTGACGGGGTCTTGTACCAAATATCCCGAAGTATGACGTGTCACCCTTCATGTAGTTAGGGGTACACTTAGGGCTACGTACCCCGTAACAATACCACTCTGGCACTTAAGAAACGACAGATCGGTTTTCAAGCCATAATATCCTCCATAATATCTTGTTTGGGAGTTGGCATACATCAAAATAATCCCGAGATTTTTCTGTTCCACGTGGTATAATTGGCTGTCAATAGCACCTGAAATTGTGACTGTAAAAGCCTGGATTTAAGTCGACGATTTTGGGTAGCGTTAGTTTTCTATCGCATTATTAACCATATTAACTCTAAAAGCAAGCAGAATATCCCCTTTTCCTCGATTTCTACAAAGTACGAACATGTATCCATGTAAACGGAGGCATTATGTATCCTTTTACATCTGTGTACGATTACTACAGGACACTTGGTACATAAAATATTAAATCAGTCCTATTTGATTGATTTAAAAGCTGCACATTACCCAAGTAATAGGAGGCATGCACAAACACTCTTTGCTGTCCAGAGTTTTTTTTTTCTTTCACTTAGATTAACCGACGTGCCGCTGAGGGAGCTATCAGCATTAATTGCAAGATACATGTCAAGTTCATTCATCCCACATATGAAACACCCAAGTCCAATCCCGTATATATATACAAGTTCGTACTTAGCGCAGAATCCCTCAGCGATGAAGCTACGCGTAGATGGCTCACTTCGGGGGGCCGGAGCTTTCGGCGGATTCGTGAGGACTGATGGTCATACTAAAAGCTATGCAATTGGCTCGTTTTTTAATTCCTTAGCCTTGCCATCGCTGTTGTCCTGGCTCATTCACTATAGTTCTTCTAACTTAATTGCTCTTGCTCGATAAATGCAAATCTGCAAGTGATACGATGTTGGCTTGCTGATTGGGTGGCGTACACAAAATTTTCGACCCGGCTTTCACGACTCACCTAGCTTTGTAAAATCTCATTGGACAATTATTTTGTCGATTGCAAGCTATGTCGGATACATTCAACAAGATTTCTGTGAATAGCGATTTGTAAAACAATGGGAAAAGGCCAGCTGAAACAATACAAAGTTATGTTTTGCACCTGTCCATTTTTGAAATATAAATTTCTACTTAGTAGTTCAGTGAATATATACCGGTTATGTATTTCAGATGAAATTTTGTTCTTTGAAAATCCAAAAGTAATGGGCATCACCGACTGGTCCCGCACCGTCCGCCTTTTTGCACGTACTACGGTGGTAGTAAAGAAACATAACCAGCGCCGATGCTACTCGAACACGGCCTAAGGCCGTGTTCCAGTTGAAAAGCGTGATTAGCTAAAAAAAATAGCAATTTCATTTAATCTGCCTAATTTTAGCAGCTCAATCGAAAATAGCTACTTCGTGAAAAACAAGTCTACCATTATTATAATTTGGAAACCAAGCATTTGATTTTTTTTTCTAAAACGTAGGTATAAAACCTCAAAGCCTAAGGCTATCTCCACTCAAGTTGCTATTTGAGCTTCTATTGCTAAATAGAGAAAATATTACAATCTGCTATCTCCAGTCGGGGTTGCTATTGCTATAATAGAATAGCAACTGTGGTGCAAAAATAGAAACTGGCACAACAGAAAGATCGCGCAGCATCATGGGGAGAGGCAAGAGGTGGTGCGATCAGGAGGACGAGGCTCTGGCTCGTGCGTACAAGGCTGCCGCTGAAAACTCCATCCAGGGGACTGATCAAAAGGCTACTGCTTTCTGGGAGAATGTGTGCCAGCGTACAGCAACAGCTTTCGGCGGCGACTCTCGGACCTTGCAGGCCATCAAAAATCGTTGGAGCTTAATTTCTCATGACACGGCCAAGTTCGCTGGGTGTGTTTCTCGCGTGAAAGCTCGCAATGAATCGGGGAAGAATGACGACGATGTTGTCAATGATGCTGTCGCATTGTTCCAGGAAACTCATGGAAGTCGGTTGGAGTATTTGTCGTGCTGGATGATCTTGAAAAGCTGCCGCAAGTTTGCTGCGTTTGGCTTACCTGCTCGTCAAAAGCGTAGCCGTGACGCTGTGCCGGAGCCAGAGAAAGAGACTAGTGAGCGTCCACAAGGACGGGATCAAGCCAAGAAAGCACGAGTTCAGGATTCAGCTTTAGAATCGACGTCATCGCTCCTACGCCAGCTACTCAGCCGTATCACGGAGCAGCACGAGAGAGTGCTGGCAGAGATGACGCGTAAAAATGAGTTGCGTGATGAAGAGCTAGCTATTCGCCTTTTTGAGACCTCTTCTAGATCACAAGAAGCAACGCAATTCATGGATTTGTTACGGAAGAAAAAAATGCTACAGCTTGCTGAACAAGTACGCAGTCTTGAGACTGCTCAAATGTTGGCGTCTGCAGAACTTGTCGATGGTGGTTGCGCAATTGGCCAAACTGACGAGGCTGAAGTTGAAGCAGAAAACCGCGATCATAATTCTGGTGGTGACGTGGCAGCAGACTCAGTGTTGACCTAGGGCCGATCTGGACCCGTGAAAGTTCCAGTAGTGCTCAACAAGCGCACTACGAAGCTCTGCATTATTGGCCTCGTTTGTAATTCGGCTTAACCGAGCTGCATATTGCCTTATATCTTCAGATTCTGTTGGAGGCACTTCGTGATTATCTCCAAATGAACGTACCATTTCAACTGGCCGTGAGATGCTCGTGTTGACAATTGCTTTACCTTTGTGAAAAATGCGCATGTTATGTAGAATTAAACAGCAGAGCATTACATCTTTCATTTCATTCGGTTTCCACAAACGACACGGCCGATCCAAAATTCCAAACCGCTTTCGCAGCATTCCGAAAGCACATTCAATTTCCTTACGCACTGATTCCTGTACTTCTGCAAAGCAGCGTTCCCGCGGGTTGGATGGACTGGAGTACGCGGCTATCAATATATGCCATGGAGGGTAAATGCCGTCAACTAAGTAGCATGGTTGTGTACGAGTGACTGACTGCAATTGGTACTGCCCTTGCGAGATAGCTCCACTCAGGATGTTTTCAATGAAAGGCGAACGATCTAAAACATTAATATCATTTGCCGAACCTGGCATTCCGAAGAAACCGTGCCAAATCCACCTGTCTGCTGTCGCAACAGCCTCCAAAACGACGGTGGGCTTCTTGTTTTTCCCCTGGTAGTAGCCCTTCCAGGCGTTTGGACATGCCGACCACTGCCAATGAAAGCAGTCTAGCGAGCCGAATAGACCAGGTAGGCCTCTGTTGGCGTTGAATTCTAGGATAGTTTTTGTATCTTCATACGATGGCGGTCGAAGAAACTCACCACCGAAAACCTCGACGACTGCTTTGCAAAACTTCTTGAAGCATGGTGACATAAGTGACTCGCTGATGCGGTAGTATGCGTCCTGGGCATCTGCCGAATTTCCTTCTGACAACATGTGAAGCGAAGCGGCAACCTTTTGCTCCACCGAAGCTCCCATTTGGCCGACAGCATCGGGGTGCTGCAGGAAAAATCGATCGTGAGATGATAGAGCCGTGCAGAGCCTGTAAAACACGGCTAAAGAGACACAATGCCGCCGTCGAAACTTCTTCTCATCGTACACGGGGTTTTCGCCAAGGTAGTCGCGCATGAGTGCAGCGTGTCCAGAGGCGATGTTACGGGCGCTGGTCTTGGGTCTTTCTTTTTGCGAGCCTTGCCGCTGTGAAGACTGTACTGAACACAGCCCTTGCTCAGCACTTACCAGCACACAGGCAGCGGCAAAAAAGTCGTCGTCGTTATCAAGGAGTAGGTAAACTTCTTCGTCGCTGCTCTCCATTGTGCTTTCCGTAGGTGAACAAGCAATCTGACGAGTGGAGTCGGCGAGGAGTCGCTATTGCTAAACGTTCAGTCGATAGCAACAGCCAATCACGAATGACCGATAGCAGTCGGGATAGCAACCAGGAGTGGAGATAGCCCGTAATAGAATATATCTTCGCTGAAATAGCTATTTGCCTAAAAACAAATTTGCATCTAATAAAATGAAAAAAAACTGTTTTGATGTTGTACAGGCTGTACAGCCTCAATTCTGTTTTTTTTTCATGGACCAAGCTACTCCGATGTACAACATCAGCACTGACTGCGTGCGGACAGTTAAGACTCCTAGCTTAAGAACTTCAGCTTGTTTTATAAACTGAGCGCTCTGGCGGTTTTCTTTGATTGCGATTGAAGGCGTGTGCTTAGACACTGCTGTACCACGAGAAAAATAATGACAAATAGATCTCGTTTCAGATTCCCTAAAAACCTTTTGGTATTGGCGGCTGTTGGAGGCCAGGATTATAATTATGGAAATGTGCATGATTTAGGTCAGGATTAATCCTGTTTGTAATATCGCATTTAATTAAGTGAAAGATTCGTCGAGGACGCGGCAGGTTTGAGAAGATTCGTTGAGGACGCGGAAAGATTTGTAACGTGTGGCTGTCAACCTTGCAGGATTAATCCTGGTTCTAGCCATGATTTAATCATGTGGAAGTATTGTCATGCAATAATTACCCCATTGGCCAGGATTAAACTTGTTTTAGTCCATGTAAAAATCCTGTTTTGAAGACTTATGGCATTTCAACACAAATCTTACGGCAACGCTGCGTGTACTGAATGTTAGACTGAAAGCCACCATAGGACACTCACTTCTCAGCAACTTGGGCTGGGGCCACCTCTTCTTCGTCCATATCATTGTCCACACTCCCTGGAACAGGAGCTTTTTCCTCCGGCAAAGCAGTTGCAGCAGCCTCCGCTGGAAGTAGTTGACCTGTAAGTAGGTAACACAACAGTTCGAACCGGCGCTTGGAAGCGAAGCGTCGCTCATATCCTGTGGGGCCACACAAGTTATTTGGCGGATGAACATCCAGCAAACGAAGACGCCGCAGCTGAAGCCGTCGAACTGGATGGGGTTGTTCATTGGAATGACGTCAAAGTCATTGAGGCCTGCGATCTTCAAACTGACGGCAACTTCCTTTGACGCGTTCATATACGACGCTTGATTAAGCGGGTCATAGTAGAAAATCCTCTTAGCAGCCACTTTGACCACAACACAACACCAATGTAGGCTACCAAAGTTCAAAGGAACGAACACCGACTCCACGCCATCATCTTCGGCGTGCTTCAGGACACAATCACGGACAGCATCGATCAAAATATTCTTCTCTGCACTTCGCGTTCGTTTCGTTTTCGGGACAGCAGACTGAAAACCGGCGAAGCGACACGCTGGGTAATCTTGGCAGAGACGCAGACACAATGCTCGGATGGAGGCATCTGAGAGCCATGATGGTGGTGTAATGCGAAAGAGCATACAATACTGGAAGTCAGCGACACCTGGGAGTCCTTGGATCTGTTGTAACGGGTACGTGCTCTTCACCTTTTCTGCTATCTCCTTTGCTAGTGCGTTATGTTCGGCTGGTAGGGCAGGGATTCCAATCTGCATCATCCATTCGTACGTATCCAGCCCCAATTCAACGAGCTCCTTCAGATTACGGACACGCTTGAAGGTCTCAATCTGTTTTCTTTAGAACTGACCCAAATCCTTTATGAGAACCGTTTCCACAGACTGCGGGGTAGCCTTATCTTCAACGCTTTGCGTCTGATAAGGTTGCGATCCATCCAGCGATATAGCAGTGGCTTTCGTGTTCGACAACGGCAGAACTTTCACACATGCATCTAGAATCTTGGACGGGAGGAGGTAAAACGGATCCTGGACGAGTACAGGATTCTTGCTTATCTTCATCTTGGGCTTCTTGTTGTCGAACTCACTGTGCCTCACAATCACTCCTGATAGACGCTTCTGCGTTTCCGTGAGTCCTGACTTGTCCCGATCTAAAGAATTCAATAAATCGATTAAAGTCTCTTCGTCTGCGATTTTTCGACCTGATTCTGCTGCCTCAAACCACTTCCGTCCTTCTTTCTCTCCAGAGACAGTTTTCTTCTTCATTTTCCGCGGTGCTCCGACCTTCTTTGCTTTAGCATTCAAGCGGATGATAACTTGATTGTAGGCCTGTTGATCATCTTCATTTTCGCTCGAGCTGATATCGAACTCGAGCCTAGCAGCAGCTTCATTTGCCTTTTCTTCGTCTCCAGATGTTTGGTCATCTGCTACATTTCCATCGTCCGGAACCTCTTTCATCCTTCCTTGACGAACGTTTCTCCACTGCGATAACACAAAGCTCAGCATTTCATCAAACTCTTCTTCGTCTTGAATATCCGCCATTTCACTTGCAATGAGATGGGTAGCTCTCACGGCTTCGCGGTACCGTTCAGACTGCGTCCGCATCTTCTTTCGAGTCGATCCTGAGCCGGTACACGAGAACTTCTCGTATGCAAACTGCTTAACCAGCTTCAGCGGGCGATTTGGAGTTGTCCATCTGAACGTACAATTAAACGTTCATGAGTACAGGATTAGTATCCAGGATTATATCATGATAATTCATGACACTTACCTTTCGTCAATGCATCCCCAAAGAATGACCGATCCAGACACTCCAACGTGCTTCCGGTAAGCTATAGCATGTCGGCAGGGTAGACGCATTGAAATAGAAAACTCGCAGTCACATTTCCAGTCAGAGATCCGCAATCGATGCTCAGAAAACTTCCCACTGACTAGAATATCCCCGGTAATATCAGAATCGTAACTGAATTTGTACAAAACAGCTTTTTCAACAGCCGTTGCGTACTGCTGCTCAATTTGCTGTACAACGTAGTGCGTAGTGAAGCGGAGCACATTCGTTATTTCCTCATCATAGTTGCAGTTCACGAAGCGACCAATTCGAGATAACCGGTACTCGTACTCGCTCTGCACTCTGCGATCATAAGCTATAATGGCCTTGATGCACATGGCCATGCTCATAGATCCGTTCACTGCATCCTTTAACTTCCCGAAGAAGCTCTCCAGACGGTTGTTAGTGTGGTTCTTGAAATGCGGAAGCTTCGAGCGTAAATACGATACCCAACGTTCTTGAGAAGCATCCCAGTTCTTTTGAAAGTAGTCATAGAATCCACCCATTCCTGTTCGAGCGCAAATTCCACGTAGCGATTCGTTGGCTTCCTTGTACTGCTCTTCATACTGCGCGTAAACCATCTTATGAATCGCATCGTCGATATTCGAAGAATCTTCCGACGAAATCTTACCATACTCTGGCTTGGATCGCTTTTCCTTCAAGTATTTGATGACGTGAAAATGGCAGATAATTATTCGAGCCTCAGGGAAGTGCTCTTCAAGAACGCGGATTTCGTTGAGATCCTTGTGTGGTGTAGCGGGATCAGCAAAATCTACGAGATTGCCGGATCCAACTTACCAACTGCGCCCAGACACCGACTAACGGAGGGGTCCCCCGATGATCCGTGTTCTGCTGAGCTTTCCTCACCTTGTGTACCCGTCGGTAGGGCGGGATCTTGCTCTCTCGGTAACTTCCGAAGAGTTCAAGTGGTGAAGCTTGAGTGTCTTGGCGAGACGTGGGGATGGGGTGGAGCAGCAGTGGAAAATCGTCACTCTGCGTCCGTGGATTGTACCGAATCCTAAGCAAATATTCGAGCTTATGGATCCGGGGCCTAGATCGTGGATCTGACCGTAGGGTTGCTTTGCGGGTGTGTTCCCTTGTCTTTGTAGTTTCCTTTGCGTCGTACTTGCCGCCTCCTGTGACGGGATCTTTAGAATTGAGAGCCTCTAGGGTGTAACCGACCAAGTAGTAAATCCGGTTAACCTGTCGGATCTGCACAAGTAAAGGAAAAGCTCACTAGGTTGTAGGATCTGGCCAATGTATTATCCAGTTATCGCTACCAACACTAGATTCGCAATTCCCAACCTTCTCCGTGCTCGTACGGCCAAAGTAGTTCCGGTTCTTGAGGGCAGGAAGGCACTTGCGTGTTATTGTGCAAATTGAGGTCTGTATTGATACTTAAGCCTATACCTGCCTGGATCTCTACCTTCTATGTCTTTCACTCGTTAAATCCCTTACCAGGCTCGGCTGCATGTCCCTTCTTCCCTTGACCCATCATCCCAGCTGTATTATCTTCAGATCCACCGGATCCATGGCGTAATCATTATAGTCATCCTACTATGGGTACACTCATCCGGATCCAGGTCGCTTGGATCCACTTCACTGTGAGTGTACCCTCGTCGTGGATCTGAGCTCTCCAATCATCCGATATCATCTCGCAACCGTCTGTGATTTCCATTGTCCCACGAAAGCTCGAGATCCACTGCACCCATCATCCCTATACCCTGGATCCAGGTCCCTCTATGCAGGATCCTCCCTCCTTGGATCCGAACGTGGAAGCATGGGATCCAGGGTGCCTCACGGTGGATCTTGACTTCTTGTTAGCCGTGGCTACTAGATCCACCTTCAGATGGCACCTACCACCATTCCTTCATAGGATCCACACTCGATCCACTGGTACATAGTATATCCCAAATCCATCTAAGTAAATCCAGGTAAGGGTGGATCCGAGATAGGTCTCGGTGGATCTTGCCTTCCCGTACATCACTCATACCAGATCCATCGTCGTTCCGTACGGGGGGCCGCTCGTCATGGCAGATCCACCGCAGGCAACTTGCATCCGTGCCAGACAATCCAAATCCTCTCTAATCACTTGAAATTGTCACTGATTCGGGATAGTGACCCCGCGTCAGGCCCATTCTCTTATTTCTGAGAAAGCACTTCACCACAATCGCCTCCTGTACGTTGTCGGCGCTGCACAACAGCGTTCACGGCGTGCATTACCAGCATCCACAACCGCTTTCTCCTCTCCGTGACACATGTCTCCCGCCAAGCGTACCGGCAAATTGCCGGGCAAGGCCCCATCCACCACCCCTCCGGTCAGTCCGTCTTCCATGTCGCCCACCGATCTGCGGGTTCTAGCCCAGGCTCTTTCCGATCAGGTGCAAACCTTGACGGCGGAGCTCCAGACGGCTCAAGATGCCCAAGACCAAGCTGTGTCTCTGCACACTACCCAACTTCAGACCTTGCGAGCCCAAATCCATGACCAGGCTATGGAGATCCAGGGGTGGGAGCACCGTGCGGCCTCTCGGTCGCAGGACCTGCGACTCTTGTTGGCTGATCAGGCGGTCGAGATCCGCGACCTGACCGGACGGCTGGATCGCGCCTCCCGTCAACGAGATGGTATGCGAGATGACAACGACCATCTCCTTAGGGAGATGGCGCTCGCCGGATCTGAGATCCACCAGCTCCAATCCCGGATCCACGACCTCGAGCGGGATCTGGAGGATTCTCAGACTGCTGGGGCAGCCGCGGATGCGAGCTTGGACCGACTCCGTGACGAGTTGCGTCTGACCCAAGAGGAGGTGGTGACCAACGACTATGTGGGATCCACCCATGGCGGGTCCGCCTTAGGGTCGGCGCGTGGAGGGTCCCCCGCGCCAAATCCACCTCCCTCGTCGCCGGATGTAGCCCTGGCTCAACTTTCTGAGGAGTTGCAAGATACCAAGGAGTCGCTCGAGAAAGCGTCTGCCGGACAAGATTACGCGCTCGAGGAGTTCGTGCGTATAACTCAATTGCGCGACGAGATCCAAGCGAAACTGGCGGACAGCGAACTCCAGCGGGACAAGGCGGCTACCGAGTGGGCGGATGCCAAGCGGACGCAAACGGAGCTGGAATCCAAGCTTCGCCGCACGAGTACGTGGATCCTCTTTTAGCCCTTGCTAGTAACCCCATATTCACTTGTTATTGTCAATCCAGGTGACAAATTGAAGGAAGCCGATGCAACCGCCGCGAAGCTCCAGGATCAACTCGCTGCAGCCCAAACTCAGCAGCAACAGCTGGTCCTGGAGCGCGATCGTGGCTTATCGGAGCGGGATTTGGCACGTCGACGACTGACGCTGGTGACAGCTGCCGTGTCGGATCCCCTTTCTCCCTTGTCGGGGCCCTCTCGTGCTGCCAGCGTCTCTGCTCCTCTTCCGTCTGTAAGTGGGGCGGATCCGTCGGCTGCGAAACGCCCGCGTAGTGCATCTCCCGCTCCTAGCACCGGATCCCCCCGTCCTCACAAGCATGCCCAAGCCTCCCCAAAGGCCAAATCCAAAACCAGTTCGGCCTCTAAGGCGGCCTCTCAGGTGGGACCCACATCCGCTCCCAAGGCAGGATCCAAATCCACATCCAAGACGGGTTCCACATCCACGTCCAAAACTTCCGCCTCTCCCTCGAAGTCTGGAGCCGGATCCAAGACCGGACCCACCACTGCATCCAAGTCGACTTCAGTATCCACGACTGGATCTGAGCCCAAGACTGGATCTACGACGTCCAAGACTGGATCTACGGCGTCCAAGACCGGATCCGGACCCAAGACTGGATCCGTTGTGGCATCCAAAGCGGGATCCTCGGCATCCAAATCCGGATCGACGGCCAAGGCCGGATCCGTTGCTGTATCCAAGTCGGGATCGGCGCCCAAAACTGGATCCACGACTGCGCCGTCGTCCCAGACAGTGGTGTCAACTGGATCCACAGCCATCGCTGCTCCTACGACGGGGTAGCTCCATCCCCGGCTAGATCCGGACAGTCTCAGTCGGGATCCACCGCTGCCCCTTCGGTGACGACGCCTGCCGTTCCCCGGCCAGCTTCCACCGGCCATCCGCCCGCCCGTGCTGGACCCGGGAAGGGGAAAGCTAAACGTGTCATTCCCCCGGGATGTGGACTTGGCAGCTCGGAGGATGACGAGGATGAGGAGTCGGACTGGTCCGACGGCTCAGGGCCTCCTATCCGATCGTCGTCGAAGCGTATGTCGTCCTCCGGCCCGTAATCCTTCACTCTGAGCGATGAGGACGATGACGACGACGATGACGATGAGAGTCCGGAGGATTCGGAGGAGGCTCGAGCCGCCGAGGATGCCTTGGAGGAAGACACGCGACGGGCTCTGTCCCAATCCCGATCCGAAGCCCGGCGGAGATCACTCTCGACACCGCCTCCACAAGTCGCTGGCACAGCCGGATCCGGAGGCGGCACTGCGGGATCCGCGATCCGAGTTGACAGTGACGGCGGATCGGGTAGCGATGGTGGGAGGGGGTCGCCTCGTGGTGGCGGACTCCTTGGATCTGGCGGAGGGGGTCGCCTGGTGGCGTATCCCCCGGATCTGGTGGAGGGGGGTCACCTCATGGTGGTGGATCTCCAGGATCGCCTCATGGTGGCGGATCCCCTGGATCTGTCTTGATCCCCGCTCCCCCTAACTCGTCACTGTCAGGGATGCTCCCCGTGGCTCCGTTCGGTCCGGATGCCGCCTTCATTCCTGGTATACGTGCTCCTGTGGTCTTCGCTACCAGAGACATCGAGCCTTGGTCCGCCAAGAAGTTGAACCGGGTCGCGGTCATCTCAGTGAAGATCACGGTCCTGTTCCCTGAATTGCCTTTTCGAGCTGAATGGATATTCCCTCGGGCAGCGGACGCCATCCCGAGGGCCGGGTATGTGGATTCGCTCATCACCAGACCTCTCGTAGAAGAACTGATAAGTGCTGCCCCGTGGGATACGCTGGCCACCACACCGGTGGATCCGGTTAGCTTCAGGGGTGATGTGCGTGGGCGACTCGGGGTATTCGTCCGTGCGTCCCGGGATTTCGTCTCCAAACACCGGGTTGCCATATGGGAGGGCACTCACCGGTTCCCCATCTCTCGTAATCAACTGCAGGGTTCGACTTGGTTGTCCAACTTCAACAAGCAGCGTGGTAACCGACGTAGCCATGCTGGTCAAGCTTGGAAGAGAGTCCTTGTGATCCTCGTGTTTGCAATCCAGGACGGTTGGTGTGACGTGGATATTTTGTTGGATCCATCCTTCTTGCATCTTCCCCGACGCGGGGATAAGGTAGCTTGGTTTCCGGGATCCGTATCCCGTCAAGCCAACTTGGAGGATCCCAACCTCCATCGCCCAGAACCCACGAGCCTATTGGAAGCCTTGCGAGAGATCGACGAAGCCGGGCCTTGGCGCATCCAGTTTCGCGGGGACCTGAGCCAACACCCAGGACGCCAGATCCAGCGTCTAGTGAGCAAGGTTTTCAATGTTCAGCCCAAGACTACCTGATCCTTATCGCTCTTTGACGCCACTCCCCAGTTTCAGTCTTCGTGGATTCGTTTCGTAGCAGTAACTAGCGACTAGAAACTGGGTCGAGCTAGCCCTTTGCATAAGCTATTATAATCCACACTTTCTTACTTGAATATGTCTATAACATTCCCTCGTTGGTTGAGAAATCTAGTCAGAGCCTTTCAGTATACACCTGGATCTGGGCTGGATCCACCCCTTCAGTATACACCTGGATCTGGGCGGGATCCACCCTTTCAGCGTACACCTGGATCTGGGCTGGATCCACCCTCTCAGTGTACACCTGGATCTGGGCTGGATCCACCCTTTCAGTGTACACCTGGATCTGGGCGGGATCCACCCTTTCAGCGTACACCTGGATCTGGGCGGGATCCACCCTTTCAGCGTACACCTGGATCTGGGCTGGATTCCGGATCCGGTTGGATCCACGCCTGGATTTTCATCCGGATCTAGCGCCAACGACCCAGTTTCAATTGGGTCAGTATAGTTCGGGCCCTTGAAAGCTCGTGCTTGAGATCAAGCAGGACTCCTCACACGTAAAACGTCACTATTATGCATAAACATTCACTCCTTCCTCCTAATCCACCCTGTGGATTCGTCTTCTCTTTCTTTCCGATGTGACCAACTCACATCAGCGATCCTCCTCCTCCTGGCCCACACCCTTCCTGTGGGTCCTTCTTCATCCCCCCATCGACATGACCAACTCACATCCATGGATCCCCTTCCTACTCTTCTTCATGAGACTGCATCACGCCGAATCTGTTACGATTCGTACGATCCCGCAAGAAATCATAGAGTAATGCTCCACAGTTCAGATCTGCGTCGTCTACCCAACTGGGTTCGTCATATCCACGCCAATACACCAGAAATTTACGGTAAATCCGTCCGTATCTAGTTCGCTTCCCCGACCTCATATCGGTGATCTTCTCGACTTCGAACTCGTCGGCTTCGAGATCCACATTCCGACTATCTTCCGGTAGGAGGACTTCGTCGAAATCCACCCGGTCGGATTCATCCACCGAAAGACGGATCTGCGGCCGATCCGGATATTCTTTGACCAACTTCAGCTTGGATACGTGTACTACAGGGAACAGGCGATATTCGGTACCTGCCGTTTCCAGCTTTACCGCATGTTCTCCAATCTTCTCGCTCACCCGGAACGGTCCATGCCATAGATGGGCCAATTTGCGGGCGTACCCTTCTTTCACTCGATCCAAATAAAGCCACACCTGCGATCCCACTTGGATTTGATGTGGACGGGCGTCTTCGTTGTGTCGATCCGCTCGATCCTGTATCGCACTCCGCAGTCGTTCGTTCACCTGGGATCTAGCTTGCTGGTAGTATTTCTGGACTTGGTATCGCCATCGCCTTGGATCTCGGTTTCTCTTCTTGGTGCTACATACCGGAATGGCCGCTTCTAGGGTGGATTTGGGATCCCACCCATGTACCAAGTAACATGGGGTATCACCCCGGATCCTGTCTTGGGCGGTGTTCATCGCGAAGGGGAGTCGTTCTGCGTACTCATCCCAATCCCTCTGATCCAAATCCTGGACATACATCTTGAGTGCTCTCGTGATCGTCTGCACCATGCGTTCGGCCGACCCGTTAGCTTGGGGACGATATGCCATGGTTGCTCGCTGTCGCTGCTCCAGGATCCGGTTGAATGCTCGAAAGAAATCAGACATAAAGCCTGGCTCCCGATCATGTCTAATCATCTCGCTAGCTCCAAATCTTCGGGAAACGCACTCCTCGTACGATTCTGCAATGGTTTGCGCAGTTCTAGACGCACTAGCTTTGGCTATCACGTATCCGGTAAACAGGTCCACCCAAATCAACAATTCTGTGTTTCCTTTGAACGACTTGGGCAACGAGGGGATATGATCCATGGCTATGATTTGGAAAGGGTAAGTCGCTTGGACATTCCCAGGTGACTCCCCTTCGATTGTGGGCCTGCCCTTGCCTGTCTCACAATCCACACATTCACCGACATATCGTTGCACGCTCTTGAATAGTCCCCTCCAGTGGAAACATTCCCGGATCCGTTGGTAGGTCCGACCAATCCCCTGATGTCCACCTTCTGAACTAGCGTGGTAGTGGTGTAGGACATCCTGTTGTAAGGTTTCTGGCATCACCAATCTCATCAATCCATCCCGATTTTCGTGGACTCTCTTCGTAGGAGGGCAATAGAAGAGCAAGTCATTCAGATCCACTGCATAATCCGTAGCGATAATGCTGTAGGATTTGGCATCCTCCCGGCTCAAGTCTCGTATATCCCCCCATCAGATACTTCTTTAGTCCTAGGATCCACGCTTCCTCGTTCTGTGCTTTGAGGATCCGCTCAATGCGGACTCTCCTCACAAACGTTTCCTCGAGGATCTGGGGGCTGGATCCAATCCTTCCTCCGGACCTAGTGACGGCCATCACCTGGACTGTCCTTTTCCCGGATCCAACTACCACCACTTCGTCTAGTCGATTCAGCGTAACGAGATCCTGATGCTCGGCCTCTCTCTCCACTTCAACACCACATTGATTCCGTAAAGCGGCACTGGCCAAGCTATCCGCACTGGCATTCCAATCTCGCTTGACATGCACCAACTCGTGATTCAACCAACCACGCAGGTGGATCATCACTTTCTGCCGTAACAGTGTTAGGGCTGGGGCCTTGCAGTCAATCTCACCTCGCACCTGTCTGATTACCAAATTTGAATCCCCACAAATCACCAGCCGTTTTGGATCTTGTCCCTTTAGTAAATCCAGACCCAGAAGGAGCCCGTTATACTCCGCTTCATTGACGGTGAGGCCTTCCGCGTAAGTGGATCTGGCCCGTACAACTTCCCATCCGGGCAGTCTCCACAGTATTGCACTGTATGTTCCTCCTCTGCGTCGTACACGAGCGGATCCATCGAAACTCAGGACGTACAGATCCTCATCCACCTGTACCGTCGGGATCGGGATCTGGATCCGGCGTTTGGGCTCATTCTTAGGAGCGATCCTAGTCAGCGCCTCATCCATCTTAGCTCGAGGAGTGATGCTCGCGGCCAATACTCCCAGGATCTCGTCTTCCCCATTCGAACATTTCACAATCTCCAGCGTCCAAGGCGAGAGTAAAGCTGCCCACTGTCCCAAACGTCCTTGTAACCCGGCTGACTTAAACAGCCAGGCTAGCGTAGAGTGTCGAGTCAGGATCCGGATGGATCTTCCCACTAGCAAGTTCTAATTCAGATCCAACACGCGCAGGAGCGCGAGTATCTCTTTCTCCACCGCTCCGTAGTTCAGTTCATTCGGCTTCAGTGCCCGGCTGACGAAGGTGACTGGATGACAGATCCCCTCATGTTCTTGTACCAGAGCTGCTGAGACCGCCCAGTCACTGGCATAAACTATTACCGTAGGTTGACGTTCCGGATCGAAATGACGGAGGATATGCGTGGTCGCGATCCTGTTCCTCAGTTCCACGAATGCGTGTTGAGCTCGGATCCACCGAGATTCTGCCTTTTCCACGTTCTGATCCGTCGTCTCTATCCAGACTGGATCTTCTCTCCGTTGGTCCCGGGGTGGAGCCAGCTCCTGTTTTAGGTCCTCTTCTGGCGTCGTACCACTTGGATCCCTTCGTGGATCCGACATCTCCCGGGCCAGAGCTTGTTGGATTTTTATCCGGACAGCTGGAGTGGTCATCGCAGCAAAACCTACCTCTCTCAATTCATACAATACCGCGGCAAACAGGGCGTAATCCTCGATGAACCGACTGTAGTAGTTCAAACTGCCCAAGAAGGATTGCATCGCCCGTAACGACTGTGGGAAGGACAAATCGGCTAATGAAGACAGGTCCTTAGGATTCGCCTCCAACCCCTCCTTGGAAACTCGATGGCCTAAGTACTCCACCTTGCGCATCCCCCAATAGCTCTTTACCACACTGATAGAGAGATTCCACTTAGTACACGCCTCCAGTAGGGATGTCACTCTCTCGCACAACTGATCCCACGATTCCGCCGGGATCAGAATGTCGTCGATGTAAGATCTGCGTCCTAACACAGACGGGGTCCCAGGATCCCCTGGCTCCCCCGCTTCGAATGGATCCACTTCCGTATGGCCTTCCCCGGACCCACCTGTTTCGGGCTCCGGTATTCGGGTGAATCCATAGAGGGCGTTGTCGATCAGGCGTTGGTAGATCTGGGGTGCGTTCTTCAATCCGAACGGCATCCGGTTCCACTCGAACAGGCCAAACGGTGTGATGAATGCGGATATTGCGCGAGCTCGATCCGTCATAGTAACCACCCAGAAACCACTGGCCATGTCTAGAGAGCAGTACCAGAGTACTTTATCCAGATCTTCCAACAGCTCGTTGATTAGAGGCATCATATACACCATCAATCGAGTCAGACCGTTAACCAGCCGGTAATCAATGCACAGACGTATATCCACCCCGTTCTTCTTGATGATGATTACCACTGGGGATGCCCACGGGGACGTTGAGAAACTGATGATCTTGGCTTGCAGCAGGCCCTTAATCAGATCCGATAGTTTTTCTCGGAACTGAGGTGCCACCTTCCGCACCATCTGAGCGATCGGTTTCGCGTCGCCGACATCGATGTCACATTTGACTCCGCGGGCAGCGGGCGGTAACGCATTACCTTTACCAATCAGCAGATGTCGGCTCTCCCAGATTTTCTGACGCAGACGATCCACTTCAGCAGGTTCATTCGCCCCTGGATCCACTTGGATATCATCAATCGTGACCTCTTCTGTGGTCAGTGGTACCTCCGGGATCACCGCCATGCCTTCTCCCAGATCCTCGGCGTGTAGACCCCCGCCTTCACGGTAGCAGACTTGTTCATCTTCAGTCTTTGTCGGATCCACCCTTGGATCCAAGCACCGCGACTCTCCTTCCACCGTCATCCCTTCTGTCTTCGTGGGGTCGGGTATCCTTGTACTGGGGAAGCCACCTTTTGGATCGACTTGATCCTCTGGTGGGTTTATCCACGATGGTTCCTGTTTAGCTAGTGTGGCCACTCTCGACAAGGATCCAGGCACTTTATCCAATGGAAAGCTTGGATCCACTTGTGGGTCAGCGGGATCTGGCGGTCCGGCTTCAGCCCTCTGCGATCCTTCATCCACCGACCCTGCGTTATCTAGAGGCCGACTCTGGGGATCATCCCCCGTCGTGGATCCAACCTCCACTGTTTGGATCTCAATCCGACGATCTCTCTGCAGGATCTTTTGCGGAGTTGGATATGAAGGCCGATCCACCAAGGGGCGAGTTGGCCCCGCCGGGAGCTCCACTTCTCCGAGAGATTCGATCTCGGTAGTCGCCTCGTACGCCAGATTCTGCCATTCTTTGTAGCGGCGGGATCCCACTGACACATATCCAGGCCGCCTAGGGATACCGTCCTTCGCCAACCATCGTCCGATCTCTTCATAATGGTCCAGTAATAGTCTCTTGTCGCTGACGTTCGTGACCTGGAGGTATTGTGATCGACCTGGTCCTTGGATTACGGTAGGCACCCATTTCTCGCCCCGCGTGACCCACAGCTTCTCATGTTCCACCCACTTTAACCGGTCTGGCAGCTCCCAAGTTTCCCCGGGCTCGATCCAGGTCGTCTTATCCGCCCTTATGATCCTCATCTTCGCCCCGTACAACGGTCGCCGTCCGCTGAGCTGGATCCGCATCTCGTCAGGGAAACAAAGTGTCCCATCCGCCAGATCCAACCTCACTCCGGCTGGTACCATGAAATCCATTCCGAGGATGGCGTCTTGACCAGCAAGATCTCCAACCCAAATATCGAACAAGTACACCAAACAACCTGCCAACGTGACCTTGATTCGCGTTCTCCCGTTTGTACGGTACACGCCTTCACCAATCCCAACACAATCTTGGATCCGACTCCCATCCACTTGGCACCCAACCTTACGAGCAAAGGCGGTATCTAGTATAGACACCTCGGCACCACTATCTAGGAGTAGGATTGCTTTTTCATTGTTGATCTTGTCCCCTACCTTGGCTTGTCTGAACCACTTTCCTGGGGCATGGTACTTCCAGTATCCACGGGACTCCCCGGTTAGCAGATCCATGGATCCCACATCCTCAGATCCACGGGATCCAGTAACCTGACCGACCTTAGGTGGATCTGCAGTGACCTCACCCTTGGTAGGCTCAAACCATCGACCATGTTGGCGTTTCTCCCAATAACCACGTGCCTCTCCCCTTTGTAGATCCAGGGTTGAAGAGACTTCGGATCTGGAAAACTCATCCACTTGGCGCAAACTAGAGATCTTGACAACTGACGCTTCATGTAGATCACGTGTATTATCGACTGGATCTAGGGTCCTGCTACCTGGATCTAGCGACGTCTTGTTCACAAATGCATAAATGCAATACCTAGAGCGCTCGGCTCGTACCGGATTCAAACCCGGCGAGCGTCCTAGTTTAACATCTTCTCGGCCACTTCTGGCAACATCCCTCTGTGCTTGGCTGGATCAAACCATTGGCGGATCTGGTTGTAGAATTCTTCGATCGGACACTTGCCGACGTCGTGAATCTCGCCACACCCGCGACACACGTAGAAGCAATGATCCCCGGGATGACCTTTCTTGCCACACTTCTCACAGACCAGATGTTTCCAGCATCCAGATTCAGTGTGCTTCCGGGATCCGCACTGCGAACACCTGACTTGTGCTGTCCCGTCCATGAGATCTCGGGATCTGTACATCCCACGGTCCCCGGGTACGGTATCCCCCGGTCGAGAGTTGTCTCCGGTCTTCGCCGTTCGATCGTTGGACGCAGTGAAACAGACTCGACGGTAATCTTCAGGGTCGGAGTCCGAACCGTCGGATCCTGATTCAGTTCCTGAGTCGGGCGCCGTGACTTGGTGGACACGTCGAGCTGGGACCGTAGGCGTCGGAGCCTTTTGGCGATACTTGCCGGATCCGACCGCCGCCTTCTTCTGGCGGTGTTTCGCGCGATCCACCGCCCGCAGCACTTCCTCAAGCTCGTCTGCGTCGGGAAGTCGTAACAGGGTCAGCCTGTCGGCCAGATCCACGTCTCCCAACGTCTCGGTGAAATGATCCACGTGTTCCCGCAGTACCTTGGATCCCCCATCCTTGATCTTCAACTTGGCCCGTAGACCGGCCACATTTAGTCGATGTAGGTATTCTAGCGGGGATTCATCCGATCTGCGGCGAGCATGGTAGTATTGTCGTGCCACCGACACTCCCAATCCACAGTACTGGGTCTGGAAACTGCGCAGCAAATCTGGCCACTTGTTCCTGATGGATCTGCCCAGCTGCCGATACCAATTCCTGGCTGGCCCCGCTAACAGATCCGCAAAGGTCAAGCACTTCTCAGCATCCGACGCTTGATCTCTCATAAGGGCCGACTTGACTTTGCTGATCCATGTTCTCGCTCGGTCCTCATCTTGATCCTTGCCCGTGAACTCCTTCAGATCCGATATGGCTGAGATCCGTACCCTCTGGATCATGGACGATCCACCTGCCCCGGCTGTGGCTGTTGCTACCACCGCTGACGAAGTGGATGGGCCGTCCAGATCATCTGGGTCGAACTCATCATGGGAGTTGTCTCCCTCCACGGACTCTATCTCCACGTCTCGTGCTCCATGTTCGTGGAGTACTTGCACTTGTGGCGCGGGCGCTCTCATACCCTGTTCGGCCAGGAAGCGACTCATCGCAGCTTCGAAGTGTCGCTGCAGGGTGCCCGAGGAAGTGTCGGAAGAGCCTGGGGCCGTCTGGTCCACTGGCGAGACCGGATCCGTGAGGCGATTACCTTGAGCCCGATCTGACGATAATCCTACTGGCTTCTTGCCGGATCTGGCTCGATCCTGGCTGGATTGTATCAGATCACAGGTAGGGCGTACTGGATCCCGAGCCTTCACGTTCACAGGGACTTCCTGTCCCCGGATCCTCGCCCGCGCTTCCAGCATGGATGCCCCGGAGGGTCCTAAAGTCATGCGTCGTGGTTCGGACGACGTGTCTGACTCATCCTCAGCGGCGGATTCGTAGTTCGAGGACGCAGCTTGGCTGTTTCTCGGTGACGACACTGGATCCATAGTGCGCGACCTTTCTCCGGTGATGGACTTAACTCTGGCAAAGAGGTCCCGCGTCGCGGATACTATGAGATCCAGGTCTAGCTCGAAGATATCCTCTGCGTCGAACACACCAGCTACGATGCCTGACTCCGTAAGCAAACGTAATAGATCTTTGACTGCCACCAACTTGTTCGCCGCTTTCGTTGGTGCTCTCACCGGTTCCCTTGGATCGTCGATCTGTCGTGGATTTAGGATCTGCATGACAGGATCTTGATGCAGGAAGTCGCGTAAAGCTTGGTGGCGATACACAAACTCGAGATCCTTGTCGGACCAGCTTGACCTGGATCCAGCTTGGTCTTCTTCCGACTCTGGAGCTTGCATCTTCTTCCGCGTAGTCTTACTCGTTTTCGTCTTCTTTCTCGTTTCTCTTCGACTAGCGGGCTTGGGTTTAGGTACGGTGTTGGCTTAACCGGTGAATCTGCAAATGCATACCGTTTCGCCTTCACTTTCCCTTGTTTTGTTAGCGGATCTTGACTTGCGTCAAGATCCGCAGGGGTCCCCGAGGGGACCTGGGGAGGATAGAGAGGTTTCTCTTCTAGATCCGGATCCGGATCCACCTCTCTTCCGTCGACAGAGTTCCTCCCAAAACTCCATCGATCCGCGGATCTTGTTTCATTCAGCAGCGTCTTCGTCGATCCGACCTCCGACGACGCCTCTTCCCCTGGCTCAATCTTCACTTGAGCATCTTCTTGGGACTCACGGTGAAATCCCGAGTCACCAAAAGATCCGGGCACGCGCACCATTGTGGTGTAGCGGGATCAGCAAAATCTGCGATATTGCCGGATCCAACTTACCAACCGCGCCCAGACACCGACTAACGGAGGGGGTCCCCCGATGATCCGTTTTCTGCTGAACTTTCCTCACCTTGTGTACCCGTCGGTAGGGCGGGATCTTGCTCTCTCGGTAACTTCCGAAGAGTTCAAGTGGTGAAGCTTGAGTGTCTTGGCGAAACGTGGGGATGGGGTGGAGCAGCAGTGGAAAATCTTCACTCTCCGTCCGTGGATTGTACCGAATCCTAAGCAAATATTCGAGCTTATGGATCCGGGGCCTAGATCGTGGATCTGACCGTAGGGTTGCCTTGCGGGTGTGTTCCCTTGCCTTTGTAGTTTCCTTTGCGTCGTACTTGCCGCCTCCTGTAACGGGATCTTAAGAATTGAGAGCCTCTAGGGTGTAACCGACCAAGTAGTAAATCCGGTTAACCTGTCGGATCTGCACAAGTAAAGGAAAAGCTCACTAGGTTGTAGGATCTGGTCAATGTATTATCCAGTTATCGCTACCAACACTAGATTCGCAATTCCCAACCTTCTCCGTGCTCGTACGGCCAAAGTAGTTCCGGTTCTTGAGGGCAGGAAGGCACTTGCGTGTTATTGTGCAAATTGAGGTCTGTATTGATACTTAAGCCTATACCTGCCTGGATCTCTACCTTCTATGTCTTTCACTCGTTAAATCCCTTACCAGGCTCGGCTGCATGTCCCTTCTTCCCTTGACCCATCATCCCAGCTGTATTATCTTCAGATCCACCGGATCCATGGCATAATCATTATAGTCATCCTACTATGGGTACACTCATCCGGATCCAGGTCGCTTGGATCCACTTCACTGTGAGTGTACCCTCGTCGTGGATCTGAGCTCTCCAATCATCCGATATCATCTCGCAACCGTCTGTGATCTCCATTGTCCCACGAAAGCTCGAGATCCACTGCACCCATCATCCCTATACCCTGGATCCAGGTCCCTCTATGCAGGATCCTCCCTCCTTGGATCCGAACGTGGAAGCATGGGATCCAGGGTGCCTCACGGTGGATCTTGACTTCTTGTTAGCCGTGGCTACTAGATCCACCTTCAGATGACACCTACCACCATTCCTTCATAGGATCCACACTCGATCCACTGGTACATAGTATATCCCATATCCATCTAAGTAAATCCAGGTAAGGGTGGATCCGAGATAGGTCTCGGTGGATCTTGCCTTCCCGTACATCACTCATACCAGATCCATCGTCGTTCCGTACGGGGGGCCGCTCGTCATGGCAGATCCACCGCAGGCAACTTGCATCCGTGCCAGACAATCCAAATCCTCTCTAATCACTTGAAATTGTCAATGATTCGGGATAGTGACCCCGCGTCAGGCCCATTCTCTTATTTCTGAGAAAGCACTTCACCACACTTGTCAACGACAATAACCCTCAGCTTTTCAATGCGAGTTGGATGAGAACGCTTGAAGTGAGCAATGGCTCTCTCCATGTGCCAATCACCGTTGGCTTCAATCAGAGATTGTTGCACTACAGCACCCTCCCCAAATTCATTCATCCCCATGAAGGTAAGAAGTTGATAATTGTACCTACAAACAAATCATTGAAAAAATCATGTTAAATACAGGATTAATACTGTACAATACAATAATATACAATATGAGCTACCTGTTGGTCTTATGACTGCAGTCAACCAAAAGGACCTAGCTAAACCTTCCGTAAATGCGGCGCATATGAGCCGTGGCTAGAGAAATCACCCCTGTTTCACCAGCATCTGTCTCAGATATCGTAGATACGTTTTCGGGATCCGCAGCAGCGAACGCTGCTACTTCCAGAGCCGTGCCCTCGTTATCGTCCGCGTTACTGGCGGAGGACGCGTGAGTCCGCACTAGGTTGTCGACGTCGACTTGAATTACGTTCTGGTCATGTTCCAGAAGGTAATCATAATGCGGGACCTTTTGGCACCAACCGCCAACATCCCATCGACACGCGCGGTCACAATCGGGTCGGTAAGCCCTCGAGACGTAGGGTACGTTGCAAATGCCGCTGATGAAACAGGATGGTTATGTGTGAAACAGCCATTTTTCACCATCAACGCACCTTTCGCCATATTCCCATTGGACGACGAAGCGAAAGGGGCAATCTGTCAACCGGATGTGCTGGCGAGGCCGGCTACCTTCACTGCGCGACTTGCGTTTCCTCCACCCGTGTGTACAGATGTACGTCCGCTGGTAGGGATCAGCTTCCTCGGGAACCAGCTGAGACGAATTCTCCCCTTTCTTGGTCTTTAGCAACCGCCTGTTTCTCTCTGAGCGTGACATGGTTTCTTTTACAGGCAGGACTTGCATAGTTCGCTTGCAGTACAGCGCAAAATATGCCTGCCAGGCATTCCAGTCTGCATACCACGTAGAAGGAGCATCCACAGAAACAGAAACTTCACCATCTTCACTCGCTTCATCCTGATACGCCTCCTCGGCATCATTATCCACATCCGCGCCCTCGTCATCGTTCTCCACATCTACATCATTGCCTTCATTCTCCACATCCACGTCCTCGCCATCATTCACCACATCAGAATAGCCCGGTTCTTCATGGCTATCATCCACGTCACTCACAGCTCCAGTTTCTTCATCTCCTTGCCCAGTCGACGCTTGTTCTGCGCTTAAAGCCGCATCCGTATCACCGGCGCGCGTGACGTTTGATAGACCGGGGCCTCTGCGGCGGGGAGAACCGTCCCGACTGCGCATGTCTCCTTCTTCGTCCTCGGCGCCTTCTCACGTACAGCAACAGAAAACAAAATGAAAGACAATCGCGTAATTTATCTTGATCGGAAATAGCCGAGAATGGAAGAAAATTTACTTTTCAGTCCTGTATGGATCCAGGACTTAAATTATGTATGTTTCCAGAACTATAATCCTGACCTCCAACGGTTCCCTTTATTATTTGACACTTTTGAGTTAGTGTGCAATCGGTAGACATTTAATGGACTAGTGCCTAAATTTGCCGAACCGATGTCTCCATTGCCCGTCGTCATCGTTCCAAAAACTATCGCAGGATTCATCATCATCGTCGTCGTCATCGCTAAGAAAACGCTCGCCTCCTCGCCCTGATCGACGAATCGATGCATCGCCAGCGGTGAGAGTCGGTGCGTCGGAATGTTGTGGCTCGATGTCCGTAGACACGGGACTTGGCTTAGTAGCTTTGTAGTGGCGTGAGTAGTTCCAACCAAGCCGATTACAAACAGTAGTAGTTGAAAGTGCATGGTATTAAATAACTGTTGACTCTTGCGATGGAGCGAAATTTGAAACTGAATTGAGTACGTATAATTGACGTGTGGAAGCCTTCTTCGAAATGGCCACGACATCGGATGCAAAGATGTATGATGACCCCATTATTTGTATATTTCTGTCGACATGTCGTCTTATGCAAAGACTTTTTGCAAAGCTGCCGATGCTAACACGAATCGTCATTGTCGTCATCCGAGTCGTCCTTCTTGTCATCGTCTGAATCATCATCGTCGTCGTCCTTATCATCGTCTGAATCATCGTCGTCGTCGTCAGACTTGCCTTGAATTTTCAAAGATCTGCCGAACATTTCAGCGATTCCTTGCGGTATTTCGTCAACAACTCCAGTTCTTGGTGAGGATTTCGTTATTTCTGATCGCAGCCACCGCGTGTTCGCAGCAATATTTGAGATCAGCAGGTTACACGAAAGGATTAACTTGTAAACTCGCATCTAGCAATATAATGAGCAAATGCGAACTGCGAAGTACTTCTATAGTATCTGAGAAAACTAGTCAATTGCTACGACCCCATCTTTCGCTAATCCGAGCGAACACTCGTTTATGTAGTCTTTGTCTAGCAATCAAATGCTAGTTGTACTACCGTACTACATGGTCGTACGTGCAAGTAGTGCATAATAATAGAGTATTTCATCCGTAGCGGATGTGAGGCAACTAAATCATGACAAGCAAAACCATATCGGTACGTACGTGGATAGTAGAAGTGTCTTACCTCAGTTGGTGACAGCAAGCATGCTGACGGAAAATTATACCTACGAGAAATGCTGCTCAGCTATCGCAATGTGCATCAGTATCTACGCGAGTAGTCGCGAGAGTCTCTGCGGCTTCGACGATCACGGTCGCGGCTGCGGTCCCGGTCGCGACCACGGTCTCGGTCACGACTGCGGTCGTGGCCACGATCGTGTCGACGGTCCCGCGATCTCGATCTAGAATGGCGTCGCTCTCGAAGATCCCCACCAGCATCAGCACCACGTCCACGACTGCGACTCCGGTCACGTGGAGGCTTACGAGCTCCGTATCGATCCCCCCTCGACGCCCCTTCGTCACGTGCTGCGCCGACCTGAAAGTGTCCGATCGCTTCTCTACCTGAATACTTGACGTTGACATCGGCTCCTCCCTTGCGGGTCTCTCCAATGCCACCTCCAAACTTTCTCGGCAGCCAATCTGTCACTGTGCGTCCACGTTCAACGTCCACGACGACACGACGTCCGTCGATCTTCTTGCCGTCCGCGTACTTGTATGCGGACTTCAGGTCCGCTTCCTTCTCGTACTCCACGAAGCCATACCCGCGAGACTTTCCCTCAGAGTCCTCCACGAGGCGAACACTTTTGACAGGTCCGTATTGTTCAAACTCGTGTCGCAGCTGCTGTTCCGTAGTCTCGTAGCTGATGCGGCCCACAAAAAGTGTCTTGTATGCGTCCTGCGTCTTGCGCGGGTCTTCAGCGTTGGGATCCCACTTAACGCGGTCCCTCCTGCATCTTAGCGTCATTGGCCGCCATTTTCTCCTGGCGGCGACGCTCACGACGCTCCTTGGGCGTCTCCTGGACGTCGCGAGGAGGGGGGTTCTCGGCCTCGAAGGAGTCCATGAAACCCGCAAGTCCCGAGTATGGCGGCATCTTGCGCTTAACTAGTCGCGGTAGATGGTCCAGAGGTGCGTTGGGCTCAAACATGACCTTGAGATGCGGAGGAAGGTGCATGATAGCTGGCCCCATGCCGCTGGAGCTCATCTGCCCCTTGGGCGTCATCTTGCGGTGAGCGTTTGGGTTGTTCATGTCTGCTGCAGAGCGTTGTAGAGATGCAGAAATGTATAGAAGGGAATATTAGACGTAGGCGGAGACGATGAAGTAGCTGCGAGGTCACTTGGATGTCTGTAGCGAGAGATACAGCGAGATCGAGAGAGCGCAGATCTAACCGATGGCGAGTGGAGTGCGGACTGCTCACAAAGGAGACTTATGCGAGTAGAGAGGCGTATGCAGTAGTGAGGGTTTTTTCGTTCTCTGAATAGAAGCCCCTTCAACAGTCTTCTATTCAGAGTCTTCCACGTGGATACCCTTTCGTTCATTTTGAAGGAAACGATGCTCCCGACGACGTGGCTGAGCGCGGGCTTAGCAGCGCTCCTGGCGGCTGCGCAGCCCTCGCTGACGTCTGCGCGCGGTGTGCACGTGAACTTGACGGCCAGCTGGCCTAGCTCCCCGTTCTTCCCGCTCATGGAGACCAGGTAAGAAATTCATTAAAAAAAGGTCTCAATTATTCCTGAAAAACTGTTTTATTCATAAAAAAAATATCTGCAGTGAGTTCTTGGCGGAAGAGAACCCACTTTACTTCTGGCAGTTTCTGGAGCAGTTGGAGGCACGCACGTCGTATGTGGATCTCATGAACAGCGACGTGGATGCGCTTGGGACTTTGGCAGTGACTGTAGCCGAGAGCATCGCACCCGGATCCAAGAATGTACGAAAGTTTACGATACTTTTTATTATGTATTCAATATTGAAGTAGCTTTTGTTTGTGGCAGGTGTTGGAGCTGATGCTGGCGACTCGCACGTACTCTGTGAAGGTGGAAATGTTCCGACAATTAGGTCTGGACTCGGGTGTACGTCCGTGTGGAGAAGATGCTGATACGTGGGCGGTTTTCTACAAGGAGAAACATTGTGTGGAGTCAGTGGCGTGTTCTGAGGACGAGCTGGACGCCATTTTACGTGGCAAGAAGCAACAGACCAACGACCAGGCGTGTGTGGCTGCAGGTGTCAACGATGTCGAGTTGCAGGTGGACCACAAGTATCCGTACATTGCGTCGGACTCGGAGAACGCGCCCATGTCAGCTATCCTCTATGGTCTCGTGGGAACGGAGAAGTTCCATGCGCTCCACACGAAGTTGGTGAAGCAAGCGCAGACTAGCAAGATTCAGTACATGGTGCGGCATTACCCACGTGACTCACCCTTGGACACGTTGCTACAGGGCTATGGTGTGGCGCTAGACATCAAGAATATGGAGTACAAGACGATTGACGACTCGAAAAAGACTGACAGCGATGACACTACAAGTGACGAGACAGGTTCAGAGGAAGAAGACGAGGAGGAGGAGGAGGAAATCGACGATGAAGAGGTCGATGGCTTCCTGTTCAAGCCGCTAATGGCTCGTCACGGAGCTATTGCGAATGACCTGAAAGAATTTTACGATATTTTGGTCCAGAAAGCCGATGGCGAGCAGGAACATGAGCTGAAGGCCTGGCATCTGAAAGATTTAGGTGCGACTGCAGTCCGTCATATTGTGGACGCTAAGAACCCATTGAAGAGACTGGAAACCCTCTCGCAGGACTTCCCTGTGCAGGCCAAAAAGCTGTCATTCTCGCGTAAATCAATTTCCGCCCATCTACGCGAAGAAATTGCCGTCACTCGTATGCAGGCTGCTAACAGAAGAGTGAGGAACAAGTTCATTATGAACGGTATCGCGGTGGACCCAACGGAGCGTTCATTTAACGTGTTTGACTTCATGAAGACGCTCAAAGAAGAGTGGTCTGTGGCCAAACAGCTCGATAGTTTGCCTCTGAACCAGTCAGAACTGGAAGATATGCTCAAGCATGTGCGCGAAACAAATCAGGAGCAGCCAGCTGTTCGTATCCACGTACGTGGAGCCATGGGCGGGTCGACTCCGCTGTATTTGAACAACATTGAGACGGATCCGAACTCTGCTAGCTGGTCGCCGGACGTAAACATACTCCGACGTCCAGCATGGAACCTCATCTTTGTTCGCAAGAACATGTACGAGTGCGTGCTTGTAATGGACCCACTGAGTGGTGCAGGCCGTGCTGCGCTGTCCCACATTGGATTTATGCGTATGCGTGGAGCTCCTGTGCAGTGGGCGCTGCTTATTTCTTCGAAGGAACTTATGGCTAGCAACACCGCAGAGGAGCGTCAAGCGGTGGTGGAGAAGTATAAGGCTTTCAAGTCAACAGACAAGGCGAGCCCCTGGCATTTCGCAAAGCTGTTGATGCTGGCACAGTCCAAGGACACAGCTGAGGCTGCAGCTAAGGACGAAACCAGCAAGTCATCACAGGGTGATGATACTGAGGTTGAAGAAGAGGAAGAACGAATCCTCCCTACACGAGTTGCGTCGGGATTCTTGCAGCGAGTCGGTGAAGATGAAAAATCTGACGTTTTGGTGGAACGCTTGGTGGAAGCCTACGCTGAAGCAGCAGGTGGCGTTGGGACGACTGAAGACAATGAAGAAGAGGCACTGGGGTGTCTGAAAAGCGACCAGTTTGACAGCGACATCTTGGCTATGACCGAGTTTATTCATCTGAAGCACCTGCCGCTGGACTCGTTCGTCTTCAATGGTGTCGTTCAAAAGGATTTGGACATCCAGAGGTCCATGATGGCTAGCTTTGGACGTGATCAGCCGTTGTACGTGAACATGGCTCATCGAGGCTTGCTGACGGATGACATGGACCTTGTGGAGGAGCTCATGACTGAACAGGACGCATACCCTGCTTACTTGTCGATTTTTGAGAGCTCAGAAGCTAGACCAGGGGAGACGGAAGTGAAGGCGCCCAGCCATCTAGTGGCTGATGATGTTGATAGCCGTCTGGAGGCCGCATCGCGACCCGCAGTCTCGTATTTGCATGCCCCTGGCTCTAGAACGTTGCCTAAGAAGCAGACTCTGATCTTCCCGGTCGATCTCAATGACCCACGGGATGCAGGTCATGCCTATCGGGTGGTGAAGGCTGTACTGGAGGACTCTGAGCAGTCTTTACGTGCTGGAGTTGTGTCTCAACTGAAAGACGTCGAGAAGAACAGTGTGGGTGAGCTTGCGGCTGCTATTATTGCCACGATCGGGCATTCGGACAAGGAAGCCCACCTGAAGTTTGTACTAGAAGCGCTGAACTGCATTGTCAAGCACAAGTCGATCAACACCATGAAGGATAAGCTCCGAGGAATCTGGAAAAAGACAGCGAACAGCGAGAGCGACACGGATTCTGTCTACGAGAAGGTGCTGAAGCTTCTGAACAGCAAGACGGGGAAATGGCTGACGAAGAAGAAACAGCGTGGTGTGCTTACACAATTCAACACGCTCCTGCGTTCTCGATTCCCACCAGCATATGTAGAAAGTGAAGAAGACGTGCCCAAGGTTGCCCTGCCACACCTGTTCATCAATGGAAGACAAGTGACTCTCCCCTCTCAGTCGCTGTCGGACGAAGATATGGCTACTATCGTGAACTTTGACCTGAAATATCGCACGCAGCCTGTGGCGAAGGCGCTTATCAAGCGCAGTGTTACGATGAAGGCTAAAGAGGCTGACAAGCTGAGTTTCGCTATCATGAAGACCACGGGCATCGTTGACAAGTACGTGAAGACTGATCGGACGCCTCACATGACGGTGGACGAGAACTCGCTCAACACTGTTCGTCTGTCGGGTGACCCTTCTCTGCAGGTGGCTGCGTACGTTGATCCGTTGTCGGAAGCAGCCCAAGTGATGAGCTCGTTGCTTCGTATGCTGCACTCACAGCTGAACGCTACGATTGAACTGGTGCTGGTGCCTGCGGACGAGTACACGGAGTTCCCACTGCAACGTTTCTATCGATACCTCTTCGACAAGAAGTCGTCTCTTGCTGCTACTAGCGTCGAGTTCCGGAAGCTGCCTGTACAGCCGATCTTGACCATGAAAATCGACACCCCGGAGGCCTGAAACGTACAGGCCTTCCACGCGGGCGATGACTTGGACAACTTGAGAGTGGATCCAGATAGTCCCGCAGCGATGAAGGCTACAACGAGTGCTGTGTTCCAACTGGAGAGTCTGCTCGTGTACGGCCAGTGCCGTGATACGACGTTCAACATGTATGCACCTCCCAACGGGCTGCAGTTGGTTCTTGAGCGCGAAGTTGGAGCGCAGCTGTTGCATCGTGATACTCTCGTGATGAAGAACTTGGGGTACTTCCAGCTTCAAGCGACACCTGGTGTTTGGTCCCTACATTTGGCGAGAGGCAGAGCTGCTGAGCTGTTCGACATCATTGATCTTGAGACTGAGCTTCCGTTGGAAACCAACCCCATCACAGTGTATGACTTTGGCTCGCACATCTCTCAGTTGTATGTCCGCAAAAAGGAGGGCAAAGAACACGAAGAGCTGCTGCAGTCGGTTGAGCACGCAGCACCGGATAAACCTAAGTCGGAGGCTGATGACACGTCGTCCACCAAGTCTTACTGGGACGCAATGCTCAAAATGATGGGCAAGCATGACACGAAGACTCAAGATACTGTCGAAGCTGACCAAGTTGACAACGATAGTGCGGTTGTGACGCAGAAGCAGCGCACAGGCGAGACGATTCATGTCTTCTCGGTGGCGTCTGGCTATTTGTACGAACGCTTCGTCAAGATCATGATGTCCAGTGTACTCAAGCGTACGAACAACCCCGTGACGTTCTGGCTGCTGGAGAATTTCCTGTCTCCAGACTTTAAAAAGTCTATCCCGGTATTGCGGGAACAGTTTGGCATGGACATTCGTCTTGTGACGTACAAGTGGCCGAACTGGCTGCGTCAACAGACTGAGAAGCAGCGTATTATCTGGGGCTACAAGATTCTCTTCCTGGACGTCTTGTTCCCTCTAGGTGTGCAGAAGATCATTTACGTGGATGCCGATCAAGTGGTACGAGCTGATCTCAAGGAGCTCTGGGAGCTTGACTTGGACGGCAAACCGTATGGCTACACGCCGTTCTGCGACTCTCGTAACGTGGGCTTCCAGTTCTGGAGACAAGGATACTGGAAGGACCATCTGCGTGGCAAGCCGTACCATATCAGCGCCCTGTACGTCGTTGACCTGGCGCTCTTCCGTCAAATGGCAGCTGGTGACATGCTGCGTGCAGTGTACAGCCAGCTGAGCGCCGACCCCAACTCGTTGGCGAATCTGGACCAGGATCTGCCCAACTACGCGCAGCACCAGATCCCGATCTTCTCTTTGCCGCAGGAATGGCTCTGGTGCGAGTCGTGGTGCAGTGATGAGACCAAGGTGGCGGCCAAGACTATCGATCTGTGCAATAACCCCAAGCACAAGGAACCTAAGCTGGAGATGGCCAAACGTGTCATTGCCGGAGAACTCTTCAACGAGTCGTGGATTGAACTGGACCAAGAGATCAAGGAAGCTGAAGCGGAATACGCTGATCAGGCGTAAGTGTGTGTGTGTACGACTGACCATCAAGAGCCAAATAGACGGGAGTTTGAGTTTGGGATTGCTACTGTAATTTGTTCCCGAGTTGTGTACTTTATTCCTCTCGCTGTTGCTGGTTCAACAACGCTTGACGCAGTAGTAGGCGTGATCGATCGTGTGGCGTCGTGTAGCGTGTGCAGCTCAGTACGCGGATGCATTCCTCCAGCGTCGTAAACTCGATCTGTACAGTGTCAAAGCGGCACTGGAACTGTTGCGTCTCAGCAGCTTGTCCACGTCCCTGGTGGACGCTGCGGATGTCTAAGACAAGCATCTGCTCGATTGCTGTCTTCAAGTCCGATACATTGGCGTAGAAGGACGACAACTTGGCTTCTACGAGTTCAGTCAGTGACGCTGTGGCTTCCGGCGTGAACTCAACTGGTCTTGCCACCACGTCCGTCTCGGCTGCCACCCAGTCTGGGACGATGTATCCTGGGACGTAGTCTGCTGGTACGTAGGGCTTGACATCCAACACGGGTGTGCCGTTGACAAGGTCGTGGCCACTGATTTCGATGCACCGGTCACGGATAGCCTCGATCTTGACGACCGAGAGTCCGATAGAGTTGGGGCGATGAGGTGTGCGAGTCGAGAATAGCCCAACCTTCTTGCCTCCAAGTCGTGGTGGGGCGATTTTGGCCGGGAACGTGGTCTTAGGGACACCTTTAGCTAAGTTGGTGTTCTCATGGAAGACAAACAGGATCCACAGGTGGCTGAACTGCTCTAGACTCTCGAGACTTGCCGGTGGGATACTGGTCTTAAACGTGATGCGTGCTCGAGAGTTCTCCACGAGACCTCCTTGTCTAGGGGTGCCGCGGCGGTCCGCAAAACATGATTGTACGTGCGCAACAGCCTCAAAGTTGTAGCCTGCCGTCTCGTGTTGCCGCTGTAGCGCCTCGCGCGCCTCCCGCTCGGCATTAGTTCGCCCCGCCCGCTCCTGCGCTCGGAGCTGCTTTTGTCGCTCGATTTCCTGTTCCAATTCCTTCACTAGCGAGTCGTCGCTCTGTAGACGACTCTGCCAGCCTCGTGCCAGCAGGTACCGACCAAGCCAAGCACCTAGTGTCGCACACAGCGCTCCTGAAGCCACCAGAGACGCTGTCGTCCACCGCGTCAAGGTCATCTCGCGTGACCTATGCTGCAATGACCACCGGGAACTTGGTGATTCGCCAGCGCTTATGCTATTTGATGGGATAAAGTTTGGTTCCCATAAAGCAGTACATGTGGCATGATGATAATCATCATCATGATTCGGTGACAGCAGCCTCTGAAACCAGCTGCACTCAGCTTACCACTATCCCTAGCAATCGTGTCTCCGCCAATAACCTCCACTCCTGGTTTTTACTGCTTCGGACGCAATGGCAGGAGACGCCGCTGCGCTGTCGCTCGTCGGTAAGAAGTTGATGAGTAAGTTAGGTGGAATGGCCAATGAGAGTGCGGCGGCGGAAGTGTCGGACTTTGCGCGTCGGCAGATGGAGAAAATGGGCTGGTCAGCCGGTAAAGGGCTGGGCAAGAACGAGCAAGGCGTTAAGTCGCATGTTAAAGTGAAGCGGCGTGAGGAGCTGCAGGGCGTCGGTGCAGAGAAGGAGGCGGTGAAGGAACAGGCGAACCAGTGGTGGTTTAATGTATACGACCGCATGGCTAGCAAAATTGTGATCGACGCGTCGTCAGATGAGGAAGGTGGGGACAAGAAAAAGAAAGAGAAGAAAAAGGAGAAGAAGAGAAAGCGGGACGAGAACATATCAAAGAACGACAAGTTTCGCATTCCCACGGACGAAGAGCTTTTTGCTGCTACGGGTGGAAAGCTCTTTGGTCGTAGAGCGTACGGCTCCTGCAAGGGCAAGCTTAAGCGTGACCAGATGCAGCTGAAGAAGTCTAAGAAGAAAGGTAAAGATAGCAAGGAGCCTGTGACGACGAGCAGCGACACGAACGACGAGGACGATAGAGAAAAACAGAGAAAAAGGGCCAAAAAAGAGGCCAGGAAACTGAAGAAGATGGCGAAGAAAGAGAAAAGGAGCGTGACATAACGGTAGCGCCTAGGGCTTCTGTTGTGGATTTTAAAATGACATTTACTTTACATGATGGAGATCACTAAGATTCTCAGGGCTACATATTTCGTTGTCGAGGGCTATCTGTTCATAACAAATACTATTAATACTACAGACACGTGTTAATAGTAAAGTAATCCTACTAATACGTAGTACTAATAATAATTGATAGCATTCCGCTTGGGACTTTTTCTCAATTGCCCGAAATTTTGAAACGTGGTTTTTTCTAAAAATTGCAATTTTCTTATTTTTTAAGAAAGAAATGAAAGTTTGTTCTTTTAAGAAGTCAAGACAGCGATCCACCTCCTTCTTATACTGGCAAATCAAAATCTAATTTCATATTTTAATACATGTAGCTTAAGGATACCATTTCGAAAGCTCATCTTCCGGTAAAATAGAGCTTGATGGATATCAATCTTGAGAAATTCTAACATTACTGCAATTTGACAAGTAGTCATACAGCCTCTCAAAAATACGGTATTCACTATTTGTATTCGTTTTAGGGCTCATTTGTGGTACTATATTTCTCTTAGAGAAATACCTTTGTGCGTAAAAGGAACAAAGCATGGGATGCGCTGTTGCCGGTTGCCAAGAAAGGGGCGAGCTCAAGATGGTTCCGTGTACAGTGTGCGGAGAGCACGTTCATCATGTGTGCGCTATCGGTGTGTTTAAAGGTGCCAGCTCAGCTCTAAACGAGAGCTAAAACAAAACTTTCGCTAACACTTATTTTAGACTTTGATGTCAGCGGTGTGTGAGTATCGTATACACTGCAACCGAGATGTCTAGCGAATGGATAATCATCCAGTGGAAAGTGTATCTACGACAGCTGGTGAATAAAACATATCCTTCTCCCGATGGATCGTCCGTTGAACAGGCCTCAACGCGCCTTTTTAAAGCCAACGAGAAGACTGAATGTTCGCATTTTAAAGTGGTTGATTAGTCTCGGCTTTCCATACACAGTTTGTGCATCCAAGTACGAACGGCGTTACCGCAGCCATCCAACGACAACACAACAAGAAATAGTGCAACCTTATCTCCTAAAGCAACCTCAAAACATATGTTTGTCCTGGTATTTTATTATTTGTTGCACTACCACGTCGCCATCGTCATCAATTCAGCGGTAAATTACGAGGCATAACATGCTCAAAGTCTAAAAATAGAGATATCTTCACAACACTACATGCGAGTACACCACAGATTTCTCACACTTCGATATACAGGCTTCACGACGATGGATAAAAGATCGCTGTCCAGCGAACTGATACGCGCATGGCTAGAAGAGATCACGGACACAAAGCGCAAGCTGGAGGAGATCGGAAAGATACTGGAGCAAATACTGAGAGTACAGATGGAGTTAATGGCTCGAATTGAAGAGAACGAGGAAGGCCTATACGCTTTGGATTATGATTTGGACGGTGTGGGCATCGGTCAAGACGGAGTTATGTCTTTTAGAGTGCTGCTAGAGATGGCAATTAATCGGTTAAGAAATTAGTCAACGAGATGTAGCTGTATTAATTGTGAATGCAAATTTACATGGCTATTTTAGCTCATCCTGAAGTCTCTGATGAATTTTTGCTGCCGTGTCCGCATCTGCCTTCGACATTCGTCGCTTGCGGGATTGTACAAGCAGTAACCACAGCATCCTCAAGCGCATTACGTCGACATCTGACTTGCTAAACTTGAGCAATACAGGTCTGCATTCCCTGCAATAACGCTGTGTGCATGTGCAATTACCAAGGCACCACAGCTGGAGTTATCAGGTTGTTGCGGGGCGTCCACCCACGAAACTGGGTGGATCTTCATAACACAGCCAGGATTGGAGGACTCGTTCCAGCGCTCAATAAACCCTCGCAGCCCTTCCTTGTTGTTACTCTTACTTCCCTCCCAAACTGTCTCCATTTCACCGTGATAGCAATTATTAATGAGAGGTTCGTACATGTGAGGTCGTGCGTGGATCTGGCCGTCTGAAACCCCAAGGTTAACAATTATAATGCCCCAATGGCTAGCGCTCAAGTTGACGGGATGTACGACAAACTTTATGTCGCGAAGCTGAACCCGCGGTGTTGCCGGCCAGCCAATCTGCCATAGAAGCGATGACAACACGCGACAGCCCTCCGTGGATGCAGCAATTTCACTCAAGCAGAAGTCGATCGAGCTGTCCGAGAGCCACCCTTGACAAACACTTCCAACCACGTCTTCGAAGCAAATGGTGACCTTGCCACACTTGGTGGCATACTCGCTGCGAAGACGGCAGTCTGAAAACTTTGAAATTACTTCGTTGGCGAGGACTTAATGTCGATTTCGAACGGCCTCTCGTGTAACACCCCAAGTTTTTGCTTCCTTTGCGAAAAGGTCAACATCCGAGTCCACCTTTATCCAATTTCTCTCCAGCCACTTTCGATCTTCGACCCAAGACTTGGCCTTGGCCTTCACTCTGTAGAAAACACTTGCTGCATTTACATATCGACTGTAATCGAAGTAGCAACCACATTAGTAAAGCAACCCTGTATAGCAACCATAACGATAAAGCAACCGTACCTGCAGAACTTCCAGAGCTTTGGGTCGATTGTTGCAACAATGTCGAGAACAACACCTTTCTGTGACACAGTTGAGTCGAGTTTGTCGGGTTCGCGCCGCTCCTTCCGTGCAGTACATATTGCAGCCTCCATTGACCGTGTAAGATCCACGGGAATTACAAAAGGGTGCATGTTGTCCTCAGACCTCATAGCTTCCCAATGACACTCAATCACTCGCGATCGTAGATAGGCATCCGTCAGTTGCACTGGGTATTTTTGCATGATAGCCAGGATGTTCTTCATGATTGGTGTATTGCGGGCCCACGTCACAAATTCGTGCAGCTTCACTGTTAGCCCGCTGGGATAATTGTGTACAGCTAGCCGCGATACACCTGGGGAAATCTTTGTTTGGCGTAGCTGTGTCGGCGTGGTACGCGACAGATTTCGGCGCTTCGGTTTTGGAACATTGATAACGTCTACTTGACGAGATATCTCTCCTTCGTCTCGAACATCACCCGTCTCGTTCTTTTTGGAGCCAGAAGTCGGCTCACCAAAGCTAGTGGCACGAGGTGGAGTTGGTGACTTCACCTTTTGTTCTTTTGCGAGTTGTGTTGGAGGGACGTCATCACCACTGTTGATACTATCCATGGCGCCATCCGGGTTGTCGATTTGCAGATCTTCCATCAGTTTGACAGTTGCCATTGCGTCTGCTGGATCTAGAATAGAACTCAAATCATCATCGCGACCTTCGACTTCTTCAACTTCTCCATTGTCGTGATCGGCAAACACAGCACTTTTTCTCGTACGTGATTTGTCAAGGCGCAGTCCTTCTTCTAATGTGTTTTTCCACGCCTGTAATTCGTCATAAAAGTTTGCGCTGCTCAAGTCGGCTAGATGTTCCAGCAGCGGCTCAACCATTGCCTTAGCAAGCGAATACTTCTCGCCTAAAGAACAACCTTGTTGGCACGCTTCCGTCGTCGCAGGCGAACGTACACAACTTGTTTCGGTGACGTCTTCGGCGCTGACGAGGTAGGAAGCTCAACACAAGGTTCATCCGGCAACCTTAACTTTGGCAACCTTAACTTCGACATCCGCACGATTGAACAGAGAGTATCAGCAGCGGCCGTAAATGCTTCTGTAGATTTCAACGCTGTCATTGTATTCTACCGTTTGCATCTCGAATCCATGTCCTTTGTGCGCTACGTGCATGAGATGCCGACACGGAAAGTGTTTGGTAGTTGAAAACAGACAGGTGCACTTCCAGTCCACGTCATCGCGCTCAAATCCTTGGTTGTGACAGTATACGTTCCATTTCGAAACCGATAATGTCTGTACACATGTTGTTTCCTCCATCAGATTCACAAATTGCTCCCATTCCCGCCTAACTGTCTCCAAAACATACGCTGATATTCTGCTCCCAACTGCTCTCAAAAACGTCGGCACCGACTTAGGCCTCCGTGTACTCGAGTGCAGCTGCCCGATCTCCGAGACAATCTGCTGCGTGATAGTCATCTGGTGCTGCAGCAATCCAGCGATGGTCTGGTCAATTCTTGTTTTACGCCCGAGCAGCATCTTGAGCTGGTTCCAATTAGATTCGATCCTGTTGGTAGTTGTATTGCCAGCAGTAAAATGTTTACCACGTGCAAAGTTGAGCCACATGCCATTGCATGTGTTCCAGTTCTTGTCAAAATACGCAAAGAAAGCGAGTTTCTTGTTGCTTTGGCAGTACGATTGAAGGTTATTGTAATAAGTGTCGTATCCATCCTGCGTTGAGCTAAGATAACAATTAGTTAAGAAAGTAAGACAAGATATGTGTATCGAAAGAACCGTGGCGACATACCTGAAAAGCAGTTTCACCATCAAGGCAAGCAGCCCTTCACTCTGCGCAGTCTTAATTCCGTAGACAGACCTCTTCATAATCTTCTTCCAGTAGGAGATTGCGTGGAACTGGCAAAGGAGAATTTTCGCGTTGGGGAAGGACTCTTCAAGTACCTTCCATTCAGTAAAGTCTTTATCAATGACCACGCTCACGACTTGATCCCAACGCGAATTCTTCTCCTTGAAGTACTCCAAAATCGTGGAGATCGTCTTTGCTTGCTCATTGAGGCAAATGAAATCAACCACAGGGAAGCCACGACCCGTGCATGTGGTGACAACCAAACTCCCGACAAGCAAGGAAATACATGATGATCAGCAAGGTTGCGATAGCGGGTAAGGTTGCCACAACGGTTACTGTATCAATTAAGGTTGCTACAGGGGTTGCTATATCAGGTAAGGTTGCTGTGTCAAACGTACCCAGATGATAGCCCAGGTTATTCGTTCCATGCGTAAAGTCCATTGCCAACGTTTCCCCCCACCGCTCAAACATCATCTTTTGAATTTTTGTCTGCATAACAACTCCGCACGTGACGTCAAACTGGTCTTGAATGACGAGCACATCGCTGCCATCAAGCTGCCGAAGAGCGTGAAGCATATTTTTGAGACGGTCTTCACCGGAATCCTTCCCCATGATGCTACGGATAAGATTACGCGTCTGCTGTGGCGTCAATTTACAGTCTAAGAAGAAGTTGACATAATGTAAGCAAAAAAATAAAGAAGTTACATCACGTAAATAGCTACATCACGTACCAAGGCGATCATTTAAAAAGCGGGTGATGTGGGAGGACGACACACGGGCGTCAGCCAAGGTCTTAACATCCTCGCGATCGCGGTCGTCGAGCGGTAGAGTCTTGGTCGTGAGGTAGGAAGAGACCTCCGTGCCGGTAGTTAGGTGTGAGTGCGTGTGGCTCTACAAAGTCAAACAAAAGTTAGAGAGTCAAACAGATAATGAGCACGCTTTCGTCACATACCTCGTTCCGAACAACAATCTTATAGGTATTGTCCACACAGCGAGAGACAACGGCCGTTAATCTTGCCTTGCAGCTACAGTAACGTGTCGACCGGTTGCGGTGGCCTTTAGATCTAGAGGCCTGAGATACTCCGTGCGTGCAGCAGTAAATCCTCTGGAACCACTCGAACTCGGTAGGTATATGATCTTCATGGGTGCTACAGATACAATAACCACCTTTTAGTCTGGATATACAGCCAAAGCTAACAGCAAACCTTACCTGTTGTAAAGAGCCGTCTTTTCTGAGCTCCGCACCCGAAACTTGAGCTTGTACTTCTTCTTGTATGCATCGAAGATCTTCTCAAATTCCTACCAAGAATTAATCATCTTGGCCGGCCCAAACGCTGGAACTGTATTCACGATCTTATTTTCACCTGAGTTCATTGATTGTAGCTCTGTGAGGTGCTTGCTCACGCGTTTTCTTGGCGAATATTCACCACTTGATTGCACTGGTGTTTCCTGCCTTTTCCGCTTAACCAGAGAAGAATTCATTGGCATATGAGGTGAAGTGCGCTTCAGCAATGTTTTAGTAGCCTTCGAATCTAGCAACAAGCAAAAATGTGAGCTTGTAAGATGCTGAATAAAGCAACCCTTACGCATATAGCAACCATACCTGGTTTCACGTTGCCCTGTATCGTTTTGTTCTTGTTACTCTGAGCGCTTGGCTTTCCTAGATGCATGTACACCCCACACAACAGCTCAGCAAAACATGTAGTAACGTAAAGTGCAGCAAACAACCTTACCGGCAGCTGTTGTGCTTCCCTCGTTTGATTTGCCAGAGGAAAGGTCATCATCTTCGTCCTCATCCTCCGAAATGGCCTCCAACACGTAGTCTTCGTCGCTGGCGTCGTCATCCTCGATCCCGAGCGCATTATACGTGATTTTCTGTTGTCCGTTGACATTTTGCGTTCTTCGGGCTTCTGTTCGCACACAAACACATACAAGTGGTAAGAACTACAACCACAGCTCTAAAGCCCGACTCATGTAGTCTACCAGCCATCGTGCTATCCTTCGCACGCTGTCCCTCGTACTCGCAACGCCAACTAGCGCGGCGCGAATCTACCGCGTGGCCGTCGCAGAGCTGCCCAGTTTCAAATATGAGCGGCTCAGAGCAATCGTACTTAATAATATGATCGTACTTAACCGAGTATATTCGTACTTAGGTGCTGATACGGTATTTTAAAATGGGTGTAAAATACTTTCTTAAAATATAATTTATCTTTCGCTAAGAGTTTTTTGAAATTCTGGTATAGCAACCATAACTGAGTTATAGCAACCATAAATGTCGCATATTATGGTTGCGGTAACGACTCCGTCCAAGTACTTCCAAGAAGTGATATAAGCGGCGAGCGACAGCCCATCGTAATAATTCTGAGTCGAAACAGGCACGATTGCCTCTTCGATGAACAGTGTCAGTTATTTTGTGATTTAATTGGCGCGTTACTGACGATGGAGTTTGAGAAGGCATGTGGGCTCAAGTTACGGATCCTTATCCACGATTTCTAGACTAGCTGCGGAGTGGATAGCATCGCTGGCGCATCAGTAGCATTGGTTGATAGTATGTGGTAATTTCGGCTCGTTGTCATACTCGCTACCGTGACGAATGAGAGGTATGTGCTCCTGTCGTCGCGAATGTCATCGAAAATGAATTTAAAATCAAGTACGATATCGAAATTTTCGATGTTCGTACTGGCTCACGATGTCAGATACTACGACATCCGCAAAGAATGTGGGTGCCCATATTGACACTGAGCAGGAAGCCTGTTCTTTGTATCTTCTTAACCTGTGCATGTTTTTACGGGATTGGTAAAGTACAATATCCAGACCAGCACTGTCTCAAATGCGTCTGAGATGAAGTTGTTACAACGGTCGCTCCAGGTGATGCGTTCGACGAAGGTGGTGCAGTCGTTTAAAAGCTACGCAATTTAGACATCCACTTTAGGCTTCCCAAACAGCGCAATGCTCTCAAGAAAATTCAAGAAGCACTTTCATACCCTGAACTCGAGCTGATGTCCGACAAGGACGTACGCGTCGCCTACACCTGCAAACTTGTTCGCAGATCAGTGGTAAGCTACGCAAGTTGTAAAGCATACCTACAGTCCACGAAGGACTCAACAAAGGTGTGTACAGGACTCACGGCGAAGGCCTGGATTCTAGCAGCTGATGTGGAGTCGGCTACAAAATCCATCGCAAGCCTGGCGCATGTGGAAGCACAAATTATAACTTAGTACCCTCGTATAATTTTCATGTTTCGACATCTCGCTGAGAGTTAAGCCAAGTCGTATACATTGAAGCCATGGTAATAGAAGCCCCCGAGCTAAAGATGAGAACGAGGACTGTCGTCGCCGTGCTGTCAGAATGTTTGATCAATTCTCTACCGCGGGTAAAACGTGCCACAAGAGAACGCTGCTTCGATTGCAGGTACACTTTTCCAAGGCTGAAAACGAGGCCATGGCGTGTTAGTTATTAGACCACCAAACCAAGTCTTGCGCGAAGAAACTGACAGCTGCGGGCAGCATTCCTGGCAAAGAGGAGGAGGCTATCTAAAAAATGGCATGGACTTCCTTACAGATGAACACCGTCATCGTTTTGGACCGATGACTAAGGAATACAAGATCAATGTATCACAAGCGCCATCGTCATAGCAACCTACTGAGTCAAGATCAACTTCGCAGATTTCTTCTCCGTCGTCTAATGGCTGGGACGACGTGGATGGGCTGTTGCTTGGAGCCCCGATTCGCGTAGGTAAAACAAGGGACGAGGTTAAAGAATTGGAACTGAACGCGAGCGTTGACTCTGTCATGGAGAAGTGGATCGACTTGTATCCGGTGTGGCTGGGCGTAGCCCAGTATCAAAACTCTAAGACGCCGAAAGAGGAACCACCGAAGGACGTGTCGATCGATGTGCACAACAGCATGTACTGGGTACTACTGGTCTTGTAGAAACACGTAGATGTTTTGAAGTGGTTCCGTGATGAGGGCGAGGCCAATGTCCATCTACCGTGCTGCTAGCGCGCATTCATCTCGGCAAAAAACATCCCTCGGTATTTTAAGAGTGAGTTTTCTCATCAGGAGATATAATGGTGTGCCTCTTCGTACCATGACAGACAGTAAAAGAGTAGAAAAGCAGGTACCGCTGCCGCACAGCAGTGATGAAATCGTGGAGATGAAGCTGGATGCTCGCAAGGAGGACGAATCGTAACTTACAGATCGTAAGTAAAACTGTGAGTATACTGGCATTACTAATACCACTAATATTTTGCAAGTTTACTACTACTTTTAATAGAATGACAGGTTTCAAGGAATGGCAGAGAGTAGAGGTAATAATACCACCATGTTTTGTAGGAACAGCTAACCCCTGTTCATCATAGCTCTAGTTTAAATAGTATCCCGTATTCACCCACTAGCATTTTATTGCCTCCAATATCTTATCGCACTAATTGTAACCGACACAAATTTCGCCACAGCAAATATTACTGGATCTAAACTATGAAAATGTCCACCCTGGCGACTACCTTCTGACGGCTAGCTCCTTCTCTGGTGGCTTAGAGGATGATAGAAGTGATAATTTTCGGGCCACAAACTTTCTCGATTGGCTAGAGCCACTTACTTTAATCATTTAAGTAGCTTGTATTTTTGTTTACTGAAACCAAGTTAGTTTTGATTGGATACAAAAATTTGGCTTTGTGTAAATTTAAATCTATGAATTGGACGAACACAAAAAGTGTTTTGTGCTGGTATACCCAATGAAAGTTTGGTTTTACTCTCCTATAAAATTCCTAGTATTTTTTTGGAGGCGTGGATCTGGTTGAAGCATTGTCATTGTCCGAGTCGTCAGAATCTGATCCACCGACTTCCTGAACAGAGTTAGACTCCACTTCCAGCTCCGAGTCGGACTCAAAAGCTGGAGCACGCAGCGAGTCGGCATGAGCAGGAGCTCGGGTTCTACGGCTCAAATCTCCCCCAATAGTCGAACATTTTCGTGACTTTGCTCCTCAATGACGCTGATGAATCGAATGAGATCAGGGCCGGGACCTGGAAAGCAGTCAAAGTGCGATTATACTGCTCAAGCAGGTTTGTTGGTCCGATTAACGATATCCTCGCACACGCTGTTAATGTATATGGAACCCGATTTTATTAAACTTTTTACAGAATTCCTTCAAGCTGGCGCGGGAGTAGATGATTCCCTTCTCGCAGCAGTCACGCTAGATCATTGTGACGGGGTCACACAGCACCTTGAGCTAGAGGAAGTTAGCTTCCGAGAGTATACAAACTCTCTGTGTACGGCAGTTCACAGGTACCCTCTTTATTCAAAAGAGAGCGAAGTGACCTAATTAAGGTAGAATGAAAGCTGAGTATATTTATAGGTAGATAAAGCTTGGGTTTAATACAAACTATAAGTCACCTATAGAAATGCAATGTCATCAACCAATGGTTGGCTTTGGACGACCTTGGTACTTTGTACCAAATATCCCGAAGTATGACGTGTCACACTTCATGTAACCAGGGTACACTTAGGGCTACGTACCCCGTTACAACCTCCCCCACTTAGGTTCGGTTTACCGACCAATCAGAATGAAGAGGTGTTCGTCACAAACTTTCATTCTCAAAGTCGAAAACCATCGACTTGGCTGCGCGAGCGCGGCGGAGGCTGACTTCACAGTTAGAGCCTCGAGCAGCAGTCTGTGCGCTCTTCTTCTAGGTCTCCACTTCGACCGTTAACCATGCCTCGTGGCACTGCAAAGAGCGGTGCGAAGACACGCTCCAAGGCTGCTGCCGGGAAGGTGCAAGCCAAGAGCACTAAGCCTCACGGCAAAGGCTCGGCATTTAAGGAGGCTACTCAGGTGGCCTCCGAGGCGACCGGTTCCTCGGGTGATGCGGCTGTGGGCAAGCGAGCAAGCAAGCGCCGCAGCCCGTCACCCTCGGCCTCTCCAGACAATCGTCCGAACCCTCGGTTCGTAGAACGTGAGTTCTACTCTGGCAGTGAGGACGAAGCCGAGTCCGAGAGCACGCACGATGCTCCTGCGGGCTCTGCGGGAGGGCACAGCCCGGTGCCCAGCGAGCACAAAGATGACAGCGTGCAGTCGCTCGCTAGTGATCAAGGTGAACACAATCCCAGGACGTCTGAGCGCTCTGAGAGGCCGGCCGTCAAGGCTAAGGGCACTCCCAAAGCTGGTGGCGATGAGGAAGAGAATCCTCGCAGACGTCTCTCGCTTGCCGAGGGTCTTGCGCGTGCTAAGGCCACTAAAGCCGAAGGCGCCAAGCCCTCAAAGAGGCGTACAGCCTCTAAGTCTCCACTCCGCGAGGAGAAGGAGACTCGACACTCCCATCGGGGTATCTTCGACTTCTCGGATGAAGAGGAGGAGAAGGAGGAAGAAGAGGAGGAGGAGGGTGCTATCTCTGAGCCCCGGGAGGTCTCGAATGACCTCGACCAGTAGCAGGAGGATTTCCAAGCCGCCCAGCGTTTGCGTGGGGGTTCGGTGGTGGCACCCGTCAGCCAGGGAGCTGCCATCAACTCAAGAGGGTATTGGCCTCCCGAGGAGAGCTCTGGGGCTGACCTCTTCTTAGAGGTTCTCGTCGCTCCTTGTGGCCTTGTGGGCGGCCACACTTCTAGGGGCATCAACGAACGTGCCCTTGTTCAGAAAGAACAGTTGTTCGTTGACAACTTGGAGGCTGCTCGGTGTGTGCTTCTCGCGCCACACCGCAACCCCCCTTAAGGACTTCACGACTTGTCGTAAGAAGCCCGAGACCCGGGGTGGTCTCTATCCTCTTTTGGGATACCCCTGGGTTATGCCCGAGAACTGTCCCACCTGGAGTTCTTGTGAGGAGATGTTCTGGGCGTGGGTGGAGTCTCTCAAGTACTCACCCACGAAGTTACGGGAACTCCATGAAGATTAGCTGCTGTCCCGCATCCTGGACCAGCGTGATCTTCCTGTTCGGTTTGCCCACTTGGTCTGCAAGCGCATGCTGCCAAGTGACATCCTGAAGCGTGCGGCTTCCAGCGCTCACGATGAGCGCGGGTACGGAGTGTATTCATCGTCCGTACCCCGTTCGGGCAAGAAGCCCCGGACTACTTATGAAGCTGCCGCCGCTTCTGCTCCCAGATTGCGACAGCCTTCGGGCAGTCAATCAGGAGCCGTTGAATCGGCTCCCACGAGTTCTCGGAGTGGGCAAAACCGTCCTCTTTGCGAGGAGCTGTCGCTTGCCGCGACGCTGTTGCTCCTGGAGGATCCGCTCCACGTGGGAGTGGACTTCTCCATTCCGGTCAAGCAGGGGCGGAGGTGCTCTCGTACGAGTACGAGTACTCGGCGCCTCCCGAACGCCACTCTCGTCCGAGTGCTCCGGCTGCGGGTCCGACACAGGACCCTGAGGTTGACCGCCTCCGTCAACGTGTCCTCGTGCTTAAGATTTCACTTGGTCTTGGGACTGGCTGTGATGCTGCCGCCCAGGCCGGGAATCAGGGCGAGCTCGCTCGTCTTGCGGGCCGCCTGGACCTGTTGGAGCGAGATGTCGCGAGCTTGCATCTGCGGGTGGATCGCCGGGCCTCTTCGTCCGATCTGGACGAGGCCTTTCGCATGATCCGACGGGTCGAGGCTCTGTTGCCACGTCCGGAGCCGCCTGCGGCACACTCCCAGACGTACGCGTATGGTGCGTACCCGGCGTACTCAGCGTACTCGGCGTATGGCTCCGGGGTCCGTTCGTACGGAGCCCCTCCGGCGTATGGTCTTGACCGTAGCCTTGCCGCTCCGACCGAGGCTTGGGGCCTGCTCCGACGCCCTCGTCGACGTCTGTGACCGGCCCTCGCTTCGAGGAGCTGGGTCAAGGTGGGTCTGCGAGTCAGCAACCCCCTGCGGATCAAAGTACCGCTTAAGACGTCCAACATAGAACGTCGGGTGCGTCGTCATTGACTTTGGCAGGTCGATGGTGTACGACGCACCATGTCTGGCCAGGACTGCAAATGGTCCGATGAAGCGGTGCTTCAGCATGTTACTGCCGACAGAGCTGTCAGTGTCAAGAGGTAGGTTCCTCGTGTCTAGTAACACTAAGCCCCCCCCCCCACTTTAAATACACTTAAGTTTCCTCTTCCATGTTTGTCGGAGTACTTCTTTTGTTTATCTTGGGCCGCTGCCATGGCATCGCAGACCCTGCTGACAACGCTCAGCTTGGTATCCATAAATGATTCCACTTGTTTCCGCAGCGAAACTGGTCTCACATCCGAGACCTGGGAGGAAAGGGCTTTCCGAGCCTCTCCCCCACTTAGAATAGAGGAGTCAGTGTCTCCACGAAGAGTGAGAGGCACTCTGGGGTGACGGAAGCCGTTCAAATAGAACGGCGTGAACCCCGTGGACGCGTGCACCGCGTTGTTGAGCGCAAACTCAACAGCTGGAAGCTGCGTCGACCACGTAAGTGGTGCTGCCGCGCACACACTGCGCAGAGTGTCCTCGAGCACTCGATTGACGCGCTCTGTCTGGCCGTCTGTCTGTGGATGATCCGCAGTGGACATCTGCAGACGTGTTCCCAGTAAAGGAAACAGCGTTTTCCAAAACGCAGCCGTGAACCGCAGGTCTCGGTCCGAGACAATCATCTCCGGGAGACCGTGATAGCGGAACACGCCATCGACGAACAACCTTGCGGTTCGTTCGCCCGTAACAGTGACGGGAACCGGAGCAAGATGTACCATCTTGCTCAGCCGACACACGAACACCAAAATTCCGGTGTTACCGTGTCCGTCGGCGGGAAGCCCAAAGATGAAGTCAAGACTCATCGACTTCCAACAGTCCGCCGGTACGGGCAGGCTCTGTAGTGGAGCCAAAGCGTTCCCTGCGGGTTTGACCCGCTGACATGTTTCACATGTCTTAACGTATCGGGCGACCCACTTGTACATGTGGGTCCACCAGAAGGCCTGAGATACCGACAGAAAGGTCTTCACGTGGCCCAAGTGGCAGCTGGAGGGCGCGTCGTGCGCCTCCGCGAGGATGTCGAGCTTCCGATCCTCGTCGTTGGGTACGACAACCCGTAGAGGTTGATTGGGCTCCACCCGGTAATAGAGGAGGCCATCCTTCAACTCATATCGGTGGACCCGTGAGCGCTGTCGCGACGAGAGCCAGTCGGACTTCGCGCTCGTTCCTGCCATGAGGAACTTGACGATAGGCGCGACAGCCTCATCGTCCCGATACGCCATGCGTATCCGATCATATAGATCCGTTGTCACCCGTGTGATGCGGGCGAACTCATAGTCAGGACGCCGGGAGAGGGCGTCCGCAAGCACGTTGAGCTTGCCCGACTTGTATTCGACGCGGAAGTTGTACTCCGCGAAGAAGGACAGCCAGCTCGCCATCCTTTGGGAGAGGTGAGGTGAGTTAGTCGCCGTCCTCAAGGATGCGTGGTCTGTGTAGATCACGAAGGGCCTGGAGCCCAGAAGGTGAACACGAAACTTCACAAGGGCATATTTCATTACCAGGAGCTCCTTGTCGTGGACAGGGTAGTTCCGCTCGGCGGCTTTGAGCTGCCTGGACTGGATCGAGATGACTCGTTCATGTCCAGCCGTGTCGGCCTGCAGCAATGCACACCCGATGGTATAATCGGAGGCATCGCAGACGACACTAAACGGCTTCGTCTCGTCCGGCAGGGCCAGGACAGGGGCCTTTTGGAGACTGGCCTTGATGCTGTCAAAAGCATCCTGGTGCTCTAGCTCCCAGCGCCAGTCGACGTCCTTCTGAAGGAGGCCCGACAAGGGCTTAGCGAAGCCCGCGTACCCTGCACTGTACTTGTGAAGGAAGTTGGTCAAGCCCAACCACTTTTGAAAATCCTTTTGGGATCGGGGCGTCGGCCATGCTGCTATGGCCTTGACCTTGTCTGGGTCAGCCCGAACGCCCACGTTGCTTACGAAGCAACCGAGAACTTTAGTCTCTGGTGACGCGAAACGCACTTGTCGATGTTGGCGTAGAGCTTGTTTGCTCGCATTACGTCCAACACTCGACGGAGGTACCCCAAATGCACCTCCATGGCCGTCTTGCCTCCCTCAGCACGGCTATGGACGAAGTTGTCGTCGAAGTACGTCTGTACGAAGGCACGTAATGGCCTAAACAATTGCGTCACCAGGCGATTGAATGTCGCCGGGGCGTTAGACAAGCCCTGCGGCATGACGAGCCACTCCCAGAGCATGCCGCTTGGATTGCTCACCGCGGTGAGCGGGGTGTCACTCACTTGCATCAGGATCTGGTAGTATCCGTCTATCAAAACCAGTACACTGTACAGTACGCTTCCGACCATGTTGTTTAACAACACATCCTTTCGTGGGATTGGTGTCTGGGCCGGCACCGTTGCGTTGTTCAGCTTGTTATAAACGTGAACCAGACGCCACTTTCCGTTCGGCTTCCGAACGCAGAAAGTCGGCGTCGAGTGCGGGGATTTCGACTCCCGCACCATGCCTGCCTTCGCTTTCGCGGCGAAGAAGGCATCAATGACCTCGCACTGTTCGCGCGGGAGAGGCCATTGCCTCGTGACACAATACTTTGTTCCAGACACGAGATCAATCTCATGCCGTACTCCTCGATCCGGTGGTCGTTGGGTCGGTGGGTGTTTGTTCACCACGTCCGCATACGCCGTCACCAAAGGATACACCGGATACTTGGGGTTCTTAAGGATCTCAGAACCCAAGCGCGTCTGACGCTGCTTGTTTAGGTCTTCCAGGACGTTCTCGTCCAAGACAGAGGAGGAGTTCAGCTCCTCCCGAGTGGTCTCAGGTCTCATGAGCACCATCTCAGCAATCTCTCCAGCCTTGAGGTTGGTCAGGAAAGACTCGACCGTCATTTCCTCGAGGTTCAGTATCTCTGCAGCCTCTAGCAACGGTTCCAAGTGGACACCAGATGCCTTGACGGATAAACCGGTCTCGCCATCGAAGTTGTGATAACACTCTTCCACCGGCCTTGTCGGAGGAGACCGGGCCCAGACTCCGAGTCGCTTGAAGCGACGTCGATCTGAACGAGGTTCGGATCCGACTTGAGGCGGCGGCGGCTTCGTTGACGACGGCGACCGTGACGTGGAGCCTTGCTGCCCACGTCTGGGGATGTCGGCGCTGCGACATCCGAGGCACTCGTGGCCTCGTGTGGTACTATGGTACCCACACAGGAAGCGTGTTCGACGCCTTCCTCTTCAGTTAAGGTCTGGACGACCGCGTGTGGCACTGTGTTACTCACACAGGAAGCGTATCCGATGTCTTCCTCTTCAGCTAAGGTCTGGGTGACCGTGTGTGGAACTCTGTTACCCACTCTGAACACACTGTTCTCGGTGTTCGTGACAGCTGCAGCGTCTGCGGAACTAAGGTACCCGCTTGTGAACCTAAGTTACCCACTTGGCCAGCGCCTCCTCTGGGCGCTGCCACCATCAAAACATCCTCGGAGTCGTCATATACGTCGACGACTCCCAAGCATCTGCCGGATGCTTTGGTACCCTGGCAACCCTTGCGGGCACCCCGGGTTCTGACAGAGATGGGAACATGACTCACCAATGCTCTGTCGGACTGCATAGGGCGGCTGGCACCGATTGCCTTACCTCGCCAGTCGATCCCGGGATCGTGCTTCTCAGGCCAGGGCATGCCCAGGATCATATCATATGGATCCATGTCGAGAACAGTGAGCTGTTCGAGGCTGCCAAAGTCTTCAAACTTGACGGCCAGATCCACTTGGATGTTGGGGACAGTGACGACCTTCCCGTTGGCCAGTCGCACTGACACCGTCCCGTTACCCTTTCTTTCTCTCAAAGCATCGGACAACTTGTTGCTATTACGAGCAACTGTCTGGCGGCGTGCGAAATTCTTCGACGCCCCAGAATCGATTAAGATTCTAAAGGGATGATCGTATCCCCGTACACAATCGTGTACTACGAGCAACCCGCCGCTACTCTTCGCCGATTCGAGAGTGCGAAGACTCTCAGAGGCTAAGTCCCCGTGGTACGCGTCACCCGCGCACCCATCACGAAGACTTAGTTCTTCCCCAGTAGGGCGCCCCGCTTATACTGGCTTCCGGCGTTCCCCTACCCCCGGGATCTTGGCTTCTGCCAGCGACCCTTGAGGACGGGCTTGGGGAAAGACCGTCTGCGGATTTTTTCCGCGGGACAGTCGCGCTTGAAGTGGCACATCTTCTCGCAGCCGAAGCAGCGGATGTCACGCTGTTCGGCGGACACGAGTTCCATGGGAACTGGTCCGTTGGGGCTTGTTCGACCGGGGGTCGACATGGAACTCCCGGTCCACGCTGAGGCCGGCGTACGCGCCTGGCGATGGCTGTACTCTTCCTGAAGGGCCACTTGAATCGCCTCTTCAAGGGTGTTTGACTGCACCCGGAACAGCTGGGTGCGTGCGGGGACCACTCGAAGGCCGTCCATGAACACAGTCATATTGATGTGTTCGTTGAGTGGGTTTCCCACTAGGGACGCCGTGAGCTCCCGTATCTCTTGCACGTACTCGAGCAGTTCACGCCTCCCTTGTTTGCACGAGAGGAAGCGCGAGCGCTGGTGGTACTCGTAGTTCGCCGGGAGGAACGCGGCTCGGAGCTGTTCACACAGCTGAACCCAGGATGTGAAACATCCAGGGGTTGTTGCTTCCCGTGTGTACACCCAACTCTTAGCCCGGCCGCTAAGGTTGGAGAGTGCAAAAGCAACACGAAGTTGCTCGGTCGAGATCAGAGCCGCGTCCATCGCGAGCTCTACTTCTCGGACCCAGAAGTGAAGGTTCTCGCCTTCTTCCCTTCATAGGGCTTAACCTTCAGCCGTATTGGCTTCGGGTGAGGCGGATTTGCTTCCACCGCCGGAGCCTGCAGGTTCTCCCGCACATGCGCGATGAGCCCCTGCTCGTACGCGTCAAACGCATTGACGCGCTCGAGCAGCTCGGCCGGTGTTGACACCACCAGGCTCTGCAGGGCCTCCATCCCGAAGATGCCTGCCATCTTCCGAACCGACTCGAACTGAGAGTCGTTCATATGGGAGAAGTCGTTCCTGTCCATGGCAACGAACTTCGGAGAGGTTCAGGTAGTCTATCCGCGGTGGCGTGGATTGACTACGAGTGCTACCAAGTGTGACGGGGTCACACAGCACCTTGCGCTAGAGGAAGCTAGCTTCCGAGAGTATACAAACTCTCGGAAGCAAAACTGCCGTTCACTCTCTCAGTGAACGGCAGTTCACAGGTACCCTCTTTATTCAAAAGAGAGCGAAGTGACCTAATTAAGGTGGAATGTAAACTGAGTATATTTATAGGTAGATAAAGCTTGGGTTTAATATAAACTATAAGTCACCTATAGAAATGCAATGTCATCAACCAATGGTTGGCTTTGGACGACCTTGGTACTTTGTACCAAATACCCCGAAGTATGACGTGCCACACTTCATAAAACCAGGATACACTTAGGGCTACGTACCCCGTTACAATCATAGACCCCCCCCCCCGGATAGTGATATCCACGCGGCGAATGACTATTAGCCTGTCAGAACAGCCTTCCCGCATCGCCAAATCAGTTCCAGGTTCCGCGATATTCAAATGCAACATTTTGCGCCACAGAGCTTGTTTAAAGTGAAACAGACACCCCATAACTCGAGGTTCTAAAAATTGGTTCTGTACAGCAGTAATCATCGTGAGCTCGAAGTCGCACACAGCTTGCGCTGAAACCAGGTTTTGTTTCGGCGCGACATAAATGTTGTGGAACAGCCGAGTGTACACTTAAAACGTTCATCCAGTCGTTTGTGCATTCCAAACTATGTCGTACAGCATCGCAATTTCCAATTGGTAGAAGAGTGTCGGTACACACCAGCATCGACTAAATTTGAGGCCTGACGCTGTTTCGTACGCTCCATGAGATGAGGGTGGGACCAGCCGACCAGTCGATGTTGTACTTCGTCTTCGTAAAAAGCCACAGGAAACAAAAAAAAACTTCAATTTGGTACTGTCTTTGACGTCGCAAGGTGGTTCGGGCTCTAGGCATAAATCTCTCGCCCACAACGTGTTGCTCTGGCTCGGCATAGCTGACCTAAATACTGTTATTTTTACACACACACACCTCTTCCGGGACTATTGCGTTGTTGTCGTCGTAGGATTGATTCCGTACTGTGCGCCACACTTCCGTGGGAGGCAGGGTGACATCGCGGACACAAATTGTATCCGTCGCCAGCATTACATTCTCCATGACATGCCGTGATGGTAGGAGCTGGTCCAGCTGGAGCCCGACTGAAGCCAGGGACACGTTTTTTCGTATGGAGTCCAGTCTTAACGGTACCGAGATCACGCACATAGGTTTGCCTTTCATCTTGTACGCCGATAAGAAGCGGGTGGTACCGTCGCTACGTGGCACCGAGCGTCGGAATAGCCGCAAAAATGGACACAGGACGTCCCCACCGTCGAAACGGGAAGGCCCCGAAAACGACTTTGGCTTAAGATGCCCCTTCAACTTGGTGTCCAATGCTCTCTTCTCCCTCCGCGCTCGATGATTGACTAGGAATGATCAACTTTTCGTCCGACGGTGTCGCTTAGGTCAGATTTGTCAACCTGGAAGGGGATGGACATCGAGTTGTCGGAGGCAGGACGTCGTAGTACAATTTACAATGGTATTGTAGAAGAAACGTGTTGTCCCTAAAGTTATGGCAACTGGGGTCCTAGCAATAATTGTTTTTGCAATCATAGAAATGTATTAGACGGATTGCAGGCACAAAAGTAGTTTCTCTTGCTCTTCGCCGATGCATCTGAGAAGCAAAATTAGCGCGTCAAAAGATCACCCACTCCAAGTTCGTCGGCAACGTTGACGACCGCAGCGAAGCAGTATTTGTTTGCACTCGGATAATAGTTGCTCTCACGGGATACTTGCGAGCGCAAGAGGGGGGGGGGGGGTAGAATAGCTCGTCGTACTGCATCGCAATAAGCGACACGCAGCGCTGTTTCTTCGACGGCTGTTGGGCAGTCGATGCGAAGTCAATACGAGCACGCGGAGGAGGTGTAGACTCATTTGGCTCCACGTCAAACCCCTCCACAGCTTGCTATTCGCTGGTAGATAGCGGAAGATCGTTTAGTATCTTGACGACCGCCATTCTAAAACCTGGTGAGGGGATAATACCCGCACTCGGACTTAAGTAGACAGTCAGGGCATGGATTTTAGCAGCACACGCATCTCATTGCAAGTGGACGTCCGTCGTGGAGCACTGTCTAGTTCATTCAACTTCTCGATGGCATCTGCAATGCGGCGGTGGGCGTTGCCGCGAGGCGCGTGCTCCCTCACAGCACAGGCGGTAAGTATGGCGTCCCGAATCTTGACGTAGCGTTCTAGCATGGTAAATGTCGAAGACCTTCCGGTGGCGTTCGACTTGATAGGCTTCAGATTAGTTACTCTCCCGAGGTTTGACGCGCTGTTAGGCTGATACAGCTGAATCATCAAAGCTCGGCTCGTATCGAGCTGTTTCTGATAATCCTTTTAAAGCGCTTAACCGCGAGGTTAAACCTATAACTGGAGCAGAAAATTAGAGGGATTTCGAGCTTGGTTGCGATGCCCTGATTGGTCGGGCAGTTGTCATGAATACAAAACCACACCATATCAAGCTTTTTCCCATAAAGACTCAGCACCGACTCAATGATCTCGAGATGAACAACAGCGATCCTGATGCCGTTCATAGGCACTGCACGCCGTTCGCCAGATACACAGCAAAGATGTCCGGAAGCTACAAGTCCACCCATCAGACATCAGGGAGACTACCCCCCTCCCCCATTTCGGAGACGATCATTTACCGCGACATAGCGCATGTAGACCTTCATCGCTCTTACAGTAGTCGGTTTCATGGTCACAGCTTCACGCGTGAGCTTGCTTAATAATTTCGTGATCGGCAGGTTTTGCTAGATGATCCAGTACATTATGAAGTAGATAGTTAGGGCTCCTTCGTCTACAAAGCCGAATATGACCATCATTGAGGTGGCCGCGGCTTGGACGGTGTACTCCTCCACATAATCAGCGTGCTTAGGGTGGCCGAGAAGGTTGTTGATACCCGTTCCGGGCGCTTCCTTAAGGCTACACCGCACTTCTTGTATTTGAAGAGGCCTTCGCCGAGGCCCGCATAGAAGAACGTCTAGAGCTGACGCGATGTCGTTGAGGTAGAAGTGGCGGGAAGGGTTGTATCTTGGAAGCCGAGTACGGAAATGTTGCATCCAGCAGAGACTGCGCGCCAGGTGATCTTTCAGTGCGGGTGTGAAATGGTTGGTGAGCTGTGACTACAGCAAAATGGTAGGCGTGTCAAAACTTTGATGGGATAAATCACAACTGTGTACTAAACCGGAACGCTAAAAAAGCAATAATATGTTATTTGGTCAATATAGTATCAGTACTATTGAAATTATATTATTATTTCTATGCCCTGGTCGAAGGCGTAGGCGGTGTACATAGTGGTCGGTTGAAAACATGTTGGTAAGGTAGTTTGAACTTAGCAAATGTTAGAAAGGCAGCTTCAGCCCGTCAAATTTATCGGTGATGATAATGGCACTACGACTACGATAGCATGGTACGACTTAGCGAGCGGCCATGCAATCCAGCGTAGGTACGATGGAAATCCGCATTATGATACCACAATTCAACGGTCGTTTATATTCAAACATCAGATGGGGGGTTAAAAGCGATTTTGTAATGTATTTATGGTAACTTGTTGGTACCGCAGGGGATATCTCATAGCGCATGGACATCTCATAAAGCACATTTTGAATTAACCAATAAAATAAGCTCGATGGACGAGATAACAGTGGTACATCTTATAAAGCACACACGATTTAAAGTGAAATTTCAATTATAAAGATCAAGTTTTCTTAGCCAGTCACTCAGGATCGCCATCGATACCAGCAATCTCATTTTCATTTTGCTGGCGGCATGATGGCACAAACAGGACGCCCATGCAAGACGGGAGGCAGCGGCGCAAAGACAAAGCAGTACAAACGGGTTGTTGTAGCTTATGAGTATAAGTTGCGCGCTCTGAAATATTTAGATACATCAACAATGGCGGCTACGGTAGCAGAATTTTTCCCAACTAGCAATTCTAACTCGAAACGACGGCAAGTATACGCTTGGAAGAAGCTGAGAGCTGTCATAGAGGCTAAGGTTGCTGGTGGCTCTCGTTATCATCAGCGTAACCGCACCCATCGGCATGAGTACTACGCTGTCAGCGGAAGTAAAGGAACAATTGGTGGGGTGGAAAAACGATCTGAGAGCCGATGGTGTGCCTGTGACGAGCATGATGCTCAAGTTGCAAGCCCAGGAGCTTTACAGGGCCAGCAGATCACGCAGTGGTCCGTTCAAGGCCTCCTGGAGCTGGCGAAAGCATTTTCCGCGCCGCCACAAGCTCTCTATTCGCCGCCGATCCCGAGAAGGGCAGTCTACACCGGCCGACGCAGAGTAGAAGGTGGAGGAGTTCAGCAACCAAGTGCGCCTCAAGATGGACGAGCTCGGTGTTTCTGTTGCTTACAACGCTGACCAGACCGGTATGTACTAAATATTTACTACGTGTGAGACGTGGAAATAACATTATCTGCTAGGGGTCAACTATGAGTATGTGCCTACCTCTACAATCACTACCCGCGGGGCCAAGACTGTATGGGTGAAGTGCGCAGAGAAAAGCAAAGAGCGGGTGACTGCAATGCTGTTGGCCGCAAGCGACGGCTCAAAACGAGAGCCTTTCCTCGTTTTCAAGATTCGACCATCGACCAAGCCCGATGACGCGAGGGAGGACAAAGTGATGCGCCACGGTTTTGGGCGAGGTTTACCCGCTTCAACGAGGTGTCCATATCTACGGCAATGCCGCTGGGTGGTGGTACAGCGAGCTCTCTATTGAGTTTCTGTCTGTACACTTCGGTCACCGACCGAACATGCACGTGCCTATTCTTCTGCTCTGGGATGACTTTTCGGGGCACTGGCGGAAAGATGTATTAATCTTTGCTCGTCTCCTCAATGTCGTGCTAATGAAGGTGCCTCCTGGATACACTTACGTGTGCCAGCCGGCAAACGTAGCATGGAACAGGCCACTCAAGGATTTTATAAGGAAGCAGTGGATCGAGGTTTTATTAGAGCAAGTTCGAGCGGCATCCGCTGGAGGCACTACTTTCAAGATGTCAGCACCAACACGACTAAATGTGGTTTGCTGGATCACATGCGCGTGGGCATCTCTCGCTTATACTACAATCACTGGCGGTTTCAAGAAGGCCAAGCTAGCGATTGCCACAACGCTGATGCCACCACAGCCGACACCACACGCACCACCAGCATCAGACTTGGGCCCACTCGTCAGGCTACTACTGCTGAGCAACGTCGCGCTGTTGATCCAGCGAAGGACATCGACTATAACGAGCTCGACGGCGAAGAAGATGGTGCCGAGGGCGACCGCTTGGCTCAAAGCGACGCTTCTTAGCTTGAACACGCGATCAAGAGACTACCGGGAGGAATCAAGCCTCCATCCTCCCACAAGGGGAACTTTTCCGTTAAGTTACGGTAGTAGGTCTTCACTGGACCTGCGCAGATCATCAGCAGCACCGTTAAACCTTGAATAAACGCTGTAGAAATCGAAGAAGAGCTCGTAGCGTACCATCTCGTGTTGGACGGGGAATTAACCATTGTTATGGCGGCAGCCCTCTTAGGACACCCAGTCCCCCCTCAATTTGCTTCGCAGTCAATCCAACACTGAATGGCTTGGCGAGAAGGCGGCCAAAAATATCGGCCAGCAGATGCATGTCTATAGACCTTTCCGGTGGACAAACTGTTTACTGGTTTTTTGCCGGATGGAAATGAAAATTTGCAAGATTGGAATGCACATGTATTTTCTAGTGAACCCATATGATGGGTGAACAGTCGTGTACATTGACAGTGCTCTTTGTAATATCCCCTGCGGTAGTGATAATTTTTGATCCGAATTGGACCCTAAGGATCGCTCCTAGCACATGACACGATGTACCATGTCATGCCACGTCATTGCGCTGCGATGACACAGCTAGCATGATTTTGGAAGGTAAGCGGAGTGGGGACTTCGAGCCATGCGCTTCTTTATGTGCTTGACCCCTTCGGCTGCAGCTTTGGTAGTCTCAACATGCGCAAGACTTGGCAAATGAGAAATTTTGAGAGACTTTTTTTTTCATTATTGGCAGCTTTGAGCGAGCCCCTAGCCTCGACGGAAGGGCTCTCAGGGCGCTCAGGCGTCTTGGGATCGTGGTCGCTATGATCGCAAGCGAGCACGTGCACGCTGTTATCGTTGTGCTCGCTGGGCACTGGAGTGTGTAATTCCACGGATCTCACCGGCTCACTGTGGAGGATCCTGGCATTGGCCTCATCCTCACTACCCGGACTGTGCTTACGGTGTGTGAAGCGCGGTGTCGGACGGTTGTCTGGACACCGAAGGTGACGGACTGCGGCGTTTGCTTGCGCGCTTGCTCGCAGCTCACCCCTTTATGGCAGCAGACTTGATGTGTGCTTTCGCGCCGCTTTTCGCAGTGCCACGGGTTACGCTAAAGGTCGAAGTAGAAACCAAGAAGAAGAGCGCGTGTGTGCTGCTTGAGGATCTAACTGTGAAGTGAGCCACCGCCTCGTTCTTGCAGCTAATTTTATGTCTTTCGACTTTGAGAATGAAAGATATGACGCACTCTCCCGCATTCTGATTGGTCGAAAACCAAGCCTAAGTGTGGGGGATGTAGCGAAGTACAGCCCAGTGTACCCAGGTTACATGAAGTGTGACCTGTCACTATTTGGAACACCTAGAACATGGTACCAGGGGATCCAGAGGCCAATCATTGGCTAACAGCATAGCTTCCCTAAAGGTGACTTATAGCTTGTACATTGAACTCAAGTTAAGCCTGCCTTTAAATGCATTTAGTCGGAAATCTACCCTTCGCTGGTTACTTGCTTCGTTGGACAAAGAACCTGTGAGTTCTTTTCACTTCTTTTGGAAGCCGACTACTTCAAGCGCAAGGTGCTGTGTGGCATCCTGTCACACTTTTTATCATAACTCAGTCATTTTTCGAGCTTTTTTAAATATTAAGGAAGTGGGGCCAATAGGAGCATTCTGTATCGAATGCCACAATCTGCGCCAGTAGTTGACACTAACGGGTCTACTTGAAGTATTGTCGAGTCATGTTGTAAGGGACATTTTCATCGTTTGGTGATTTGTGAGGTGTTTCATCCTTTTTTTAACCTTAGAGATTTTGCAACGATAAAGTGTATTCGCGCAAAGTGAATTAATATTTTTAATAGAAAAAAAGTAGCGAAAATATGAGGAGAAACAGTTACTGTAATTGTAATAGCTTCCGGGATATGTATGCTTCGCACCTAAACAAGATTTTGCACTAACGCATCTTATAATTGTTTTGTCCGACGACATTATTTTGATAGCACCAAACAGTTCAAACCGCATAAAAATGATCATTTTAAAACAAACTAGCCGCAGTGACCAAACTAACAAATCCAGTGAAGTGAGCTTATCCCGATACCTTATTTCACAGTAGCTCGAAGATTGATTCGCTTTAGATACAGTGCATGTCTTAATATTCCACATCTTACAATAAATAGTGTCAGTACGTATTTTTTTTTAATAGCCTTTGTCATTTGTAAGTATACCTTGTGTGCTAGCACCTATTACAACATACATGTGTACTAGTGGAAACATGAAAAATATGGTGACAGCCATACGTTTCCTATTCCCAGGATTCAAAAGCTTGGCTTCGACATCAAGCAATTCCGTACTATTAATAAAAACTAAAACATGTATTAATACATGTACGCAAAGCCTGCTGATGACATCATCCACTTCTACATGTATTATACAGTAACGTTAACCCTGGTATCCAGTCAGGCAGCATGAGGCAAAGCCTAGTGATAGGGAGTAGAGGAACGGCGTCCATATGCTGCGAATGATCATCAAAATATCATAGGATAGGGAAAGTGTTGGTCTCGTAAGAATGAGCGATTCGTTTGTAGACAATTAAAACCGAGTCTCACTCTTGAATTACCGCATTACCCAGAGAACTTCTCGGCCAGTCTTCGCGAATTTAAGTATGCACGTTACTTCCGTCCTCGCGTCCGGTATCTTCGTGTTGGTCAGTGTGACTTTTGCTTCAGAGGTCCAAAGTGATGCTGCAACTCCTGTGCCTGTCTAAACTGCGCACTGAGATCACTGCCGTGCCACCACCTCACAACCAGCAGTTACGAGCTGGAGAACGTCAACTTGGTATATTTGACTGGTTGTTCAAGAGCCCCACCGCAGCTCCCGATACGCCAGCGCCTGTAAGTTTCGGCAATAACAAAAACAACGACGACGGTGGCCCTTTCAGCGGGCCATTCTGGGATCCGAACGCAGGGTTTTAGCTCTCCCGGCTATCAACACTTAGCACTGAACTCGATTGAGTATTTTTGTTGTTGTGGACAATGGAAATCTACAATAATAATAGCTAATTTGCTCGTCGTGAGGATTTGCCGTTGCAACTCGGCAAAAGAAGAAAAGGAGAAGGTTTGTAGGCGCGATGATTAGAAGCGTCACGTAAACGACCAGCTCGACGAGAATATACAACTTCATTTCTCAATTTTGTTTTCCAACACTCGGTCAAGTTCACGGTACCATGCGCTTTACGTCACTTTTCTCAATCATCGCCGTCGCTGTCGTCTTAGCGAAGGAGGCTCAAGGCGAAACAGCGACTTCAACTCCACCGACTGAACTTCGAGGCGAATCACACGTCGCTGGAGAACGTCAATTGGGTCTTTTCGACTGGCTGTTTAAAAGTCCCACGGCGGTGATTCAGTTCCTGAGTCGGGCGTCGTCGCCTGCAACGCCAGCATCGAACAACGACAACGACAACGACAACGGCATCAACCCCATTTTTGGTGGAGACATTAACAATCAGGACCCAATTTTTTCTTCTAAGTCACGTCCTCTTGCACTTATAAATGTGTTTTTAGCGTTTTGTTTTCTCTTGTTATTACCGGTAAACCCTCCGCATTCGATTCAACTTTTAGCAGAATTTATGCCGCGTTCTCCAGCACAAGCGCAATACCCTGGCCGCCTCCAATACAAGCCGATCCCACCGCATACTTCTTGCCTGTGCGTTGCAGAGCGTGCGCCAGGTGGGCCGTGATGCGGCTTCCCGAAGCGCCCAGCGGGTGGCCAAGTGCAATTGCACCGCCGCTCTGGTTCACAATGTCTGGGTCGATATCCAGCTCCTTGACGCAAGATAGCCACTGCGCAGCGAAGGCCTCGTTGATGTCATAGATGTCAATGTCCGACTTCTTGAGTCCCGCACGCTTCAGTGCGCCCGTGATAGCTGGCACGGGGCCGATGCCCATGATGGTTGGGTCTACACCGGACATCTGGTAGCTCACAATACGCGCCAAAGGCGTCAAGTTGTGCTTCTTCACAGCCTCCTCGCTAGCGAGTAGCACGGCTCCAGCACCATCCGAGATGCCAGACGCGTTACCTGCCGTCACAACGCCATCCTTCTTGAACACAGGCTTCAGTTTAGCCAGCTTGGCCAAGTCCACAGTGCGAGGAGACTCATCAACTGCGAACTCCTCCGTCTTGCGCCCTGCCTTGACCTCAAGAGGCGCAAGCTCGGCGTCGAACCAGCCAGCGGCCTGCGCCTCGGCCCAGCGTGTCTGACTGCGCAGTCCGAAGGCATCGCACTCCTCACGTGTGATATTGTGCTTCTCAGCCAGGTTCTCGGCCGTCATTCCCATCGGCGTCTTGGCGTATGAGTCCGTCAGGGCGGACCAGAGCGTGTCCTGTAGGTTCAGACCAGAGCCCAGGCCCACGCCGAAGCGGGCCTGATGGCCGTAGACGGCCAGCGGACTCTGTGACATGTTCTCAGCGCCACCACAGAGCGCGATCTCGGCGTCGCCCAGTAAAATCTCCTGCACTCCACCCACGACGGACTGGAAACCACTGCCGCACAAGCGGTTGATGGTGAGCGCGGGCTTCTCCTGTGGGATGCCAGCCTTCAGCTGCACGTGGCGCGCAATGTACGCGCCGTCAGGAGACGTAGGCGCCACATTGCCCACCTGCACCATGTCCACTAGCGCTGGATCCAACTTGGCGGCCGCCAGTGTCGCCTTGGCTGCGTGTGCACATAGGTCTGTAGCGGTGATATCCTTAAGCTTTCCGCCAAAGTTGCCGAACGGAGTGCGCTTGCCCGCCACGATGTACACGTTCTTGAGCGTCATGGAGCAAGTAAGAGAGCAACGAGTTTCGAGTCTACTATATAGGGAAGATTGAGGAGTGAGACTCTGACGTTTTGCTCGCTTGAAGTTGTCGTGAAGATGCTGACGTGAACAATTTTAGGAGCGTTTCCAAATAGAAATCGTTTCTAAGCGCTCTTTTTGGTTTACCGGAATACGTACCGGTATTTGTTGTTGCAGGGCGATCGCAATGGTGCAAAACAGGATGACTTTAGATTTTGATCGTTGTTTGTCGTCGTTAACCTAAATACTTTCTTCATATGACGCCAATTTCGCTGGGGGTTCCAGCGGGGGATCCAAATAGTCAAAAGAGTCGCGACGCCGCTTACGGCCGAAGTTCTGGCGCTCGATCTGCCATGCACGTGCAAGCTCATTGAACTTGAACAGTTTGTTGGTCTCCAGGACTTCCGCATTAAGCGGACGAGCGTAGTTCGCCTGAGTGAACACAGCACCACTAGGCACCGCAGTCGCGGGAATGGACAGGATATCTCGTGCAAGCTTCGCCAGCGACGGGAAGCGCGTTTCGTTCGACTTCCACCACAAGAATGGGTCTGATCGCTTGTCTCGAATCAGCGTTGCGTCAAAGAACCGATCTACTTCATCACCGTCGATCGTGTAGTCCGGCATACCTTCTCCAATATCCAGCAGCTTCTCGAACGTAGTGTACGCCGCTGAAGCATCATGTCGCGCTTGGTCGTCATCCAATCGAGCGTCAGAGAGCGCGTCGTAGACACTCGTTCGCAGCATTTCTCGCAAAAATGTCTTCTTCGCAGCCTTGTCCACTGATTCATTCGAAAACCGCGGGTCCAAAATCTTGGCTAGTCGAAAATACGGCGACGAGTGCTCCGTGTGATACGACTCGAGACTGGCTTTAACTTTCAAGCACACGGTTTGAATCTTGTTGAACGCACTCGCGGTAAAATCCGAAGCCGAAGCAGCAGTGCTCTCACAAAGCCCCACGATCGCCTTGCAGACATTGATAGAAGTACTGAGCGAAATATGCTTCTGGTCGCTTTGACACGTCGCCATTTGCATGCATTTCTGTAGAAATGTAGCCACCCACACCAGTAGATCCCACTCGATTTCTTCGAGCAAGAAAACACTCATATTATGGGTGGCATCACCATACAAAGCGTTGATAGTGTCCTTTATCTTGGCGCTCTCCAAGATCATTGTGATAGTAGTCTTCCAGTTCTTAGGTGAATCCAAATTTGGCAGTTGGTCTGGATACTGCAGTCCCACTTCAGTTGTACGCAGTGCGAAGTGCTCTTGACTTTCCGTCGTGGACTTGAGGAGTGAGAGCAACGAGCGGAGCTTGACGATCTCGTGACGAATCTCCTTCAATGCTGCGAGTACACCCGCATGAATGAGATGACCCAGACACGTCACGTTCCAGTCCGGAGCAATGTTATCTAATCCTATAATTGATTTGATCTTTTCACGAAGAAAGCCCATCCCCACTCCAGACTCATTACCGGTAGGTGTCACCCCACAGAGTAATTTATTGCCGAGGCCCCAGTTGTTCTGGAGCACATTGAACAACAAGTCCGACATGAAATAGGCGTTAAACTCCGGTGGACAGCCTTCCAGACCCACTTGGATGGTTTTATACTCCCATTCGGCATTGATCCAGTGCAGATGAATGGCCATATACCCTTTGTACACTGATCCGGACCACGTATCGCACGAGAACGTGATGCGTCCAACCACGGAGCGATTAATATACTCCCCCACGCGTGTGAATAGCGCATAATATTTCCGTTCCATGGCCTTCTGCAACGCATCTACCGGTGGAATAACCGGTTTTACACCTACAGCCGCCAGCACGTCCAGGAATTTCTCGTGCTGCACCACACCCAAGTCCTGTTGGTCTTCTACGATCCACTCAATCAGTGCACTACTTAAATTCCGCATCCGTTGACGCTTCATACCTGGGTATAGTTCAGAATTTCATAAATGTTGAAAAAAATAATAATATAAAAATAAATAAATAAATATTACCTGCTTGTTCGTCAATCGGCATCACAATTGTGTCCTTCTTTTGCGGGGCTGTCTTCTTGCCAGCTGCCCCTCCATTGGCTGCCGCTCCATTGGCATTCTTCTTGCCTTTCTTGCCAATGGGAGTGCCATTAGGGAACTCGTTGTGCCGCTTAGCGTGTCGCATCATACTCGACGTGCCATGCCGCGTGCTGAAGACCTTGTTGCATATCGAGCACTTAGCGGAGTCGATGAGTCCGTCGCGCAGGCCGCTGCTGGAGATTGGCGTGAATGTTTCCCACACGACGCTCGTGAGCTTCTTCTTGCGCACCGTCTCGTCTTCAAAGGTCCCTGACATGGAGATCGGTCGCTTAGGAGGTAGCTCCGTGATGGCCTCGATCCTGCCAGCCACAGCGGCCCTCGCAGGGGTGTCCGCGCCTGCCCAGCTGTCCTCCACCGTGGTCCAGACGCTACGCTCGCTCGCGTCTCTTACAAGCTGAGTTCGAAGAAGAAAATTACACATTCGGCATGGCAGATCAAGCGCGGAGAGAATGGAGGTTATTAGTTAGCGGGAATGGCGACGGATGTAGAGAAATACACACACGCACACGACACTGGACACGACCAAGCGAGCAATTTACCAGTGAGCCTGGAGGTTTGCAACTCAAGGGTTGGCGGCTCCCTGACGGGCCGCGCTGCGCCCATTGGATGAAATGAAAACCTTGATGTGTGTATGGAAAAGGGTAAATGGGTCTGACTGGCTCCCCGGGCTTGAGCCCACACAAATCGGTAATACCGAAGCAGTCACCCTGCGCGCCACCTCGATCCCGATGCAAGAGCGCTGGAGTGCTAGAACGTCGATGAAGAGTATCAGTGTGTCAGCACTACTAATGTGAAAGAAGGATATGGCTATTAAATGGATTTATTGGCAAGGTTCGGGGTCGATTCCGATCTCAGATTGTTACCGGTAAACCGGTTTATCTAGCAGTTTGGACCGTTCCAAACGCGGTGGGTTCGACCCAAATGGAGCACTTCAACTTCCTTTGGTGGAGGTCAGGAAAAACCGCATCGACGTCATGTAAGATATGCGCACGAGACGGAAGCTCACACTTGTGCAGCCGTCAAGTCTTGTGCCACGATTACCGCTCATGCCTTATTCCTTCACGTGCTCACAGCAGCAGGCTCGTTGTAAGACGGGTATATCGCTGAACAAATCAAATGATGCCACGTACTGGTGATCCTTCGACTGATCTCAAGAAGAGGTAGGATGAATCAGCAAGCTGAGTCGGAAGTGCGCGTCTTAACCACCGCAAAAGCATTTAAATCCTTAAAAGTCGACGCGAAGTGTACGGTGCATGCAGAGATAAAAATATTTGTGTGAACACAAAGAGAAAGCGACGTGCAGAACCACATGTATTCATGCAAGGCTTACCCTCGCCGCGTGAGTAAGAGTAAACGGTGCGCAGACGACTAAAAAAAATCAGTGCTGCGACCCAATTCAACATAATATGGCGGAGGTCGCCTACGAAGCCTTCTCCATCAGGTGGATGGGTTTAAGGATGGAGATCTTATTCGTCTCCACAATGTACCCATTCATGACCATCTCGTCCAGGATAAAGTGCGCCTTCTCCAAGTTAAACATGATCTGCACGTGACACAACATGGACGTAAGTTCAAGACACATCCGCAAGCCTAGCCAAATAGCCCACTTACGTCAAGCTCACACTGCAGTCACAGCACAAAATCAATAGCAAATACAACAGCAACAACACAAAATCAGTTACAACAGCACTACACTGCGCAGCTCCATCCTGAACGTACCACACTCTCGAAGTACTTGTCCATGGTCTCCACAAGCGCGTGGATAAACTCCAGAATGCCCAGTTCGTTCTGCAAAGTATTCATAATACTGTAAATCAGTACCCGATCCAGCATATCACTTATCATCGACAAGCACCTCCGAGTCGTCGTCCTTGACGCCCACAATGAAGAAGAGAGACGCGTATCTTCGGTAAATGACCTTGTATCCGCGGTACTCCACGAACGAGCACTGTATACACCGTAGCAGTCAGTCGCGGCTACTAAATCCATAAAAAGATAAGGGGTGGCCTAACCTGCGTCTCATTACGACCCAAACACTTGCGGATGATCTCCGCCTCGAGCGCCACACGCTCCTGGATGGACAGGAAGTCGTAATACTGAGCCAGCCGCGTCTGGCCTTGCTTGTTCACCATCAGCACGAACTTGATCATGGTCTACGAGTTTCGGGGAGGCACGAGGACTGCGAACGCGGAGGGTCTTTAGCGTCACTTTCGGAGCTGCTCGATGCTACGTTAGCAACGTGGCCTAATGGGATAGAAACCGATTTCTTAATTGAACACCACTTTTAACAGGATATGTGCACCACACAATGATCGTTTTTGCAACTTGAAGTGAGCCAAACGCCGTTATTTCGGAGGTCATGATCTTCGAGGTGCTCCAGCAGGTCCTGAACGAGTTCTTCGTGGACGTTCAGGAGGATAATGTGTCCTTCTATGCTGGAGACTTGTTCGGTCAGCTGCTACCGTTTTATTATAAAGTTGGTCTTCATCTTCTGATCATTTCCTTCATTGGTTTGCAGAACCCAGCCACTTCAAACTCAGCGACGTCTTCCTCCAGACATCGGTGGGTCTTCTACAATAATATCAGGATTACTATAATACTGATAGATTTTTTCACCTGTAGGTCATCAACTCGCTGCAATTGCCGTTCGAGTTGTCTGCTGGATACCTTGGCAACGTCACTGTCGAGGGTCTCGTGGGCGCTGTGGCTGGTTGGCCGCTGGAAGTCAGTGTTAGCGACCTCTGTCTCGTGCTAAAGCCCAGAAAAGTACAATGGGAGAACGAACTACTCATCCGATACGCAAGAGAGCTTCTTGTCGCCGTCTGCCAATGTCTCGGGAGGCCAGCGTCCGTAAAGAAAGACAGCGCATCTTTCATTTCTCCTGCGAAGTGGATATGGGTGCGTAAAGTTGTTTTCTACTGTATCCAACTTCGTTTCTAATGCTCACTGTATGCAGAGTCGAATTAAAGCGGTGGGGGCGGATATGACAGTCCAGTTGGAGCGCATTCATATTCGAGTGGAGGTACGTAGCCTTTCAGTGTGAACACTATCTAGCAGAATGTCTTAACGCTTTATCGCTGGATGATAAGAGTCCACGTAGTGACAATCTTGTGGCCTACGGACTTTATATCCCGGTGCGTATGCATTTGATAGCCGTTATATAGGACATATTACTTATTATTGACTGCTGTAGTTGATTCGCTTCGCCCCACGAGAAGTGGAAGAGCAAATTCTTTACCGACGGCAGCAACCAGGTGTCGTGTATCCCAAAGCGTCCGATAACTTCTTTTCCAAGCTGGTCACGATCGAAAACGTGTCATTCTACACTGATCTCGACGCCAGTACCTACTGGGCAGCAACAAAAGAGACCGCAGAGCACCCAATTGCGGTTTTGCTGACGTCTCAAGAACCAACCACTTCATCGCATCAACGCACACTTGAAGAATCGTTGATACGTTTCAAGGAATGCGCTCTCAGACCCTTCACTCGTGCTCAACAACGCGAGTTAGCGTTTATTCGTGTGGTGTGGATCAAACTTGACTTCAAACGAGCGCCACAGAATCCCAGTGACAACAAAAGTCCAGTGAGACCTGTTCTGACAGCAGTGGACATCGCTACGGAAGAGATCGAGATGAAAGTTGACTTTGATCAAGTTGCAATGATGCTAGAAGAGCTCGAGCACGTGGTTGAGTACTTTAAGCGCGCACGCACATGGCATTGGCGTCCTTCCTGCATCGATCGAGAGCATCACGCACCGCCGTCTGTACAGTTGTCGGCCATTGCTCTTCTCCCGTTGCCATTAAGTGACGAGGAACGTGCTTCACTGGTTTTCTCCATCGATAAGCAGCGCAAGTCCAGACTTTGGTTCCGGGCCATGTGGAGGTACGCTTTCCGTTGTATCGTCGACCAAAAACTCAAGTCAAGACGAGAAGAGACAGATGAGGAGACTGATGCCGCAATTTGGTGGCGTTTTAACGACATTGTCGACAAGGAACTGCAGCAAGTACGTCGTCAACGCTACATGCATTTGTACGCTCGCAGTTTGAGTCCCGATTCCATGGAGATTGCATTATACGGTCGAGGAAAGGCTCTTCTGAGTTTATACTCCCAAGATCCGGCTAATAAACCTCCAGCATCTCCAAGACGTCGACCTCTGCCAGTATTTGATCCATTGACTCAAGAAGAGCAGTGGGAACTCTCCGACTTCGTCACCACCATGTCCGTTTACGAGCAACGAGTGTGTCGAGCTCTAGCAGAGCAGGAGCTTCGACGAGATTATACAGCAGCTCCTCCCTCTCCAACACGTAAAGTCTCGTCCTCGATGGAGTTTTCAGTGGCGCCTACCGACTCAACATCGCACCATGGTCGAAGTTACTCGGTCGATAGCATAGCTTCAACGTCTCCACATCGACCTGCCAGTCCAGACGCAACCGTGAGCCGTCATAAGCGAGGATTGACACTTGCGTTAACACCCGATGAGCTATCCGTTCGTCTCGCTTCTTCGCCAACAATACGACCTCATTCCGCTTCAACTAGCGATCTGCCGAGTCCAACTAAACACGAAAGCGCGTTGGACTTGGAACCACTTCGAGCCTGGATCTTCAAGCAGCGACAACTAGGCCTGCACACCACATCTTGGTTCGAGAAGCAGTTATTCCCTACTTGGGTGCTCAATCCATCCAAAGTTATTCCTTTACTCAACTGGCACATTGGGCCCGTGAGAGTTCGTCTAACAGCAGGTGATGCTGATCATGTACAAGTAACGAAACGTGACATTGGCGTTGAAATCGGCATCGAAGGTTGTAGCGGCGCCATGCTCCTCAGTAGAGTTCCGTTCTTGCGCATGCTCGTGGAATTTCGCGTCGGTCTTCTCCATGTGACGCTGATGCGAAAGCCTCAGCTCGATACCGACGTGGATTCAGGGGATCTGTACAAATGGATCTCGAGTGGCTACATCCGCTCACCGGAAGACGGATTCTTTTACGTAGGTCTCAAATATTCCGCCCACGAAGTAGCAGCTGAGCCGAATGGTAGAGTTCAGTTCGTGGGGAATCCTGACGAGGAGCTGGGGTTAAAAGGACGAATGTGCGTTGGCCCGATTAAGATCGACTGCAACGAAGCTGCGATCAGAGCTGCTATGGGACAGAATGTTGCTGATGAGCTTCAGACGTCAAGTAAGTGTCTTTGCAGCTTCCGTTACCTGTGTGTTCTCCACTAATACCTGTCACTTCCCAACAGATACGGACGTTGCAAGTGCGACCCACTTTTCGGTGCTACAAGATGCTTACCACAACTTCGTGCGTCTCGTTGTTCATCTACCAAAGCGAAAAGGGTCCCGCAAACGGAATCCCAAAGACACTAGTCCACGCGCCAAGAAGAGACCTGGTGTGTCCAATGTCACTGATCCAGTTCCACCAGACCAGCAGAAGCTCGAGATAAGTGCGAGAAGAACACGAATGTTCCACGCGTTGCTACTGCGCTCTTCGACATTTGAGGTAGAAGTCGGCACTCTCGAAGTCAATCTATCAACGTACACCAGCCACATCGAAAAGGCTCTTCGTGGCCAAGTACCGAGGCGTTTTGAGGCGATCAAACCGTCAGAAACGCGAGAAGAAGTGAACGTCAAGCTGCCCTCAATGATATGTCGACTGCAGAACCGTCCGGCGATGAACGAGTGCGTCGTGGATGCCGCCGGTGCGCGTGTCATCTATCGATCTACCGAGCAAGGTCGTGCCGCCGTCATTCGCCACCTCGCGCAATTGTTCAAGCTGTAAGACAGGTACTATCACGTCGATATGGCCAGGTAAATTTCCTTCTTCTGCTTCGCCTCTCTCTTCAGTGAAGACTCTAGACCTTCATGCCCTCTGTTCTTCAGTCGTTCCGCCCCAGCTGCCTTATTTCTATCAACACGAGTTCTCAACGTAACTTTTGACAAGCTTCTCCGCATGAGTTCCTCTTCACGAGGTGTCAGGGACCTGTCATCTATGTGTCCTGCTGCGGTGAACGCACCGATAGCAGACATACTCGTCGAGTTGCCAAATTTCTTCTCTCTAGGATCTCTGGACTGCCTTAATTTGACGGCTTGGTTGCTTGAATTCCTGTGATCTTGTCCTGCCTTCAGTAGCGGAGATCCGACACGCGATGGATTGAGAGATGCACGTGCCTGTAGCCGAGAAACGAGCACAGGTGGGCAGTATTTGTTGCTACTCGGGTTCGACGCAACAAGCATGTCGTTCATCGACCTTGTGTTGTTGTTAGCTGCTCCTCCAGGTTGTCTGAACTTGTCTTGAAAGCGCCTGTCGTTCAGTAAAGGGTCCACCACGACACGTTGATATCGCGAGTTCCGCTCCAAAAGCTCCACGAAGCAATCGCCTGCTTGCTCTTCGTCGTCCGATAGATATGCTACCACACCAAGCAGTAAGTAAGTATTGCTTACTTACACAGAAGTCACGAAGTATCCTACCTTCGCTTTGCAATGGCACTCGTCCCATTTGAACATTCAGCACTTGATTAGGAGGAGCTCCAAACGTTGGAAAGCCAGGACTCCCACCTCGTAGTATCTCGTCCAGCGTCGATTTCCGGCGAGATCTTGGACGTCGACTGTGCTGCTCAGTCCGCATCTGCTTCTGCTGATATTTGCGTGAGACCTTACTCATGGTATCGTCGAAGAAAACAATGTAGTCACCCAACCGATCAGTAGTTGTCATCTAATGACATAACACAAGTAAGAACAGATATTCTAAAGCAGTTCAGCGTTGAGTTCATCGTACCAGATGTGCGAGGATAAAGAGCAGACGGAAGAACTCGCTTTTGCCCAGTGATGGCTCCTTCGGACTCCACTTGGTCCAACTAGCTCGCAAGATCATGGACACCGAGTTCTTGTGAAGAGTTTCGGTTTTAGCCTCCACAAGTACAAACGCGAGGTCGTAGTAGACACTACGCAGCTACATTAGATGGATGCACACGTGGTGTTAGATCTACGTTAAACATAAGCCATTTTATCTTACAATTTCCTGGTCGATCGCGTGTTTTCCATGTGCGTAGACCTTCCACCACTTGTCCAGACATTTCTCGATCGAAGGCAGTTGAACCATAAAGTTGATGTCCAATACAGTGTCGTCCAAGAAGCGTAACAAGTCTTCAATGTTCATGGAGCGAGCAAACGGGCTCTTGATGTACTTGGCGTTCGCATCCAGTTCAGCTTGAGTGATAGCGTCGGCACGTTTCGCATGGATCCGCTTCCAGTCGTCTATGGCACGCAACGAGCTCACAAAGAACGGCATCGTCTCTCTCATCGGATACACGAGCTTCTGGGTCGGCATAGCTGTCCACAAGAAGCTCAATCAGTCGATCCACACATACAGTCAGCGTCTATTTACAGCCAAATCGAGGCTCACCAGGCTCTAAACATGATCATTACATGTTCACAATTAGAGTTTTTAAGATCGGGAAGTTCTATCACTATCATAACGTTACCTGCCATGCTCAGCCTCCAAAGTCTGAGGAATTAGCTCCTCTCCCAGTACGTTGTCGAGGAACTCGAGGATTCACATTTCCTCTTCCGCCGACATTTGTAGCTGGTCGAGAGGAGTTGGGAGGTGGATTTCCAGCATAAGGACCTGGTCCATGCATCGGAGGGGGATGAAAAGCCTGAACTGGGCCACGCGGAGCATAATACCCTGACGCCGGTGCATTCATTGCAGGTCTTGGTCCGTGCATTGGCATGTTCATAGGGGGAGGCTGTCCATACCCCCTTGATGCAACTTGATTCGAGTATTGCGGTCCAGGGCCTGCCATGAATTGTTGTTGTGGTGCGTACTGCTGCACTGGCGCTCCTCGGCCTCGCCCTCTGTTGCCACGTCCACGACCTCCTCGACCTCCACGTCGTCCTCCGCGTCCTTCATTCCCTCGTCCTCTGCCTTTCCGACCATTGCCATAAGGGTCAGCACGCATCGTCTGGTCATAATGATGTTGTGGTCCTTGGTGATGAGAATTGCTTGATGCTCCTGCATTCCTTGACGTCTCAGACGGTCGTTCCATCGGCTTCAACGTGAGCAAGTTGCACTTGGGGCTTTCCACATGCACGATACAATGGTGATTATACGCGTGGTCCAATAGAGCCGACCACGGCTTGGAAGAGCGCAGCGTGTTCTCCTTGCCGATCACGTAGCACGCAAACTTCGCTCGTGTCAGCGCCACATTCATACGTCGGATATCATTCAGAAAACCAACTCCAGCTTTCGGATCAGCTCGGACCGTGGACACTAATCACATCACACACACACAGCCACATCGTTAGATATCTCCCTTCTTCCCAAAGACAGTAAATACTCCACGTACGAATAATAATGTCCTTCTCGCGTCCTTGGAAGCCATCGACAGTGTTGATCTCAACTTCTTGTTCGTAGCGCTCGCCCAGTGCATGGCGAAATCGATTCCTCAGCTCGTCCATTTGCTGACTGTACGGAGTAATCATCCCGACCTTCCCGGAGATGGCGTTCGGAGGACAAGAGTTCTTCAGCGTGAGGAACAAATTTACTGCGAGCTCCGCCTCGCCGACGTTCATGCGTGAAACTGATTTCGTTGCTTTCTCCCGACTGCTGAGTAGATTCCAGAACACCAGCGGCATGAAGGCAGGGCCAAGATTGTGATACGGTTTGGCGTATTCGTCGCCCTTGACATTGTCGCCATCTTGAAGCTTGCCGCCGTAGAAATAATTTCTCGGGAAATCCGAGATCATCGGGTGGCTACACGAGATGCAAACGAACGTTAGCCATACTGCGTCCTACGCATCACACGCTGGTATCCGTACCTTCGATACTGGGTTCGTAGCATATGCACAGGATGTTCACAGCTTTCCAGGCGCTCGAATAAGCTTCGCTCGTACAGAGATTGGCCGCTGTTGCGCGAGAAAACAGTCGCTGAGAGCTGCTGAGGGTCGCCAACCAGCACGCACTGTTTGCTTCCGAATCTAATTATCCATGAAGTTAGAAGTGTGCTTGTTAGTCAAGTGGAAAGTAATGGATCAGCATTATAACGCACTTCATCGGGATGATTGTGGACAGTTCGACAGCTTGGGCTGCTTCGTCCACTACCAGCACATCGTAGCGAGCGCTTGCATCCAGAGCAGCAACACCTGCGCTACTCAGCGTTGTGAACACGATGTGTGCTGTATCCAGGAACGACACTTCAAGCGATTGTCGTGTGGATTGTGACAGTTTCCCTCTCATCTCGCTCACAGCTTGTCGAGCGAACTCGTAGCGCTGTAACTCCAGCTTCACCTGATTAAAAAGAGCACACAAAGCGTCATTCATACCGCTCAATCAACGCACGACTCCATCCACGTACCTCTGAGAGTTTTTCCAAGCATCCATTAATCCGCTGAGCCATGGCCACATATGGATGATACCGCGAATAGTCGATTGGACCCCAATCCTTTGTCTCTTTTGTTGCATCAGGTGTTGTCGGTGGAGGAAAGCGTGGAGACTGAGGCATCATCATCGTCGGAGATGACGGGAAGTGGCGATCATCAGGCAGCTCGTTCGGCGGAGGAGGTGACAGCGGAGGTGGCGGCGGTGGTGGGGACAATGGAGGCGGCGGTGGTGGTGGGGATGAAGGCAACGAACCGTGAGGCGAGCTGATGCCAGCTTCGTGGTTCTGGATAGGTCTCAGTGTCAATGACAAGGGCTCCACCGGTGGCTGAACTTCAGTCTTAGGTTCCTGACCCGGTAGCGGCTCGTCCTGCTCAGGCGCATCATCGTCATCGTCGTCGTCGATCTGAATAGGTTCGCTAGACGATCCAGCCCCGATGTACGTGCCCTTTTCGTCCCTTAAAGGTGTTTGCAGATTTGTTTGGGGCTGCAATGTAGCAGGGAACGGCTCATCCTGCTCCTCCTGATCTTCAGTTTTGACAGGCAGCGGTTCATCTTCTTCGGAGTTGCTACCGTCGTCCAAAAACGCGTTTAAAGCCTTCCCACTAGCTTCTGCGTTGAAAGATCCTTCTTGTTCGTCCCAAGCCGGAGGTGGAGCCCCAAACGAAGCCGGAAACTCTTCGTCTTCCTCTTCTTCCGGCATTATAGCAGTAGATTCATCGCCTTCAAATACGCTATTGTTGTGTATTGTACTTGCACCTTCAGGTGACGGAGCATCAGGGGCAGGAGGCGACGCGGGCGGCGGGGGAGAGTCGGGATATGCTGGAGGCGGCGGCGGGGGTGACAGCGGCTTCTGTTCAGAAGATGAAGAAGGCACTAACTCCAATGGCGGCGGCGCTGGACGAGCCTGAGCTTCAGCCGCAGCCTGGTTCTGTCGTGCTTCAGCGTGAGCAATCTCCTCTAGCGCCTTAACAGGGTCATGCTCGATCCACGCAACAATACTCCGTAATTGATCTCGTAGCATTAGCGAGTCGCGCTCCACCTGACCGAAGACGAACATCCCGCACATTAGCTGAATGATCCACAGTAAATAGCCATGAGGTATCTGCACTTACCACCATCAGCTCATGACGCAGACGCCCAATATGACCTTCTAGAACATCCAGTGGCTGGCTGCAGATCTGGTCGACTTGATTCTCCAGACCTACGCTTTGAACATTTGCACTCTTGAGAAACAGCAAAACAACGTTAGGCCCAGTAGAATATTTCTCCTACGGGAGCAAAACGTACCAATCCTCGTCCGACGCGTACAATTTTGGGAAAATATCGTCGTCCTTCTCCATCACAGAATCCTTCCTCGATCACTTTGCTCACAATATTGTCGACTGCTGCATTCGAGGGCGCCGTCACTAAGATGTGAGGCTTTTCGTTGCCGACGTGGGCCCAGGCTTTAGCTGTCTCATTGTCCGGTCGACGCGCCACGTCCAATACCGCATTATAATACCGGTTATACTCGCGCAAATGCAGCGAGTTCAGCAGCCCTTTCAGTGTGGTGGTCTTGCCGGTACCTGGGGGTCCCTTAATCAGCGTGAACCCCTCCGAAGTGGCTGCTGCAGTGATTGCTTCTCGCTGGGAGTCATTGAACGTTCTCGAGAGCCACTGGACATACTTCAGACCCAGCGAGTCAAGCTGCATTGTCCCTTGTTTGTGCTCTCCAGACAGCAGCAAAGGCAATAGTCCGTAATGACTGCAGTCACACAGTGCTCGGAACTCACGGACGCTGGTGATAAGGTTGTTGAGCTTGAAGAGGAAGATGTGTTCCTCCTTCTCCAACGCCCCCAGTCCCGATCTCAATATCGTCATCGTCAAACCCTCTTTGGACGCTCTCTGGGTCGCCACAATCGCCAAAAAACCAACCGGAGACGTCTCCTGTGCCGCGTCTCCATTTGCTTCCATCTTCACACCTTTAGACGACATCAGAGCCTTACGAAAGTAGTCTTGGTCGGTTGTAATCAGCACCAAATCATTCATAAACACGTCGTTAAGATGATCCCAGCCACTCTTGCGTCGCATCCCCGGGATGTTCTGTTTCTTCGGATCAACTCGAATCTTGCAGCTCTTGGAAATAAACGTCGCCCCAAAGCCCTTGATAGTCACAGGAATGGGGTTGGGTTGGTCTGTCGTCACTGCATTGATCGTCTGAGCCTGCACTTCCTCCAGCGCCAGAGGTTTCCAGACCGAGAAATAATGTTCATAGGAGCGAAACTTGCTCGGAACCTTCTCGACTTCTATCTCCACCTCGCCTTCCTCCGACCCGTCATTCGCTGTATTGAGCGCGTGACTGCCCTGTGCTTCTCTTTTCAATGCCTCGTAAAATTTCCACTCCAAAATCTCGTCGAAAAAGTTGTCCAACGTGTGAGTCGACGGCACGCCGCTATACGAGACCGTTGCCTGCCTTCGCTCAGCATTTACTTGCATATTGGCGCGTTTCTGCTGCTTCATAGGCCGTCTATGAGCGTCAGACGCTTCGTCCTTCACTAGCAACGACGTATTTCCATTCCGCTTGGTTTCTTTCTTGGCTGCAGCTGCCACTTTCTTCACTGCCTGCGCTGCTGTCTGCTTGGGCTTAGCAGGAGGAGGCGGTGGTGGCGTTTCCAGCATTTTGGTCGAGCGTTTGACCTTCTTCATCTTCATCTTGGCTCGCCCAGGCTTCTTGCCTTGGTCCGAGTCGTCGCTATCGATGACTTTCCTCTTATTGACGCGGACGCGGCGCTTCGCCATCTCTTCCTCGGACGACGCAGAGTCCGACAGCTCTTCAGCTTGTTCACTAGCGTCTCCTTTCTCTCCTGCAGCGGGTTTCCACTCGTCCTCCGACTCGTCATCGCCCTACGGCCAGAGTATGCAAATGACCAGTCAGAACGAGGTGTTTTTCTAGATGTTCTTACATCTACTGTGGGTCTTTTAAGGGTCTATCTAGCTTAAGGAAGCTAATGTGCTTAAGAACGGACCTGACGCACGCGTTGCGCGTGTTGTGCGATCAATTTGGCCATCCGCGGGGCGCGGGTGCCCGACACGGCTTCTAAACGCGTGGAGCGCCGCATCTTGTACGGAATTAGGCAAAAGAACAGCTACAGTCTCAACTGTCTATACAAAGCTCTCGCGCGTCCCACAGAGCACCAAATTACACCGGATTTGCGCAAGAGGAAGGACACGGATCTCTTCTTTCCCACTACGCGCTTTTCGCAGGCGGAAAGGTCTGCTGCTTCTTGGAGGGCGGCGCGTGCGGACTCGGCAAATGAGCAAATGACCAGACGGAGTGCGCACTCGTTGGATAGATGTAACGCGAAGGTCGTCTGAACGTGATGAAAGTTCAAGCAACATATAGATCAAAAGTCACTTCAAATTGGGCAAAAATACACTTTACAGTCGCTTTTAGTAGCGAATGAGAGATCAACGTGACTGTCTCCGCACGCTGATCGCGGGTCCGTTGCCATTGCTGACTTCGACGCCGTTGCCGTTCGGGACTGGCATGCGGCCGTTCATCTTCTGGCTCACCTTTTCCTGCTTGATGTTGCGCAAGTAGTTAGGAGACTTGAGGAACTTGTTGGGCGTGCGAGCACCTGTGACCCACGGATGTGCCAGCGCCTGCTCTGCCGTGAATCGGTTGGTCGAGTCCACCTCTGTCAGAGCGCAGTTTATGCAGGTGAGAATGCCTGCGAGTGTACAGCCATTGATGAAAGAGCTCATGTGCCTACCTAGCAGATTGCGAAGGAGATCTTTTGCACTCTCGGACAAGCCGCTGGCCCAGCGTGGAAAGCGAAGACCAAACTTTGCCTGCTCAAACAAAAGTGGGGTAAGTAAGCGATCAGATTTAATACCTTTCGATTATTGCCACCTACTCGAGCAGCCTTTTCGTTGGCGATCTTGCCCCCGTCATCGTCGAAAGGCAGACAGCCGCAGAGCAAGACGTACACGATGATCCCAAGCGCCCACATGTCCACGGACATGGAATATGCTTGGCGCTGCAGCATCTCCGGCGCGAGATAGCCTCTAGTTCCTAAAAACGAGGCCGTTTTGTCGTCTGCGTCCAGCAGCTTCGCCAGTCCGAAGTCGATCATCTTCACGGAGGCTCCACGAGACTTGCTCGTCAGCATCAGATTTTCTGTACCAAGGAAAACAAGAGTGACGTTAATACGTTGAAGTTGCAACGGTGAGTGAGCCATAGTACGTACCAGGTTTAAGGTCGCGGTGAATAATTCCGCGTGCGTGTAAGTACGCAACGGCTGACGTGATTTGGCGGACAATGGTGCTCGCTTCCACCTCCGACAACGTCCCCCTATCGACGACATAATCAAACAGCTCGCCACCACTCATATACTCTGTCACCTGCAATTATACATTCATAGTATTAGCTACTGTGTTATACATTCGTTTTTGCGTAATTCGCACCATGCAGATCTTCGAGTCAGACAGGAATACGTCTTCAATGTGAATGATGTTCGGGTGCTTGAGCGACTGCAGCACTTGAATCTCAACCTTATTCACCATCAAAAAGCGTCAGCAATCCGTTCAAAGCAGCACGCAGCCGTCAAACGTCACTACCATCTCCTCGCATGTGACTCACTTGAAATTGCTCCATCACAACGTTGTGCTCACGCTCAACAGCGCGGCGATCAATGATCTTGCAGGCTCGCACAGTTCCTGTGCGTCGTTCGTGGCACTTGTACACGACTGAGGTGCCTCCGTGCCCTGTTAAAATCCACACGAGATTATCAGAAAACTGCGTACCATACGCTCTTCCCTTTCGCAGCCTGAAAGAATTACCAATCTCATCCAACATCTCGTACTTGGATTCCATGCTCCCGCTACTGTACGAGGGACCCTGTAGCTTAATCGGCTAGGTAGTGCAGTGGCATTAGACACACAGCTCGCTCGTCAGCAACAAAGCTACTACCATAATACAGACTGTACGGGTCTTGGTACCTGTGGGGCTGACGTCACCGGCCGTGACCCGACGACGAGCATTTCCCGGTCATGCTTGAAGCCGTTGGGTCGCCTTTTACCGAGGTGCAGTTCGTCCCGACCTTTCACACCACAGCACCACGACTGCGCAGCGCCCATCGAATCTCGCTGTGTGCCTGGAACTCCCCGCCAACCGCCAATTGAACCCGCGTCGGCAGATTCCGTTATGCGAGTGATCTGCCCAGAGATCTCTTCAAGACCTAAATGATCGATCAGATTTGACAGGAATGTGCACTTCCTTTTTTTTCGAGCGCAATGAAATCTTCAAAACGTATTTTTAAAAAAAAAAAAAATCTTGAAAGACGTTTCTGCCGCCCATCTTGAGCACTTTTGGCAGCATCGGTATTCCAATGTGTAAACCCCATTCTTGTTTGGTGCCGAGGGTGATCAACCAACAGGTCCGGCGGACCTGCTACGCTACGCTGTAGGTCACCTACTAGGTGTGCACCGGTCCTTTCAAGTTAAACGCAGCGTGATTCACTGTGGGCTTACACAGTCGATCGACTGTCGGAAGTCCATGTGTAACACATTGTCCTCTATCGAATTCTACTTTGTATCTACTACACGAACGACGGGCATCAAGAGTCATTGTTTGCCACTGGCGATTGCCTTACATTGAGTACGATACACGAGTCAGCATTCAGAGTGATGGTCCTTCAATGTTGCTTCAACCACACATGGCTACATCCCATGCAACTCTTCACAGCACAGATCGATCTACCATGGCTGACGACGAGGTGGCGACGCTCAAACGCGAACTGGAGACTCTAAAGCTGCAGCTGGAGAAGGAACGTAAGAAGAACGCTGCTGAACAGGACGACAGCAGAAGTGATACCAAGCAGGAGCGAAAACCCGAGCAAGGAGCAACTCCGGAGGGCACTAAGTCGCAGCGACGAGGTGGCGACAAGAAGGCTGCCCCATCCTCAAAGGAACCGCGCATCTACGTGCAACACGCTGCAGTAGGATCTCGGCGTGGCAAGTGGTGGCTCCGCGGACGCCAAGTGCTCTCGCGAACTATAGCGGATGAAGACGGCGCAGTGACTCTTAAAGTGCGGGAAACCTGGGTCTGGAGCGGCCGGACCGTGATCCTCGACAAGATCGTGCGACTAGACGAAGAGACGCAGGAAGACAAGCGGGCAGTGGGGGTGGAGAAAGATAAACCAGAAATCGCGAAGGAGGAGCCCAACAACAAGAACAAAGTGCCATTTGAAGCTACTCCCTCTTCAGTGCAGCCATCCAAAGAGGCAGAAACAAGCGCGGAAGCAGTAGTAGATTCAAAGGCTGTGGTGACAGCGACCAAAGCTAACGACGAAGTGCGCAAAAGCTCGGCACCAGCTCATGGTGATGCCAGATAGTAGATTGTAGTGACCCGATATATAGGGTGGATGTCCCCCTAGTGGGATTGAATTCAAATCAGAGTCCGAACAGTTTTTTTGTACGATTTCTGCTTTGAATCACGAATAAAACCTGGAGTAAATTCGGTGACAGCACCATAATTGCATTCCGACGGGATTCTTAGCGTCGCATGATGACTGTCTAATAGACAGTGTCTAAACTGATGACTGCTTGTGTCCATCTCGCAAAGACGACGCTTCAACCATGATATGCGTGTCTGACCGATCACAAAGTGCCTGATGCAGTGAAATGCTCATTCTCAATTTTTCTTCCTCAACAACAAGCACCCACACGAATGGAGCCGATGCGACGACCCGGTGAAGCGCCCTCAGTCTACGAGAACTGGACAATTGATGAGACTGTGTTGCTCGGAGTACGGTCGTGATAAATGCTACGGGGGGTTATAGCTAACGACTTAAGTTGCTTGAAATACAGGAATCCATCATCGAAACGATCATGTTCGGATTGACTTTGCAGTGGAACATCAAGAGCGTGAGGGACTTCGTCAAAGCGGCCAACTCGAGTACGATTTCCGATGAGGAGCGCCCGGTGTGGGTATCTCAATCTCGAGGTCAGATCACTGAGCAAGTGTTCAAGAGCGACGTTATGGCTTGTCTAGCCGTGGTTGCTGGTGGACTAGCTCAAGAGAATGATCTGGCGCCGAACACGATCTGGCAACACATGAATATTGTCAAACGTCTCGGCCAAATCGAAACCGATCCGTTTGTCCAGTCATGCATGAGCCAGCTCGATCTCGATACCTACCTCGCTGTTGTCTTCTTACGCCACGAACCAGGCTTTGATATTCAACCAATGCGCTCTGATCCTCCAATACCACCAAACCGACAGGTTTTTTATTAAGAAGACCCATTATAATTGCAAAAGTTAGGATGTCAATGAATTATATTCCTCTTTTAAGCAACGGTGCTTTGTTTACCACTCGGAGACTGTGTAGTCCTTTAAGAACTGACTAAGTAGCGGTTTCTTAGTCCTACCTTCTTGATACAGAGAGAAAATTGGGTCGAGGACACGAGCGGCAGCGTTGATCTATGTTGGGGGTGTCAGGCTGAGGTCGGAAAATACAATTCTGTACTGTATTGATGGCAACAGGTAGCCCTCTTATTTTTCCGGACGGAGAAAGTATGGGGTTTTGAGAATTAATCTTGCTGACCTACCAGTGGAAGGCTACCACAGCGACTTTTAATAATAAGGAGCTTGGCGTGGCTGGGCTTGATATTGTCCCAATTAATTTAATTTACAGCTATTTTTATTATTTGAAGTGCTCATACACGTATTGGAATCTTTATTACGTCAAAACTTGTCTAAGCCATGTCCGAAAATATTATTAATAGCGGCTCCCTTAGGCCCTGGTTCAGGTAGAGAACTGTGTTCTGTGCTTCAGAATGGGTTAGGGCTTTCTGCTTGCCTTATTTTGTGCTTGCAGTTTTGATAATCTGTGCTGTGGTTGTCCAAGTAAATTCTGCCTTCTTGGCAGCTATTGACTGCGTCATTTATCAATATCCCGCCAGAAGTACACTATAATGTCGAGCAGCCGTGTGTGCTATCTACTGATGTAGGAGGAACAGCATCATAGGCGGACCTCACCAACCACTGCTTGAACCTAAGTGCTATATCTCGTGTGCCGCGCGACCCCTGTCGCTGCCTAGCGCAATGCACAGGCGCGAGCTTCTCGACCTTCCGGACTGGAATCCACGCGACCAGTCTTGCAGGGTAAAAACTGCCTTTCATTTCCCTAGCACAATTGTTCTCTCGCTAGAACACCTCTGGCTGGTGCTCTGAAAAACTGCATCCGGGAACACGAACGAGCAAAACATATGCAGGAGCGCTGTAACTTTTTAGCCAATCAATTTGCTTAAAATATTTGGCACAGAACGCGTTCTTCACTTGAACAAGGGCCTTACAAATTCAAGTCATTAAAGACTACCGTTGTACTTCGGCTAAGTACGCTCATACAATTGTTGTTGTTGTTGGCAGCCACTACTGAACCGAGTCAAAGTCGAGTTACGCGTTATCAACACCATTCGATAGGCGATAGCAAGGTTTACGTCTCTACAAGTTTTCACGCCACCCATTTTATAAAGGCGGCGTAGCGAAGACTTTTTAATTTCCAATTTGGCATCACAATCTTTGCGTCATCATATCTTTGCGGGGCGTTTTGATTCAAACTTCGACCAGAAACTTCACCAAAATCCAAATAGCAATTTAGATCAATCAGCTGTCACTTTACCCCATTCCAATTGTTATTCTGACCGCTGTTTACGCTTATATTTTCGGGCAGAGTAGCAGTCTTGCCCTAATTTTCTTAGCGTACATTGTTTCTACAGTATATAAGTCGTGGCCATCTTCGAATTCTGAAGCTTCATCTCCTGAGTCCGTGTTACCCTGAAGAGCCTCCAAGAAAAGCTGGCACCAGGGCAATTCAGCTGCTTCCTTCTCCAGTTCCTTACATGCCCCCCCCCCCCCCCCCCCCACGACAAGCACTTTTGTCACACCTTACGCTGTCCAGGAAGGTATAACAGAACTTGATTTTAGCATGGTTCAGATGCGCAAATTATTGAACCCGTCTCAACCTGTACAGAATCACTACGTTGGTTAAATAAATTACTTTATTTGAAATCTAATAGGTCACCTGGCGAGTTGCGCGGTACATAACCAATTATGCTATCTTTGGCAAAGTAAAAACAATTTACTCAAACCGAGTAGTAACCCATCGCACACAAAGACGTTTTCAGAAGATCATGTTAATCAGGAAAAACATACATTTTGGACATGTTACCAAGGCTGTCGCTAGGGCTTTTACAACAACTTAAGTACACTGTTTTATGCTAAAAAAAAGTCTATATGAAGCTTCGACCAGTTTCGATATCGTTTTACCTGTTCAAAACTCGTCCGAGTACTGAGTCAGCGAGTCCTCACTTGCGTCTTCTTCTCCGCCGAGATCGTTAAGCGATGTTATCAGACGACGCTTCTTCTTCGCACGGTATTTGGCCTGTTGTAGTCGCCTCTTTTCTTTAATACTCATGCCAAGTTGAATCAGTCTGTGCTGGGACTGCCGATACCAGTCGCCCATTTCGTCTCGAAGAGGGCTTTTCGCGATGTGGCAGTTTGTGAGAGCAACACACATTCGAAAAACGTCGCCATATAGATCCTCGCTCCAGCGAAACTTGTCCGCAGAAACGCGCCATAACATGTTCAGCCGACCAAAATAATTTTCCACGATAACCCGGTCACTAGAAATTCTGTCGTTGTTCACAAGCTCCGGACGAGTCAAGTTTCTTCCTTTTTGGGGGTGAATGCATCGCAGATATTGTGCTGTACCTTGGTATCCTTTGTCGGCGAGTATGGCCCACTGATCAGAAAACCTTTCGATCAACGGACCCTCGTCTTCGAGTTGGCTATCCCCTGGCAGCTTTAGCATTCTCCCAATGTGAAATGACTTGTTTTCTTTGAACATCGACACATCCTGCGTTGCGCCTTTGGCGTGATCAGAGCAGTTGATCGCGTACCCATGGCTGTTAACCGACACCTCCACCTTCAGGCCATACAAATGATGTTTGCCACTGTAATATTTGCCGTTTTCCTGGATAGAACCTCCTGGACGCCAGCTTTGCTGGAATGTGGCGTCCACGGCGTACAAGGCGCAAGGGAAGTTCTTAAACGTATGCCGAGACGTTACAGCAGAGCGCATTGTGGCGAGGTCAGCTTGTGCCTCAACTTGATCCACATACAGTTTAGGTGACAAAAGCCGTATGAACTTAGTTACAGTGTCGGTAAACGTAGCAGTCGGAATTCAGAAGTTCTTGCTGAGGGTTTCCCACGTCCCTCCAGCATGCAACGTGACCAGGGTCATGAAGAAGGCGTCCTTTCCGCTGATTTTAGAGCGTCTACCTCTTCCGACGTTGTAGTTGACTACAACGTAGTCTCTCACCGACAACCAAAGCTCGTTGAACTCTCTCAAAGTAAACGTTGTCATCTCTTTAATGCCAGAAGATCCACCAATGTCACGAAATTCATCGAGGAATGGAGTGTCAGTTGACTCGTTGTCAACGTCGTGCAGTACTGTTGTAGGGAAGCGGCTCAGCTCTTGTTCACGTCGAAGCTGGTCCTCACTAAATTGTGAGAGTACATTCTCTACATGCTGACGTACTTGTTGCTGAGAGCGAACTCCCCGCCAAGGTCTTTGAAGTGTTGTATCTGAAGCACTTGATGCAGTTGACGTTCGACGCGACATTGTCCGAGTTAGACTTGGTCTTGTATGTGGGCTTGGAAAAGAGTTAGTAAATCGGCAAATGAGCCACTTTCTCAACGGGTGACTTTATTCCACGGGAGAGACTGTGTTATTCCTGTAGATCCTGCCCACCGAAGAAAACACCATCCGTTCAGAGTACAACATGTTATTCCTGATGTTGACAATATTCTGTCATATGACGGGTACCCCAGCGGGTCGAACATTGTTCCCAGTAAATCATCTACTCTTTTAGAAGTTGCTAGCCAACTATCCAAGCGTTTTAATAGGACAATTATGAGTAGTTCGTGCAATTGTACGGGCCATATGATTCGAGATTTTTGGAAAAAATAACTGGCCTCAACCGCCACACGATCGATGAACCCCCATAGCAAGATGGTATTCAAGCAGGTGTGGAAGCTTCTGCGCTCGGAAAAATGGACGTATGTCCGTGCTCAAGGGCTCGATGCTGGACATGCGTATATACATCACTCTATCTCAATAGTGTGTGGCTGTTATCGCTAACAGCGTTGTGTGTGTGTGTAACGGGCCAGATATTTACTCCGCTACTTGCTTACACTATAGTGTTGAGGAAGCTCGCAAAAGGACGACTAAGTCTTAGGTTTTAGGAAAAATCAACTCTGACTTTATTTTAGGATTAAGGCCACAGTCCTGGCCACTCAAATACACGTCAAAGTTCAATTGGCTTATAATGGGTCTGGCTACCAATATATCAACCAATGGCATGACAGCATTTTAGCACACGCTAGTCGTGTGCCGATGCACCTACTTATGTAAGAAAATCTACCTACTTATGTAATGGAGGGGCCCATTACATTACCCCCCATTTAAAGTTGCACTTACGCAGCATAAGCAGCGGGCGAAGAACAAATCAATCTGCGTGAGGATGGCGAACGGGGACTTGGCTAACGAGCGGAGCGAAACGGGGACGGAGGTATCTCCTGCGAAGCGCAAAAGCGACACAGCTCAACTTGCGGAGAGCTTGACAAACAACACGATGGTTCAGCAACGGACGGGAACACCGACGACGGCGACGTCATCGACAGCAAGAACGACAGCAGCGGCACGTGGCACGCGCGTGGTGGACGACCAGCTCCGGGCATGGGCTCTCTACGATATATCCGGAGTGCGGGCTCCAAACACACTGGACACGATGAAAAATCACTTCCGGCGCTTCCGCGGACTGCGGCAAAAGCCTGTTGAGGGTGTCACATATGGTGTGTTGCAGTACTTGACCGGACCGCGTCCGACTGTTGAGGAGTGGGGAAGTCACATCGCCGAGTATCTGCTCGGTGAACAAGAACACGGATGGTTCGAGAAGTATCGCCGCTCGCTGACCGAGAACGTGCGCGCCGTTTGTCGCGCCGGCTCGCGCCGACGCTCTTCACGCAAAGATTCTTGGCATCGGACTCGGTCTCATTCGCGTGAGCGCTCACGTCGTCGGTCTCGATCACGTTCGTGTGGTCGCTCAAATTGCAGATCTCGGTCTCGTTCACGTGGTCAATCGAGTCGTTCTCCTCCTTCGTGGCATGCGTCACAGGATGGTTCACAGCGAGCTTAGACTCATACGCCTGGACAACATTCGGGACGTCGCGAAGGAGATTGGCACGAGGCTCCCACGTATCCTCGTCGGGAGGAAATCCGAGCCATCGTACCCGATAGGGACGGTCGGCCGGAACATCGTGGACGAGCCCACGATGACGCCTGGGAGCGCGAAGTGGTTCTTCGTAGACAACAATGTGCTCAATAATCCAGCGGGTATCTCCGGCAGCGTCAGCAACAGAAGGAGGGCCATCGCGTCGATAACACTCACGTTATGGCTGCTTAGAACGAGAACGACTTCTTAACCCGCTACTGGGATGCCTAGCAGGAGTTGGATGAGGCTCTCGATCGGACTGCCCGGGCCACCGGGGAGAGTGCGCAGCTGCGTCAGTCGAACCGAGAGATCCTTGCTCGGTTGCAGATGCTGGAGAGGTCGGTTCACGGACGTTTACAGACGTGGACACAGCCTCGAGATCCGACTCCTGGTGCAGATGGATCGATGGCTCGCCGCGCCCGTCGAGAAGATCGCTCGACGCATGCTCCGGCTCAGGGGGCTGAGACGACTCTGGAATCGTAGCGGAGTGATATTGCTTGAGTCTTCCGACGTAAAACGACAGATGCAGACGTAGTGACGTAGAAATGCCCAGAGTGTAAGCGTCCCCAATGACCTTGATTTCCGTTAGCGGCCCAATAAAGCGCGGCGCAAGTTTGTTCGCGCCAAGGTTGGTAACCGCAGCGTTTTTGATACCTTCGGGCGACAGGAGCACTCGTTCGCCTGTCGTAAACGTGGCCTTGTTCTTGCGATCAGTCCTGTCAGCGTTATCCTTCTGATTGTCCACTGCGTCCTGCAGTGCGTCTCGAACATAGCGGGTGACCGCTTGGCGCTGTAATACGAAGTCGGAGACGACTGCGGAGTCGATTGATCGAGCCACATGCTTCGGCGCGTAGTTAGCCGGCGCAAGTGGGCTCGATGCGGAGCGTGTCACTGCGTTGACCGACGTGGGGACTGGGGATACACTCGAGATACCATTAGCAACCGGTGCATGTACCGGTTGACCCAGTACCGGTGTTGCCGCCGGAGACGTCGGAGCTGGAGTGGACGGCCTGTCAGTAGCTTCTTCCCCACCCAGAGTGGAGACACACGGCGCTGTGGGATGGCCCACGGCGAGGAGAACAGGGACACGCGGGTGTCGCGCAATGTTAATGAAGAAGGGCGTCAGTCCAGTCGACGCGTGTACCGCGTTTTCAGCGTGAACTCGGCCAGAGGCAGAAACGAGCTCCAACTGGAGAACGACGTCGCGTAGCTTCGAAGGACGCGATTTACGCGCTCCGTCGGGCCGTCCGTTTTCGGATGGGCTGCCGTGGACATCAACAGCTTCGAGCCCAGTAACTCGAAGAGCTTTGACCAGAAGGCCGACGTGAAGCGCGGGTCGCGGTCGGAGACGATGGATAAGGGAAGGCCACGATGGCGAAAGACCGCATTGATAAAGTGCACCGCGGTATCTGCCGTCAGGTCCAAGCTATCGATGACTTTTTCGAGAGCCACCGCAAGGCGGGTCATGTGCGTGAGAGCACATCGCCGTACTCCAGTCCGACCTTTTGAGCGAAAAAAAAGTCACAGATGGGTGGCGCATCGTCCATGCATTCAACAAGCTGAACGACGCTACCATTCCTGTCCAGACGCCGATTCCTCGGAAGGACATGGTGCTCGACGCAATGTCGGGTAGTGAGGTCTTCAGCGCCATCGACTTGACCGATGGGCTCTAACAAATTCTCATGAGGCTGAGCGACATACCGCTCATAGCGGTAAGCACTTCCGGTGGTATGCTCTGGGAGTAGTTCATTATGCCACAAGGCTTGAAGAATGCCCCCGCCACGTTCAATCACATGGTATCTCATGTGCTGCGCCCGCTCCGCGATTTCGCATCGAGTTACCTCGACGATATCTTCGTACACAGTCGCGCTGAAAGATGCCTCAGCGCGCTCGAAGTCCACTTGAAACATCTGAGGCAAGTCTTAAAAGTGATGCGCGAAAACATGCTGTACGCAAACTTGAAGAAGTGCATATTCTGTGCGCCGGAGATTCCGGTGCTTGGCTGCTTTCTGAGCAAGAACGGCGTCCGTGCCGACCCCGAGAAAGTGGCGTCGATTTGAGCGTGGCCTACGCCACATAATTCCACTGAAGTGCGTCAGTGGCTGGGTCTCGCAAATGATCTCCACAAGTACACGAAGAATTACGCCGGATTGATCCAGCCGCGCTCTTCATTGTTGAAGAAGGATATGTCGAGGTCGTGGACTTCCGCACACCAAACCGCCTTCGATTCGGTGAAGAAGCGTCTCGCTGAGGCACCAATCCTCGCGCTCCCGGATGACTCGAAGCCTTTTCACGTTCTTTGCAACGCGAGCGATTTTGCCATTGCCGGTGCGCTGATGCATTTCGATGATGAAGGCCGCGAGCGCGTCGTAAGCTACCAGTCCAGACAGATGTAGCTGGCGGAGCGCAACTACCCTGTCCACGACAAGGAGATCCTTGCGATGCGCTACGCTCTGATCAAGTTCAGAGTGTACTTGTTGGGTGAGGATACCTTCGCGATGTACACCGACCATGCATCGCTGAGGACAGCGATGAAGAGTCCTCATTTCTTCCAGCGGATGGCCCGCTGGCTTTCATTCTTCTCTGAGTACAACTTCGTGGTCCATTACAAGCCCGATAAGAACAGCATTCTTGCCGACGCTTTGTCTCGGCGTCCCGACTACGAGCATTGGGTCGACAAGCTTCGCTCGATGAAGGCGATGTGCCACATGCGAGGCGTCAGGAGTCAACCGGATGAGCGTCTTCCCAGTTACACCACCTCGCGACGAAATCCGAGCTGCTTACGAGCATGACTCGACGTACACCAGATTCTGGAGCATCTCCTCTCTCCCAGCGTCGACACACTGGGAGCCCTTTCCCGCTCTGTACGAAACCTTATTCACCGATATCGTCTCGAAGATGAGCTGCTGACGTACAGCATCGACAACTTCGATGCCCCACGTGTCGTTGTCCCTAACGACCCCGATCTGCGCTCACGGATTATCCATGAGTTTTATGGTACCCCGCTGGATGCTCATCTCGGTCGCGAGAAGACGTTAGCCGCTGTATCACGCGACTTTTATTGACGTCATCTGTGTAAAGTCTCGCGGGAGCGGCCACTGCCGCGTCACACAATACTTCGAGCCGGGCACGAGATCGATCTCGTGGCGAAATCCTTGGTCAGCTGGTAGCTAAGCTGGGATCTAATCCTGAAAGACATCTTCATATTCGCGGGCGGACTTGTAGACTGGGCTGCCGGATTCGCTTAGTGCTTCCCAAGATTGCGCTGCGAAGCGCTCCGCACGGGCCGACTTCGGCTCGGCGCTCTTTGGGCGCGAGGGAGCGTCATCGTCTCTGACTGCGTTCACTTCGAGCGACGCCGAATCGGCGTCGGTGATCCGACAGACCTGTTCGATTTTATCGTCCTTAAGGCCGCGAAGGAAGTTCTTCCAGGAGAGACCTGGAAGTCGAGTGATCGACTGCGCCTCTCGAGGAAAGTTTGCAAGCTCGAGCGTTCGGCGGCGACCGGAGGTACCTTTCACATACTCAAGCACGCAGACCGACTCCGTCAGTGAGCGGTCACTTGGTACGGGCTCTCGGCGAGGTTTCAGCCGACGCCGCTTCGACTTCTTCTTTTGCCGCCTCGAGTGCAAACCTGAGGATGATGAGTCACTCTCGCTGGACGAGATCTCACCCTTCTCTAGCGGGAGCCCTTGCTCGACCGCGGTAGTGTTCAGCGGAGAGCCAACGGCTCGACCACCGGCTCAATTGACGGGAGCCCCTGCTCGGCCGCCAGTTGGTCTTCATCCCCGCGTCACAGCGAGGATGCGTCAGCTAACAGCACTGCGCAAGCCGTGCAAAGAGGGCCATCGCTCACTCTGTGCACAACGTGCGTCGTGGATGACCGGCCCACGACGGTGACGTAAGGCTAATCCTTCTGGGCGACAAGGAGGTGCGTGAACACCTCGATCACGTCATAATTACTGCGACGCTTGACCGACCGGGCCAACCAGTCAATCTCTGGATGATAGCGTGTCAACCACGGCACACCCAGGATGCAGTAAAACGCGTAATTTATCTTAATGACGAGGGAGTCGTCATTGCTTCGGAAGCCGTCAAACATGTACGGAAGTGTAATCTCGCGCCGCGCAACGCGGCGTGATTTCCCATCGGCCAACTTGACAGCGACCTCCCCTCTACCTTTGCGGACAGTGATGTCCGACGGGAGTACCGACAAGCACGACGCGCAGAAGAAGCTGTTGGTCGCTCCTGAATCAAGGAGTGCTTGCAGTGGTCGCCAGGCGCCGGCGACATGAAGACCGACAATGGTCAATCTTGAGTCGCTCGGCGTGGTGGTGGAATGAAAGTGTGCATGTAGCATAGGAGGACTAGGAGGTTGGGTTGCCACCGAGGGACCCGGACCGCAGCGGCAAGGGCTCATCTTCGAACTCGAACCGTAGTCATCCGCCCAAACTCACTCCGATGGCCTCAGGAAGAAGAAGCTTTTACCCCGAGCTACTTCGTCGTTGTATTCCCTATCTACTCTGCCTCGATCCTCTAGCTGAGCGCACTGGGGATATAATCTGGTTTTGACAGACACATGGCGGTACTTCCGCATTCAACCCAAGGAAGTGGGGCTCTATGAACATTGCTGATCGGCCAAGTGGGGATACACAACTCAGGAGGCAATTGATCGTGGGAACCAGGCGGTTCGGGAGGCTACAACAGGCCGAGGCTCTCCCGAGGTGGGGCTCAATCCCATGCTCTTCGTCGCTATTGCGGGACTTCCACACAATCGAAGGCTGCTCAATCAACTTGAACACGACTATCGGAAACTTCGGCTTGATCAACGCATGTCTGGAGGTGAACAGAAGTCTTCGAGCGCTTGACAGTTGTGGTTGTTCAAAGTGGATGGGAGGGATAGTCGGCGAAATGAATAATGGTCTACTAACTGGAGGCACCAACCTAGTTTGTCCTTCGGAGTGATCTTGATTGCACAATATATGCGGTGCTGAAGATGCGATGACCTTGCCGAATAGTATTGGCTATTTCCAATGTTGAAGACTTTCCGCCGTTGCCACAACAAGTTCTGTACCAGCCAATTTCCAGCTTAGAACGACCCATTTTAGATGACACAGTATCTTGCGAGAGAATGTTTTGTTGCACTAGCTGTTTCGATGTTCCTGGCGTCAACAATGTGCGGATCCGTAGAACTCCAGTACATTATAATAAGAGTTCCGGTAAAGGAATACAGATTGCCTGGGTCATCGTCGGGTTCTTGAGCGGGTACACTTTTTCGAGCGCAGAAGGCGCCACACTTCTTTGAACACCATTTCGCGTTACCGGCCTCTTTGATTGTGTGCGCTGTGCCAAGATTTTCCAATTTTTGATTTCACGTGGACTCGTACAACTACACGATGCGATCAATATTGACCAATAACAAGATAAATTTGATCAATACAGGCAGGTCATTTAATCGGATGTGACGGGTTTGCGGATTTGGTCTTTACTATAATTAAGTCGTCTCGATATTAGGATGTTTACCTTGCAATGATTGATTCTTAGACGGAATTCGTCGGACATTCTGCAAGCATAAACTTAACTTTACAGAGCTAGATGCGTCTCAAAGTACAGATAAATATTAAGTTTCTATTGCACTAAGTCGCTTTGTGCTTCTTACGCAGCAGTTTACCAACGGTAGACCAACTCAGTTGACCACAGCGTCGCTTCCGCGAATGAGCAGTAGTCTGGTCGACTGAAATGCTATCTACACAGTCGAGGAAGACTTGCGTAGCTTCTTCGATGGTCTATTAATTTTTTTGTGTGTCCTTCGAGGCAGCATCTTTCTCAATATGTATCATTACATACCGGAGCTCGCTCAGTCGCTTTTGCAGCTTACGACTCGGCATATCTCTTCCTTCAAGCAAGCGAAATGGAGGCAGCTGTTTCGATTTATCTCCAAAGCAACCAAGCATGGCAAACAGAACAGTCAGGAATTTGAAAGTGTTTGGCAACGCGACGAAACTTTCCACCCCAAAAGTGAGCAAGTGTACGCTCAAAGTCTGTGTCAACTGTGTCGGTACGAGGTTCTGGTGGTGCTTTTAGCCTCTGTATGAGATCTTCAATGCCACAATCTTGTAGACACTTCGTAATTGCATCATTCAAACCGTCAGTGGTTACAGAGCCCGCTCCAATTGCCCGCTTTTCCAGCTCAGTAATAATATCTTTTATTGTATCCATTCTTGTTGCCTCAATTTTGGAGAGAGCAGCGACCAGGCTCTCTTTTAACTACTTCATATCACACAAATTCGACTCATATGGTGGCACATCAGTTGGACGGATGCAGGTGTCTGAGCTTCCATCGCCGGTAGTCGCATAGTAAGAGACGAAGGAAGATCCGCGTCTATAAAGAGAGGCGTCAGGAAAACTGGGTGTTTGGGTGATCGAGCTCGTGCCAGGTAGCAATGATGAAGGATTAGGGAGGCTAAACAATACTCCGCTATGAACTTCAACCTTTGCGGTAGTCCTGGGAACATCATGCGAACCCCACGTTGGACAGTTTCGTCGCTTTCACTGAAGTGGGGCGGTAACGTAGAAAACTTGTGGCTCTCCGTGGGCAAGCCGGTCACTGTCCGTCCTACGTGCATGTCCCGGCAGCTTCGTAGCGTAAATAAGTATTCTGGACACCACCAAATGTCCAGCCAGCTCTCAGATGAACTGCCGTCGATGACGAACACGCCGTCGAGCCCGAAAAGCAAAATGTAGCGGAACCTTTCCGCATGGAGTGCGTACCCAGCTCACTGGGATTTAGACCCTGTCGTCTTAGCTCGGCTGCAACTTCTTCTTCGGATAATAAGCATTGCCAGCACTTCCGAAATCGTTCATACTGGCTGCTACCAGGGAATAAGAGGCCACTTGAATCAAATGTTGTAGACGCCCAATAGAGACCCAGAGCAACAATGGAGCAAATAGAGGGCTGCAAGGGATTGGCATAGACATGCTGAGGATCCCGTGGACGGACGCCACCTTGGTCGTTTTTCATGTGGGCGAAATAAATCTGAAGTGCATCACCTCTCCATTCCATATGCGAGTGCCGAATTCCAAAAGCATTGGAAGAGCGACACATAAGATTCCATGCTATCACCATATATGAGTGTGCAAAGCTCATCTCCTTGCCAGGAAATGCAAGCATTTTACCGCATAAAAAGTTGTACAAATCGAACATCAGCGGATCTTTGCCAGTCTTGATCTCACTGACGCCATTGGACGCATCCTTGGCCAACTTGTTCTTTAGACCCTTGAAATAGGTAGCTAACTCCGTTTCCAATGTCTTGCTCATTGTCTTGCTGAAGTCCCGAAACAGGTTAAAGATACCTGCTCTGTGCGTGTTGAGAGCGGAGTAGCTAAGAGCTCCTCCATCCTTTCGTTTAAGTGTGACGAGCCAGGTGACGAAGCCCCCCGCCGTCAGGGTGTCAAAGTCAAGAGGAGCAATCTGGATCCTGGTTGACTGCTTTCTTAAAGCGTGCCCATAGTTGACTGGTAGAGTAGACAGCAGCATCGCCGATACATTCTGCAAACTGGGGTGCGATGAGATGCCGTTTGGTTTGTACTGCCCAAGCCAGAAAACGACAGTAAGAGCTCTGATAAGTGGCGCGAGAGCGGGCTGTTACGGTGTTCTCGCGAATCAGAGGTCGGAAAATACAACTCTGTATTGTATTAGTGGAAAAGTTTTGCCGTAATAAAAATTCCAATATGAGCACTTCCAAGAATAAAATAGCAGTTATTTCAATATATTGGAACAATATTCAGCTACGTCTTGCCCTACCGTGTACTCTTGCAGTAGCCATGACCCCCGTGAGTATGCTGGCCCGATAGTAAACAGACCAAGCCACGCCAAGCTCCTCATTATTAAAAGGCGTTATCACATTCTGTGGTAGGTCTGACGACGGCTGCCAGGTTAATTCTTGAAGCCCCACCCAAGAAACTAAATAGTAGTCTTGCCCGTCTTTGACTAGTTTTCTATCTGCAACGGCTAAGTCAGGACCATCTTCGAATTCTGACGTTTCATCTTCTGAGTCCGTCTTACCCTGGAGAGCCTCCAAGAAAGGCCGACACCGAAGCAATTCAGCTGCTTCCTTGTCCAGTTCCATAAAACTATGCTCCAGGTTGTCAGGTAAACTCGTTTTTTATCTTCTTCTGTCGTTTGGCGCTAGTGAGTGCGTGGAGTGACGTGTTTCGTTTGCTTTACGTGGCATTGCCGATAAGTCTGGAAATGTAGTTGCTGCTTAACGGGTGCACTATGTCAGAGGCTGGGCCTACAATTCTTTCTAGAGGACGACACATCACCTTCATATTATGAGGTGATTATTCTCGACAAGATGACGAGTCAAGAATGGTTTTCTTGACAGGCTATCTTGTTAAACTATTTTTTATTTTTATAAATGACTCATCGGAATGATCTAACAGCCGATAGTTTTGCGATATTATTTTAGCTTACTATGGCACTCTATCCAAATTTATCCATATTTATTGAATTGATATGTACAATATATATGGCAGAACAAGAGAAATGATGTTACGTAAATCGCTACTAATCTGGCAATACTTAGCTTCTTAGCTCAAATGAAAGCTTAATACGTAGCCAGCAGACCGTATTACGTTGTTACGATTTCAAAACTCAACGTAAATCACTGCATTAAGATTAATTTAAAAAACAGAGTCCACAAAGATAAAAATATATTTTTATATTGAAATTAGAGCAAATCAAGCAGACTATTTATTCGCTTTGTTCCTTGGTCACATCCGCTACAGTACTAACGTCCCACACATCGCGGTTAGCACGAAGGGACCCCGGCTGCTCGAAGTTGATAGGGTCCATGGAGCGGCGCTGTGATGTCAACAGTTAGGATGCACATTGAGACCAGACAGCCAAGGAGGTTGAAGGTCAAGTTGAACCCGCACTCCGTGAGACCTAGAAGGATTGAGAAGCAGGGAGCTGCGGGCATTTGCATGTTAGCGGGCAGATGCGCAAGTTTAGTTGCAGAGAGAGAGAGAGAACGAAAGCAAGCTAAACAAATTTAATCACTTTTTCTTTTCTCGTTTGGTGGACACGCTTACTAGTGGAACCGATCCATACTTTAATATCAATACTAGCTTGCACTGGGAAAATAGTCGTTCAACGATGTTAGAAGTTGCCGGTATCATCTTCACCAGAGGCATATATCGTGTCATGCTTGGCGTCGCGTTGCGCTTCTTTCCTCGACGGGTCCTATCAGGGATCCTTTTGCTATACATGTACGTACCGTATTTATTGTCAGTAATTGGTCCAATACCATTTTGTATTGCAAAGGTCAACTACCAATAATAAAAAAGTATATTGCAAACCCAATAATTTATTGAATCGCAATTGTTATATCCGACCTCTGTCGTGAATCTGGCGCACTTGTTCCTCCGATCATACCCCCTCCCTTGCAATTCGATTCTTGTCTGCTGTATTCCGCGCGAATTGCGATTTACGATCATCGCCACACGTTTACACAGAGAATAATACCGGTTGTTCAGAAAATGTCGGACACATGTCTGACTCTTAGCCTGAAAAAGTGGGTTCAATGTCGGCCAAATTTTTGGGAATGTGCATTTTATAGCTGTCTCTGCAGTACGTAGCATACCGATCAGCCAAGCATGATATTAACCCCTTAGTTCCCATTATGTTGGACCCTACAACATAAGGGGTGTATACCCTAATTCACTTTTGTCGCAGCATCTATTTTATGTTGTACCGTACTACATAAGGAAGTTTTTTACTTATAGTTTGTATCGGTCTGACTGGAATACATAGATTAAGTTTATTTCGTGTGTGTAAAACGAGCGAATGCACAGGTGTAGGGTTTGGAATTCCTGCCGAGCAGCAGAAAAAGGGGGTCGTCACCCACCAAATATTGTTGGCCGACAGCCACTGAATTCGCTCATTCAAGAAAAAGAGCTGGCACGAACAATGGCGGCTTCCACTGGCGAGAAACCCCGTAGCAAACCGGATGAAGCGAGGAGCATGTAATCCGCATACGCTCTCCGGCGGGAGCGACGCGTTCCACGAACAGCTGACAATCAGCATGCCCCCCAAAAAAAGGCCGCAGCGAAATCACTAAACGCCCCGAAACCGAAAGTCTGCGTCGATGACGGCAGCGGCGTTGATGCGGCGGAGGAGAAGGATGATGAAGCCAAAAGAGCCGAAGCATCGGCAGAAGATATCGAAGTCCCAGTTGAAGCCATCCCCGTGCCTGCGGACGGAGAGGAGACACCATCGACAAACCCAGCGCCGCGAGCGGACGAGAAGGTGGTGGGCAAGAAGAAGGCGACACCAGGTAAGAAGAGAGCCCCGGTGCAGGCTCCGGCCATGTGGAATAGTGCCCTTCCGACACCCGGGGGAGATACACCGACACATGCTGCATCAGCTTCCAGCCCACAGTCCCAAGACACGGTAGCTGCGGACGTAGAAGCAGCAGTTGCCGGGATTATATCCCAAGTCGAGGTTGGGGAGACGAGTGAGGCAGCCCCTTCTATCCGGACAAGCCCAGAACTCCAATCGTCCACCATCGCGAAGAGAAAGCGCGCTGGTACCAGATCATCAAGGAAGCGCCGCCAACGTATCCTTCACGATGAAAGCGAGGCAGGAGAAGACGATTCGGTACGTTATGTTTATGTATCCATCATAACGTTTGTTCTGACGAAGGGTATTCAACATAAGACTAACATAAGACGCCCACTGGTTTTGAGTGCAGGCTCAATCCAGTGGTCCCGAAGACGATAACCCATAGACGACAACGGCGATACCAACGTGCTTTGTCGACGGAGACCCCAACATGATGGACTCGGGAGCTCAGACGTGCACCGGCCTCAACTCAGATGAGGATGAAGATCTGCATGAAGAGGCTGAAGATGAAGACGATGCGGAAGATGATGTCTGCACCTGGGTTGCGGACTGGGAAATTGGAGAGCTGACCGACGAGGATACTGATGAAGAACAAGATGAGCTTCCTGCGTATGCGTGGTCGTCAGTAGCAAAGGACAGTGAAGCTATCAAGGCAATGAAAAGTACCGGGTGGGGGTACGGTACGCTATCGTGGCCAAGTCCAACATAATTGTGTGTGCGGACCGGGACATCCAACAGAAGTACTAACATAATGATGGCTCTGTTGATGTCAGATCCTGCTAAGTTTGGTGCTGACCCCACGTACAAGGACCTGTACGATGGACCGTATGGACCATGAACGAGTGTTCTTGCAGTTGCAGAAGACCCGTTGGCTTTGCTGTTTTACTTTATGCCGCCCAAGCTCTGGCGTCAGATTGCGATTGAAAGCAATCAATATCATTCCCAATCCATTCCACAGCGTGCACGGGCGATTCGGTCCCAACAACGGCGGGCTGGAGGAGAAATAGAAGAGCTTGGTGATATCAAGCGGCGTATAGCTGGCGTAGCGAACATTGAAGCCTGGGAGGTGCTACGAGTGATGACCCTGTTTATTGCACGGATGCTGGCACCTATCCGGAAGGGCATTGCGGCTCATTGGTCTCTGAAAGGGTTGGTGCACTGCCAGCGAATCGATTTGGACAGTTCATGACCAAGAACCGATTCTTTCACATAATGGGCTACCTTCACTTCTCGAATAACAAGTCACCCCAGGCACGGCTCGACCGAGCGTGGAAAATACGGCCTGTTGTTGACGTGCTACAACGAACTTTCGCCCGAGGATACCAAGCGCCCCCTGTTATAAGCTTCGACGAAGCTACGTTGCCGTCCCGTTCCCAGTACAATCCAACTCGCCAGTTCAACAAGGATAAACCCCACAAATGGGGGACGAAGGTTTTCGTTGCAGCCTGTGCCAAAACCGCGTACTGCATGAGGTGCGTCAAAAAATGATGGCGAGTTTGAACTCGCCATCATTTTTTTGTTTGTTAAAGTCCTTATGTTGTCTGATGTCAAACATAAGACATCAAATCTCGCTGGCCATCCAACATTTAGCTAACATAACGTTTTTTTTCCCCTGGTTTTCAATAGAATTGAAGTATATTGCGGTGCCATGGCGCACCTACAAACCCCAGTGCCTAATGACAACAACACAGGCGAAGCGGCGGTGCTCCGAAACATGAACGCCCTCTATCATCCGTCCACTACTTCGCCGTGGAGACTGGTCATTACCGACTGCTTCTATACCTCTGTAAAGCTGGCACTGGAGCTCCTACACCGGCGAATGTACCTGACCGGAACGATCTCTGTAGATCGCTCTGGATTTGCAAAAGACGTGGCCACGAAGATGAAAACGAAGACCGTCAATAAGAAAAAGGCTACCATCCCAGCACAGGGTACCACCAAGTTGGCCGAAAACAAGCGCTTCCCGCAGCTGACAGCCGTCATGTGGATGGATCGAACCCCAGTGCACATGCTGTCCTCTGGTGGCAGCCGACGGCCTGGGGTAGTGAGTATGTTTCTAAGTATTTTGAAGGCTCTAACATCCATACTAATGCTTGTGTACTGTAGTGCGTCGTGTCAACGGTGAAATGAAGCCCATCCCGGCTCCAGAATTGGTGCGGGACTATCACCGCTGGATGGGCGGTGTAGACGTCCATGACCAGCTGAGGATGCAGCGATATAGCGTTCAGCTCTCCTACAAGACGCAAAAGTACTATAAAACTCTCTTTCTCGGGCTGTTCGACATGGCGGTCGTAAACGCCTTCATCATGTATCGACACTTCCGGAAGATAAACGACCAACGTCCTCCACAACACTTTGCGTTTATGGAAACGTTGATGGAGCGGCTGCTCGCTATCGACTCGACCGAAACGTTCGAGGTGATCGAGGTAAGTTTATGTTGAATCACATCCAACACAAGGGTGAGCAAGGTTCTGGTTATCCAGCATAACGCCAATTTGTTTTATGATGCCGCAATTTTAGAGAGCAGCAACCGCTCAGGAACGCACAGCAGCGTCTCCAGCAAGAGGGGAGCAGGGTTCGCGTCCGCGCACTGAGAATACTACGGATTCAGTGGAAGACTACCACAGGCTGGAAGAGAATCCGGATACAGTCCAGTGTGAACAGGGGGTGAAACGCCTCCAGCGCTCCTGTAAGGTGTGCGCTGTGTACAAGGTCAAGCCGCGCAAATTCACCAAGTATTTCTACCCGGAATGTTCAAAGGGAACAAACGGTGGGTGATATTGCTTGTGGTATGGATTGCTAGGCTAATGCAACTTGTGGTGGCTGTAGTAAATATCTGTGCAATGTGGGCCGCGAAGGCAGAGATACCTGCTTTCGTATATGGCACCTAGAGTGAAATAATGGGAACAACATCCCGGGGACACTGCTCGAGGGACACAAAACACGAGAGCGCCCGCCGGCAACACGACCTGGAAAGAAGCGTAGGCGACGAGCGCAAGGCTCTACTACTGCCAACGCTGGTGGTGACGACGACGACAGCGGGGGAGATGGCGGTGGGATGGCGGCGGCAACGGAGTGGGCAAAAATACTGCTGGGAGTGAAGGCGACGTCGCCGAAATCGAGGCTGGCAGCGTGTCCAGGTGATCAGAGGTGCATGGAGGTGTAAGCAATGGGTTGTGTCCAAGAGGGTGGCTATGTCCAATGCAATCAATTGATGCCACATTTTTATATTTCTTTCATTGGCCATAATAAATGAAATCACTGCTGCTGGCCGCCCTCGTTAAAGCACATTTAATGACAACAACACGATTGGGGGATTAATGTGCTGTAAGGCTTAAAGCACATTTATATTTTCACATTTTTAAATTCGGTTAAGTACGTATTTAACAGCAGCCTTTCATTTCCAGTTATCGAACAGACGAGGCGACCAAGGAGACATCATAGGACACTGTTGCAAGACAGCTCTTAGAGTCTGTACAAGGCCACCACTCTTCAGCAATGGGAACAATTGTTGAAGAAAGTGATTCTGAGTGGGTGGACGAAAGCAGCATCAGTGACATCAGTGAAACTACTTCTCTGTCTCCTTCTCTTTCAACGCGCCCTATTAACGCTGTTGGTACGATTCATTCACTAGATCATCTTTAAAACGTGTATTGACACTTATTCTCTCTTACTCTAGCCAACAAGCGTACACATACGCACAATTGTGCCAATTTTTCGAAGAGAAGGCGCATCGGTATTTGTGATGCTGACATTTACCTTTTGTTTTCTAGATGTTTAATGACTTCTAACGTTTGTGTACTATGCAGATAGAACTAGCTTGAGCACAACTTCAGCATGCCAAGACCCTAATGCAAATGACCGCGTTCCTCGTGAACGTAAAGGTTCCTCCTGGAAAGCCAGAGTTGAAGTGACCACAAATGCTCGCGAAATTGTAAACACGGTTTCGGCGTTTCCGCTGCGCAAGAGCAGTAGCTGGGATCCCATCTTAGTGGCCGCAAAAGAGTATCAAGAGCAGCACTTTTTGCATTATCGCTGGAAAGAGTCAACTCGAACGGCGACACACAACAGGTTATTTCTTTCTTACTTTTTCAAACTTTGGCTGCATATGCTGACGCTGTTTTCTCTTTTTAGTCGGCCTAATGCACAGCAAATACCGAAAGAATTTCCGTGGTCTTTCCGTACATTTCAGTGTACGCATGGGTGCCATCAAAAGTCGCGGGGCAAGGGCTTGCGAAATCGCACCACTCGATTCGGTGGATGCAAAGCATGATTCTCAGTCAAAGTTGAAAAGGTGTCTGATGAGAACGGGTCAACTAAGTGGGTGGTGAGGGTTTTTAACGAGATAAGGCTTTTTTTTAAGGTATCCATGGTTCTGCTAAGGATACTTTGGTTTGTTTGAAACAGACTAGAACACACAACCACATTGCCAATTCAGCAATTGCATCCACGTATATAGGTGCAGCATCAATTGATGCCCACCCAGAAGTCGGAGATCGTGTCGTCGACATGGTAACTGTAGGTGGGGAGCCTCGCAAAATCACGCAATTTTTGTCGTCTAGTCTAGGTAATGGCGTTTTATATCTAAACCCCATCCAACCCGATGGGGCAAGTTGCGGAGTGATGATATTGGCTGAAGCATACGCGCTTGTGAATAACGTGACGCGATTCAACATAAAGCGAAGTGTAAGAATGTCCAACGTTAGATCCATGCGACTTCGAACGCTTTGGCTTTTGCTGTGCTACTCAAATGAGCAGTCCTTTCCACAAGAGCGCCGAGCCAGCTGCAAAGGCGTACAAGACCAATTACTGAAGTACTTTGGGTAACACACTAAACGTAGATAGCAAGTCACCTCAGTAGTGTAGTGCATCTGAAATAAATGAACAAATACCACCGTACTTGTGATTCACGGCCGATACTTTGATTCGCTCATTGACGTGCGAAGGCCTCATGTCAAAGACGCAGGAGGATCGGGCACTGTGGGCATCGACAGGTACTTCATCAAGAAGACCCAACGCTACTGTCATAAATTTAGAGATTTCACGATAAATGTGCGCTAAGTTATAGCACATTTGTGAGTAACCGAGCATGATAAATGTTCTTTAGCGCGTTAAATGTGCCGTAAGACTGTTGTGTTTTTGTCATTAAATGTGCTCTATTAATAACGAGAGTCGCTGCTGGCCGTGTGCAATGCCACAAAAAACGGGATAGATAAAAAGGCCACTGCTTATGTTTTTTTGTCAAGCATAAGCTGGTATAAGCAGATCTCAATCGCTTACATAAGCTCCCTTTAAGTTGGAGATGCCGGCACTATACCCTCATGTGTACTTTATACGCCGCCCCAACCCGCACGTCAAAATTCGAAAAATTAGAAGGGATCTCTTACAAATTCTCATATTACTGTTTATGGGACGGAGTAAAAATATACCCTCGTAATAAAGCCTGGGAACTAAGGTGTTAATGACAGGCGTGTGTGGCACTAGGAGAACAAAGCAAAAAAACTGTGTAGAATGTCGTTTATCGTCACCGAATGAGCTCAGACATGCCAACAAGTTGTTCGAATGTCTAGCTGCTCCTTTTTTTCTAAGCGATAAGCTTTTTATTTATAATAGCTTCCTTCATTTTTCTCCAAAATTAAAGTTCTATTCCTCTTGTGAGCAACGGCGCTTTGTTTACCACTCGGAGACTGCATAGTCCTTAAGGAACTGACCGAATAGCGGTTTTTCAGTGTTGCCTTCTTGATACAGCGATAAAATCGGGTCGAGGACACGAGCGGCAGCGTCGATCTCGTCCAGTGGCGTCTGGAAGTTGTGGGTGTCAGCAATGCGAACTGCCACGTCGCGCGGGTTCTCGTCGTTGATCCAGCCCTGACGGTAGCAAGTTAAGTTAGCTTTAAAGCGCAGACCAATGACGAGGATGTTTCTTACCGTGTCGACACTGGACATGTAAATGCCTTTCTGGGCAAGATCTTCAGCACACGTTCTCGTCATCATGTTTGCCGCAGCCTTAGCCATGTTGGTATGCGGGTGATTCGGCGTCTTGGTCCGGTAGAATTTGCCTTCCATCGCACTGACGTTAATGATAAAGCGGCGTTCGTTCGAGCTCTAAGCGTGACACATTCATCAGTGATAACCAGGCCGAACATACAAAAACTAAAATGTTTTTGGTACCTTTTCGAGGAGAGGGATAGCACGTTTGTTGAGGATAAACGGCGCCATCGTGTTAATGGCAAACACTTCCACCAGCTCTGCGTAAATGCACATAATACGTCGTGAACATCGATAACAGTACCAAGACTCGAGGCTGTCAAAACGTACCCATCGTTTCGATCTGGTTGATTTTCTGGACCCACGAGTTCGAGGTGCGCAGGTCTACCTGTTGCTGGTTGTTATCCACTTGACCCTTTGGAAACAAAATCTCTGTCTCCGTAGAATGTTGGTCTTCAACAACAAGAGGCATCTGCGATAGGTGCACGGATGCAGACCCAATAGAGGTCGCTGTCGATGAGGCTCCACTGGTGTTAACCATTGCCGTACCGTTGACAGACACGCTGTCACTCTCACCTGAGACATTACCAAGAAGATTTGCATTGCCCCGCAGAATCTGGTTGACCTTAGTCATGTCTTCCGGGACTGGTGCTACCTCGCACTCAATCAGATGTTTGTAGTAGTGCACAGGACGTCGAATCGTCTGAGTGGCGTTGTTGATCAAGATGTCGAGGCTGCCATGAGTCTCTTCAATATGATCCATAAACTTGTCAATCACACCCAGATCACGGAAGTCCATGCCGTAAATCTGCAGTCGATCCTTCCAGACTTCAAAGTCCTGCTCCTTGGCATACCGAAAAGCAGCATCCTTGGGGAACCTCGTCGTGGCCACTACCGTCGCTCCACTTCGCAGCAATTTCAGTGCAATCTCGTAACCAATTTTTACTCTCGCACCCGTCACAACTGCAACATGTCCACGCAGATCGGCATTTTGCAGACGCTTCTTGTAGTTAAGTTCGGCGCAGGAAGGACACAATCGGTCGTAGAAGTGATGCAGCTTGCGGAACTTGACTTTACACGTATAACACGCGCGATGGTAATGTAGTTGCTCCGTTTCTTGCTCTTCTTTCTTCTCTTCTTCTCGCTTCTTCTTCAATAGCATCGGTTCGTCCGCCGCGACTCCGTCCGGAACATTGGCCAAAAGTGGATTCTGCGTCTGCAGAGCCGCTAACCGCGCGATTCGTTCCGCACGCAGCTTAGTATTGTTCACGTATTGCTGATCCAGCGCCTTCTGTCTTGCTCGCTCAACCTTCTTGGCTCTCTTGCGCTCCTGGCGGGAATTGTCACTCGCCGTCGAGTTCCCATGGAAAAACTTGGCGCGCAGATCGGCAATGAGAGGGATCAACGCCGTTCGCAGTGACTTAAAGCGCGGCAACGACTGGAAATGCTCATGAGCTTGCTCTCCGTGCAGCTTCTGCAGCGTTGCAACGCATGCCGCCAGCTCCTCATCGGTGACGTCGCTCATCACCAGCAATCTGAATGCTAAATGGCTACACGAAATAGTCCGTATTTTTTAAAGTTGTCACAATTTTTAGTCCTTGTTGACACTTCCTGCCAAAAAATGGAGCACGAGCACGCGGCGAGTTTGACGGCTCGCGCTGTGAAGAAGGCGCTGCCGGATCGCGCCATATTGACCAAGGATGCTCGACAGACACTAAACTCTGCAGTCAGCATGTTTACGCTGTATCTGTCCTCCATGTGCGTCGATAAATGTATCGTAACCTGCAGTGGATCAGCTGTCTAATAGTGTCGATAATTGCGTCAGAGCGCATGAGACGTCAGTGGCTAACAAGCGCAGTACCATCACGCTAAAGGACGTGCTGCAGACTTTGCGAGACGCAGACTTCGAGCACTTCATCGAACCTATTGAGGCGTGTCTACAAGGTCAGTTAGCTTTGGATAATGGATATTGTGTCATTTACTGACAAGCTATTGGTGGTGCAGAGACAAAGGCTGCTGCAAGTCGGAAGAAGGATCAAAAGCTTGCGGCTGCGAAGGACGGAGAGACTACGAACGAAGTGGCAGAGCAGCTGGATGAAGTGACCATTGACACGAACGAGGAGGACGGCGACGAAGATGGAGGCATGATGTCCGTGGAAGAGCCGTCGGATGCAGAGAACAGCGGCGATGCACATGAAGACACAGAGGAGAAGGAATCGGCTGATGCTACGATGCAGGATGAAGGCAAAACAGAGCAGGAACCTGATGACCAGACGAGAGAAAAGAAGACAGAGGACGAAGACGACTCTGTAGAGGCGATGGAACAATCATAGACGCTAAGCCAACACGATAAGTTTATTCCATGGCTACATCCTCGGTGGCTTCCACCTGTACGCCTCCTATGATCCCTCTGCGTTTGTCTGCGTGCTCAAGCACAGCCAGACCCGAGGTGGATATTGCGTCTAGAGCTTGACCATACTTCAGTCCAGACAGGAGCCCAATGTTGACGACATCGTACGGAGAGCGCAGTAGAATGTCGCGTGTAGCACCGCTAGAGAACACCAAGTTCTTGCCACCTGTGAGACGGACGAGATTGCTGGCGTTGGAGAAGAAGTACCGTCGTCCAGCGGTATCTCCAAGACACGGCGTGTACGTGATCTCAAAGTAAATACCTCGCTTGATGGCAGCAGCAATCTGCACACCAAAGCGAGGTTAGAAATACCAAAACACGTTCAAATGACCCAAACGGTACGCACCAATGGCCGTTTGATCTTGAACGGCAGGCGGTTTGTGATATCGAAGGTGATCAGGTCGATGTCGGCTTGCTCACATAGAAACTGGAACACCTTGGGTGTCGCTGCTTCGGCCGCCACGATATCGTATCCCTTGACCACATCCGACGCTGTCTGTTCATAACAAAGTAACACAATAGAGCCATGAATTTAATGTCATAATAGCCACATCTACACATTACTTACCAGCTTCTGTGCGTCCGCCACCTCCTCTAGCTTGAGTGTGATGCGCTTGCGTTGCCTCGGGAGCTTCTTGTCCGTCGAGTTCGCGTCCTTAAGATGCAACCCATTGCCGAGGGCTGCCGTGTATCGTTTGGCTCTCTTCGTAACCTTACCGCTCTTGTCTTTCTGTGCTGATTGCGGCAGGTCCGGCAGCACCGTCACTGGTTTGGGCTTCTCGTTGCCATCGCAGTCCACGTTGACACACACAGTCGCGTAGCCCACTGGCAACAACATTGCAAAAAAGTCCAATCAGCTTCCAATTCGTTGCCACCGCACAGTTCCAGACCATAAAAGCCCGCACTTACATCGCTGTAGCTCGCCTACCGACACTCTCGCCGTCGCGCGCACGTTCAAGTCCACATACACCATCACCACTCCAGCACTGCAATTAACATTTAACATCTAACTGCAATAATATCAAGGTAAGGTTCGTAAAAAGGATTCATATTTGTAATTACGCTTTTGCACAAAAAAAAACGTCCACTCACAATACATTTTAGCCAATGACGAGGCAACCGTCTGTGCGCCAGTCGATATACTCGGGCAGGTCGGAGCTGCTCGGTGTACGGGATCAGTATTAATGGAAACAATGGCTGACCAATCCGTGGAAGACAAGAACCTCGAGCTCGCTGCTCTGCGCAAGAAGCGCGCGTTCCGCAAGTTCAGCTACCGTGGCGTGGACCTGGACAAGCTCCTGGACCTGAACCATGAGGAGCTCATGGACCTGGTGAACGCGCGTGCCCGTCGTCGTTTCTCGCGTGGCCTCAAGCGCAAGCCGATGGCTCTGATCAAGCGTCTTCGTAAGGCCAAGGCTGCTGCCAAGCCCATGGAGCGCCCCGAGGGTATCAAGACCCACCTGCGTAACATGATCATTGTGCCTGAGATGATCGGCTCGGTCGTCGGTGTGTACAACGGCAAGGAGTTCAACGGCATTGAAATCAAGGTATGTCTCCAGAACTGATCGTGTCTCTCGGGAGGTGCGTGGCTTATTACCCGAAGAGTGGTGGAAACTGGTCTGTCATATTTGATAGTACCGGTTTTCACCCAGCTGCCACCCTCTCCGACGTTCTGTGTATGGGGCGACCCAGGGAGCTTTCATATTTTATTTTTTAAGATGATTATGGGATTACAAACGGTGGGGAACTAACGTATTTTACCTGTGATCTATGACAGCCTGAGATGATCGGCCACTACCTTGGTGAATTCGCCATCTCTTACAAGCCGGTGACCCACGGTCGCCCCGGTATCGGCGCCACCAACTCCGGCCGTTTCATCCCGCTTAAGTAAGCGGCTTGAAAGGTACACTGCAAGACAGATGGATGTCATATTTGATATGGTGTCTTCTCTGCTGCTCCCTTTGGGGTTGAGCCATTGTAATACACTCTTCTAACTTGGGAGAGCCTTCCCGGAACTTATTGTGTGGGTGTTTTACTTTTGTCTTCTAGTGTCTTTGTAGACGTGGAGCTGGACTGGATGCGGTTGCAATGGGATGGAAGCCAGTGAAGTAAAACTCGCAATGTCCAACGATTCGATGGTGGAAAACAATCTTTCTGATATATTTGCACGTCAGTCTGAGGCTTCCATCCCAAGTATCCAATCTCGTCCAAGCTCTCGGGGTTAGTATATTTCTTCGTGGCCCTTTGCATGTTGCAGTGTAGTTTGTCTGTTTGCTGATGATGACCAGTTCTCTCCTGATCAAGGTTGATGAAATCTTTTTATAATTCCAATTGATCCTACTGAAGGCAAACAGACAAACGTAGGAATTTTAATTCAATCAGATTTAGGTTTTCAGAACACAATTGTTTTCAGAGCATAAAAAAATGATTTTTTCACATTGTCATCTACAGTTCTCATTTCCTCTCGCTGTTGCGTCTAGGTTGTTGCTGCAGTTTAGTCGAGAGGTAAGGAATCGTTGTTTCCGGGTAGCTGGGATATCGTTTCTGGTTGCCGAATGTCACCACATACCCAGAAAAGTTCCTGTTGCTAGCGTCGTTGCTGCTGGAAGGGATTGAACTTACTGGCAGCACGTTTTCTTGAGCTTCTACTGACGAAGGTTGCATGTTGAAACCTGCTGCTTCGACGTAAAACAAATTAAAAATTAGATTTCTAAAAAAGTTTATCGAAGTAAGCACCAAATTCTGTACCTCTTCTTATCGTCGCCGCTGGGCTCCGACCGACAGCTTGAGACGACACAATACCAGCAGGGAGCTTCGTTTCGCCGAATTTGCCACTGACTTGCAATGAAGGAGAAACTACAAATATTGGTTAGTTCTTTGAGGTAAGAAAAACTTAAACGGACATCGCGCAACTCACCACTTTGCTGATCATAGTGAACACTTGTTATCCGTCTTCGCATGCCGCTGCCAGCATACAATTGCTCACCTCCCACGCTATTGGACACATTCGCACCGAAAGCTGACGCCACTGTGGTGGTAGAAGACGACGGTAAGCTCGAGGCTGAATTGATATTGCCAACTTGCCAGCTGGATTGACTTCCCAAAGTGTTGTTGCGATAAGAATTGTGTGTCGACAGCACTGAACGGGAATTTACGTTGGATGAACCGGCAGAGATGGAAAGATCTACTTCATGTTCTGGCAGTGGAAAACTCGGTGCAGATGTCGGCATTTGTCCATGTGAAAAAAGTGGACTGTTGGTCTTTCGAAGATGTGAACCGGTTAACACTTCGTTGTAGATGCCTATAGGTTGAGGAATACCGATGGAAGTTGAGCCTTTTGTCGGTATACTCGATGGAGTCAAGACAAGTTGAGATGGATACACTGGACGGTTGTCCATTCCTCTATCGGATGCAGTCGCGGCAGCAGCAAACAGCATCTCGATCCGTTCCTTCTCATCGCTGTAAACGTCTTTACCGTCTAAAGTCTTGAGTGAATTGAGTTTATACAGCACATGTGGTCGATAAAGGTGTTTCTTGGTCAAAGGGTTATTGACCAGTTTCAAATTAACCATCGAAGGCAACGACGCGAGTTTCTCCACTTCCTCTAAATCGACAAGCCGGTTGTTCGATAACTCCAGAGTCTACAAGCATGAAGCTGTTAGTGGATTCTAGAAATATTTTAGAAAATATAAACAATGAAAGGGTACTAGCCTCTAAACTCAGCATGTTGTTGAAATTCGACAACGACTTGAGCCCATTGTCTTCTAGATTCAGAGACTTCACCCGTCGCAAGGCGAGCGTTGAATCTGGATCAAGCTGACGTATGCGATTCTTATCCAGACGAATATCCACCAGCTCCGTGTTACACTCTAAACCTGCAAAATACAGGATAGCGTTGCCTTGTAGATGAAGCACCTACAGCATAAGAAAAACGTATCGTTAGATTTGCGCTGATATTTCGCACAGCAGGATACAAAGCATACCTTTAACGAGTCTAAGAACTGAAGCCCCAGCGTTGTCATATCCGTGACCAGATTGTAAGCAAGATGCAATTCTTCAAGATGGAGACAGGCTAAAATTCCTTTTCCTCCACCATCGCATGTGTCTGGTATAGTATAATCCGATGGTGATCTCGACGGCGTAAGTCTCTCAATCTTGTTACGGTTCAGATTCAAAATTCGTAGTCTGGACAGCGCCTCAAGTCCCGAGATATCGCTAATCTGGTTGTTCTCGAGGTTAATTTCACGTAAATTTGAGAAAATATCTCCCGAAATTCGCCCGATCTCCCGAAGTCGACACGATGATACGTCCATGTCAAAAATACGCCCAAGTTGACTTTCTCCGGACCCCGTGGGCGTCACACAGCCACCACCTCCACACTTCTCCAGAATGAGTTCAAAAGTTAACTTGCCACTGTATTTTTGCTTTGCGTTGCTTTGATCTTGTGTGGATACACTTAATCCATCCAACACTTTGACACGTCTGAGGTAGAAGACAGAGTACAGACGGTAATCCGGTAAGCGTGTTATTTCGTTGCCCGACACGTCGAGAATCGTCAGTTTGGGCAGCGATTTGAGGTGCTGGATCTCCTTTAAGTTTTCGATTCGGTTGTTGGCTAAGTAGAGTTCCATGAGGTTTGAAGCGGATCCAAGACCTCGTAAACTGGATATCTGGTTCTCTTCCAGTGACAGCTGGATTAGGTTCTCGAGGGAGTCTAGATGCTGGATAACCGACAACTTATTGCGTCCAAGATGAAGTTTTTTTAGAAACGACAGCTGGTCCAGATTCTCCATCTGCGTGATCTCGTTGTCGTCCAAATAGAGCTCTTCAAGTCTAGTGCATGCTTGTAAGCCATCAATACGCTTGATAGCATTGTCAGAAAAAGACGCCACGCGTAGGTTTACGGCCTTGGACAGACCCTCAATTGACCCCAGTAATTCGTGATTTAGAACAAGATCTTCCACTGAACTCCATTCCACTTTCGTGTCCCCCTCTTCGTCGGATTCAGGATGATTTGATGACTGAGAAGTTGAAGCAGCACAACGAGATTTTTGACAATGAAGCGCCCAAACTTTGGACGGTGAAAGTTGAGTTACCAGTCGTTGCGCCGTGAGTATTTCTTCTTGAGAGACCGATTGCTGATCCAATTGAACGAGTTTCGGTAAGCTCTGAAGCACGTGTAATCTGTAGCGTTTGGATTCACAAATTCCGTTCTTTCGAAGGTCCAAGTGCTTGAGAGAAAGCTTTCCTAGTGCCTGTCCAATGCGCTTCACATCGTCAAACGACCGGATCAAGTTGTGGGCTACTTCTAGAGTTTCTAAATTTGGCAGATTTTCGAGATGTTCCAGATGCGGAATAGAGTTGTACGATAAATCCAATGTGATCAACTTTGAGAGACCTTCAAGGTTACTCGTCGCTTGGATCTTGTTGTAGCTTAATACCAAAACTTTAAGGTGATCTTTCAGATAAGACAAGTCTGGAATCGCATCTAAATCGCACCCAAGCAAACTCAGATACTTAATGCGACTGGTAGTAGCCAATCGCAGTCGCGTTGACGGAGCGATCATCGTCTCACTTCCAGGTAGCAGCGGTTCCATTTGAAGCAAACGCAATATGCTCTCATCAGTAATGCTGTTACCAGGTAGTTGTGGGCTTATAGACCGTCGAATACGGTACTTTCGTTCAAAACTGTCCACTTGTCTGGAGGCCATACCAAGATTGACAGTATCTTCGTCATTACCGAGCTCAATTATTGGCGATTGCGTCGACCGGACGTCTGATGAAGCACTGCTTACCGGTGAGCTTAAGTGGTCATTATTGTAAATATACTGATATTCCACAAAGTATTCGGGAAGAACCAACGCGCCATCAAACACGTAGTACACTTTTTGTTTGCTTGTTGCCGCACCTCCATGCGTCACTTGAAGACTCTGAATACCGGTATAATCCTGAGTTTTTATGCTATTCGACCTTGATGCTTTTGCGAGCGTAACATCCACATTGTTGATACATTTCGTGTATCCTGGAAACACTTTGGCCACGAGTAAAAGCCCACTGGGTAGCTCCCAGTCACCAGATGCCAGAAGCTGCATGGCTCTCTTCATATCTTGAGTTAAATTCAACTGGCTCGGTCGGGTTTCTCCGTTGCCTTGCACTTGTTGGCCCTTCGCAATCAGCGTCGCTGTGACTCGCGGGGTATCAAGCAAAGCAATCGAGTTGGTTAGCTTGATCGCAGCACCAAAATCCGTTGTGCTAAGCCCGGAATATCCACAAAATCCATTCTCAGCGATGAACAGCTGCTCGGAGTCTGCAGGACTGCGTAGAAGTTGGTCGTCCAGTGATGTTGACTGAGTGTAGAAAAGATACTCCATTGCAGTCTCTAGCGTTGATACAGGACAGATATTCGAATGCAGATTAATCCGCTCTTGGTCGTTTGTCTTGTCACTATCTCGTTCCCCTTCCACGTCATTATTGGGCACTGTCACTCCCTTCTTGGATACATTATCCTTTACTTTTTTATCAGGAGTTACGAGCACTTCTTCCATGCAAGTCTGAAACCGATTCCGTAAAAACCGGTTGTTAATTCTCGTCACTCGGTTTATTCGAATATCACAGATTCCAAATTTTTGCAAATCTGGAAGACAGAATCTAGAGCGAACCAATTCTACGCAAGATCCAAACCAAGCGTCTGTAGGTTTCCCGTCCTCAAGTCGAATGTTACCACCGGTCTCCAACTCCAACATCAACCGCGCAACATTCATTTCAGACGTGCATCTTAGACTGATTCTGAGACGATCAAAATCTTGATCCATACGATGCACCGCAGTGTACCGATCCCGTAGACAAGAGTTGATACACTCCAGCTTCTTCTCCAGTTTTTTCAGCATTTCTCGTGGTATGTTATCGTTCTTCTCGACCAAGAAGCGTTCGATCTCCTTCTTCTGTCGCACTAAAGCCGACACGCTCGTTTCCATGTGATTTTCTGCTTGGTTACGAATAGTCTCGGCGTGTCGGATTCGACTATGCACGTCGCGTTTTATAGTCTTGATCCGCATGTTATAGTACATTTTCTTCTTGATCATTGTGGCCTCTGCGATCTGTTTGTTCCGTGCAGATAATTCCACGGTATCTAGAAAATTTAAGCGAGGCAGTTGACACATCAAATACGTCTGATAATTGCACAATCGACACACTGGATTGTCCCCGAAGTGGGGATCGCTCAGGACGAGCACCGTAAGTTGGTCCAGATTCATGAGTGATAACAACCCTTTGAAACTCGATAACCTGTTGTCTGCAAGGTTGAGTTCCGTAAGATTCACGCAGCAATTTAACGCCGTATCAATGCGATCGATGCGATTCCGACAAGCCCAGAGTCGGGTCAATTTTGTTAATCTCCACAGCCCATCTAGTCTCTCCAAAAGGTTCTGGTTCACCCACAAGGTCTCCAGGTTCACAAGCGCGTCCATATTTTCCAGCCGTCGGATTTTATTAGAACTCAAATTCAGCTGTTTAAGTTTCGTACAATTCGCCAGATTTGTAATTTTTGTCAACCCACACTCTGTGATACACAATATTTCCAGATTATTGCAATAATTGACACCTTCAAGTTCGCAAATTGTGGGCTGGTTGATGATCGAGAGCTCTTTTAATGCTGGGAAGTACATGACGCTCTTCATGGACGCCCAAAAGCCCAGAAACATGTCCAAAGACGTCACTGACTCGCAAGTTCGCGCAAATTGCGACGCGGAGAGTCCGTTCTCTCTACATAACAATTCGAGATCCGGAGACGACGTGAAGATCTGCAGGTTCTTCTGTTGTGCGGATGACAAAGTCTCTCCAGTGTTCACAATTGTGTCACTTTGCATTGCATCACTTTCAGGTAACACGTCGTCATCGGTACTCGTATTGGAAAGATGCGGACTACCAGGAATGTTACGTGCGAATTGCTTGCTAGACGGTCGACGGGTCTTGGCTGACGGCTGACGCGGTGGAGGAGCCGCAATCGGCGGCAATGAACTCGAGTCCGAAGGTACGGACATGGTGACTGCAGTTGCCCAAAGTCTACCCAAGCTCCGGCCGTTTTCTACCGATGTATTTTTGACTTCAACTGTACTTCTAACGTTAATATAATGTAAATTGCAATTAGAAAAATGTACAATTCACCAAGTCGCGTTATTTATGGAAATCGCTAAAATGTTAAATTTCTATTTACTTAAAACGTAAGAAACACCTTCTGACCAATGACGCTGACGAACCAAGTGCTCAAGCGGATTCCGCACGACGTGTCACCCGAGCAGGTCGTGACTGCGGTGGGCTATTGCTTCGCTCTATTGCTGCTTCTAGTGCTATCTATAATCTACCACCTCTACGGCTTCTTTGCAGTCTCCAGTATAACCTTTATCCTGGTAATTCTGGGGGTCCGCTGGGTTTACTTAAACGGTGTGGGGGTGCTGGGCTGGACACACCCTTGGTTACGCAACTCGGACGTCGTGATCGAGTCCTTATTCAGTAACCCGCAACAGCAGGGGACGCTACGTGTGGTGTGTATCTCGGACACACACGGGAAGCACCGTAACCTCCGGAACGTTCCCGAGGGGGACATGCTGCTACACTGTGGAGACTTTACGAACCGCGGAACGCACGACGAAATCCGCGACTTTAATGACTGGCTGGGTACACTACCACATCGACACAAAGTGGTGATTGCAGGCAACCACGACGTCTGTATGGACGCAGTCGAGTACGATCAGCATTGGGACAAGGCATTCCGTCATAAGGAATACAACGACCCCAGTCTTTCAAGAGCACTACTGACTAACTGCACGTACTTGGAGAACCGCTCTGTGGTTATTGAAGGGGTGAAGATCTATGGGTCTCCTATGACTCCACCCATCCCTGGACGAGCGGGGGCGTTCAATGTGGCACGAGGGTTTGCGGACCAGCAACATTGGGCTAAAGTCCCGGCGGATGTGGATGTGCTGGTGACCCATGGACCTCCGCATGGGATTTTGGATACAACGTTTACGGGACTGCACGTGGGTAGCGAGGTACTGATGAAGGAGACGATGTCGAGGATTCGACCTAGTTTCCACATCTTCGGACATATCCATGAAGCGTACGGAGCTACTCGAGTGGGGAAGACGGTGTTCGTGAATGCTGCGAGTAGTACATTGCTAACTAAGCCGCGTCATGCACCTGTAGTGCTAGATATCCCAATTAAATGTTAGGTCGTTATCGTGATTATTGGACGCTTTGGAATATGGTGAATAATGTTCTTAAGTATCCATAATCAAAACTCGACAGAAAACCAATGGAGTGACTTTGATACTGTGCCAGTATCCGATCCGTTGAGATGGACACAAGAAGTGGTGACCTGGTCAAGTCCTCCCATAAACGAGGCATGTCATGGAAATTCGGCGCAATTCTTGGTCTCCAGTAATGGTCTCAAGCATCGTTCGGCTTCATGAGCCCTATTCTGTCCACCCTCATGACGGAGGTAGAATTGGACTGCACTTGACTGGTTGACATTGAATAATTTTGCAATACAGTATTATGCCAGACATTATTGCGATGATTTATCTATTGACTGTGAAGGGCACCCTCATAACCAGGTACCAACGTGATCAAATTGTTATCCTGCTTCTTACCGTTTAAGCTGGCTGGTAGGCGTGTATTGACGGATCAAGACAAGCTGCATGGCTGTCGAGGTACATAACGCTCTAACTAATCCGCTTAAGGCTTGTTTTAACTATGCTGTCGTAGCATCTACCTGGCTATCGGATCCGTGCTCAGTTTTTCCCTGTCCCCAATGCTCGGACAAGCTTCAGATATCTATGGACGCAAGGTAAACTCAGAGCGTTGTGTACTGCTACAAAATGCCAACTTCAGTACTTTTGCTATAGCGATTCCTAGTCTTGAGCCAAATCGCGAGGGTTGGTTTGCCATTCTCCGTCAGGTACTATATGCAGCCTCAAGGCTCCATTACTCCTTACTTTGTATTGAGACTGATAGACAATGCCTTTGAGTACGCAGGCAACTGGTTTCGTCCCGACCAGCAAGTTTGCTGACATTTCTTCTTTTGTTTCTGTCCAGGACCAGCGGTGTCATGAACGCTGCAGCCACCGACGTCGTCTCTCCTGACTACCATGTGACTGCGTTTGGCCTTCTTTCTGCCAGAATCGTTGTCGACTACTGCTCCAGTGCTTTCATTGCCCCCATTCTTCTCTCGCGTTAGTGCATTAATGAATTTGTTAACATTTTTTTCTGATTTCTAACCTTCGCGCTGAACAGGAAATGATTCTCCAAATCACTTGTGGTATTTTCATACTTCGTGTCGTCTGGGCAATGGCAATCGTTTCCGAAACATTACATGCTCGGGCACACACGAGCAAGGCCCAATGGACAGTGGAGAACCCATTTAGCTCCATCTCTATCCTATTTTGCAACAGGTTGTTCATCACTTTGACTATTCTGATCGCGTTGACGAGTGTTGTTTCGGAAGGCATATCCCAGATTCAAACTTCTTATCTAAATGTAAGTTTTTGCTTGGTTTGTTCTGGATTTTGACTTTTTTGATTAATATTTCTGTTTTTATACATACTGTTGCGGGATTCAACATGGCGGATTTCGGCAGTCTGATGCCGTTTAGCGGTATTTTAGCGGTTGTAGGGCAAGGCCTGCTACTCGATCCGCTGATGAAGTGTGTCAAAGAACGAGGCATGATCATTATAGCGCTGATCGGTTGCTTTTTGGGCACATTCGGGGTTGTGGGCACTGCATTTTACCCACATAAATGGCTGGTATTCTTGCTGAGTGTACCGGAATGCGTCAGTCAGCTATCGTTCTCTGCCATTTCGGCAATGATGTCCTTCACAACTTCAGAAGAGGTATGTAACGTAGCTTTTATCACACTCTTCTTTATACCACCTCGTTTTGTTCATTACAAGAGAAAGGACGTCTACAAGGCGCAATCTATGCTGCTCAGTCGGCCTTCGCTGCCATCGGTCCTGTCGTCTTCTACGCTACCATGAAGAAGAAGTCACAATGGTCTCAAGCGTTCCCGTTCGTGATCGCTTCGGCCATTTATCTCGTCGGAATCGGCTTGGCTTTCTCACTGAAAGCTGCTAGACGTTCGTCTCCAAGCGATACTGCGTCCACGATCTCCTCGAACGAAGACAACGACAATTGTGAACCGGAGGTGGAAGAAGGCGATAAAATCGATCGAATCCTTCCTACGAGCATCATAGCGATGGAAGACGAGCAGTCACTCATGCAACCTTTGCTAGGAGCCAAGACAACCGCAACACGCTACTTCACGGAAGAGTAAAAACTAAAATGTGATTCGCTTTTTAGGATCGCTACTCACGAACCTAAAAAAGCAAAATATACAGGGTTTATTTGTACATTTTGCTGTTTGAAAAGGAACATTCACGTTTGTGTTGCAATATTTCGGTGTTCGAATATGATTGGATGATTACTTGAAGGAATCTCATAATCCGAGAATCTACGGAGAGAATGGAGAGCACTTCCAGCAGCGCCACAACGCCTTGCAAACCACAGCGGAGGCGCAGCATCTCATGCAGATTCAGTGCAATCGTGGGGCTTCAGTTCCTAACCGAAGCGGCGTTCGGCTTCATGAGTCCCATCATCTACATCCTCATGACTGAGGTGCAAGATTCCTTTTTCTCATCCCAAAGTAAAACCTAATTACTTATAATTTTTCTTAAGTATTTTGCCAGATTGTACCGAGGTGGACTGCCGATTGACTGCGGTGCAAAACCACACGATGAGGTAAGGACTATCATGTTTAGCAACACTTAAACTTTTTAAAATTATGTATTGCAATTTAGGCGTGCGTTGACGGATCGAGGCAAGCTGCTTGGTTATCGAGGTAATATTCATGGTGAGGCGGTGGAAGTACATATTCTTCTAGTAATCTCGCTGATTTTCCAAGCATTTTCTCGGCTATGGGCTCCGTTTGCAACTTCATCCTTGCACCAATGCTCGGACAGGCATCAGATGTCTATGGACGCAAGGTTGGTTTCATAAAAGGAATATTTTTGTTGTGGACTTACTATTAACTTTATTTTTTCGTATGCATTGCTAGCCTTTTCTCGTGCTGAGCCAGCTAGCAAGGGTCGGCACACCATTCTCCGTCATGTACTTTATGCAACCCGAAGGCTCTATTACTCCTTATTTTGTATTAAGGCTAATCGACTACGGCTTCGGGTAAGTTAGTGATATCACAAATGATATTATGTAGAATAACTGTCATTTTTTTTATTGTAGGACGGCAGGTGTCATGAGTGCCTCAGTCGCTGATATTGTCGCACCTGAAAACCGTGCAGCGGCCTTTGGCGTTCTCTTTGCCAGCCAATCTGTTGGCTATTGTATGACTGCCTTCATGGCGCCGTTCTTTTCTCGAGCAAGTATTTATATTTCTTTATGGAAAAGTTTACTATATTTTTTTAACGTGATTTTTTTTGCCAACAGGACCATATTTTGCAAATTGCTGCAGGTCTCTTCGTGTCACGAGTCATTTGGGCACTGACGATCTTGCCTGAGACGTTGCCTATTCGAGCGACTGTGAGCAAGACGCGCTGGGTCATGGAGAGTCCCATCAGCTCAATCTCGATCCTCTTTCGTAACCAATTATTCTTTCGCTTAACATGTTTGATCGCTCTTACGAGTTTTGTCATGAGTGGAACATTCCAGATCCAGTCGTTTTACCTGAATGTACGTCGCCGAAGAGCGCTGCACTGGATCTAAACTGTTCACTCAATTTTCTAACGCATTTCTAATGTTTCCTAGACGATTGTGGGGTTCAATGTGAAGGATTTTGGAAACTTGATGCTGCTCGGAGGCGTGTTATCTTTACTAGGACAAGGTCTACTGTTGAAGCCATTCGTGAGCTGTTTCAAGGAAAAGGGTGTTATTATCATCGCAATGATTGCTAGCGTCGTGAGGACGGTTGGGTTTGCCGGAACGGCGTTTTACCCCGACAAATGGGTAGTTTACGCCTCGAGTGTCCCTGGGATGCTCAGCGATCTGTCATTCCCAGCAATTTCAGCTCTCAAATCTATCAACGTGTCGGAAAAGGTGAAATTATATGGGGCAATATTGTAGATTAAAACATTTTTCTCACATTGTAACGAATTTGTAATCTTTAGGAACAAGGTCGTCTGCAAGGCGCAGTTTACGGCGCTCGGTCGGTGTTTGACGCACTCGGCCCCATTATCTTTTCGACTTTGTATGCTGCGATGACTCGACAGTCTCTTTGGTCTCAGGTGCTCCCGTTCGTGGTCGCGGCTTTTATTTACTTTGTCGGCATCGGCGTGGCCCTGTCGCTTCCAGCTGGCAAAGCGTCTTCACCAAGTAAACTCGCGGCTGATCCAGCTCCGTTACCGTCTCCAAATTGCGGAGAATCGCCATCCTCGTCCGCTTTCTACTTCGAAACTGATGACGATGATATCGAGACGGAGGAAGACGAACACGTCGTCTATGCTGGCAGTACTGTCCTCGACGACGACCAATTTCTAGCGGAGCCTTTGCTGAAATAAGTGCTTAGAAGTACTGTACAGTAGATCTGTACTGAAGATCGATCACCGAAAATCTGACTCATCACTTAGATTTTGTATCTTTGTTAACGGATCGTACAAATCGATTTAGACAGGTTTCTAAGATAGTTTTCGTTCTCAGGTAAAAAAGTATCTGACCAGCGATGAGCAGTAGCGACCATGTGCCTCGCAAGCCGCAGCGCAAGAGTGTCACATGCTCTGTGAGTGCACTTGTCGGGCTTCAAGTTCTGTCTGCCGCGACGTTCGGTATCATGAGCCCCGTCCTGTCGATCGTCATGACGGAGGTGTGCAGGCTCAACGTGTCATGAAGTGACCGAATGTTTGTAATAATTGCACAATTCCTTGCAGTACTTTGCCAGATTGCATCGGGATGGCTTGCCCATTGACTGTGGAGCCGATCCGCACGACGAGGTCCTTCAAATGATAATATTGACGTTAATTTATGATTTTTTTTTTTTTTTACTGACATTGATTGTGGCGAATAGGCGTGTATTGCTGGTTCGCGGCAGGCTGCTTGGCTATCCAGGTACGAAGTGGAGTATTGTTACAATTATTATGAGCTTGTATTTATCAATTATTGTCTTGCACGCAGTATTTTCTCGGCTGGAGGGTGTGTGGGGAACCTGATTCTGTCTCCAATGCTGGGTCAAGCTTCGGATGTCTATGGACGCAAGGTTCGTTGTCTAGGGTACATAAGCTATTGCTGTATGAAGAGTGCAGCTTACTAATTCTGGTATCTTTCATCAGCCTTTTCTAGTGCTGAACCAGATCTTGAGACTGGGTGTGCCCTTCTCGGTCATGTACTTCATGCAGCCAGATGGCTCCATCACGCCGTATTTCGTGCTGAGACTGGTCGACTCGGGCTTTGGGTAGGCTACATATTGCAATTCGTGCTTTAAAGAAATTAAATTATTAGTTTTTTCAGGGTGGCCGGTGTCATGAGTGCTGCCATCGCTGATGTTGTGGCTCCCGAAGACCGTGCTGCTGCCTTCGGGTTTCTTTTTGCAAGTCTATCTGTAGGCTATTGCACTAGCGCTTTCGTTGCACCGTTCTTCTCTCGGGTAAGGAGGCTCCACTGTTGTTTAAAGTGGCTCACATGTTCTAACACGTTTATTAATTTATAGGAGCACATACTCCAGATCGCAGCTGCTCTCTTTGTACTGCGTGTTCTATGGGCAATCTTCCTGTTAACCGAGACGCTCCCAGTTCGAACTCACGTCAGTAAAACCCGATGGGTAGTGGAGAACCCCGTCCGCTCGATGGCTATTCTCTTCCGCGACCAATTGTTTATGCGACTAACCTGCTTGATTGCGCTCACGGCGTTTGTCATGAACGGAGTTTTCCAGATCCAATCGTTTTTCCTTAACGTAAGAGTTTTATTTTTTTTAGCAAAATGTGAAGCTAACCATCCATATTGTAGACGATTGTCGGGTTCGACGTGAAAGATTTCGGGGATTTGATGCTGGTTGGAGGAGTTCTGGCGCTGCTGGGGCAAGTTTTACTACTCAAGCCTTTGGTGAGCTGCGTCAGAGAGAAAGGAGTGATAGTCATTGCCTTAATCGCCAATATGGTGGGCACGTGTGGGTTTGTCGCCGTTGCCTATTATCCTCGCAAGTGGCTAGTGTATGCGTTGTGCGTCCCTGGATGCATAAGCGATCTCTCTTTTCCAGCGATCTCAGCGCTAAAATCCATCAACGTGTCAGAAAAGGTTTGTCTATTTTTTTTAGAAAGAATAAGTTATTATGTATCATGAAATTCTAACCAGAAAGTTATTTAAAAATAATGCAGGAGCAAGGGCGATTACAAGGAGCAATTTACGGTGCTCGGTCTATTTTCGAGGCACTTGGACCCGTAGTGTTTGCTTCGCTGTATGCTTCTATGACACGTGACTCGGTCTGGTCACAGGCACTTCCGTACGTGGTGGCTTCGTTCAACTATTTTGTGGGGATCGGCGTGGCGATATCGTTGCCTGCTGGGAAGAATCCTTCGACTAGCAAATGTGTCGCTGGATCGGCGCCGTTGTTGTCACCGACGTATGGGGAATCCCCGACGTCGATGTACTTTGAGACTGATGACGACGATGACGAAATGGACGATGATGACAAGGCGGATCTGGACGATGGAGATTTCCTGGCTGAGCCACTACTTGGGAGCAGCTCTGCAGCGAAGCATGTTCACATTGACGTTTGAGCTTCACGTTATATATGAAAAAGCGTGTGTGTGGCTGAATTATCCAGGGACTCAGATAAACTGTATTTTGTATCATTTTAACCTCTCTATATTGATCCAAATTTCAGGAAACGGTTTTGAAAGGGGATCTCTGTTTATTAGCAATTATTCACTTTTTGAGACAGTTGGATTAAAAAAATTCTACAGCTTATTTTACTAACGATGTACGCTTCTTGTACTCTTTTTTTGCGTGTTCAGTTAAAACTACACGAATATTTGTCGGTGAGGTGGTGGTGGACTCGGAAGATTTGTCGGAACTCCATCCGTGTTGGGGTCTTGGAAGAAGAGCGTTCCGGAGACAAGACATGAGCCTTCGGGTAGTTTCTTAGCGCAGGCTTGAACAAATCTGTCCATCTCAATCTGTCCCATTCTCCTGGAGAGACGATTCGACTGCATGGGTGTGAGTGGCGACATGGTGGTGCCACGATAGCCACCGGACGACTCTGCGAGATACGTCATTGTGTCATGGACAAAACCTTGCGCTGTGAGGCTTCCACGAGGCTCCGTGAGCCACCGCGATAGCTCGAGATCCGGATGCTCGACCGGGACGTCGTTGTTGGCTGCGTTGATGAAAGTTTCAAGCAGCATAGGGTCCCAGGTCAGCAGCATTCCGTGAAGACGCGACTGCGTAGCAGGCTCCTGAGCGGTGACGAAGTCAACGGAGGCTCGTGGTGCCATATTGATAGTTGACTGAGTTGGTTGGCGGCAAATTGCGAAGTGATCGAGTTGAAGCGACTCGTAGAGACTCTGGGAAGAACGCCATCAGATGCAATAAATGACACGCTCAAGTCACTTTGGATCTGCTTAGCAGCTGCAGCGATCGACTCTGGATCCTGGTAGCAGTGGTTTAATGTAGTTAAAGGCAGATCAAAGCTCCCATGGCGTATTCATCGAACCAGCGGAGTCGACCACTTTGACGCACGCCACGAGAGGAGCTCCGCTACGGCAGTCTAAAGATCAAAGCCCATCTCTCTGTCCTCGTGCAAAAGAATTGCCAGCAAATCTGGAAATAATTTGAAGATTTACTACTAAAGTTTTTAGAGAGCATCATGGCGAATAAGACTTAAAAGTTTTATTCGAGCACTTCCGTTTCAAATGAAATTTGAGTGGAACTGCGACCAGACCAAGAACTACAGTAGACTCCTCCATGGTCCTCCATCGCATTTCATGCCAGTTGTGATATCAGCGCTCGCACGCCAGCGCGGCTCCTTGCCTCGGGTCATCAAGGTCAATGGAGACCCATTGACACGAGCTGGACCCACTTCAACATCAAATCCCAAGATGGGTACATTCAAGCTGACACTGTACCAACTTCACAAATTTTGGATATCCTCCCTCCATGTCCCGCATCGCTAAGCTGCTGGCCTCTCAAGGCAAATCGAGCGTCCGCGAGCTCAATTCTATCGATTTGCACACACATGTGTATCTCCCTCGCTACATGGACCTGTTGCGCGCTCGAAGCGACGTCCCTATGGTGCGTCCAGGCGTCGGAGGAGAACGTTTAATCATCCTCCCGGCTGAGAAACAGCAAATGGAGCAGCAAAGCTCCACAAGTCCCGGTATCAGCGCCGGTCGTCCAATTGGGAAAGAATATTGGGACGTGGCCAACAAGATCCGGTACATGGATCGCCACGGTATCCGCACGTCCGTGTTGAGTCTTGCCAATCCATGGCTCGATTTCTTGCCTTTAAACGAGCAGATCCTTCAGGCGACACTGTTAAACAACGACATGGATACACTTTGTCAAGACTCGAATGGGCGTCTCCTCGCCTTTGGCGTAGTTCCCCAGGATCCCTCAACCGCAGTCCAGGAGATCCAACGCGTGGCGAGTGAGCTTCCTCACGTCCGCGGTGTGATCCTCAGCACTGCCGGACTCAATGGCAAAGGGCTAGACGACCCTGAAATGCTCGAATTCTATCAAGCTGTTGATCGTGCAGGCCTCACGATCTTCCTCCATCCTCATTATGGAGTGGGCAATGAGCACTATGGTAAGTACGGCCATGCGCTGTTTCTTGCCTTGGGCTTCACGTTCGAGACGACAGTGGCGGTATCGCAACTTGTGCTCTCAGGGATGTTAGATAAAGTCCCGGATACTCTGAGATTGCTACTGGCCCATTCGGGAGGCACACTACCGTTTCTGGCCGGTAGACTGGACAGCTGTGTCGAACACGATGCTGCCATTGCGCAGAAGCTGAAGCACGCGCCGAGTGTGTACTTGAAGAGGTTTTACTACGATGCAGTGGCGTATCACGAGCCAACGCTGCAATGTCTGATCGACTTTGTCGGGAGTGACAAGATCGTCTTTGGCACAGACCATCCGTTCTTCCCTCCTGCGAAGGACAAGGAGACGAACGAGGGCGAAAATCTGAGCGAGTTAGACTGGCGATCGACGCTGTCTAACTACGAAATCATGGCCAACATGAGCAAAGAATCGCAGAGTGCAATGCTACGTGACAACGCCAAGAAGTTGATGAGCATTTGAGCAAAGGATAACTACACTTTTTTTAGGTTATCTACACTCTTTAAAAAGTCACCAAAATTGCTCGTTTTTTAGAAATTTGTTGAGCATTTCTAATGCCACAGCCGGCTGATCCATCGGCACCATGTGACCTGAGTTGAACACCTTTAACAACGTGAACTGGTTGAATGATCGCGCCATTCCTGCGTTCGTTCCATTTGCTGTTAGAAACGAGGTCTCTGGTGCTGCATTGAAGCCATCTCTGCCCTTCCATTGCAGTGCCAGTGTCCATGCTTCATTGCCGTACCAATTGCACACGAGATCTGCGTCACCCGCGTAAATGAGAACACGCACGTCGTCGTTCAGTAGATCTGCCACGTAGGCGTTGAATGGCTTGGCCGGGTCTGCAGTCTTTAAAAACGTTTCGTAGATCTTCGAGTTGCACTCCTGCCACGCGCCTACACGTTTCGAGTCCACTTCTAGCGCTTCGCGTACGTTGGGTGCGTCTAGATACTTGGATACAAAAGACATATCGTAGCACTCAGTGTCGTCACCGTCGTTTTTGCACGGCAGACGGATGTCGAACGGATTTCTATCGGCCTTGAGCATCGGTTCGAACAGCTTCTCCATACAGAAATCCTCTCCAACACCACACGCCGTCACGTTCTGTGGACAATGCTCCAAGAGAGAGATACACACTGGTACAGCTGTCTTCATCTCGTTCAGTTGCGCTACATCTACTAGCGAAATGTTGTACGCGTTGTGAATGGCCATATCGATGTAGTGTGGCATCTGAATTGCCGCTTGTGTAAGGCCATTGCCTATAGCAATTCCCTTTAAGTTGATAAACCTTGACGTGCCAGCATTCTGTTTATTCTTCTGCCACAGATAATGCGCCGCTACAGGGACATAGTGGCCGCCATAGCTCTCGCCAGTGATGTAGAAGTCGCGACCTGTAAGTTCCGGATGTTTCTCAAAGAAACCTTGCAAGAAGTAGTAGATATTCTCCCCGACGTTGTCCTCGCTGTTGTCGGCGTCACGTTCGTCGCCGTATGTGAACCCCACGGTCGTTGGCTGGTCCAACCACACCACGTTGCTCTCGTTCGTCCATGAGTACGGGTTGAGTTTCGTAGACAAATCCGGTTGTACGTGACACGGTCCGTTCTCAGTGAGTAGCGCCATCATACTGGAGCATCCTGGTCCTCCCGTGAGCCAGAGCACAAGCGGGTCAGTAGCTGGCTGGCTGCGTGACTCGAAGTACCAGTAAAAGTAGTGGTCGTCGACCTTGTTGGGCAGCTTGATGTATCCCGAGTCCTGCGTAGTGAGTTCACAGAAGACCTCACTATCCGTCGTTGTATTCACCGGTTCTCCTTGTGTCGCCGCATGCGTCTGTACTTGCGTCTCAGTATCGTCGCTCTCTTCATTGTCGGTCAGAGGTTCAGCGACGTACATGACCATGAGACTGATGGCACATAGCGCGAAGATGAAGGCGCCACCACGCTTGAGGTCTCTCTTGCGCGCTTCTTCGCGTCTCCAGATGCGCAGATTATACTGCAGCGACGTCGAGCGCAGCCTCAACGGAGTCGTCTCGGACGTCATGCCGTCTTGTGGTCCGTCTTGCAGTGCGGAGAAGGAGTCCGAACGACCAGCGCGAGTTGTGGCGTCGTAGGAAAGACAGACGAGCGCAGTGCGAGAGATATGAGCAAGTGTCCACTTGAAATGGACACTTTGTAACGCAACGGCTGGCGATTTTTGATTGGCAATATGCAGCTGCGTTGCAGTCAAATAACGACGAAAACCTTGCTCTCACTATGGTTTGTGAACTGTTACAGATCTGAGTTTGAAGGGGAGGATACTTTCGTTGCCATTGACACACTCATCACTCCGAGTTTTGCACGCGTCAAGCACAAGTGGCTGAGGAAAATCTTGCACTTATGGCGTCCGAGACGACACCGTTGACGCTGAGCCCCAGCTTGCAGCGCTATGCGCAGCAGGAGGCTCGCAACCGTAATATCCGTCGCGCGTTAATCGCTGTGGTGTCGCTCATTGGTGTCTGCCTGATAGTAGTGTACGTTGTAGAGCCACTTTTCTTCAAGAAGAAGGTCGATACTGAACCGGAAGGTATTCCTGTAACTACGGGGACTGGAAATCATGACGTCTTCTGCGGACTCACTACGCAAGACTCGGGATACATCAAACTACCCAACAAGGTCGACGACCACTACTTCTACTGGTACTTCGAGTCACGCAGTCAGCCAGCTACTGACCCGCTCGTGCTCTGGCTCACGGGAGGACCAGGATGCTCCAGTATGATGGCGCTACTCACTGAGAACGGACCGTGTCACGTACAACCGGATTTGTCTACGAAACTCAACCCGTACTCATGGACGAACGAGAGCAACGTGGTCTGGTTGGACCAGCCAACGACTGTGGGATTCACATACGGCGACGAACGTGACGCCGACAACAGCGAAGACAATGTGGGAGAGAACATGTACTACTTTTTGCAAGGTTTCTTTGAGAAACACCCGGAACTTGCCGGTCGCGACTTCTACATCACTGGCGAGAGCTACGGCGGCCACTATGTTCCTGTAGCTGCACACTACGTTTGGGAACAGAACAAGGTAAACATCGGAACGTCGAAGCACATTAATCTAAAAGGAATTGCTATTGGCAACGGTATCACACAGGCTTCCATCCAGCAACCACACTACGTTGACATGGCGGAGAAGAACGCGTACGACATCCCGCTTGTGGACGCCGCTCAACTTGAACAAATGAAGGCCGATGCACCTGTATGTGGCGCAATTCTCGACGACTGTCCGCAGAATATCACGGCGTGCTTTGAAGGAACCGTGTTCTGCACGGAGAAGCTGTTTCTTCCGCTGTTATCTGCCAACCGGAACCCGTATGACATCCGCATGCCGTGTACCAAGATGGACGACCCGACTAAGTGCTACGACATGTCGTATGTCTCCAAATACCTGGACTCTCCTAATGTTCGTGAATCTCTGGGCGTCGACTCGAAGCGAGTGGGTGCGTGGCAGGAGTGCAACATGGACGTCAACATGGCGTTCTACATGACGGCAGATATGGCCAAGCCGTTCCACACGTACGTGGCGGATCTGCTGAACGACAACCTGCGCGTCCTCATTTACGCTGGCGACGCCGACTTGATGTGCAACTGGTACGGTAACCAGGCGTGGACGCTGGCTCTCGACTGGAAGGGAAAGGAGGGATTCAACGCTGCTCCGGAGACGACGTACACCACGGCCGACGGAACGAATGGTGGCGTCGTGCGGTCGTTCAACAACCAGTTCACGTTCTTGAAGGTGTTCAACTCGGGTCACATGGTGCCACAGGATCAACCTGCTGTGGCGCTTGACATGCTTAATAAGTTCCTCAACAACCAGTCATTCTGAACTTAAGGTAGTGCAGCTCCCACCACAATATCGAAGCTTAATGAACATTTTTGCAAGTTGCATGTTGCAACTTGCAACAATTTGCAGCGGTCCAGGAATTACTTTTCGCTCAACGGATTGACATGAATGAATGTCGTCGATTTTTTTATTCAGGTGGGGATTGTGCGTTGACCATTTCCGGAACGCCGTTGATCATGCCACTGATAAACAAAAGCACTCCACTGCGTGTGCACGACCGGCATATGCCCAAAAGAAGCGTGAAGACGGGAACCGACGTGTACGCAGACTCATTCTCTGGCTGTCGGTCGCTTTGATGCTGGTAATTATCATCCACGTTATGAAAACGCGGTGTATGGCGATTGCGGAATGCTCAACCTTCCGTCGCAGGTTGAAGTGCAGCAAACGTTTATGAAATAATATAGTGCCTATCTATTAGCATAGTTTTGATAACTCGCTCCCTTTCACTCTCGTTTTCAATCAAGGCTCTAGCGATAATGTACGTGGCGCCTCTCTTCCGCCCTACGCTGCTGGCCGATGTCACCTGACGCTGCTTATTGTGCATATCCAGGGCCGCCAAAGTCACGTTCAAGGTTACACTCACGTCAGACCCCAAGCTGCCGTACCGAGTGTGCGTCGTCCGTCGCTGTCTCGCTGTTTTCCGCCTTCTAACTCGTTGTCGATTAATTTAATTGCAGTGTGAACGTGCCGGAGCAGGCTCCATTCACGGCTGTGCTCAAATACGTCGCAGAGGAGGTAAATATCTGCCCAGTACCTCTTTAAATGGCCTTATTTGGTGTAGTATTGACAGTATTACGGCATGATTCATGGCCGAAACAGTTCCACGTGCCTGCGGCTACCAGCGCCATCATCACCTACGGTTAGAGAGTTTGAGAAACTGGATTATACGTTAGAATACTGACGAGCCTGTCGCTATAGATGGTATCGGCATCAATCCGTCGCAGAGTGCCGGAAATGTGTTCCTGAAGCATGGTTCAGAGCTGCGCCTGATTCCTCGAGACCGCGTCGGAGGCTGCAGCACGTGCTGAAGGTTTTAGGACACTCAGGACGTTGCCTCAATATGCTCGTCGTCTACACACACACAGGACACAACTAGGACTCGATTTTGAGGACATTACATGCAAGTACAGGGGCAGTTGTATGCTATCGAACGGTTGTATTGGTATACATGAGGTAGTAGTCTGCGTCGGCGGATGCTGCTCGTCGAAATAAACGTTCTAGGGGCACAATACGATGTGGCCCGTACCCTTTTAGAGGCCCTTGTTGTAGAAGACGTGCGTCACCGGGTCCTTCTTGAACGTGCGCTGACGGATCGTCTCCTGCAGTTCAGGCTCAAGTGAAGACACGTCCATGGAGCTTCGCTGCGGGAACAGAGCGCAGCAGAGCGGAGTCGAGAAGCTCAGACACACACCGGTGAGTCCCACCATTGTTAGGGCGTTGACTGCCTTGTTGTTACGGAACAGCGGACGCTGCTCCAACTTGTTCATGATGAGAGGCGGGAAGAACATGCCCGGTACAGCCATGAGGATACGCGAGGGCACGACCTGTGCCACAGCCTCGACGGCAGCGCGTTTGCTCTTGCCGATCTTCTCTCCGTCGTCGGTCTCCACTTCAATACCGCCGAGCAACTCACGCTGACGCATGAGCGGAATGTTGACGCAGTTAGCGGCTGCCACAGCCACGAGGGGCACGAGACGGCCGACGATGCCGTTGCTGAGCTTCGGACGCTTCGCCACAAACTTGTTGAGTCCCAGAGCCGTGGCCACCGAGGCCGTACTGGCGGCTACATAAGCCTGCAGCAGCTGCTCCTGGCTCACACCCGTACTGGCATTACGGTTCGTGTAGTTGACGATGGAGTTAAAAGTTTGGTTCATAAACTGCCAGAAGATGACAGCGGGCGTGGAGCGGTAGAAAGTCATCATGCAACCCGTGATAATCATGTTTCCGGGCACCTGAAAGGCCATACGACCAGCCAGAAAGTTCTTCTCGCCCGTGTCCGGGTGGAAGGCGCTGTCTACGAGCTGCTTGGCATTCCAGATCTCGTCCTCGCTCAGGTTGGGGTGCTGACCAGCCTTGTACTCCTCCACGAGCTGCTTGGCAGCGTCCAGCTCGGCATCACTGGCCAGAACGTTAAGTGGGTTGGTCGTGGCGAAGAAGTGCTTGGCACGACCAGTGTATGTGCTTTGGTCCCAGCGGGGCGCGTCCAGGTTCACAAGGTTGGAAGACATAACGATGGTGTCGGGGTGAATACGGATGTGAGGCTCGAAGGGGTACGTGGCTGCTGGCCATTGATTGGATGCCAGGGTGGATTATATTGCGGCTGTTAACAGATTTGCGCAATTGCTTAAATAGTCTTCTGGATAGTATATTCGTTCTGACAGCACAAATAGGTCGGTTAAAGAGAATTTCTGTCACACATTACATTATATTTAGTAGGATAATTGAGAATGACAGACAGAACAAAGAGCAAACATGGCTTCAGAAACTTAAGGTTCAACTTACCAACCACTGGTCGAGTCGACCGTGTCGACCCCTGATCTGGCCGCCACAAGCGAGAAGTCTTCGGAGGACACAGGAGCCTTAGGAACGGCATGCAGTGCAGCTACCAGGCGCAATGTACCGTATCGATTGATGCTGCACATGTGCTCGAGTGAGCTGCACCGAGCTGTCGATTGCAAGTGTGTAACATCGCAGGCCGGCGCCAATGCGCTGTACTGTAGATGAAAGGCACGGTGCCTTAGGCACCCCGCCAGGAAGATCTCCACATGATGAATCGTCCGACACTTGTCTGGTCCGGGCTGCGTCTGCTGCACAGCACGGCCGGCTATCCGAGCCAAGTTGGCTGCCAACGCCGACGTTGAAGCTGGCTGCACCTTTTGTGCGAGCGATCCAAGAATGATGGTAAGAAAGACACGGACACGAACTCTGGTGGTGCTGGCGCTACGATGCTCATTTCGCTACTAGCTACCAACGCCCCATGACGTCCGAGATCACTCCGCTACTCAATGGCCATCCGCTCGAGTCGCCGCCGTCCATCCGGAGCTACGCGCGTGTGCACAAGCTGGCTGTACCGCCGTTCGCGGTGATCTGCGCGATCTGCCTGTTGCTCGGCGTGAGTTTATGGCGCGGAGCGATCCCCAATCTACAACTCAGCAAACACCAAGCCAAACCAATCCGCGTTATCACCTCTAACGGAGCGGAACACGAACATTTCTGTGGAGACACCGAGCAAGACTCTGGCTATATCAAGCTGCCCAATAAAGTGGACGATCACTACTTTTTTTGGTACTTTAAAGCGCGTCGCAATCCTGACACTGCGCCACTCGTTCTGTGGCTAACTGGTGGCCCAGGGGGCTCTAGTATGTTGGCGCTTTTGACTGAGAACGGGCCGTGCCGCGTTAGACCAGACTTGTCCACTGAGACGAACCCGTACTCGTGGACCAACGAAGCCAACGTCGTGTGGCTGGATCAGCCTACGAACGTCGGCTTCTCGTACGGACCTGACCCGAAGGATGCCGATGATAATGAAGACAACGTTGCAGAGAATATATATTGGTTCTTACAAGGTTTCCTCGAACGCCATCCAGAGCTACAAGGCCGCGACTTTTTCATCTCTGGCGAGAGCTTCGGCGGTCATTATGTACCTGCTGCCGCGCACTTCATCTTTCAACAGAATCTCCAAGTGGATAAGACGCTTGTTATTAATTTACAGGGGATTTCAATTGGAAATGGCTGCACGAATCCAGTTATCCAGAATCCGCATTTCATTGACATGGCTACAAACGCACAACATTTCGTTCGTTGACCCGGATGAACTGCCAAAATTAATAGCTCAGGCAGATATTTGCGGCCACATGATGAAGGTGTGTCAGTCGCAGCCATCGCTTTGCTGGGATGCCGCAGGTTATTGCCAAGACAACCTGGAGAGTGTCTTTATGGCAGCTAAGAGAAACCCGTACGACATCCGACAGCCATGTGCCACCAGCGACACGGACGTCATCCAGTGTATTTCGAAGGATATCGAGTTGATCACGCCTTATCTCAACTCTCCAAACCTACGTCGGTTCCTTCACGTGGACGATCGTGTCGGTGACTGGCAAATGTGCAATTTGGACGTGAATTCTGCGTTCGCCAAGTCGTCTGACGTCATGATGTCGACTAGTGCGTTTGTTGGCGATCTGCTGGACGCGGGGGTGCGAGTGTTGATCTATGCGGGTGAAGCTGATCTGGAGTGTAATTGGTCGGGGAATCTGGCGTGGCTACACGCACTGGAATGGAAAGGGTCGGCGTCTTTTAATGCCACGGAGGCACGCGACTTGGTCGTCGATGATGAAACTGTTGGCTCGGTGATTTCAAATGAAGAGCTCACATTCGTCCGAGTATTCAATGCAGGACACATGGTTCCTCAAGACCAACCTGCAGTGGCGCTCGACATGATCAACAACTTCTATCACCATCAAGTACTTTAAACTAATGAGAATTATTGTGCGAGTCGTAATGGTCCTGATAAAAGTAATAATATCACAACAATCGATAAAATTGTTTTGTCACGATGGCTCACATCCATTTTATAGGCTTGTCTTCTTTGTACGATAAATTTGCCCACAACACCGTTGCCGACAGACTTGAACAGCATTCAGTGCTGCTAATGTTGTTAGGATTCGCCCATGACCGTCGTCACGAAGCAAAACCCACGACCGCCGTAGACTTCGCTTCAGATTTGAGCAGCACAGTACTGTACTGTACCAGTGACGAGTGGGATTCCCACTGGGAATGATTGCGAATGATACCGTCCTGTCATTCCCCAATTGCGCGCTTCCTGCAAAGTGGTAATGGGACGCATGAACGAGAAGACCCAATTGTTACCCGCAGTCCAGGCCATTTATGGCTCCACCAGCAGCAAGCTTAAGATCAAGCGTTGTCTGATCATCCTGGGCATTGCAACTGCAGTCGTTTTGGCTGCATTAAGTGTGTGGTGGCTATTCTTCGCCGACCACGAGGCTGCGTCAGTCGAATTCATCTGTGGTGACACTAAGAACGAGGCCGGGTACATCAACCTACCCAACAAGAACGACGACCATTACTTCTACTGGTTCTTTGAGGCAAAGCACAAGGCGAGTACCGCGCCACTGGTCATTTGGTTGACGGGAGGGCCCGGGGGATCAAGTCTACTGGCGCTATTCAAAGAGAACGGTCCGTGTCGTATCCAACCAGACCTCACGACGAAGGTGCACCCGTACTCATGGACATATGAAGCCAATATGATCTGGCTGGATCAACCTACAAGCGTCGGGTTCTCGTACAGTTCTGGAGGAGACCACGACTACAACTGAGAAGGACGTGGGTGAAAATCTGTATTGGTTTCTGCAGGGTTTTATTGAAAAGCACCCAGAATTTAAAGGACGGGAGTTCTTTTTAACTGGTGAGAGCTATGGAGGACACTACGTCCCTGGAGCAGCGCATTACATTTGGCAGCAAAACAAGAAGAACGACACTAACGCAAAGAAGATCAATCTGCAAGGCATCGCAATTGGCAACGGATGGACGGAGCCAGTTGTGCAGGTACCTATGTAGATTTTCGAGCTATCTAGCAGCTTTGAGTTAACCTATCAGTTACTGTATGTTACAGCACCTGCACGCTCCTGATATGCTCGACAACTCGTACAACGTCACGCTGCTCGATGAAGCGGCAGCTGAGCAATTCAAAATTGGCGCTGCTAAATGCGCAGAGCTAACGCGCGAGTGCCAACAGTCTCTCACTGAATCATCTTGTGCCCAGTCATACCAATACTGCTCCGATCACGTTTTTCTTGCGCTTTCCGCCAACCAAACTGGTCGTAACCCGTATGACATAAGGGAACGCTGCGACTGGGTGGACTTTGGTTTTTGCCACGGTGTGCCACTTCTCGAGGAATTTCTCGCTCAAGATTCAGTGCACAAGTATCTGAACGTGGATCGTGACTGGGTCGGGGGCAGTGACGAAGTGGGCGACAACTTCGTCGCAGACTACATGCAATCGTTCGACAATTATGTAGCGGATCTACTGAACGATGGCGTTCGAGTGCTTCTATACGTCGGTGACGCTGATACGGTGTGCAACTGGTCGGGTAACAAAGCCTGGATCGACGCACTCGAGTGGAAAGGCAAGGAGGAATTCAACGATGCAGAGGACAAGTCGTTGATGACACAAGACTTGCTTAACCCAGATGCTGCTCTTTTGAATGCTGGCACTGCGAGGTCCTTCGAGAACCTCGCTTTAGTGCGCATTTTTAACGCAGGCCACATGGTGCCGACGCACCAACCTGCCGCGTCCTTAGATCTCATAGCTAAGTTCTTCAAGAATGAAGCGCTTGCATAAAGTACTTCTTCGAAGTACATGTACTTCTCCGGTGTTAACAGCTACGTGTACTAGTACATGTATAATAGTAGAGTGCTGGCCAAAAATAGGAAGCCATCACTTTCGTTGCGGAGATCAAGAAGTGACCATCACTCTGACCCTGTGAACTTTACGCGCTTTAGGGGGATTGTATTAGCAAAATTAACTATTTAGCGCTTTGTTTTCTTACCTTTGTCTTTGATGACATCTCCAACGCGATCACGCATTGATTTTGTAGATTTTGAAGCCATGACATGTCCAAGGTTGTGGCTCGCCTTGAGCATCAGAGTGCGGTTGCGCTTGCTGTAGCCCATGTACGGAGTATGCTGAAGTGCTCTACGCACAGTACGTGCTGATACGGTAAGCCCCAACGACGTCCTCACGGAGTTTGATGACGCTCCAGCCTTCTTTACCTCGAGAACGATGTGCCGTTTGGTCCTTTGACATACATACCTTCGTGGGCCTTCCCGACCTCTTGACAGTTCCATAAGTGTCTCGGTTCCTCCAAAACTTGCTCACGCCTGCTGGCGACCTCCCTATGTGCTCAGCGATTGCGGTAAATGCCCAACCTGCCTCACAAATCTGGCCTCTTTCTACAGGCGTGAACTCGGACCCCTTGGTCATGGTAGTGGTGTCACCAGGCTAAAGGTGAAATGTGGTTGCCTTCTACACACCCGTTGCAACGTTTTGCGGCCCCAAAATCTTGCGAAGTTCACGCTGCTATGTACTTTTGTCCAGAGTCAGAGTGATGGTCACTTCTCGATCTCCGCGTGAACTTTAATTCGCAGATAATTGGCACAGCACTGTATATGTGATTGGTTAAAATCTCGGTTGAAATAAGTTGTTTAACTATTTGACCATATTAAGCTCATTTTCCTCTTTCTCTTGTATATTTTAAGCTTCAATTCGTTTATTTTTGATGAAAACCGGTTGCTGATCTACAGCACAGTACAACTGAGGATGATTGCCAATCACTCTTCCGATCAGAATCACGTTCTCATTTATCGTTTTGCTTTACAGCTTCGTAAGTGCAGAAGATGGCGAGTGACGAATCGTCACCTTTGGTCGCCCGAAGTGCTAATGGCCGTAGCAAGAAAGCGCTTATCCTGAAGCTAACACTCGGTGGAGCGTTGCTGGTGCTGGCGCTGTGGCTGATTCAAGACAATGGACACTCGGATTCAACGCCCAAGGGCTCTTTTGTCTGCGGTGTCACCAACAGCTCCGCGGGTCATATCAAGCTAGCGAACAAGGAGGACGATCACTACTTCTACTGGTTTTTCGAGTCGCGCACGAGTCCCGAGACGGACCCATTGGTATTGTGGCTTACCGGAGGTCCCGGCTCTTCTAGCATGTTCGCTCTATTGACCGAGAACGACCCGTGTACCATCCAAGGCGACCTAAGCACCAAGTTGAACCCGTACTCTTGGAACACCAACGCGAACGTCATTTGGCTGGATCAACCAACAGGTGTGGGTTATTCCTTTGGCTCTCCGGCTGACACAGATTTTAATGAAACCAATGTGGGTGAAAACATCTATTGGTTTCTGAGGGGATTTTTGGAAAAACACCCACAATTTCAGAACCGCGAGTTCTTCGTGACGGGTGAAAGTTATGGCGGACACTACGTTCCAGCAGCAGCGCACTATATTTGGTAGTTGAACAAGGAAACCAAGGCGAATGACGAGGTCCCGCTTATCAATCTCCAAGGCCTGGCAATCGGCAATGGTCTCACCAACCCGGTGGTTCAATACGCTTACTACCAAGACATGAACCACAACCGATACAACCTCACACTCCTTACAGAAGCCGAAGAGCAGCAGATGAAAACTGATAGTGTAGAGTGTATTCGTTTAACGCAAGATTGTCAGGCAACACCACGCAATGATACAGCTTGCAAGATAGCGCCAGAGTGTTGGTCTGAAAAGCTTATCGCTCCGTTCAGCAAGGCAAACCGCGACAACTATGACATTCGCCGGCCGTGCAACAACAGCGACCCCAACTCCGCTTGTGGCGCTCATCCGCTCATTGCAGAATACTTGAACTCGCCAACAGTACGCAAGTATTTGAACGTAAATGAGCGTGCGCCGGCCTGGCACGAAGACAGTGATGAAGTGGAGAAGACATTCACTGGCGATGGCATGCCGTTCCATCAATTTGTCGCTGAGATGCTGGACGACGGTCTTCGCGTGCTAATCTACGCTGGAGACGCCGACCTCATGTGCCCCTGGATCGGCAATCGAGCCTGGACGCTGGATCTCGAGTGGCAAGGCAAAGATGGCTACAATGCAGTCGAAGAGAGAGCATTCATCGCACATGACCCGCTGCTACCCGATGAAGGGAGCAACATTGACGCGGGTGTGGTTCGATCTTTTGACAACTTTGCGTTCGTCCGCGTGTACGATGCTGGACACATGGTGCCCATGAGCCAGCCCGCAGTCTCGCTAGACCTCATCAACAGGTTCTTCACGAACAAAACGCTGTAAGCTTAAGCTTAATTCATAAGTTGATTTGGTACGAATGAAAGGCGTCCTATCTTCAAAGATCCCTCTTTATCAACTCATTAGTTGGGTTAAATCAGCTAAAAAAAAGGATCACACAGTGGAAATTATGGCGCGGCTGAAAGAGAAGACCCGACTGCTCCCAGCCGTGGAAGCCACATACGGTTCCTCCACTAATAAGCTCAAGATCAAGTAGTCCTAGGCATCGTAGTTCTGTTGGGATTGGGCTTGTGGTGGGTGGTTTTCGACGATAAACCTGACAAGTTCAACTGGACTCGAAGAATGAATCCGGCAACATCAAGCTGGCCAATAAGGAAGACGACAACTATTTCTACTGGTTTTTTGAGTCGCGCACCAGTCCAGATATAGATCCGTTGGTGCTGTGGCTAACTGGAGGTCCCGGTGGCTCTGGGTTATTCGCGTTGCTGGCTGAGAACGGCCCGTGCACGATCCAGCCCAACATGATTAACCCAATCCGTACTCCTGGAACCGCAACGCTAACGTGATTTGGCTGGACCAACCAGCCGGCACACTTCTCGTTCGGCTCTCCTGCCGACACGGACTACAACGAAACCAATGTGGGTGAGAACATTTACTGGTTCGTACAGGTATTCTTAAACAAACACTCAGAGTACCAGAACCGCGAGTTTTTCCTGACGGGTGAGAGTTATAAGGGACACTACGTTAGCGCATTACATTTGGGAAATGAACCAGAAGAATCCGGTCATCAATTTGCACCATCGGCAACAGTCTTACGAATGCATTGATCCAATTACCACCGAACAATGAGACTTTGTGTCTCTTGGGTGTCGATTGCTGGAATACGAAGCTGGTACAGCCTCTGAGCAAAGCGAATCGCAACAACTACGACATTCGTGAGTCGTGCAACAACAGCGACTCTGATGCAACTTGTGGAGACTTCCCTGTCATCACGGAGCTCTTAAACTCTCCGAAAGTTCGGAAGTTTCTGAACGTGGATAAGCGCGCTCCGGCGTGGGTGGGAGAGAATGAAGTCATTCACACGAGGTTCATCGCTGATGGAGACTGGGCTGCATCGTACGATGCATACGTAGCGGAGCTGCTGAATGATGGTCTCCGCGTGCTCATCTACGCCGGCGACGCCGATCTGATGTGCAATTGGATCGGCAATCGAGCCTGGACTTTAGAGCTCGACTGGCGAGGCAAGGATGGCTACATTACTGCTGAAAAGTGAGCATTCATTGCGCACGACCCCTTGATATCGAACAATAGCCCCGCCATTGATGCAGGTGAAGTCTGGACGTTTGAGAATCTTGCGTTTGTCCGTGTGTACAGCGCTGGCCACATGGTGCCAACCAACCAACCAACCCGCCGTCTCATTAGACCTCATCAGCAGGTTCCTTACCAACAAGGCATTGCAGAAAACCACTTCGCATACATGCACCTATCAGCTCATGTTTGACACGGGACAGTGCGATTCCTACATTCAAATACAGTTCGTTTCCACTAATTTCTCACATTTGAAGATCTTTCCAGCCCAGTCGACGCCATGGTGGACGAGTCGACTCCGTTGCATTCGGATGTGCGAGTGGCCGAGATGTATCGCCGAAGGCGCATTGCTAAGATCGTGGCCTTAGGAACCTTGGTACTTGTGATCGTCGTGGTGTTCGGCTTTGCTGCCACCACAAACCAGACGCCGTCGTTGGCTACAATCACGGACGCTGACGATACGACTACGACGTGTGGCACCGCAGCCAATGAAGCGGGATACATCAAGCTGCCCAACAAGCAGGACGACCAGTACTTTTATTGGTTCTTTGAGTCTCGCAATGCGCCCGCAACGGACCCGCTTATCCTCTGGCTCAGTGGTGGTCCTGGAGTCTCCAGTCTCCTGACGCTATTAACCGAGAACGGCCCGTGCTTCGTCAACGAAGACTTGTCCACTACGGTCAACCCCCATTCGTGGAATACCGAGGCCAATGTCATCTGGCTGGATCAACCCACCAACGTCGGGTACTCGATCGGCACTCCGGCGGACGGCGACAATAATGAGAACCACGACGTCCAGGAGAATATCTTCTGGTTCTTACAAGGGTTTATGGACAAACACCCCGAGTTCCAAGACCGTCCGTTGTTCCTCGCTGGTGAGAACTATGCTGGTCATTACGTCCCGGCCGCGGCACACAAGATCTACCGGGAGAACAATACGACCAAGAAGAGACGTTTGAATCTTCAAGGCATCGCTATTGGCAACGGTCTGGTCAACACCGTCGTGCAGGTGATTATCTCATTTTCTTAAGTAGAAATGAAATATCTGACTATACTTGTGCTGTATGTACTAGAGCGAGCACGGCTTGGACATGGTCGACAACGCGTACAACGTGAAGTTGATAGACGACGACACGCTGGCGAAGGCGAAGGTGGCAGAGAAACAATGCACAGCGCTCGTGAGAGCGTGTCAAACCAACTCGAGCGTATGCATCGACGCTGGTGAGTTCTGTGAGGTTAATGTAATGGGCGCGTACGTTGGCGCGGGTCGCAACATGATGGATATCCGTCAGGAATGCACTGAACTAGACCCGATCTTCTGTTACGGAGATATGGTCAAGCGAATAACGGCGTATTTGAACTCGGACGCTGTACGCTCATACTTGAACGTAACGAGTGTACACCCGGCGCCGTGGCAGTCAGCGTCAGCGGATGTGGAGCTGGCGTTTGCTGCGGATTTAATGAAGACGTTCGAGCAGGACGTTGAGGCTTTGCTGCGTGACAGCTCCATCCGAGTGTTGATCTACCATGGCGACGCCGATCTGGTGTGCAATTGGTACGGCGGACTGGCATGGACGAGAGCATTGGCGTGGCCTCATCAGACGGAGTTCCAGGAGACTGAAGAACACGCGTTTGAGGTCGATGCGAGAGACGTCGGAAGCGTTTGGACGTACGCTAAGCGGTTGACGTTCCTGCGAGTTTTTAACGCTGGCCACATGGCGCCCATGGACCAACCGGAAGTGACACTGGAGATGATCAACCGGTTCCTGCGCAGTAAAGAGTTGTAGGCAATTGACAATCGAAGTCAAATGAATTGCCCATTTGTGTTGAGGTGAACTATTGTACCGATAAGTTACGAGTCGTAAGATACGCCTGATTACAACGGATACCATGGCTCGTTTATGAACCACTGACGTGGCAGAGTGAATCAGGTGGCTTGCAAATCGCCTTAATATTGCACTGCATCAAAATGCCAAAGCGAGCTTCCTCCGGCTCCACTACAGTGTATGTACAGTACTTCTGATTTAGTTCTAAGTACATGTAGGCTACATGATGTACATGTACTGTAGCAGGCTACCAGCTAACTTGGTGACGTACACGTTGGCCAACTCCGTATCGCATGAGGTGCGGAAGCATTGCGCATTCTAGGAACTTGCCATTGTGTCCACAATGTAGTCCACAACTCAGTCTCAGGTTGTCCCTCGGCTATGATACATGTACAGATGAAAACGAGTCTGTTGCGCTGTGTCAACGCGCTGTCGCCACAACCGCGGCAGTGCCCATACTTAAAGTGAATGGCTTCAGAAACAAGTCCATACAAATGTTGCGTTGACAATCAAATCTTGGTCCGACGCAGCACAAGCCAGGAAGGCCACCCACAGGCTTCTATATTTGCGTGGTCCGCTTACACCGCGCTGTCAGCGCCTTTGATTTGCCCATTGGCCCAATGGCATTGGGTAATGACCAATGCCACTCCTCTGCCATGGAACTTCCATGGCAGAGAAGCTTCCATGATGGAAGCTTCTCGCGCGGCTGACTTGAGAGCTCATTTCTCGATTGTCGCCGCGGAGTGCATAGCGAATCTGAGTTTTGCACAGTAGTATCTACCCCACACAAAATGCCCACAGAAACGACCCCCTTGCGTGGCGAGCAGTACGCCTCGGATGCCCAGAAGCGCAAGCGTATCGTCGGCATCACTGGCGCTGTCGTGGTTATCGCGGCCGTCATCGTCGTGCTGTGGCTCACTCTCAGTGGCCACAGCTCCAAGTCCACCGAGGTGACGGAGCAGACTACTCCCGAGCCCACCCCAGCTCTTCGAACGGAGGCACCCGTCATCACAGCGCTCCCGACCGTAGCCCCTACTGAAGCTCCTCGTCAGCCCGCAACCGAGCCCCCCACTGAGCCTGCCACGGAAGCACCGGCTCAACCAGCCCCGGAACCTCCAGCCCAGCCTCCCTCTAAGTCCCCCGCCGAGCAACCGGCCGCCGTCCCCGCTGATCAGCAGCCTGCCGCCGAACCTGCCGCGGCTGTACAACCTGTCCCTGCCGCTGAACCCGTCCTTGCAGAGCCTGTGCCTGCCGTCCAACCTGTTCCGGCCGCTGAGCCCCAGCCTGCTGCCGACGTGTCTCCGGCTCAGCCCGTGAACGCTGCTCCGGTGCAGCCCGTGAATGCTCCTCCAGCTCAGCCGGTGCAGGATGACCAGGCCAACCTGCCCAGTAAAGCTTAGATTGATTAGGACTGCGAGCTCTATTTAGCTTCACCACTTCCTGTTCTAAGTTGGTTTATTCAAACTACGTAGTACCATGGCAGCTCACAGCATAATAACCCTCACTGTAATGCAATCTTTTGCCGGAATCGTGCTACAAATAATAACAGCTATTACCGGTAGAGGTACATGTACTATACAGTACTAAAAAATCATTTTGCACACTTCCAAAATTAGAAGCTAAGCGGCCGCCACTGATCGATAGCCAGGCATCGTGAGTGGCTAATCAGATCTGCGACAGACACGTACGTGACAAACCCAAGCAGAAAACTGAAGATCGGTGACAAGCGAAGAGGAGAAAACGTTAGAAACACACGTAGAAATCTGACCAGCACATAGAGGTGTCAACGTTTAACTGAACCCCGAACGTGCTCCCCAAGCGTACAGAGGGAGTACTTAGACTCCGAACTCCATCCAAACTCTGGTCGTACTATATACTTTAAAAGTGTATTGAATTCGTATGTGGCTCACACTAAAAATACGGCACACAAGTTCTCTCAACATTACGCACTTGCAATCAGCGAGAAAGCTTGCTTCATTGTAAGGGTTTTATTTACTAATGTCGTTACTACTATGTTCCTGTTGACACCAGACGTACGAGGCGCTCGAGGAGGCACCACTGTGATCGCAACTTCATTGATACCTGCTACGTCGCAATTGACAGCGGCGTTATCGGTCTAATACTTAACGCAGCTCAGGATGAAACTGTGGTCGGTACTCAAGCTAGTGATATTTTCCCGGCCCGGCTAGTATTGAGCACGTCTGCACGCCAGATTACTGTCCGAAAGCCACTCGAAAGCTGTCATTCAGGAAGTATACGCTCCAAACGGTCCGACCGCTTCTTTATCAACTCTTGAGAGTGCGCCACTACTATCTGGGATGCATCGGATTACGGCGTTGCTGCCCGCTGCTTCATCGGCAATGACATCCCTCTATTTTTCTCTCATTTCAGGCTGGGCTGACGGATGTACTCGGTCTCATATCAGTACTTCGATGCGTTCGCGTGACTGATTGATTATGTGCACACAGGTGGCGTCGCAACACTGGTGTTAAGTCACAATCGGCGCTTCATCGTGTCAGCTGGAGTCGAAAGTGGAGTGCTTCGCGCAGCTCTACGCTTCCGGCGAGGAAGCCAATGACATCCCTGCAGTATACACAGACCTTGAGCACCTAGATAAGGCCATGAAAGCACTGATTGAATGAAACACCGGTAGATAAGTACTATGAATACGCTTCGTAGCCGCTCAGACTTCTTATTTACTACATTTTTTGCTATTGGAGGGTAGTGATGTATGTTAAACTAAGAAGCTGTACTTCGTTTTAATAATGAAGCCAACAATTTCAAGCATCGCGCAGCAATAAACTCATTGCTACGAGTAAATTCCTCATCAGCTTAGAATGCATTCATGCATTATACCTTCCCTTCATCGAAGTGTCTACGCCAATTTTCACCAACAAAGACAAGATCTCGAACCATCGATGGTGTCAGTGCGCTCCGCTTAAGAGTTACAACATTTCCGCTCGTTGAGAAAGCGCGCTCGGATGGAACACTAGTCGCCACTGTGCCAAGCCACTTTCGCGCTAGGTTGCTCATATTGGGATACACGTTCTTGTGTACTCTCCACCATTGAAATGGATCCGTATCACTAACAACGGACTTCTTGACATCGGCAAGATATAATTTTAGCTCGTCAGCGCAGGCGATTTCCAAATTTGACGATCGTGGCTCAGCTTTATCTGGTCCATACATGTAGTCACGCATATTGAAGATAGCCCCTTGTGCTGGAAGTACCGGTGTGGTATGGCGCTGATTTGTCTCAAACCGGAATGGTGTGCTCTGTTCTCTATCTGCAAGATCCACCGCCGCACGCACAACGTCCTCACACGCCTGGGGGACATCAGCTGGGCTTAAATGTGGCATTCGTTTTGCAACTCGAGGGTCCAAAAACGATATCCAAGTGAGATTGCTCTTCTCGATTACACCGAATTGCTCTTTGAATAACTCTAGTAAAATCTTGCGACACTCGTTCATCATGAGAATAACTTCTTCGACGTAGCTTTCATCACCTGCAGCGGCCCCGTGCGAAGAGAACAAGTCATCTCGACTTAGCCATTTCCGTATGCCAGATAGAGCTGGATGAACCAACGAAATGGTTGGATAATCCTGACCACCCAGTTCTGGGATGACCTCTGAAAATGGATGGAGGAGAGTTGCTAGACACTTGATTGTCAGCCATTCAGCCGTCTTTGGCCTTCGCAGCTTTGCTTCCATGTCTTTGAACTCCTTGCGACCCTCTAAAGACTTGATGTGAGTAAAAAAAAGCCACAAGCGCAGGTTCCAAGTCGATAAAGCGCTGGATCATCAGCAAACAGCTATTCCATCGCGTCGGGCAATCTACGAGTAGATTAACTGTTTCATGATGTTTTATACCAAATTCCCGAACTTGAATTGCACCAAGACGATTACGACCCTTCGGCGATTTTCTGAAGTACACGGCTAGTGTTCGAAAGCATTGCACAATTCCGCGCACAATATCCATTTCATTTCGCTGGAGTGATGATATCGTTTCGTCTAGATATTGCTCCATGTCGCTGATAGCAAGCTCCCGTAGTTTCGTCATGGCTACTTGATCATCTTTAGACAGCTGTTCATCTTCTTCATTATCAGGAATGTTTTCGTCACTTTCCAATTCTACGTCGTCACTCCATAGAGGGGGTTGGTAGCTTCTTAAACTTGCCTTCCCCTTAATCAGTGCACCAGCAACAACAAGATGAAGCGAGTGAGCGACGCATGACATGTCAGTAAGTCCAAGAAGCTCAGCTGCTTTCACAATATTTGAGCCACTATCCCGGAGAAAGAGCGTGCAATAATCCTTTGAAAGAGACCAATCTTCCATCATTGCAGCTAGTGCTGCAGCAATCGACTTTCCATCATGTATGCCGGGAAGCTCCCGCACCTCCAGAGTCCAGTTTTTCGAGCAGAAATTATTATTTACGTAATGGATTGTGAGCGAAATGTAGCTACGCGCATTACGAGCAGTCCAAATATCACTCGTAAGTGAAAAGTAAGAGCAGCCCGTAGCTATATCATCTTGAATCCGTGTACGGAGATCAGCTGCAAAAATTACTATTTCGTGGCGGATCTGTGTGCGCTTGGGCAAATCCAATTTGACACGACCGAGATCGTGAGTTATGTAGTAAACAAAAGCGATGAAACCTTCGTCCTCGACGATAACAAATGGTCGGAAATGACATGCAATCCACTTGGCAAGAAGTCTGTTCACATGCTTTTGCTGATCTTTTGTAATCGGACGAATTGGAATCTTCTTTCCAGATTCGGCACACTGCGCACGAGAACGCTTTTGGCTGTGGCTACCTGCGCTAACATGGTACCTAGCTTTCCCGCGCTCTTTATCCAAAATAAAAGCTGCGAGGTCTCAAGAATGGTACTGCTCCATGTGCTCCTTAGCATAGCTTTTACCAACCCTAAAGTCCACAATCGACTTACACTTCAAGCAGTAGGCGTTTTTTGCGTCCGCGTTTGTAAGTTTCTCGTCAGAGACGCTGCAATCGTCTTTCGCGAGCAGCCGAATAAACTTTCAATGCTCTATCTTCTTCTGTCTCTTCATGACAAAGTGCCGCAAGCCAGTCTCGCGAATGATGTCCCTCTCCAGCTCAGTGAAGTCGACTTGAACAGAAGGTTGAGGTGCCGGTGTCGAGCTCTGAGTAGACATCAAACGACTGTCAGCGTCATCGCCAGTCGCGTCGAACGAAAGCCGTCGCGGATGCCTGCGTGCAGATATGGGCAAAGATGGCGGACGCTCCTGTCGACGCCCTGAACACTGAGGCGTCCGCCGAAGCTGCTGGCTATGCATCAGATAATAAAGTATAGCTGAGCTGCGATCATTTTCTCGAGATTTTAATCATTGTTTTTGTATGCCCATACACTAAGCGTATTTGGAGTTCAGTGGGGGCAAAGGGAGGGAGGAGGGAGCTCGGAGGGAGCTCGGAGGGAGTTCGAGCCAAGCTCCAATAGCAGAGTACCACAGTAGTTCACGAACGTTCCCGCACGGAACGTTGGCACCACTACCAGCACAACAATGCAGGGCAGATTTGAACACAAATAGACAGAAACCAAACCGGAATTGCGTCCCTTTTAACTGCACAGCGCTTGCAGGTTGATGCTGCGCAGTACCTGAAGTACTGCTAACAATTCTGAAGTAACTGCCAAAAGTAGCATTTATTTGTAATTTCAAAGATTCTTTTGAGATCGTCATACACTTGATTCCGGAATCTCCAGCACCGCCCAGTGCTCAGTCGTGCTCCAGAAGTTGCAAAGTTGATATGGTGGGGCTTAGCGCCTCTCAGCTTCCCCCGGAGACGCTTCGCCCTGGTGATGTACTCGAGTATTACTCGCAGGAGTTTGTCTGTGGAGATCGCCGCGGGCATCGAGTGGGGATCCTCTTGAAGATCTCTGGGGCGCGCAGTGATCCGTATCCAGTCGCGCTGGACACACAGGAGACGCTTTCCCTGACGAACATGGTGCGCCGCCGCTTTGACGTCGCTCGCACCGCGCTCCTCATTGACAACGTTCGTTGGCGCAAGCTACGCTCCTTTAATCTGGCTCCGGGGGTGTATAAGGCACTAACGAGGGCCACACGGCTTTGCCAGGCCCTCAAGGCGCATCTAGATGAGACAAATGCATCCACAGGAGCAATAGTAAACGCTGAGGGCGAGAAGAGCTCGCGACATCAACACCTCTTTGTTCGTGAAGCTGCGAACGATGACACAGCGCCGCGACAATCCAAACCATCCAGCGTGACCGTTGTTTGGCCGGAGCTTTCACCGATCAGCCCTATAGGTTCAGGAGCGTTAGACGCAGACGTTCAACCCGAGGGTTTGGTGGAAAATACCCTCGAGAGGCCAGTACACACGGTCGTAGATCTCACAGCAGACAGCACCGACCAAGAGATTGAAGTCGATGGAACGGAGGGCGCGGAGGCGGCTGAAGGCTACGTTTGCGGCGAACACGGCTCGTTGGCGTCGCACAACAAGTTGCGGCGCATGGAGTTCGTCTCTGAGTCTGAAGTCTCTGAGTCTGATGGCGACCTGGAGGCTGCAAATGAAAGAAAGGAGGTCTCGGACACCGATGTGCCGGCTGCGGGCGAGTTTGTGGAGGCCGTTCCCACACGTTGGCAGCGACAAAAGCGCAGGCATCAGAGAAAAGTTAAGGCGGGACACTGGGCTGAAAGGCGTTCTCGGAAACGACGCCATCTGCGGTTGTGCGGCATGACAAGGAGCGGTATGGATATATACCACGCGCATTCCATGAAAGCGAAAAAGGTCAAAGCCATTCTGCGCATTCGAGGGCTTCGAGCACGACTTCGCGAGCTTCGTTTACGGCGACCTACCTACCAAGAACCAGATACCACTGGATATTTTCTCCTGAGGGAGGTGGCGTGGCCCAACAGCGTCCAGAACGCTAGCGAATTACTCAATCCAGAAGGCGTGGAGTTCATGGATGTAGGAGATTTTGGGCGATGCTCGTGCGCAGGTGATTGTTACTTCGATACGTGTAGCAATGCCGACGCAGCTGTATACTGCCCACACGATTGCTGCAACCTGGATGGAAAATGTAGCAATGCACCGAGAACGCTAACCACCTTGCAGCTGTTTGATACGGGTCGTGTCGGGGTGGGTGTTTGCACAAGCACGGACCTTAATGTCGGTGACATTATCGGCGAGTATACGGGGGTTCTGAGTGCGTACGACCCGATCGACGCGGCGGGATCTGGTCAGAGAATGAAACACAACACCGGATACACGATGCTTCTGAACACCAAGTCTCGCAGAAATAAGTACGTGTACGTGGAGGCGTTGAACTGCGGGTCGATGATGCGGCTCATTAGTCATTCCTGCACTCCGAACGCTGCATTCGTCGAGGCTCAGAACAGATCCAGCGTGAAGGTGATGGTACGCATGATTGAAAACGTCTACGCGGGCGCTCAGATCACAGTTGATTACGGTAAGCAGACGTGGTTTAAATGTGCGTGTGACCAATGCTGGACTTCACCAGAAGGGAGCGAGGCCACAAGCAATTGATGTTGTAGCATTCGAGAAATAACCTCGGGTAGGTTGAGTTCTACTTCGATTGGTATGCACTATCAATAACATAGTAGAGGTTTCAATTGCGTTCTTTGACTTCTGGAGAGAAAAAAATATGAAAACGTAACTCGAGCGGTAATTCAAGAAGCCTTTGCACTAACCCTCTAGTAGATTCTACTCAGGAGGTCTTGGGAAGGAACTACATGTACTGGCACCGACCCAACTTGGAAACGTTGGCCTTCTAGAGTGATCGTACAATACCCTCGGGTTCTACGTGTAGCTACAGGACTGTTTGTAAGTATCGTGTATATTTACCCACACCAATGACCAGCGTATCAATCCTGGACGCCTAGAAAGTGAGGGCGGACCCAACACTCACAGGTCTTCCACCCCCGTCGTCTCCAGCTCTCCTGCGTTTGCTCCTGTTCACAAGCACGTTGCGACCACTGCTGTCTACTTTTCTGTGACTCGAAGCGCAAAAAGCACGTGGACGCACACTCCGAAGGCATAACAGTAGTTACAGGGGCACCATCGCTGGGTAAGGTCGACGGGCCAGCCTCCCCACGGCCGGCCCTGCACTTCCATCCGTGCGTAGTTCACGCCCATTTGTGCGGAAACTGCAATGCCCTCTTCCTTTCTGTTGTGCGGCGCCACGGACACTCGTTTCGCCAGTTGAGATGCCACCTTTAAGAAAGTAGAGCCCCCCGCATACCTATACTCAGGCATGAGCCCGACGGACACACCAATGAGTCTCTCACGTGTCATTTCTGCGACCCTACGCGTGAGGGTTTTCGAAGTAGAGATGTCGTAGCTAAAGGGCCGAATACTTGTCGAAAGATCATGGCAACAAGCCGCCAGCTCGCGAAACAAAGTACCCATCTTGAGTCTGCGGCGTAGCGTGTAGTCTCTCTTAAGCAACGCATTGAAAGTTTCGGAGGGATTGTTCGTGGCTGCGAAGCCACTCGGAGTTAGGAACGTTTGCCAGGCTCTGAAACGACCATGCAACCACTGTGCTTTCATGTATTGCGCAAAACCCACCAAACTTGAATCGGACATCCAATTCATCAAAATCACCTCCCGAAGTTGCTGGAACTCGAAATCGCTTTTTTTAAAATGCAGGTCGTACACATCTCGCACAAGTGCAGCCGTCACACCCGAGGAAAATGTCTTAGTCGACTTCATCACGTTTTTAATGACGTGGAAAAAGCACATAATGAACTGGAAGCCTGGATTGTGCCCTAAGACAGCATGTAGAGCGTTATATTGGGCCTGGTCGGCGTCGGCCATCGCGTAGCGGACCTGTAGATCTTTCTGTGTTATCCAATAGAGCAACCGACGTAGCGAAAAGAGGGCTGCCTCGAAGATGGGTTGCGTTTCTTGAGAGACGACGTATAGTGCGACCAAATGGAACCGACGGCTTCGGTCAGACACGCCAACCACGACAACGGGGTAGCCGCGGCAGTTCATCTTGTATGTCGCGTCTATATGTAGAATGAAATGTTCTGGAGACTGCAATAACCTCGTCACCAAGGCTTTGGTAGTTAATCCAACTACAAATGGTTTCCGATCGGAACCGTCGCCGACCACGGGCTTCCCCTCACAATCCAATTGCCAGCCAAATGTAAATGGCTCATCCATCGCTTCTGCTCCCGTGTAGGCCTCTCGTGAACCCACGCTCTGAGCTCGTCCACTCGGTCGTGGTTTTCAAGGTATGTGCGGCTGTAGTGATTCACATAGTTCTGCACCACCCCCAGAGGTGGAAGACTATCTTGCGGCACCGAGAACTTTCGGGAAAGCGCATGGTGAATGCGCAGCGGGCGCACGTGCAGCTCTGCTAGCTCGCGGCAAAATTCCTTTTGAGCTCCGGTGAGTTTCTTCTTCTTTGCTGAGACGACCTCGCTGTTGTGGTCTCCAACGTCGTAAATTGACACACACCTCGTGACCGTACAGGTCAGCAACTTTCCGCGCCATGCACACGACGAGCTGGAGCTGTCACCGCACGCGTCCGAGCTACAAACTAGCAGGCGATACCGCATCTTGTGCGGCTCAGATCCAGGCTCCGTGCAGACCGTGCAGACCATAGTGTGGCTCTTATGGATGTCGAAAGACTTCAGTGCGTCTAGAATTGCCTCGCCCTCGTCCGCCTCCGCGTCTAAGGCGATCTCTCGCCAGAGAATCCGCTTGGACATCGTCTCCGTTGTAGTTCTGTGGCCACTAAAATGAATTTTGAGTGCGTCGATTAATTTTTGTACATTCACAAAAATTGATCGACGCTCTCGATTTGGTCTGTGATGCAATGTCTAGCGGCACTCCTATTGGTTAATGATAGCTTCACTCCTTCAACTAAATGCACAGCCATAGAATGGGCCCTTGGCCAAAGACGACGCATCTATTTGTGTTGCTACCATAACGTGTTGTGTTACAACAGATTTAAGGTGCAGCAACAGATATAAAGTGCCAAAACTCACCGTAGTGTGTCTGTCACTGTCCCTCAGCGAAGAGATTCTCCGACAGGATGGGATCCTGCCAGCACTGCTGTGCTGAGGCACCGCGGATGGCGCGCTCATCAGTACAGTCATCATCGAACATCAGCAAAATTGCGTGACCGACTTTATTAGTTTAGACTTTGCAGTCTAGTGGATACGCTCGGCGGTGAGCGGAACCATGGCGACGGAGACGACGCCACTGCTCCAAAGCCATCGCAGGCCGCAGGAGCAATACGCTCACCACAAGCGCCGTATCGCCGGTCTAGTGCTGCTCGGCTTCGTCTTGATGGTCGCTGCCGTGCTGACGACGATGAACATCGGCACGAAGACGTATCCACAGGCAGTTCCCCAGCATCCCATCGCGGTGGCGGAGCCTCACACGGACCTGAAGCCACTCAATAGCACGAGGCATCATCACACGCCGGCTCCCACGTCCAAGAGCTGGTTCCAGTGCGGGACCGAGGAGAGCGAGGCTGGCTACATCACGGTGCCTTACAACGTAGCCGACCACCTTTTCTACTGGTTCTTTGAGTCTCGCAAGGCCCCAGATACCGACCCGTTAATCCTGTGGGTGACCGGCAGCGGATCTGGCGCCTCCAGCCTCACAGCGTTGCTGACAGAAAACGGTCCTTGTCGGATAAGCTCAGACGCCACTACAGCACTGAACCCGTACTCGTGGACGTCAGAGGCGAACGTGGTTTGGCTAGACCAATCTACGAGTTTCGGCTTCTCGTACGGTAGTAAGACTAGAGTAGAACTCAATGCGGAGGACGTCCAGATGAATGTATACTGGTTCCTACAAGGATTCCTGGATAAACATCCAGAGCTCGAAGGAAGAGCTTTGTTTCTGGCTGGAGAGGGGTATGCGTCCCACTACGCCCCGGCAGCAGCACACTACATCTGGAGGGAGAACCTCATCGTCAAGAAGGCAAAAGCTACAGTTCGTATCAATCTTCAGGGAATTGCCATCGGCAACGGCTTGGTGAACCCTGTTGTCCAAGTACGTATTAAAACACAATGGGACTATTGCTAGCTTGAAGTAAGTCTGACGATATTGCATGGGTTTGTAGCTGCCGCACACACTGGATATGGCTGTCAGCAACTCTTATAACATCAGTTTGATCAAACCTACCGACTTGGCAGCCATGAAAGAAGCGGCGCTAGCGTGCAACCAGCTTTTGAATGTATGCCAGACAAACATGAGTGTATGTACCGGAGCATCGTGCTACTGCTCAAGCTTCCTATTAAACGCAATGGACGACTCGCATAGAAACAAATACGACATCCGCGAGAAATGCGACTCCCGCGATCCGTCAGGATGCTATAATACGTCTGCTGTCGCGCAATATCTCAACTCGACTGCTGTTCGAGAGTACCTTAACGTGTCCGAACAAGTGACGTCATTGCAACAGCACGCGCACTACTCCTCCGACCTGATGAAAAACTTTGACGGATACGTCGCCGACTTGCTGAATGACGGGTCCGTCCGCGTGCTGATTTACAGCGGAGACGCTGATTTGGTTTGCAATTGGCGTGGGAGTGAAGCGTGGACAAAGCAACTCAAGTGGAAGAACCAACAGGAGTTTAACGATGCGGAGAAACATAGCTTCCAAGTGGCAGGGGAGACTGAAACAATCGACGCTGGCTCTGTCCGCTCGTACAACAACCAGTTCACGTTCTTTCGCGTCTTCGAGGCAGGTCACATGGTCCCCAAGGATCAACCAGCAGTTGCACTCGAGATGATCAACCGGTTTATCAAGAACCAAAGCTTGCACCAGACTTCAAATAAAGGTTAAGTGCAATTTCACTTCAACTTAGCAAATTGAAGAGGTATTAATGCGTTTTCATCCAATCAAAACAATACTCAGATCTGGTGCCATCATGTTCCTCACTTTGGGATCTGGGGGGAAAAAATGCGGCGTTCGTCGGAGTTGACGCCGCTCGTGACTGAGAGCACTGCTCCCCCTCGCTCCTCCTGCTCAGCACGCAAACTACATTCCTCTACCGGACGCTCGTCTCTACTCGTGATCACTGGTGTGGCGCTGTTGCTTACGCTCGCGCTCGTGGTACACCAAGATTCATCACTATCAAGTTTGAAGAACCTCAAAGGCACCACGAATAACAATTTCGAGAGACCCCACGACGATTTCTTCTGCGGAATTACGAATCATGAGACGGGCTACATTAAATTGCCGAACAAAGATGACGACCATTATTTCTACTGGTTCGTAGAGTCCCGCAGTGATCCTCAAAAGGATCCGCTGGTTCTCTGGTTGACCGGAGGACCTGGCTGCTCCAGTATGATGGCACTCTTGGCCGAGAATGGTCCTTGCCACGTACAGTCCGATCTGTCCACCAAGACCAATCCATACTCATGGAACGGACAGGCCAATGTAATTTGGCTAGACCAACCCACCGGAGTCGGATACTCTTACGGCCCTACCGTGGACTACGACTCCGGAGAGCACAACGTGGCTGAGAACATATATTGGTTCTTACAAGAATTCCTTAAAAAGCATCCACATCTGGCTGACCGGGAGTTCTTCGTAACTGGGGAAAGCTACGGGGGACACTACGTCCCTGCAGCTGCTAGTTATATACTTAAAGCCAATATGCTCCGACACTTAAGGCCGGACGCTGTACACATTAACTTAGCCGGTATTGCGGTCGGAAACGGCCTGACCGACCCGGCAGTGCAGTACCTACACAGTGTGGACATGGCGTTCAACTCGTACAACGTGTCGCTGCTGAACGAACAAGCTGTTGAGGATATGCGGAAGGCACAGCCTGTGTGTCACGAACTGATCATACAGTGTCAAAAAGACCGTCCGAGGTGTGTTGACGCCATGGAGTTCTGCTCTGAAGCACTGGAAGGACCATACTACCAGTCTGGACGTAACCCGTACGATATCCGAGAGCCGTGTACTGAAGAGAACGTCATGAAGTGCTTCCACTTTGAGCATATTGACCAGTACTTGAACACACCAAGCGTGTTGGACAAACTTGGTGTTGACGTACACAAGTCGAAACCGTGGCGAGAGTGCGATGCAACTGTCGGTGCAGGCTTCGCATTCGATGAAATGCTGTCGTCTGCTGACGATGTTAAGCTTCTACTAGAAGCGGGGGTGAGAGTACTGATTTACGCTGGTGACGCCGATCTCATGTGCAATTGGGTGGGCAACCAAGCGTGGGTTATGGAACTGGATTGGACCGGTAAAGCGAAGTTTAACAATGCTCCTAACCGTCCGTTTGTTACGGCTGAAGACACGGATGCTGGTCGTGTTCGGTCGTTTGAGAATTTGGCCTTTATTCGTGTCTTTAATTCTGGCCACATGGTGCCGATGGATCAACCGGCGGTGTCTTACGAGATGATCAACAAGTTTTTCCAGAACGAGGACTTCTGATCGGAATAAAGACGTGAAAATACATGTACCAGGAGTTCTGTTAATACTTATACAAACTTGGACAAGCTTGATAAGTCGAGGTTTTTTTTACCAGTTATCGAGCTCTCATTTTTAATACTTCAGGTATCTCAAAAGAGATTTCGTAAAAAAATAAAAAAAATGGAAAACTACTCAAGACGAACGCGCTTCTCCTCGCCACCATTGGTGTCTCCTTCGCAGTGTTCCTGCAACCGGTTTAGCTCTGCTTTGTATGTCAGTAATCTGCGCTGACGTTCCTCAAACCACTTGCGCGTTTTCGTGATAGTCACAACAGCATCAGCATTCATCGAACTTGCTTCCATCTCGAACGAGGCATTCACTTGGTCTTCGCGTGTCCATTTAGCTGCATAATTGTTTGCATCTTGGAAACTCTTGAATTTCTGCATTCCCTTCGTCACCTTCATGATAAAATCAGGACCACGTAAAAACGCCTCCACTTTCGGATTTTCCGCAAATTTGGCGTCTGGCATTTTCCACGAAAAAGGTTTGTCCAGCAACTCAATTTGCCCCGTCAGCCACTGTATCCGTTTAGGGAGAATGGCTACGAGGTCCACAAGAGAATCATTGCTGGTTGTGCTAATACTACCCAAGAACGGAAGAGACTGCTCAACGACTGGACCCAGAAGACTTGGGTCGATTTCGCTAAACATCGCCACGTAAACTCTACCGCCTCGGATTGCCCATTTTACAAATATCCAAGCAGCTTTCGAGGAGAATAGTTTATCTTTTCTCACCAGACATACTGCCTTCTGAAGCAGGCATCTTGGGCAGCCCCTGTCTCCAACCCATCAGCGACTCGAAGTGCCATTTCCATCTCGTTCCAGCAGCCAAAACGGTGAAGCAGCTCAGAACCGTAATCGTTCCAGTCGAACGTTCGAACAATCTTGGTGATTGCAGGGACAAGTAGATGGTTATTTTCCAGTCTTCCAAAAGGAGGGGCAAACACTGGAATTGGAGACTTCAAGCACGAGCTTTTCGAGCTAGCGTCTTTGAAAAATTGTTTCACGAGCTCAGAGTTACCGGCATCCACGAGCATTTCGCAGACTAACCGGCAAGATTTAACGGACAGATCATTTCGGTTGTAATTTGCTCCGATAGCATCAAGCTTTGCACCGATATCGCACAGTAACTTCCTCAGTGTTTCACCATCAATAGACTTACGAGCGTAGACAGCTTCAATAGCTGCATCGACTGGCATAAATGCCATCGCTTTTTCTTCGTGCTGAGCTGCAGGCCACGCAACGATCGCATACGGGGCATATTCGGTAGTTCTTCTTCTGTATTTGTCTTCAATGGAGACTGCGTACCGTCCCCACAAGTGGCCGAGTGTTTCCCGAGTTGGGTTGAGAAAGTTCAAGGGCAAAGTCGACTTTGAGACATTTCCTAAACACTCACCGCTGGTATCGTACCAGCGCATAGACTCGCTGTGCGTATCTTGTCGACCTGAAAAAACCTTCAGCTTCATGACATAGTTGGTATGTCAAGCGAACAAGAAAAATCTTCAGTTTCCGGTCGGCCGGAACAAACGTGTTGGCTTCTTCCAGAGCGTGAACTCGCACATTGTCAATGCCTGTTAGCGCCTTAACACCCAGTCGTTTAATATTGCTGCTTGTGTTCTCATGGGACAGTAGCAGCGCAAAAAAATCATCCTCGAGATCCATACTTATGATAGCACTAGCCAGGTCTTCGCTCAAAGGCACATCGTGACTCTTCTCACGGTGACGCATTTGTCACAGGTAAATGAAGCGAGTAAAGCAGCGCGAGTCGATACCCTTTCGTCACTTTCTTCACTGTATGCTCGGCATCAGGGTAGTGAATCGCATAGTGAGGAAGGAAGGCAGCGGTGCCCTCAGACTTTCCAAAATCATGGCGTTTCTTCATCTCTCCACCGCGACGAATGACCAAATCGCCTCCTTCAACAACACTAGGCAGTTGAATCACTAGTGTGGCAATCGCGTCATCCTCCCTTTCCGTACTCACGTTTTTCACAAAATGACCTTGTTCTCCCGAGATTTGCAACTTGTACAACTGACTCTCAAGTGTAATGTCTGGATAGCCCAAGCGGTCTGCAATGGTCGCGGTTAGAGCAGCAATACCATTTTGCCACATCATGTTGTCAAAGCTCAATTGGGCGGACTGAACATTTTCGTCCTTCTTGACGTCCAAGTTGTCACCGGAGGAAGCCTTTTCACATACAGACATGAGCTTTTGAGCTCGCTCTTCGGTAATTGGAACGGGAATTGACCCCACTCCATCGACCGCTAATCCGAGTGCTGCTGGCAAAGGCTTGGCTTGTCCTCCAAACGAGTATTCGCCCACTTGCTCGTCTGCTCGACCTAATATCTTGCTGATTTGAACGATAGCGTTGCCTGACGGAACTGGAACATCTTTCGACCCCCCTGCGTATCCAAAGGGCCACGCCCCATCTTTGAAGTGCCTGTCCATCTTGTTCTCAAAATGATAATGAACTGAAAATATACAGACCCGAAAATGTGATAGAGAAAGACCAACAAGGCATTCTTCGAACATCACTCCGAATCACTAACCGAATATTCTAATGAATTGCGACGCTAAAAACGAAGAATGAGGGAAATGGGCAAATCTGGGGATTTCAGCGATATTTTCCGGTCAATCGAGAGGGATCAGTCAAAATCTGTCATAATAAATGCACGTTTCTCACTGACCTTTTCCAGCCAAAATTTGTAAAAAAGTTTTATTGTCTCGATAACCTTACTTAAGTAATCCTTTTAAGATGACTAGAATTTCCACACAGCGAGGTAGCATCTGTACAACATAAGAATACCTGCACTGCAGAATTGTCAGGTGGTAGCTGACAGCTACTAGCTGCAGCACAAGCAATGGCTTCTTGTGCTGCCAGCGCAGCCGATGATATGAGCACTTCAGAGCTCTCGTGTGGGAACTGCTTGGGTGGCAGCTTGAAATTCGTCCTGGGCAGTCATTTAGCTTGTAAAGTAATGAAAAAAACACTGGAATTCAAGGCTCTTGACAAAATAATTAAATACAGATACTTGTGAAGAAAAAATACTTCCACCAGCTCAGGGTCACCGGGCATATCACAAAGCAAGCGGCAAGATTTGGCAGAAATATCCTATTCTTCTCTTTTCGCTACGCCGATATCGTCCAGAAACTTACTCAGTGAAGCTGCGGAGATTGGGTTAAGAAAGTTAAACGACATTGTCGACGTTTATTAGGCAATCACCACTGCTATCCTACCAGGTGCTACGGTTAGCGACTGTTTCTACTAGAATTTCAGGAAAACATATTTTCCGCTGAGGGGGGATCGCCGGGATGGCCCGGTATTTTCAATACTAAAACTAGCTTCGACCTAGCTCTGTTGTAATAGGGACAGGAGTCGGGCCCACTCCATCGACTTATAAACTGGGTACCGGCGGCAGAACTTTGGCTTGTCCACAAAAACGAATATTCTCTACTTGATCGTTCAATAACCGAACCTTGCTAATTTGGAGTGGCTGACGGACCTGTAACATCTTCGGGAGATGCTGAGATCATGGCGGCAATTACCGAAATGATGAAGAAAAGGTCATGTCCAACCCTTCATCAGGAAAGCCATGAACAAAGTTATAAACTTTTCCACCGCGATACTAGATATCAATCTTTCAATAGTCTACCTCGACCTGATGCTTGACGTAACAGTTTTAACTTTCCAGACGAATTTCACCACTAAAACGGCACCCTATTTTGTGCCGTCCAATATTTTTTTAAGTTTAGTTTTGATTTTGGAGGGTAACTTCCTGCTACTCCAGACGAGGTCGCTAATTGTCAGAGCCACAAGTGTCACCCCCACATTGTTCCTTCAACTGCTTCAGCTCTTCTTTGTACAGCTCCAACTTGCCCTGACGTTCGTCAAACCACTTGCGCGTTTTCGTGATTGTTACAACCACATCAGCATTCGTGCAGCTTGGTACCGTCTCGAACGAGGCATTTACCTGACTTTCACGGGTCCATTTAGCTGCACAGTTAGCTACATCTTGAAAGCTCTTTAGTTTCCGCAACCCTTTCTTCACTTTCATCGCCATACCCGCTCCACGTAAAAATGTCTGCACTTCGGTATTCTCAGGAAACGTGGCGTCTGGCATCTCCCAAGAAAATGGTGTATCCAGTAATTCACATTGTTTCGTCAGCCACTTCATCCGTTTATTGACGATGGCTGTAAGCTCATCTACCTTCTCGATTTCACCCCAGAACGAACGTGCCTTCGCAATGACTGGGCCCAGAAGACACGGATGGATACGGCTAAAGAGTGTTACCACCTGGTCGCGAAGGAGCTCACAGTCGCTACGGATGGACCATTTCAAGAGCAGCCCGGCGGTTTTTGAGGTGCACAACGCCTCATGACGGAGCTCGTTTATTGCAAACGCAGCGGCCATTTTGAGAAGAGTATCATGTGCTAGCCCTTTGTCCAGCCCATCAACAATTTGTAGCGCCATTTCCATACTTGTGTCTCCATATTCTTCGATTGGTAGAGCAGTACCAGTTTTTTTCCAAGCCTGTAAACACTGGATCAGGACGTCGCCAAAGTCTTTCCAATCAAACGCGCGTACAATATTGGTGATTGCAGGTACTAATGCCTCGTTATTTTTCAGCTTTTCAAGTGGAGGTGAGTGCACTGGCCTTGGAGACGTATGATAGCGTAAACTAGCGTGATCGCTAAAAAACACTCGCACAAGGTCGCAATCACCGGCAGCCACGAGCATCTCGCAAATCATGCGGCAAGAATTAATAGAGAGGTCCTTTCCCCCAGTAAAGTGTTTGCCTTCTGCGTCGAGCCTCACCCCAATCGTAGCCATCAACCTTTTCAATGTTGGGGCGTCAATAGATTTATGAGCGTAATAAGCGGTAATTGCAGTCTCCACAGGCATATATTTCAACGCTTTTTCGTTGTGGAGAGCTGAGGGCCATGCAATAATCGCGTATTGGGTGTACTCGGCCCTCCTGTCCTTATTCACCTTTGTTTTTTTCCAGGAGGCCGTCCATAACTGATCGAGTGTTTTCTGATCTGGGTTTAGAATATTTAATAACATTGGGGAGTGCATAACGCACCCCAGACCCTCACCACTGATATCGTACCAGTAGATCGACTCACTGCGATCGGAGGGAGCTGCTTGGTATATCAACCGAGCAATCGAGAACCTTAACTTGTGGTCGGCAGGAGCGAATGTATTGGCTTCTTCGAGGGCGTGGAAACGCACACTGTCAACACCGTTTAAGGCTCCAACGCCCAGACTCTCGATGTTTTGATCAGTGTAATCGTGAGTCAAGAATAACGCGAAAGAATCGTCCTCTGTATCCATTTTCGTGATGGCAGTAGCCAATGCCTCACTCAAAGGCACATCATGAATTTTCTCGCGGTGGTGCATTGCCTTTGGCAGACAAAGTGAGTAAACCAATACTACTTGATACCCTTTCGTAACTTTCTCCATTGTGCATTGAGTATCACGATAACGAACCGCATAATGAGGAAGGAATGCAGCCGTGCCTTTAGACTTGCCAAAATTATGGCGTTTCTTCATGACCCCACTCTGCCATATCACCATGTCACCTCCTTCATGTGAGCTCGGCAGCTGAATGACTAACGTCGCGATGTTACCATCGGCTTTGCCTACATCCTGGAGATTTGCAGCATGTCCATCGTCAGAGATGAGTAACTTTTCCAGCTTGCATTGAAATGTAAGGTCTTGATAGCCCAAACGGTCTGTTATCATTGTTGTAATTGTCTTGATTCCGCTTTGCCAAGCCATGTTTTCGAAACGTAATTGCGTCGGCTGGAGCTGCCAGGCTCCCTGCACATGTTCATCCGCCCCGGCTTCGAAGTTGTAATGAGGGGGACACTTTTCACACACGGGCATTAGTTTCTGCGCTAGTCCCACAGTAATTGGGACAGGAATTGATCCCACACCATCCAGAACTAGCCCCGGTGCCGTAGGTAGCTCTTTAGCATGTCCTCCAAACGAATATTCACCCGCTTTCCCTTCCGTTGACCCAACAGCTCACTGATTTGAGCAATAGCAGCACCCGAGGGAATTAGAACGTCCTTGGCAAACCCTTCACCTCCAAAAGGCCACTTCATGTCGGCACGCACACCTGCTTGCATTTTTCAAACTGTTCGAGAAGAGAAAAGGTATCAGTGCTTCATACCTAAATGTGTGCCTACTAATGATCCGAAAGTGAAGTATGTGTTTTAATTTAGAAAGATAAGTGAAAATTCTTGATGTTTGTCGTGCATCCATCCATCAATACTGAAATCGTGTTCCGTCATGACGTAGTAGTTTCAGGCGTCCCCGAGAGCTTCTCACCAGGAACGCGAAAAATCAAAAACATAACCTTTGTAATAAACATTTTAGTTTTTTTCGCTATTGGAGAACTAATGATCTGTTGTACACGGTGGAGTTCTAGACTAATCACTGTGCTTTTTTATTGTCGTAAATTGGATTTAAATTGGATAGTATTAAGCTTTTTTTTAAATCTTGAGCAAGCAGCCACTTTAGAGTATTTGGCGCATATACCAATCTAGTGTGAGTGAAGCTTGAAAGTTCTCAAGCCGAGTTATCGGATAAAGAAAAAAAAACGTTTTTGTTTATATTTCACACTGTTGTGGATTGACAGGCTGAATCTGACCAGCAGGGGCTAATGGTAACCAAATATCATATGATATTTTTGATAGTAATAGTACTTTTTTCGATATTAAGTATTAATAGTAGCTCATTTTTGCAAAAGCTAACATAATATTTTTATATTAACTCGGAGAACTGAAAAATATTAGATACTACATGATATTTTATAATATTTCCCACTTAAGTACGTTTCTTGCCAGCTTACCCTCTGTGAACCGAGCGGAGCCAAATAACTTTTTCGATCAGGTTCTAGAAAAGCAGTAGGCTTTAAGACTGACGAGTATTTGCTCTAGTATTTTACTGTGACACAGACAAAGGCGATCGAGATGGAAAACTGCAAACGCTTGCAGCTGTTTAACGTTAATAGAGCGAAATCAAGACATTTGTTCTTGTTCTCTACCGATCTCCTCGTCGACATCGTGAGTCTAATAAACCTGCTGCCTGTGGCGCTAGATTAATGCGCTCAGCAGTGCCAACAACCTTGCCGTCACTCTCACAATTGTCCCTCCCTCACGGTTGATTAGTAATATTTCAGCTAGTCGAGCCTTAACGACATCGGATTGGTTAATAAACCCCGATTATTGAAAAATATAATATCGTATTAACTAATATTAAGTTGATATTTAATAATATCATATTGTCTCAGAAGAAAATATTAGGTGATATTTTATATATTAGCTGGTCTATAGGTGATATTTTCTCAATATTAACTTCACCGATTTTGGAGCTACCATTAACCCCTGAATACGATATTATGTTTTTCAAAGATTGCGCAATCGGGATAAATTAACTAATCAGATGACGTTAACGCTCGACTAGCTGAAATATTACTAATCAACCGTGAGGGAGGGACAATTGTGAGAGTGACGGCAAGGTTGGCGTCGTGTGTTGGCACTGCTGAGCGCATTAATCTAGCGTAACAGGCAGCAGGTTTATTAGACGCACGATGTGGACGAGGAGATCAATAGAGAACAAGAACAAATGTCTTGATTTCGCTCTATTAACGTTAAACAGCTGCAAGCGTTTGCAGTTTTCCATCTCGATCTCCTTTGTCTGTGTCACAGTGAAATACTAGAGCAAATACTCGTCAGCCGCTTTTCTAGAACCTGATCGGAAAAGTTATTTGGCTCTGCTCGGTTCACAGAGGGTAAGGTCGCAAGAAACGTACTTAAGTGGGAAATATCATAAAATATCATGTAGTATCTAATATTTTTCAGTTCTCCGAGTTAATATAAAAATATTATGTTAGCTTTTGCAAAAATGAGCTACTATTAATACTTAATATCGAAAATAGTACTAATACTATCAAAAATATCATATGATATTTGGTTACCATTAGCCCCTGATCGTATTAGCTAATATTAAGTAGATATTTAATAATATCATATTGTCTCAGAAGAAAATATTAGGTGATATTTTTTATATTAGCTGGTCTACAGGTCATATTTTCACAAAATTAACTTCACCGATTTTGGAGTTACCATTAACCCCTGCTGACCAGACATCAATATTCTCTGGATTTTATATCCGAAGGCGAGTCATTCTGACCCAAAACTACTCTAACTTCTTAGAATCAGATCCCAAACTAACGTTTTCAGAACAAAACTACTATAAATTTACTTCAGCACCTGATACGCCTGTTATAAAAGATCTTCACAGGATTGTCGATTCAAAAATAGTTAATTTCCTCTCTAAATGTGCATAACCTGTCATTTCAGCTTGTATTAGAAACAACAGCTTAGCTTTATTTAAACAAATGGAACCGCAAAACTAAATATCCTCTGGCCAGTGAATTTACCCAGGTGAAAGATGCTTGTGGCGACCAAGCTATTGCTATTTACAGGAGTAATTTTAGTTATATTCGAGTTTTTTTCGTGGAAATACGGAGCTTCCCGGCATATGTACTTAAATATGCCAGCATAAAATCTGTGGAGGGGGGGGGGGGCATTATTACCTTATGGTATTAAGCAGATCAAAATGACTTCTTGAAGGTTTGACTCTGTCCTTACGTCTTTGGATAAATCTTCTTTTCTCCAATAGAGACCCCTGCCCTTTTTTTCAACTTTAAAAAGTACTGTGCCGCATACTTACAGTACTGCTAATCGAAGTTTATAAAACTGACATGTGAACAATAAGTTCAATTGAACTGCCTAACAATAGCTCACACCGTGCTGCGACGTTACGCCTAGATCCCATTCTCGGCTGACATTTATAGCTGACGACCAATACAGCACAGTACATCCATCACTTCATAGATCACCTTTCAGCACGCAATCGACTCGATGGGGGAGGTGAGCCAACACGAAGAGCTCGCGCCGGAGGATAACCTCACGCCCAAAAAGGTCGACTTGAGCTCTAAGCGGTACCATGCCGTCTTTATGGTGTGTGGGAGGCTGCGTCAGCTAGCACTTGTATCTATCGCTGCCATGGGGCTCTGGCCACTTGCCCTACAAGTAATTCTTGTGCCTCAAAGTGTCTTTGGAGACGGACACGGAGATCGATACGAGCAACTGTCGTATTTCGCCTTTGAAAATGACCATTATCAAGTGCTCGCACCCCGTCTACTGGACTGCAATGAACTTCAAATGGTGCTCTTCAATGGAGCAACACCAAAGCCAACGACAGATCTCGTGCGTGCGGTACCTCAGCAAATATTTGAGCAAGTTCGTGCTTTTGTGGTGAACAAAACGACTGAGGGCCGAGAAACAATGCTGTCGGTATCCTCGGACATCCTCGGTCTTCCAGCTGACAAGAGTGTCTGCTTTGGAGGTGTAGATGATGAAGGCGCCATACAGATTGAAGCTCTACTAAGCGCTGCGGACTCTCCGGTGTTTGGTGTGGACGGGTCGTGTCTGGAGACAAGTGACTCTCACATTCGTATTCGTCTGCAATCGACCGAGTTTTACGTCCCCGACTCAATGGGCGAGCTCAATCCATCCCGAACTTCTGGTGCCATGTTGATCGCATCTCTGGTCGGAGCAAATTTGAACCCTGTGAAGAGCTCATGCTACGAAGCCACCCGTACGGCGAGGAACGTAGAGACCCAACGGAACTCTCAGTACCTCCGTCTGGTGTCAGTGTACTCAAAGCAATTGGTAGTCCCAGAAACCTGTGACGAATTTAGTCTATACGGTGGAGAACGAGATCAGTTTGGGTGTGCCTATTCAGCTCTTGGTACGTCAGGCGCAGTGGCTAATTTAAATGCTGATGGAGCACAACGTACGTACTCGTTCCCAGCACCGTGGCGTATGATTCAGTGTAGCTTGTCGGGTGAGTGCAGCTCCTTGCTATTCACACAGATGTGGCTATCTGAGTGGACAGTCGAAAAGGCAGCAACTGGTGAGGTGCTGCGTCAAAACTTTGTGAACCACAAGGTGAACGAAGTGACAGTGGACAGCACGTACAGTATTCGACTAGTGATCAGTCTGCAGATCTTGGCACTCGTGGTGACTGCGTTCTTGACAAGTATGCGTGGATGGTACAATATGAAATGTGCCTTCGTGTCTCCATGGTCACGAGTCATGAATGCCACGACGTCTTGTACCATTGCAAAGGTAGTTCGCAGTAGCTATAACTTCATTCTGGTCGCTCAAATGGTCTTGGGAATGATCCAATGGCGTAAACAACTGACGATTGATTTGCTGGTCGGGGCTGATACGAACGAAGCTGTACTCCGTGCCTTCGGATGTGGAACGCTGGTAGTAGTACTCGCGATTAATATTGTTTTTGCTCGTGCTGGTGATCTAAAGATGCAAGAGATGGAACCGAGTTTCGCGCACGTAGTGGGATTCCTCTCGTCGATTGTCCTCTTTGCGATCAGCCGATCAAGCTCTGTATCTGCTTCTACTCGAAAGTTACTAGCGACGGGTATGACCTCGGTATCAGCAAGTGACGTTACTAAGTATTCAGGCTGTCGTGGCTCTGCCGTTTGCGCCAAGGAAGTATCGCTGGGCATTTACACCGTTGTACTTGTTATCGTCATAGCCGGAGCGACTTTTATTGGATTGACTGCTCACGCTATGTTACAAACCTTAGTTCGCAAATCTCCAAAGATCGGAGTAGGTACTAAGAAGTCCTACAATATCGGAACTCCAAACTCCGACGCAGTGCCACCCGAAGTTAACTCCTTCACACGATTTTTGGATGATCGGTCACGGAGTACATCTCTCTATGATAGCAGCACGGAAGTTTATGTGCAACTGTCGCCAGGTGATGCACTGCTCTCCACGCGAGCTCAACTGGAGGCGAGTGGATTTGTTCTGGCGACTTCGATTCTCTTCCGGTATCGAGACCTTCCTCTATTTCTTGTTGCTCGTATTTTACCGATTCAATTTCTCAACTTTTTCAACATGACGGTGACAACGTATGAGCTGATCCACACGAGCAGGATGCTGAATGAAGTTCCAGTAGTGCTCGTTGCAGATCAGGTTATACACACACACTGGTCCAAGCTGAAAGAGGGACGATTGGATTGGATGAACGAATATTTTGGTGGCAATGGGGAAACTTCGTATCGATCTTCAAGAGAGTCCAACAGACGGCAATCTGTTCAAAAGCGAGTGAACACGTAGTTTCCAGGGTGTTTTGCCGCCTTTTGACAACTTGCCAACGTTGTTGACCTTAATACATACATTTGCTGCTAGGATACTTGACCTTTTTGCTTGCACAAAATCTAGAGAATTGGGCTGGTAGAGCGCCTTTCGAATTTTACAGAATCTAAAAATGACTTTGAGAGCATTTCGTAAAAAAAATAATGTAGCTTTTGATTTTTTTATATTCAGAATTTACAATATTTTTCATTCTGCGACGTACTAAAACGCCAATCGTCTCTGCAAAATATTTTTACACTTTGGCCATGTTTCCCGACGTACGCCGCATTTTCCCCAAATCCGAAAGTGAGGACGATTGACCGGAAAAAATCGCTGAAATCCCAAGATTTGCCCATTTCCCTCATTCTTCGTTTTTAGCGTCGCAATTCAATAGAATATTCGGTTAGTGATTCGGAGTGATGTTCGAAGAATGCCTTGTTGGTCTTTCTCTATCACATTTTCGGGTCTGTATATTTTCAGTTCATTATCATTTTGAGAACAAGATGGACAGGCACTTCAAAGATGGGGCGTGGCCCTTTGGATACGCAGGGGGGTCGAAAGATGTTCCAGTTCCGTCAGGCAACGCTATCGTTCAAATCAGCAAGATATTAGGTCGAGCAGACGAGCAAGTGGGCGAATACTCGTTTGGAGGACAAGCCAAGCCTTTGCCAGCAGCACTCGGATTAGCGGTCGATGGAGTGGGGTCAATTCCCGTTCCAATTACCGAAGAGCGAGCTCAAAAGCTCATGTCTGTATGTGAAAAGGCTTCCTCCGGTGACAACTTGGACGTCAAGAAGGACGAAAATGTTCAGTCCGCCCAATTGAGCTTTGACAACATGATGTGGCAAAATGGTATTGCTGCTCTAACCGCGACCATTGCAGACCGCTTGGGCTATCCAGACATTACACTTGAGAGTCAGTTGTACAAGTTGCAAATCTCGGGAGAACAAGGTCATTTTGTGAAAAACGTGAGTACGGAAAGGGAGGATGACGCGATTGCCACACTAGTGATTCAACTGCCTAGTGTTGTTGAAGGAGGCGATTTGGTCATTCGTCGCGGTGGAGAGATGAAGAAACGCCATGATTTTGGAAAGTCTGAGGGCACCGCTGCCTTCCTTCCTCACTATGCGATTCACTACCCTGATGCCGAGCATACAGTGAAGAAAGTGACGAAAGGGTATCGACTCGCGCTGCTTTACTCGCTTCATTTACCTGTGACAATGCGTCACCGTGAGAAGAGTCGCGATGTGCCTTTGAGCAGCGCAAAAAAATCATCCTCGAGATCCATACTTATGATAGCACTAGCCAGGTCTTCGACTGGAACGACTATGGTTCTGAGCTGCTTCGCCGTTTTAGCTGCTTGAACGAAGGTGATTCAATGCTGATGGAAATGGCACTTCGAGTCGCTGATGAGTTGGAGACAGGGGCTGCCCAAGATGCCCTGCTTCAGAAGGCAGTTTTTCTGGCGAGAAAAGACAGATTAGTCTCCTTGAAAGCTGCTTGGATTTTTGTAAAATGGGCAATCCGAGGCGGTAGCGTCGACGTGGCTATGTTTAGTGAAATCGACCCAAGTCTTCTGGGTCCAGTCGTTGAGCAGTCTCTTCCGTTCTTGGGTAGTATTAGCACAACCAGCAATGATTCTCTTGTGGACCTCGTAGCCATTCTCCCTAAACGGATACAGTGGCTGACGGGGCAAATTGAGTTGCTGGACAAACCTTTTTCGTGGAAAATGCCAGACGCCAAATTTGCGGAAAATCCGAAAGTGGAGGCGTTTTTACGTGGTCCTGATTTTATCATGAAGGTGACGAAGGGAATGCAGAAATTCAAGAGTTTCCAAGATGCAAACAATTATGCAGCTAAATGGACACGCGAAGACCAAGTGAATGCCTCGTTCGAGATGGAAGCAAGTTCGATGAATGCTGATGCTGTTGTGACTATCACGAAAACGCGCAAGTGGTTTGAGGAACGTCAGCGCAGATTACTGACATACAAAGCAGAGCTAAACCGGTTGCAGGAACACTGCGAAGGAGACACCAATGGTGGCGAGGAGAAGCGCGTTCGTCTTGAGTAGTTTTCCATTTTTTAATTTTTTTACGAAATCTCTTTTGAGATACCTGAAGTATTAAAAATGAGAGCTCGATAACTGGTAAAAAAAACCTCGACTTATCAAGCTTGTCCAAGTTTGTATAAGTATTAACAGAACTCCTGGTACATGTATTTTCACGTCTTTATTCCGATCAGAAGTCCTCGTTCTGGAAAAACTTGTTGATCATCTCGTAAGACACCGCCGGTTGATCCATCGGCACCATGTGGCCAGAATTAAAGACACGAATAAAGGCCAAATTCTCAAACGACCGAACACGACCAGCATCCGTGTCTTCAGCCGTAACAAACGGACGGTTAGGAGCATTGTTAAACTTCGCTTTACCGGTCCAATCCAGTTCCATAACCCACGCTTGGTTGCCCACCCAATTGCACATGAGATCGGCGTCACCAGCGTAAATCAGTACTCTCACCCCCGCTTCTAGTAGAAGCTTAACATCGTCAGCAGACGACAGCATTTCATCGAATGCGAAGCCTGCACCGACAGTTGCATCGCACTCTCGCCACGGTTTCGACTTGTGTACGTCAACACCAAGTTTGTCCAACACGCTTGGTGTGTTCAAGTACTGGTCAATATGCTCAAAGTGGAAGCACTTCATGACGTTCTCTTCAGTACACGGCTCTCGGATATCGTACGGGTTACGTCCAGACTGGTAGTATGGTCCTTCCAGTGCTTCAGAGCAGAACTCCATGGCGTCAACACACCTCGGACGGTCTTTTTGACACTGTATGATCAGTTCGTGACACACAGGCTGTGCCTTCCGCATATCCTCAACAGCTTGTTCGTTCAGCAGCGACACGTTGTACGAGTTGAACGCCATGTCCACACTGTGTAGGTACTGCACTGCCGGGTCGGTCAGGCCGTTTCCGACCGCAATACCGGCTAAGTTAATGTGTACAGCGTCCGGCCTTAAGTGTCGGAGCATATTGGCTTTAAGTATATAACTAGCAGCTGCAGGGACGTAGTGTCCCCCGTAGCTTTCCCCAGTTACGAAGAACTCCCGGTCAGCCAGATGTGGATGCTTTTTAAGGAATTCTTGTAAGAACCAATATATGTTCTCAGCCACGTTGTGCTCTCCGGAGTCGTAGTCCACGGTAGGGCCGTAAGAGTATCCGACTCCGGTGGGTTGGTCTAGCCAAATTACATTGGCCTGTCCGTTCCATGAGTATGGATTGGTCTTGGTGGACAGATCGGACTGTACGTGGCAAGGACCATTCTCGGCCAAGAGTGCCATCATACTGGAGCAGCCAGGTCCTCCGGTCAACCAGAGAACCAGCGGATCCTTTTGAGGATCACTGCGGGACTCTACGAACCAGTAGAAATAATGGTCGTCATCTTTGTTCGGCAATTTAATGTAGCCCGTCTCATGATTCGTAATTCCGCAGAAGAAATCGTCGTGGGGTCTCTCGAAATTGTTATTCGTGGTGCCTTTGAGGTTCTTCAAACTTGATAGTGATGAATCTTGGTGTACCACGAGCGCGAGCGTAAGCAACAGCGCCACACCAGTGATCACGAGTAGAGACGAGCGTCCGGTAGAGGAATGTAGTTTGCGTGCTGAGCAGGAGGAGCGAGGGGGGGGGGGGGGGGGGGGGGGCAGTGCTCTCAGTCACAAGCGGCGTCAACTTGTCAAGCTCATGGAAATATTCTCAGAGAATTGCGAGGGTTGATCATCCTCAATTCTTATTAAATTTCATTGAAGAATAAAAAACTGTCTTGACTCGCTTTAATTTTTCTTGCTACGCTTGATGACACAGCTGTAATATTCGCAGCAGGTCAATAGCAAGTAAAACCTAGATTCCTACGATTGCTACTTGTAATGTTAGCAACAAATATTCACGACGACATTTCTTCATCTGGCTGCTTGCAGCAGTTTCTCTGTAGAGCTTTTCTAATTCCAATAGTTCTGCCCTGTATTGAACCAACTCTTTTTGACACTTGTCGAACATCCGGGTTTTCGTGATCGGGTGAAGTATTGCCCAGACGGCTCGCCGGCGGCATGAACGACACCGCGCCGACGACTGACACCACCAGCGCTTTCAGATATCAAAGGAGGCCCCGTCATTCTACACTTTCGTAAGCAGGTGCCGCGTAAGCTGCGGAGCTCGTCAAACAAGCACCGATTGTTGGTTCTGCGAAACTGGTTGGTACTGCCGCAGGGCACACACCCTTGCATGCTAGAACAGGAGTAGGAGAAGGAGTAACTACTGCTTTCTCTAATCGAACTCACTTCGCAATCTACTTTACAGCGCGCAAAACGTCAAAGAATTCTTAGACAACTACAAGCATCGCATCAGGCTGAGCATCAAGTACGAGTACGATGCCGAGGGTGACGTCAAGATGGCGGTGCCGCAGCCAATCTTTTAAGTAGCGAGGGCCCCGAGTCTAAAGACCTGGAGCCAATCAGCCACTACTGCTTTCCTCCGAGAGAGGAGGCAGTATGAAGGCAAGGTCATTGAGAAATACCGAGTCACAGGCGAAGTCCAAGCAGCTGTGACACGGAGCATCCGCTAAAAGCTAGAGCCAATAATTTCAGAGCACGTAGCTTACTACATCCTGAAGACGGATGTCGCCAGTGTGTCGGATGACGTGCTGGTCGCTGAGATGAAACGGAAGGAAGGCACAATGATGAACGGCCGTGTCCCCGACGTCAACCATTTGTTCGCTCGAGAGCTGAAGATGGCGCTGTCGGAGGTGGACGTCAAGGCACGGATTACAGCCTATTTCATGAGGATAACGGCCTCACAGGCATGCTGGGTCGGAGCATCGCTGTCGACGAACAAGGCCGCCAGCGGATGAAACTTTGGTGCAAGCTGTTGCTAAGTAGCGTGACACCTGAGATGCTGAAGGTCGATCTGACCAGGCTGGTTGAGTTTTCCAACCGTGAAGCGAAGGTGAATGACCTTGCTCTGCACGACTTGATGATCGAGCGGGCTACAAGGCAACAACGACACCATCTCATGCAAGCAGAGCTGAAGCAAGCCGCTGGTCCTCGACTTGAAGATACCTCTGCCGTTGTAGTGAAAAGCATGCAACGTCTAGCAAGGCAACACCAGCAGCATTCCAGTGGTCAAGAAGGTGGCCGCAGTGCCTGAGACCACAAGGAGCCACCCCGCGGTGGATGTCTGATCTGCAATGGCGCTCACTGGGGACGATACTGTCCAACTGCAGAGCAGAAAGCTGAAGTAGCAAGGCACTGCGGAACACACGTGATCGCCAGCAAACTGAAAGAGTCAAACGTGTAACTGCTAGCGAACCGACTTTGCGGACCGCAGTGATTAATGGTGTGTTGGATGTACCGCTCTGCCCGGACACGGGCTCAAATGCGAACATAATTGGCCGGCCAGTGCTAGACAAGCCGGCCAGTTTGGCAGCGGGTCTGTACGTGGTACAAGTGGAACCACCTGTGCGCGTCATGGCGGCCGGCGATAACAAGATGTTCTGTCACGAGAAGGTGCATCTGGCCTATCGATTGTAGCCGCAGCAGGGTACAGTACTGCACCCCGTTTTCGCGAGGGTGGACCATATACGATTTGCAAATAAACCATATTGAAGCATACAAACAATAGATTATTTGGATTCCGGATCATCATATCCGGAAGTTTATCAAAGGTCCAAGGGCGCGAAAACGGGGTGCAGTACTGTATCTAGCGTTGACGAATATTGAGTGTTTGGTGCTTGATGCCTCTGAGCAGGAGCTGCAACTGGGACGAGAAACGCTGTAGTTGATCGGTGTCGATCTCGATGACATTTTTGAGCAGCTGGTCCAGCAGAGCCTGGAAGAGTCCAACGCAGAGGCAGATGACGTACCTAGCGGGCACGTTGAACGGCTTGGTGCATCTGGAACTGATGCGGTTAAGGAGACACTGAAAACAATGGTCGAGGAGGCTGTCGAGGCGGGTTTTGATTCCTCCCATGCCGATGAGCTTCGCGGTATCGTCATGGACTACTCTGACATGTCCCGTTTGCGACTTGGACGTAACGAGCCAGCCACCGTTGAGCAACTTGAGGTGCGACTGGTTGACGGTGCCCGGCCATATCGTAGCGGCCCACGTCGCTATCTTGAGGCACAGCGGCAGCTCTTGAAGAAGTACGTCCACGAACTGGATGACGCAGGACTCATAGAGCGCAATAATCACAGTCGGTGGACTTGCCCTGCATTACCAGACAGGTACTGGTGAAATCCGGATCACGAAGGCTACAGACCGGTGAGCTGGATAACAGTACATACAGCTAGTGCTGCACTGACCCTTGCAGTCGAAGCGCAGGCAGTACAAGGTGCTTACGGGTTTGGGGCTTTCAATTTCCACAAAGGTTTCTGGCAAATGCAATTGCACCTGGCGAGCCGCGAGATGTTAAGCGTTCGTAAAAGAAGACGGCGTATTCACACCGACACACGTACCTCAGGGAGCTAGTGATTCGACTGTCTATTTCTAAGCACAGATGAATGACGTCCTGAAGAAGTTGCTTTTCAAGAGCCTCCTGGTCTAGATAGATGATGTTTTCTGTTCGTTAAGTCACCGGGTGCGTACTTGCACAATCTAAGGCGGTTTTGCGCTATCCTTCCGGAGCGCAAACTGGAACTGAATGCCAAGAAGTGTAAGCTGTTCACACGCCGTGTGAAATGATGCGGAAAGGTTATTGACGGCGAGGGCGTTGAGCATGACCCTGAGCGCCTTACGGTGTTCCAGAACATGCAGCTACCGCCTACGGGAGCGGCGTTTCAACATTTTCTGTGCACATTAAATTGGCTACGTGACTCGATGGTGGACTATTCAAGGCCTCCAGAGCTGTTGTATGAGAAGCTCGAGCAGGTGATGAGGTCCCGTGGTCGCCGAAAGTCACAGCTGAGTAGAATTACGCTGGAATGGACTGAGGATGAGGCAGCGGCGTACATGCAGACACTTAAAATGGTGAAGCGCTCGTGCAAGCTCGTTTTCCCGGATAGGGGTGAAACACTATGCATGTTTTTTGGATGACTCACTCACTCTCGTGCTAACTTAAGTGCGTAACTGGCAAGAGGACGTCCCCGTTGAGCAACAACAGCATAAACTTTCAATTTGTCGTGGTGGACTGTTCGAAGGTGCGCAGAGGAACCGGTCCATTGTGGAGAAGGAATGCTACCCTATAGTGAAAGCTTGCGGCGATTTGGACTACATATTGACTAGAAAGGAAGGCTTCCATGTCTATTGTGACCATTTCAACTTGGTCAAAATATTTGCCCCTGACCATTAGGTAAATCAGCATGTGAAAGGAAAGCTGCAGCGCTGGGTATTGACTTTAATGGGCTGCCAGTATACTATCCACCACATCTCTGCAGAGAGCAACCTCTGGGCGGATATCATCTCAAGGTGGGGGCAGCCCTCGTTTTCAATCGCGGGCAAGTCTCTTGCGGTCAAGCGCGTCACCGCCAGGGCAGCGCAGACGCTGGCAGAGCCGAGGCCTTTGCAAGATGATCAATTTGTCTGGCCGAGTCGCGATGAAATCGTTCGAGAACAGAAACTGTTTCGGGCTACAGCACCTGCAGCTGCCACATTGACGGGTGAGCTGGTGGCAAACTCTGGCTGCCTACGAAAGCAAAAGCTCTGGTGCAGAGGCTATTTGTTGTAGCTCATTGCGGGCCTCAAGGTCATCCCGGCATGAATCTAATGGTGGAGCTGCGGCACGGCGATTCTCACTGGCTGACCTGCGGCAGGCTGCCACGCGATTCTTAGGTGGACTGGTGATCCAGCGCGACTGGACAGTTGAGCGATCCACTGCACAGCGGAACGAGTGTCTACACATGAATTACCTCTACTTGGGCGAAAACTACGGTAATGCCAAGTACGTTCTTGTACTAAAAGACGAACTCACACATTCCGTTGAGCTGGTAGCAACCGATATGGCGGACAGTCACACTGCTGTGGCAGCGATCCTCGCCTGGAACAAGCAATTCAGTGCGCCTCCGTCGTGGATTTCGGATAAAGGTTCGCATTTTCAGAGTCAAGTGATGGCACGCTTAGCAGAGCGACTTGGTGCTGGCCACCGTTTCGTCCCAGTCTAGACTCCGTGGATCAATGAGACTGTCAGCGGGTAAACCGCGACATTCTTCAAGTACTACGCGTAATGCTACTTAAGTACCGATTGGAAACTCGGAATTGGATGCACTTGCTGCCCGTCGGTCAGGCCAGCCTGAATCACACACCGGTGCCTTCACTCGGAAACCGCGCGCCCGTGAAACGTTTCACTGGACTTCCTGCAGCCTGTAACCTGGATACTGTAGCGGCACCGGACGAGCGTGTGTTACAAGGCTTGCCCAGGAGCTGTTGACGGTCTACGCCGTAGCCTGCATGGCATCCACCGTACCGTGCGCGATCAGCGGGAGCGGCAGCGCGTCGCTGCCATGGCCCGGTCAAAACGACCTCTGTGCAATTTTTCGGAGGGAGACTTCGTCCTGTGGTCTCGTGTGGACCTACGCTTGCAAGGGGGCAAGCAACTAGCTCGTTGGGTCGGTCCCTTCCAGATGGTGAAGCCCCTCCCGCATTCGTTCCTGATTCGCCATCTACTTACAGAGGCTGAGTATGACACTCATGGATCCTCTACTACGACAGTGAGCTTGATGTGACTGCAGAGTTCTGAGATCAGGTCGCTTTTCCAGGAATCGTGCTAGACGTCCGTGACATCCTCGATCATCGTGTTAACGCTGCATCTGGTGAACTAGAGCTCTTTGTGGCGTGGGCTCCAGGACGTCGAGAATTCCTGGGAGCCCACGAGTTCGATCCAACGTGATGTCTCAGCCTTGGTGGCCAAATATGCAATGGAGCATGAAGCGTTCGTGACGATCTATGACGTTTTGCGCGTTGCAAAGTAGATTGCGAAGTGAGTTTCATTAGAGAAAGCAGTGGTTACCCCTGTTCCTACTCCTATTCTGGCATGCAAGGGTGTATGCCCTCCGGCAGCACCCACCGGTTTCGCAGCACCAACCATCGGTGCTTGTTGACAAGCTCCGCAGTTTACGCGGCGGTTGCTTACGAACATGTAGAATGACGGGGGCTCCTTGCATGTCGGTAAGCGCTGGTGGTGTTGGTCGTCGGCGCGGTGTCGTCAATGCCGTCGGCGAATCGTCTGAGCAATAATGTACTCCACACTGCCCTCCAAGACGACTTGCTGTCATATTCGGTACATTCAGGTCACATGCAGATGACGGATTCTAGACACATGTAGCTATGTCCCGTCGCTGACGCCCAACTTCAAAACTATAACATGGTGTACCCATCTCAACAGATCGACCATATCTCTGCAACCCTAAATCCTTGGACCCCCGAATTTCTACTGCAGCACATCCACATCTTTCTTCCCTTTGCCAGTAGGTTTCAACGAAAAAAAAACACGCACCATCTTGGTGATTGCGGACACACATGCCAACATACTTGCGTGCATCGTGTCTCTTCATGCTAGCGCCAGACCCACGTAAACAAACTTCGATTGTCTTGGTTTCCGAAAATGTGTCTGGCATCTCCCACGGGAATGGTTTATCCAGCACCCGAAGCTCACTCTTCAACTATTTCACCCTTTTTGCAACAACAGACGCAAGTGTCATTCTAAAATTTCGTTTAATGAAGGACAAACTAAGAAAAGGCTCCATAATTGGAGCCGGATCACTAAAGGTAGCTAACCATTGCGTCATAATATTCTTTCACGGACGATTAGATGGCGTTTTGCCAAAGAATTTTGATATAACCGGACGAAATCATGTCCACTTGAGAGATATCATGATTGGAATCCTAGCTGACCCCCTCCACGATTATGTCAACTGCCGTTCTAAGTAATGCATGTAGTGCAGGTCCATTATCCAGTCCATAACGCACTTCTAGCGTCATATCCAAGGAGTAGCGAAACGTTCTTCTATGATTTCGTCCGTCAGACTACTCACAATATTCAATAACGCTACCCCGAAACAGCATTCCCAATCAAACGTGCCCACAATTTTTGAAAGAACAGGCATCAGAGTCGTGTTCTCTTTCGTCCCACCAAGACGAGAGCAAAACATCGAGAGAAACAGGTTTACAAGCTCCCGATCTCCAGGATCCACCAAAAGCTCGAAAAAGAAGCAGAAAAGTTTCACTGACGTCTTCGATCCGCTCCATTTGCTATAGTCCAGTCGTGCATTGGTAACGGCAAGACCATTGCGCAGTGTTGCTACACCAACAGGGTGTTTCCCCAAAAGGGCTTTAACAGCCAGCTCCAGAGGTATCGTTTTCAGTGCATTTTCCGGGTGTTGGGCTCCAGGCCACGCCACAATCGCAACTCTTGAGTACTTGGTATTAAGTATCGGCCCTTCGTTTCCTGAATATTGCTCGTCGTTACTTTCTTCATACTTCCTCCACAATTGAGTATACGTTTCGTGGCCAGGATTTAGAAAGTTACGCTAAGTTGATTTCGTCATGTCATTGTCCTTTCTGCTACCTTGATCTTTACCAGTCACAGAATATCAGTGAAGGACTTGAGACCGCTTCATTTCTGTTCAATCATCATTGATAACGTCACGTGAAGCTGACACAATTTTGAGAGAAAGTTTCGCGATGAAAAAGTGCAGCTTATTATCGATTGGTACAAAGGCGTTTACTTCCTCAAACGCACGGAATCTGGCGAAGTCGACGCCTTTCAGCGCACCTGACCCCGTCTTTGCAATACACTTCTAAGCGTATTGATGGGGTAGTCATCCTCCAGGTCTCTGACGATTTTGGTCACGCCCAAAGATAATCGTTTGGTCACGTGGTCTAATCCAACGTGACCTCGTGGATGGAAAATTACAACTGCACTTAGAGAAGTAGGGATTCATGTCAGCTCTGCGACTACCGTCTCCGTTAGTGCAGGGCCCCCTCAGACTTATACAATTGAGAGCTAACAGCATAATGCAGTCGCCAGATATTTGTATCGTAAATTAAAAACTGCTAGGACAAGTGCAATTAATCCGGCAAGTATGCTGAAAGCAAGTTCAATTATGCCGGCCAAAACTAGTACCGCTGATGCTTTCACTAGTTAGTTGAGTGCTTGTATAATTTCAGCCGGCAGATGTTCGAATAGCATCTTATTAACGAGTATGTTACAAGAAAAAGTAAAAATCATGCCAGCCGATATCGTAGACCTTTATCAGCAGGAAATAATGTATTCTACGTATTAGTTCGATCATTATATGTGAAAACCTGTCCTCAAATCGACATGTTATAAGATGTTGTAAATCATATCTAATACGATTGTTTTTAAGATCCGTCTGCTTTCTCTTCTTCTTCCTCATAATCAAATGGGCTGTCGTATACAATACCGAGATCTTCGTCAGACACGTTGGGGCCCGCGTCACTGTCTTCACTACAAAGAGATGCATCGTCCTCATCCTCGATGGATGATTCCTAGATATCGCTGACGTTAGGCAAAGTTGCCGCTTTTGGGAAGCGCATTGGAGGTCCCACAGGAGCGGTAGCATCACCGGATATAATACTTTTGCGCAGTACAGCATAATCCCTTGCAAATGGTTCAATTACGCGGACGAAAATATTAAGTGACGGGTGAGTCTATATTCTCGCATTCAGTTCCCGGTGAAACCTCTCTAGCGGATTGTTAGTCTGATTTACGATTTGACGCTGAAGACCATATACATTCCAAAGCTAGGGAGGGTAGGTTCCTAACCATGTTTTGGCAAATTATGCCCAAAACGTTTTCCATTTGTTCCGGAGGAGTTCAGCTCCTCCCGAGTTGGCTCAGGTCTCATGAGCACCATATCGGCGACCTACAGTATCCAGCCTTGAGGTTGGCCCGGAAAGCCTCGACCGTCATTTCCTCGAGGTTCAGTATCTCTGCAACCTCTGGCAACGGTTCCATGTGGACACCATATGTCTTAACGGGTAAACCGGTCTCGCCATCGAAGATGTGATAACACTCTTCCACCGGCCTTGTCGGAGGATCCCGACTCTGAGTCGCTTGACGCGACGTCGATCGGAACGAAGTTCGGATCCGACTTGAGGTGGCGGCGGCGTCGTTGACGACGGCGACCGTGACGTGGAGCTTTGCTGCCCACGTCTAGGGATGTCGTCGCTACGTCATCCGAGGCAATCGTGGCCTCGTGTGGTACTGTAGTACCCACACAGAAAGCGTGCTCGACACCTTCCTCTTCAGTTAAGGTCTGAGCGACCGCGTGTGGCACTATGTTACCCACACAGGAAGCGTATCCGACGGCTTCCTCTTCAGTTAAGGTCTGGGCAACCGTTTGGGGAACTCTGTTACCCACCCTGAACACGCTATTGTCAGTGTTCGTGACAGCTGCAGCTGTCTGCGGAACTAAGTTACCCGCTTGTGGACCTAAGTTACCCACTTGGCCAGCGCCTCCTCTGGACGCTGCCACCATCAAAACATCCTTGGACTCGTCATATACGTCGACGACTCCCAAGCGTCTGCCGGATGCTTTGGTACCCTAACAACCCTTTAGCGCGCCCCGGGTCCTGCCAGAGGTGGAAACATGACTCACCAATGCTCTGTCGGACTGCGCAGGGCGGCTGGCACCGATTGCCTTGCCTCGCCAGTCGATCCAGGGCTCGTGCTTTTCAAGCCAGGGCATGCCCAGGATCATATCATATGGATCCATATCGAGAACGGTGAACTGTTCGAGGCTGTCAAAGTCTTCAAACTTGACGGCCAGATCCACTTGGACGTTGGGAACGTGACGACCTTCCCGTCGGCCAGCCGCACTGACACCGTCCCGTTGCCCTCCCTTTTTGTCAAAGCATCGGACAACTTGTTGCTATTACGAGCAGCCGTCTGGCGGCGTGCGAAATTCTTCAACGCCCCAGAATCGATCAAGATTCTAAAGGGAGGATCGTATCCCCGTACACATCCGTGTACTACGAGCAACCCACCGCTGCTCTTTGCCGATTCGAGAGTGCGAAGACTCTCAGGGACTAAGTCTCCGTGGTACGCGCCACCCGCGCACCCATCACGAAGACTTAGTTCTTTCCCAGTAGGGCGCCCCGCCCCTACTGGTTTCCGGCGTTCCCCTGTCCCCGGGATCCCAGCGACTCTTGAGGACGGGCTTGGGTAAAGACCGTCTGCGGAGTCTTTCCGCGGGACAGTCGCGCTTGACGTGGCCCATCTTCCCGCAGCCGAAGAGCGCATTTCACGCTGTTCGGCGGACCCGAGTTCCATGGGAGCTGGTCTGTTGGGGCTCGTTCAACCGGGAGTTGACAAGGAGCTCCCAGGCCACGCTGAGGCCGGCGTACGCGCCTGGCGATGGCTATACGCTTCCTGAAGAGCCATTTGAATCGCCTCTTCAAGGGTGTTTGACTGCACCCGGAACAGCTGGGTGCGTGCGGGGACCACTCGAAGGCCGTCCATGAACACAGTCATATTGATGTGTTCGTTGAGTGGGTTTCCCACTAGGGACGCCGTGAGCTCCCGTATCTCTTGCACGTACTCGAGCAGTTCACGCCTCCCTTGTTTGCACGAGAGGAAGCGCGAGCGCTGGTGGTACTCGTAGTTCGCCGGGAGGAACGCGGCTCGGAGCTGTTCACACAGCTGAACCCAGGATGTGAAACATCCAGGGGATGTTGCTTCCCGTGTGTACACCCAACTCTTAGCCCGGCCGCTAAGGTTGGAGAGTGCAAAAGCAACACGAAGTTGCTCGGTCGAGATCAGAGCCGCGTCCATCGCGAGCTCTACTTCTCGGACCCAGAAGTGAAGGTTCTCGCCTTCTTCCCTTCATAGGGCTTAACCTTCAGCCGTATTGGCTTCGGGTGAGGCGGATTTGCTTCCACCGCCGGAGCCTGCAGGTTCTCCCGCACATGCGCGATGAGCCCCTGCTCGTACGCGTCAAACGCATTGACGCGCTCGAGCAGCTCGGCCGGTGTTGACACCACCAGGCTCTGCAGGGCCTCCATCCCGAAGATGCCTGCCATCTTCCGAACCGACTCGAACTGAGAGTCGTTCATATGGGAGAAGTCGTTCCTGTCCATGGCAACGAACTTCGGAGAGGTTCAGGTAGTCTATCCGCGGTGGCGTGGATTGACTACGAGTGCTACCAAGTGTGACGGGGTCACACAGCACCTTGCGCTAGAGGAAGCTAGCTTCCGAGAGTATACAAACTCTCGGAAGCAAAACTGCCGTTCACTCTCTCAGTGAACGGCAGTTCACAGGTACCCTCTTTATTCAAAAGAGAGCGAAGTGACCTAATTAAGGTGGAATGTAAACTGAGTATATTTATAGGTAGATAAAGCTTGGGTTAAATACAAACTATAAGTCACCTATAGAAATGCAATGTCATCAACCAATGGTTGGCGTTGGACGACCTTGGTACCTTGTACCGAATATCCCGAAGTATGACGTGTCACACTTCATGTAACTAGGGGTACACTTAGGGCTACGTACCCCGTTACAGTATCGACCCAACGCCCTCAATGAAAAGCCCTGGAACGGCGGGTAGCAGAGCAGCTTGGCCACCGAAAAAAATACTCTTCAGCTTCCACCTCTGATCGTTCCGCTAACCCGCTGGTAATAGGAGAATTTTTTCATCCGTCGTGAGCACGTCGTCGTCTTTGCCTTCACCGCATTTCACTAGATTTGTTATTCTGTTTCAAAATTCAATCATTGACTAATCGTAATACACGTCGCACGAAGCACGGAAAAAGGGAGCTGCGTCAATCTTAATCAGCTCTTTTGCTGTATTCTCCTTTTTTCTTATTAGCTCAATAAATTTTAAATGGCTTACAAAAAAGTCATGGTAAGAATTTTCCATTTGTCGATTTATGTGACTGAATTCATTGGTAAAGAACGACCAATCAAAATTTGACAGTATGTTTCTTTTTCCCGATCTTGGCTTCACGTATTCCTGACGGTTTCTGGGCTACCGGCTTCAGCTGACGACAAAGCTGGAGAGTACTCTTTCGGAGGAATGACAAATGCCTTGCTGTTTCTGCCTGGTCTTGCTGCTGATGAAGGGGGAGTGGCATCCCTGTCACTCATTCCGGAACAAGCCGAAACGTTGATCGCTAAATGCGAGGAACCTTTATTTGGACACAATATGGAACGAAAAAAGATGAAACCGTGAGGAAGGGCTAGCAACTGGCGCATAGTCAAGTGGATTTCAATAATCCACAATGGGCGCCCGGCATCAAAGAGCGGACGGCGGCTATTGACGAACGTTTAGACTACAAGAATGTCACTCTAAGGTGTGTTCTGTACAAAAAGACTGGTCTACGGAAAAGGAGGTCACTTCGCCCAACACCAAGATACAGAAAAGGAAGATGGAAGGATTGCGACGTTGGTATTTCGGCCGCCAAGCGCACACGAAGGAGGCGCTCTTGTCGTGTTCGGAGGTGGAAAGGAAAGGTATCGTCACGAATTCAGTAAATCGGTTGGTACGGCTCCGTATTTGACACACGATGCCGTCCATTATGCCGATGCGGAGCACGCATTGGAGGTGGGGACAGCAGATTTTCGTCTGGTCTTGGTGTACTCACTGTGCTTACCAGGAGGTATGCGGCACCTGAAAAAAGATTCCGGCATGCCAGTGAGTGATGATTTGGAAGATGCGATAAGCGATATGAATATAAACCACGAGGCTTTCGCTTTGCAGCTCTCCTATCAATAATTGACACTTTGGTCACGAGACCAAACCGGTTAAAATCGCATATGCACGTGTTCAAATATGTCCTTGGTCATTCACGACAACTTCATGTACCAGCCATCGTACAGCAACGAGAGAGAACCGAATGCGACCAAAGTCATTATGCAGATCTACACAGTCGACGTTTTTAAGACATAGCCCGCAACGAGCCTCGTGAAACCACGAGGATCCTCGCGAAACCAACGAGTCGGTACGTGTGGGTACATCTACACTTGAAGAGCTTAAATCATAACCCAGCAAGGGCCTCACGAAACCAACTAGCTGTTATTAATGAAGGGGCATCGTACATCCACACACTGTAAGTGGTTAAGTCATAGGGCCTCGCTGAACCAACGAGCAGCTTTTTACTGGGTGCGCCTGCTTTCAGCTCTGTGTGAGTCTCATTTTAGGAAATGCGTCCTATCCACGACACTACACATGAGACGCTCGTCGCCATCACCTCGGCATCAAAAGCGATGTCAACGTACCCGATACTCAATAACCTCTCGTCCGAATACGCGTTCAACAAGTTCTCACTATCCTCGTGAAGAGCTTGTGGTAAGCCTAGACGACCATCCACCCTCAACCCAGTTGGCAACGTCCCTACAGCTAATGCCACCATCGCCGCTCTTGTCACCTGCTCCTACTTCATGTACAGAGAGGCTACCCCCGCAGCCGGCGCAACTGGGTCAATCAAACTTGGCGCCATAAAATCAAACTACACAGATCATAACAAGTTCCAATGGTCAGCCTCCACGTCCGGCACAAGGAGAAGATCCGCAGTGCGCTCAGAGTAGCAGCCTCGAGAAGAAAAATCAAAAATTTGCCATCAAGGCTTCGAATACACTCGCGCGAATCTATCAGCAATCAAAATAATGTGTCGATGTAGCTCTATAGGAAGCCCAAACTCTGTCCTGACATTCTGTTTTACTATGCTGACACGATGCGCGTACGACTTTGACAGCATGGTACCTAATACAGGTCGGAGCAGAAAGGTAACTGGAGCTACGAGTGACGAGGAGATGAAAACATTTGTCGATAATTTAGCTGAACAATAAATTAGCTAAGCCGATATGGACGCTGGCTTAATAAATGTTTTACGAAACCTCGACTGGAGTTGTCCGTGGGTTTTCACGAAAACAAGTGATCTCACGTGCGGGAAAGTCAAAATTGGGATAAAATATGCTTCCTTGTTGGAGAGTCTTGAAAAGCGAAAGCATCCGGTACCAACATGGGTTTCCTTCAATTTCACTATGGTTGGCACGATGACATTAGAGCAAAGCAGAATAAGTCTGGCATTGAGCGATTGCTCGTTTGAGCGCTCCTTCGAATTGATGGTGCCCATTTATTTGTCTATGGCACATTCCGGTGCACACCCAAAGGATATCACCAGTTTGTGACCCTCATGGTGTATGATCAGTATACGGAGCTATACTTACCTGGTTTTCTTACGCTGGCGACAAGTAAAATGGAAAACAGTACATCAAATGTTCAAGTGCATCGGGTTTTTCGTGGGAAAAAAAGAATCCATAGAATGTGATTTGTGACTTTGAAGCAGCCTTGATTTTTGCAATACGCGATCAGTATCCGTCAGCACGCCTTGTCCTACCCCATAACTTCACTTTCAGAAAATACATGCCTGCGTAACCAGAAATTGCTAGGATTTCTCATAATGTTTTGTCAGGCGCAATTAGCAAGTCAATTAAATAGCAGCAGCCTCCAAAGCCTTTTGAAAAGAAAATGTAGTACAAATTAGCTACACGATTCTGATTTTTCGATTAGCCTAAAACTCATCTGATCAAATCTAATTGCTCCAAGAAATCCTACCAAGGTCCTCAGCGATAGCTATGTCGTTCATGAGAATGATTATTAAAGTTTATGCCAACAGGCTAGTGACACAATGCACCTCACCTTAAAAAGAGAAAACCTACCAGTATTGGTAGTTGTAAATTGGCATTCTAGGTACATTTAATATTTCCTGCCAGTATACTAGTTGGTGCTCGGGTTGATAAATCACAGGGTCATAACTACACATTATTAATTTGCGCTTCGCTGCTGGTGGGAAAATGGATTGGCGCATCTTTGGTTAGTTCTCAGTTGCATGTTCAAGATACCAGAGATTCCCAGCAATAGCCTCTTTATACTAACTTGCAGCACTTTACGACACAATGTTACATTCATCCACTCAGGTTTACGTCATACGACTTCATGCTTATTTCATGCATTCTTCTATAAAGATCTAATGCAAATAGAAGTCCATTTGTCATCATCTCGATGGATGTTTGGGGAACATATAGCCTTTAGAATAACAAAACGTTTTTTCTGAGGCTGAAACAACATCAGAGCGCAATACGGGCATGGACACGCTGCCAAGTTTATTGCAAATAGAAGAACTTTGGCTAACGCTACCTTGAAATGGCAAACCTAGCATTGAATTGTGAAAGCGAAAACGTCTCTAAAGCATCCATGATACCGACGCCAGAGGTCGGAAAATACAATACTGTATTGTATTGATGGCAAAGTTTTGCCGCAATAAAAATTCCAATATGAGCACACCCAATAATAAAAATTGCCGCAATTTAAATATATTGGAACAATATCTAGCTATGTCTTGCCCTTCCGTGTACTCTTGCACCAGCCATGATCCCCGTTAGTATGCTGGCCCGATAGTCGACTGGCCAAGCTACGCCAAGCTCCTCATTATTAAAAGTCGATATCCATGTTCTGTGGTAGGTCTGGCGATGGCTGCCAGGTTCGTTCTTGAAACCCCACCCAAGAAACTAAAAAGTAGTCTTGCCCGTCTTGACTAGTTTTCTTAGCGTATATTCTATCAGCAACATATAAGTCGGGGCCATCTTCAAATTCTGAAGTTTAATCTTCTGAGTCCGTGTTATCCTGGAGGGCCTCCAAGAAAGGCCGGCACCAGGGCAATTCAGCTGCTTCCTTCTCCAGCTCCTGCAAACTTTGCTCCAGGCTGTCAGGTAGACTTGTATGTTTTATCTTCTTCTGTCGTTTGACGTTAGCAAGTGCGAGGAGTTGCTTGTTTCGTTTGCTTTTACGTGGCATTGCCGGCCTGGAAATGTAGTTGCTGCTTTACAAGTGCACTATGTCAGGCAGCGGCTGGGCCTACAATTCTTATCTAGAGGACGACACATCACCTTCATGATATGAGGTGATTATTCTCGACAAGATGGCGAGTCAAGAATCGTTTTCGTGACTGGGCATCTTGTTAGAATATCTGTTTATAAGTGATTCATCGGAATGATGTAACAATTAATAATTTTAGCTATTAGTTGAGATTAGAGTAATCTGTCCCTCCAGTTTGTTTCCGCTCGTTGCCGCAAATATTGCAGCGAAACAGCCCATTGACCAAGTTATGTGAAGAAGTAGGCGGCGGTTTGCTTGTTTAGGACCATCGTAGCTCAAAAATGAAGTGAAGTTTGAGTTGTGGCTCGCGTATCGTAGCTTATCAGACACACTCGTAGCCACCGGTTTCAGGTTGGTGTGGAGATGGTGTGGTGAACAACGAAAATGATGTCATAAGATATGATTGGTGATGTCATATCGATTCAATTAGACGGTTCCTACCAGGGAACCTTTTGCCATATTTATTGTCAATAATTGGTCCAATACCATATTGTATTGATAAGCCAACTACCAATAATACATATTTAAATTGCAAAACCCAATAATTTATTGAATCGCAATTATTATTTCCGACTTCTGCCCGACGCCCTATTTGCAGCATAAAACAAAAAGGAAACGGTCAGTAATAGCAAAATAGTACCTTGTCATCTCATCGTGTCTTTCCTTCTCGCCTTTGCAAACAGATAACGCTAGAAACTCGTATCTTCGCGCCTGCGATTAGGACCGTCATTGTCAAAGATGAAAATGACAGCCTTCCTGTGGCCCTGCCGGGTGGTGGTGGCGTCTCTGCGTCAAATTGTGCGGCAGCAGTGGTGCGATGTTGTTGCTTATCTTCTGGGCGCCTTGTGGCACCATCTACATCACCGAGGACGACGCTTGGGCGTACGTCAAACAGCGGTCGGTTCTGCAAATGTGAACGGACTGAGAAATTATCCCTATCAACTTCATTTTTATGACCAATCACAATCACACGCCGTTACTTCAGCGTTACAACTGTTGGTTATAAAGTCTCGACACAAGTCATTGCTGGCTGCTTGTTCCATTTCAAGCAGGCGTGTAGCAAGAAACTTAAGGACTATAGTATGCCGAAAGATGAAGCTGCAATTGCGATGTCTTTTAGAGTATTTTCCATGCTCATCGTAATTGACCCAGACAGGATTTCGGTGAGGGGGTTGCATAGGTAAAAGCGAGATTAAAAAGCGTTGCGATCGCAAAAATCTCTCTGTCTTGGACGAGAACGTCCTGGAAGACCTAAACAAGCAGCCTCATACGCGCTTGGGTTCTGAGATCCTTAAGAACCCCAAGGATCCGGTGTATCCTTTGGTGACGGAGTATGCGGACGTGGTGAACAAACACCCTCCGACTTAACTCCCACCGGATCGAGGTGTACGGCATGAGATTGATCTCGTGCCTGGCACAAAGTATTGTGTCACGAGGCAATGGCCTCTCCCGCGCGAACGGTGCGAAGGCATTGATGCCTTCTTCGCCGCGAAAGTGAAGGCAGGCATGATGCGGGAGTCGAAATCCTCGCACTCGACGCCAACATTTGGCGTTCGGAAGCCAAACGGAAAGTGACGTCTAGTTCATGCTTATAACAGGCTGAAACATGCGGTGGTGCCGGCCCAAACACCAATCCCACGAAAGGATGGGTTGTTAAACAACATGGCCGGAAGCGTACTGTATAGTGCGCTGAATTTGGTAGACGGATACTACCAGATCCTGATGCGAGAGAGCGCCATCCCGCTCACCGCGGTGAGCACACCAAGCGGCATGCTTTGGGATTGGCTCGTCATGCCGCAGGGATTGTCTAACGCCCTGGTGACGTTCAATCGCCTGGTGACGCAATTGTTCCGCCCTTTGCGTACCTTCGTACATACGTACTTCGACGACATAATTGTCCATAGCCGTGTCGAGGGAGGCAAGGCGGCCATGGAGGTGCATCTAGGACACCTCCGTCGAGTGTTGGACGTAATGTGAACAAACAAGCTCTACGCCAACATCGACAAGTGCGTTTTCGCGTCACCAGAGATTAATGTTCTCGGTTGCTTCGTAACCAACGTGGGCGTTCGGGCTGACCCAGACAAGGTCAAGGCCATAGCAGCATGGCCGACGCCCCGATCCCAAAAGGATCCTCGAAAGTGGTTGGGTTTGGCCAACTACCTTCACAAGTACAGCGCAGGGTATGCGGGCTTTGCTAAGCCCATGTCGGGCCTCCTTCAGAAGGACGTCGACTGGCACTGGGAGCAAGCGTTTCAGGATGCATTTGACAGCATCAAGGCCAATCTCCAAGAAGCCCCTGTTCTGGCCCTGCCGGACGAGACGAAGCCGTTTAGCGTCGTCTGCGATGCCTCCGATTACGCCATCGGGTGTGCACTGCTGCAGGCCGACACGGCCGGACATGAACGAGTCATCTCGCTCCAGTCCAGGCAGCTCAAAGCCGCCGAACAGAACTACCCTATCCACGACAAGGAGCTCCTCGCAATGAAATATGCCCTTGTGAAGTTTCGTGTTCACCTTCTGGGCTCCAGGCCCTTCGTGATCTACACAGACCACGCATCCTTCAGGACGGCGACTAACACGCCTCACCTCTCCCAAAGGATGGCGATGTGGCTGTCCTTCTTCGCGGAGTACAACTTCCGCGTCGAATACAAGCCGGGCAATCTCAACGTGCTTGCGGACGCCCTCTCTCGGCGTCCAGACTACGAGTTGGTCCACATCACACGGGTGACAGCGGATCTATATGATCGGATATGGATGGTGTATCGGGACGATGGGGCTGCCGCGCCTATCGTCAAGTTCCTTAGTGCAGGAGCGAGCGCGAAGTCCGACTGGCTTTCGTTGCGACAGCGCCCCCGGCTCCACCGATATGAGTTGAAGGATGGTCCCCTCTACTACCAGGTGGAGCCCAATGAACATCTACGGGTGGTCGTACCCAACGACGAGGATCTGAAGTTCGATATTCCGCGGAGGCACACGACGCACCCTCCAGCGGCCACTTGGGCCGCGAGAAGCCCTTTCGGTCGGTCTTCCAGGCCTTCTGGTGGACCCACATGAACAAGTGAGTCGCCCGATACGTGAAGACATGTGAAACTTGTCAGCGGGTCAAACCCGCAGGGCACGCTTCGGCTCCACTACAGAGCCTGCCCGTACCGGCTGACTGTTGGAAGTCGATGAGTCTTGACTTCATCTTTGGGCTTCCCGCCGCCGGACACGGCAACACCGGAATTTTGGTGTTCGTGTGTCGGCTGAACAAGATCGTACATCTTGCTCCGGTTCCAGTCACTGTTACGGGCGAACAAACCGCAAGGTTGTTCGTCGATGGCGTGTTCCGCTATCACGGTCTCCCGGAGACGATTGTCTCAGACCGAGACCCGCGGTTCACGACTGCGTTTTGGAAAACACTGTTTCCTTTACTGGGAACTCGTCTGCAGATGTCCATTGCGGACCATCCGCAGACAGACGGCCAGACAGAGCGCGTCACTTGAGTGCTCGAGGACACTTTGCGCAGTGTGTACGCGGGAGCCAGCGTACGTAGTCGACGCAGCTTCCAGTTGTTGAGTTTGCGCTCAACAACGCAGTGCACGCGTCCACGGGGTTCACGTCGCTCGAATTGAATGACATCCGTCACCCCAGAGTGCCTCTCACGCTTCGAAGAGACACTGACACCTCTATTCTAAGTAGGGGATAGGCTCGGAAAGCCCTTTTCTCCCAGGTCTCGGATGTGAGACCAGTTTCGCTGCGGAAACAAGTGGAATCCTTTATGGATACTAAGCTGAGCATTGTCAGCAGCGTCCGCGATGCCATGGCAGCGGCCCAGTATAGACAAAAGGAGTACTCAGATAAACATGGAAGATGAAACTTAAGTGTATTTAAAGTGGGGGACTTAGTGTTATTAGACACGAGGAACCTACCTCTTGACACTGTCAGCTCTGCCGGCAGCAACAAGCTGAAGTACCGCTTCATTGGACCATTTGCAGTCCTTACCAGGCATGGTGCGTCGTACACTATCGACCTGCCTAAGTCAATGCCGACGCACCCGACGTTCTATGTTGGACGTCTTAAGCGGCACTTTGATCCGCAGGGGGTTGCTGACCGGCAGCCCCACCTTGGCCCAGCTCTTCGAAGCGAGGGCCGGCATCAGACGTCGACGAGGGCGTCGGAGCAGGCGCCCAAGCCTCGGTCTGGACGGCAAAGCTGCCGTACGCAAGAGGGGCTCCGTACGAACGGACCCCGGAGCCATACGCTGAGTACGCTGAGTACGCCGGATATGCACCATACGCGTACGTCTGGGAGTGTGCCGCAGGCGGCTCTGGACGTGGCAGCAGAGCCTCGAGCCGTCGGATCATGCGGAAGGCCTCGTCCAGATCGGACGAAGAGGCCCGGCGATCCACCCGCAGATGCAGGCTCGCGACCTCACGCTTCAACAGGTCCAGGCGGCCCGCAAGACGAGCGAGCTCGCCCTGATTCCCGGCCTGGGCGGCAGCATCCCCGCCAGTCCCAAGGCCAAGTGTAATCTCAAGCACGAGAACACGTTGACGGAGGCGGTCACCCCCAGGGCCCTGTGTCGGACCCGCAGGAGAAGCACTCGGACGAGAGCAGCGTTTGGGAGGCGCCAAGTACTTGAGCCCGTACGAGAGCACCTCCGCTCCTGCTTGACCGGAATGGGGAAGTCCACTTCCACATGGAGCGGATCCTCCAGGAGCAACGATGTCGCGGTAAGCGAAAGCTCCTCGTGAAGTGGAGGGGTTATGCCCACTCCGAGAACTCGTGGTAGCCGATTGAACGGCTCCTGATTGACTGCCCGAAGGCTGTCGAAATCTGGGAACAGAAGCGGCGGCAGCTTCATAAGTAGTCCGGGGCTTCTTGCTCGAACGGGGTACGGACGCTGAAGACACTCCGTACCCGCGCTCATCATGAGCGCTAGAAGCCGCGCGCTTCCGGATGTCCCTTGGCAGCATGCGCTTGCGGACCATGTGGGCAAACCGAACACGAAGATCACGCTGGTCCAGGATGCGGGACAGCAGCTGATCTTCATCGAGTTCCCGTAACTCCGTGGGTGAGTACTTAGGAGACTCCACCCAAGCCCAGAACATGTCCTCACAAGAACTCCAGGTGGGACAGTTCTCGGGCAGAGCCCAAGGGTAGCCCCAAAGAGGGTAGAGACAACCCCAGTTCTCGGGCTTCTTGCGACAAGTCGTAAAGTCCATAAGATGGACACGGTGTGGCACGAGAAGCACACACCGAGCCGCCTCCAAGTTGTAAAAAACAACTGTTCTTTCTGAACAAGAGTACTCTCGTAAATACCCCTAGAGGTGTGGCCGCCAACAAGGCCACGAGGAGCAACGAGAAGCTCCAGGAAGAGGTCAGCCCCAGAGCTCTCCTCCGGAGGCCAATACCCTCGCGAGTTGATGGCAGCATCCTGGGTGACGGGTGCCACCACCGAACCCCCACGCACACGCTGGACAGCTTGGAAGTACTCCTGCTGCTAGTCGAGGTCATTCGTGATCTCCCGGGGCTCAGAGATAGCGCCCACTTCCTCTTCATCCGAGGGGTCGAAGAGGCCCCGATGGGAGTACCGAGTCTCCTTCTCCTCGCGGAGTTGAGACTTAGAGGCCGTACGCTTCTTAGATGGCTTGGCGCCTTCGGCTTTAGAGGCCTTAGCACGCGCAAGACCCTCGGCAAGCGAGAGACGTTTGCGAGATTTCTCTTCCTAATCGCCGCCAGCTTTGGGAGTGCCCTAAGCCTTAACGGCCGGACTCTCAGAGCGCACAGACGTCCTGGGACTGTGATCACCTTGATCACTAGCGAGCGACTGCACGCTGCCGTCCTTATGGTCGCTGGGCACTGGGCTGTACCCTCCTGCAGAGCCCGCAGGAGCATCGTGCGTGCTCTCGGACTCGGCTTCGTCCTCACTGCCAGAGTCGAACTCACGTTCTACGAGCCGAAGGTTCGGGCGATTGTCCGGAGAGGCCGATGGCGACGGGCTGCGGCGCTTGCTTGTTTGCTTGATCACATCCTTGCCGCCCGATGAACCGATCGCCTCGGAGGCCACCTCAGTAGCCCCCTGAAGTGCCGAGCCTTTGCCGTGAGGCTTAGTGCTCTTGGCTTGCGCCTTTCCGGCAGCAGCCTTGGAGCGTGTCTTCGCACCGCTCTTTGCAGTGCCACGAGGCATGGTAAACGGTCGAAGTGGAGATCAAGAAGAAGAGCGTAGAGACTGCTGCTCGAGGCTCTGACTGTGAAGTGAGCCTCCGCCGCGCTCGCCGCCAAGTCGATGGTTTTCGACTTTGAGAATGAAAGTTTGTGACGAACACTTCTTCATTCTGATTGGTCGGTAAGCCGAACCTAAGTGGGGAAGGATGTACCGGGGTACGTAGCCCTAAGTGTACCCCTGGTTACATGAAGTGTGACGTGTCACACTTCAGAAGTATGACACGTCATACTTCGGGATATTTGGTGCAAGGTACCAAGGTCGTCCATTGGTTGATGACATTGTATTTCTATAGGTGACTTATAGTTTGTACTAAACCCAAGCTTTATCTACCTATAAATATACTCAGTTTACATTCTACCTTAACCCTTTCACTACCAGCAAAATGAGACACAGTACAGACCCGTATGGTTGATGATAGAAGGACGCAATTGGTCAAAACTGAACTCGACGAGCGACAACAAAACACTGTATATTGTGCCTTTCTGCCAAAACGCCCTCAGTTTTATGGTCCTACGTAGGAGGATGGCCCTTACGAAAGACCTCCTATCTGATCGGTTGCAACCGACTAAAATTTAGCCTAACCCTTTGACGAAAAAAAGACGATGCCAATCAAAGACATACGTCAACCAAAATGATACTTATGAACCTAAGTACGAATCGCGATTTATTAATAAGCACTCTAAACGAAAGCGGGGCGTCTCCTCTAGTATTTGTTTGACGCAGCCTCAACACGCGTGGTCCGGTCAAATAATATTTGACCGGACCACGCGTGTTTTCTCAGGGAGGACCTAAACCATAGCAATATCATACAACAAATTAACAAGGTAAGATGTAGCAGTCACAAAATTGATATTGTACAATACCTTCCATCCTTTGAAGTTTCATCGACAAACACGATTTGATCTTGCCCGGCAATAGCCTGTTCACATACTCTTGCCTCGCCAGCGTATGTCTGATGAGAACCCATATTCGATTTAAAATCGTTCTGTTGTGGATACCTTACGTAAGGGTAAATGGCCGGCAAATACTGGCCATTCAGCCCTTAATTTGCTAAAAGGTACCCTTTAGACCAAATCGGAGCCCTTACGTAGGGCCTCCACAATCAAGTATTATTGGATCATAGTCGGCAAAATCAAACAGTGTTATTGGTCAAATATCATTTTATTTAGTGGTCTGGTTTAGCAATTCAACCCCAGTTCGTCCTCAAATCCCACCTTTAGCCCTACCCACCCTTGCTTAGGACCAGCCTTTAAAGGTCAGATTGGCCAAAACTTTGGAAAGGCACAATAGTCTAATAGGTCTCCAAGAACCCACAAGCTTGCAGTACCGTAGTGACCACAAACACGCTCAGCGACCTGTCATTCTCATTTCCCCTCCTTTTCCCACAGACACGCATCTCCCCGCACCGACTAATGGATTTAGAAGCGCTGCTGAATGTAGCTGACAACGACATAGGAGACTGGGAGGTCGATGCTGACACGGACCACGATGACGCACCCCTGTCGGCACACCAGAACGACGAAGAGGAGATGGCTGATGCTATCGATGACCTCCCTGCAACTGGTAATCAATCCGTATCTGACGGACGTATGCAAAACACCTACGTATCCAGAATCGCCGACGAAAGCGGCCTACACATTGTACATGAGGTGCAGGTGCGACGAGCATACGCGAGAACGACAGGAAGCTGGCCTCTTCGGTCTCTTCTTTAGTGCAACATATAGAGACACTCTTAGAGGCTGGACAAACGCGAGACTGCTTCAGATGGCAAGGCCGGGGTGACTGTCGCGGAGTTCGATGCATTCATGGGCCTCGAGATTGCGATCGGTATTCTACCGCTAACCGAAATTAAAAAAAATTCTGGTCCGAAAAGCGCTTTTTAGGACAGAAGGATGTGGGTGAGACGATGCCTAGAAACCGGTTCGAACGGTTGCGAGCTAACATACAGCTTCATGCACCTAACAGCGCTACCGAATCGTACAAGCTGATGGACACTCTGTGGCATAGTCGTGACTTGTTGCGCCATATTCAAGGCCAATTCGTGGAAATAGCAGTCCCTACAGGTGCTGCTAGCCTGGACGAGAACACCGTGCGAACGAAAGCACGGTCGTTAGCCAGAACCTACTTGCCTTCTAAGCCTGACACGTATGGCATCAGATTCTATGCTGTGGTGGGATGGGATAGCTTGTATATCCATACTATCAACAACAATGGATCTGGCAATACTGAGCCTAGAAACCCGGCGGAGCGTTATTGCGCATGTTTCCTGAGCTACGACGGCCGCTAGCAAGGACACTAGCACGTGGAGATATATCGGTGAAGCGGGGCTCGGCTTCAGCTCTCTGGGTGGCAATGTTTGGACAAATGACGCTGACGCATCAGTCTCCAACAGGACGCCGTCTTATTGTGTGCGATAATTACTACACTAGACACGAACTGGCAAAGGCTGTACTGGCGTTTACGGATGGCGAAGTTAGAATGGTCGGAACCTGTAAGGTTAATCAGAGGGGGGAGTGGAATGAGTCAGAAATTGCGCTATCTGTAGAGCGTGTAAAGCTTATGGGGAGAGGGAGCTGGGACTTATAGCTGCCGTCGACGTTGAACACGACTTGAGTAGGGCTCAAGCTGCCCATAACCGTACCCAAAAGAAGCTACCCGTGGCGAAAAGAACAACATTTACTCCTACAATGAGATTAGCAAACCACGCGGGATTCATTATTTTCCTGAATAAAAAGCCTGTGGTCTTTTACACGAATGACCTCAGCGGAACTCCTTCTCAGCGTGTCCTGAGCGGATCGTCACCTGAGGCGATCGATTTGTGCCACGGCCCTCGCTCCAATTCGACGATGGACGGGGGAACAGAACTTGCATCGCAAAATACTGAACGAACCGGCGGCAATAGCTGTCTATAACATATTCATGAATGCGGTTGACCGAGTGGATCAGTTGAGAAGTACCAATCCAATACGTCGAAAAGAGGCTCGGTTAGAGATGAGCATATTTACCTGGGCGATGGATCTATCGCTAATCAACGCGTTTTGCTTGATGAAAAAAATTGCCCCCGCTGAGTGTAAGCATCTTTCACTGCGCAAATTTAAGCGACGAGTTGCTGAGCAAATGACGGCAACACACTTTCGCCTGGTCCGAAGAAAGCACCAGGCAACACCCCAGCGAGACACTGTTCAAGCAATTGTTGGTTCGGACACAAGCCAGCTCATACTGACACCAAATTCCACGAAGCACTCAAATGGAAAACTAACCTGCTATTTGTGCTCGCTGCGGGGGCTTTCTAAAAAGTCAAAGTACGGGTGCACTGCGTGCTTGCGTGGCTACCATGTTGAATGCTTCGTCGCCTTCCACTATCGGGATGCGTTTACATCAGAGTCGCTCACAGGAAGGTCCGCGATGGATGAAGTTATTGCCGCTTCGGACGGTGCGGCAACAGGCCGTGCTCGGCTGAAAAAGAACAGATCCATTACAAAAGTAGATGAGCTGACGCTGCCAGAGATATAGATAATGGATTAATAAGAAATCTCACCTTTGTGTGGTTATTAGACTGAGATGTGACCTGATACAGACTAGAAATTGAAGCGTGGGCTCTTTAGCCAGTGCTCCATGCTTCAAGTAGTGATAGAGCTGGTATAACGCCACATCCAGGTTCCGCGGGCCTCGATGTCTCTGCTTGGCCGCCACCATCCTAAGCCAGCTCTCTGTGATGCACTCTCCAAACTCTTCCCACTCGCATGAGGTGCTGCCGCAGCGACGGCATCTCTGAGCACCATCTACCGACTGCATACTGCTCGACCTTTCAAACTTTTGAAGTGAAGTACCGTAGAGCAGATCGTATTTTTGCGAGAATCGCCACATGCTTAATCCTGTTGTTTCGGTTGGCTAATATTTTTTCGAGCCGCCAGCCGATTTGCTGGCTAGTGGGTTCCAGCGGACCCGTAAGTTTCTTCTGGTAGCCAAAGGGTTAAATAGGTCACTTCGCTCCCTTTTGATAAAGATGGGACCTGTGAACTGCCGTTCACTGAGAGTTTGTATACTCTCGGAAGCTAACTTCCTCTAACGCAAGGTGCTGTGTGATCCCGTCACAGATACCATTGCCAGTGACCGAAGGACGGAGAAATAAATTAATTACACTAAGCAATATAAACTATGCAATATACATGTAACAACATACAATTTCGGGAAGCTTACAGCAAGCCGGTTTAAAATGAAAAATCCAAAATTGGTGAGTGAAGTGCGAGATTTGGGTCAAAAGGTGGGTGATAGACTAATCTATCAAAACTGAGAAGCGGCCACAAAATCATGCCAGCGGTGTGTTGACTATCTACCGAGGACGAGAACTGCAGTTCCAACATGATTTCGGGACTGCGTAGAACGTCGCTCCTTATTTACTCATCCGCCGCATACTTTGCGGACGCTCCACATGCTAGAAAAGAGGTCACGAGTGAGATTCAGCTGATCTTGAAGTACTCGATATAGTTACCGATTATAGATGCAACACTTGAAAGATGCCAAGGGAGATAAACAACTGAGTGAAGAGCTGGCACAAGTGTTGAAGCAGATTGATCCAGAGGACGAGTGTTTTGCTTTACTATTCGAGGGTCAGTACAAGGAAGAAGACATTCAGAGTCGAGGTGCAGAGGCACTTAGCGTCATGGACAACACTAGGTACCGGACTCGAAGGCTGAAAATTTGATCCCCAACGATAAGGCACTGGTGTTTTATATCGCACAACTTACTCACGCTGTTCAGTACTAAGATGGTCGATGTAGTGCACACAAAAGTCCCCACTGGAAGGATAAGGGTGCTATCCGGTAGGAATACGATCGGGAGCACTCGATTACATGGTACTCTATTGACGGAATGAAGCACGGATACGCTATTAGAACACTGTTTATGAGCGCCATCAATGGTTCCAGGGAGGACAAAGCGGACCCTCCAAGCTTCACACCAACGTTCTTGAATCCAAAGAGACTGACGCTGCCACAGACGTGGGAAATTTACGAAGGCGACAACGAAGATCGGATGAAAGGGATGGCAACTTGTCGATATGCAGTCATTGCCTGCTTCTAAGAACGTCAACTATGCTTTTAAGCTCGTTAATAGCGAGGCAGAGGTCGCTGTTCTCCAAGTCCAATAGCCCGTTGATGCAACTACAATCCAAGAGTTTCTCCAACGCGACAGCCAGCAAAGACACGTCCTCATCAGCAGTATAGCTCCAAGGACTCGACGTCGGGTAGTTCACCCTTTTGGGAAACGGCAGTCGACTTGATAGTCAAAGCTGGCGATGCTACACTGGTCGGTGTATTCCTAAAGAAGTTCTTTAATAGTGACAAAGCGTTTACAGCCGGTATTCGATCCCTGATCGAGGCCTTTGAGTGGGAAGATGTGTGGTCAGCGCTTTGACGCTTACTAAAAGACGACTTCAACTACAATTGGGCAGCAGACCGAGACATTGGATTGACTTTACATTCGATAGAATTTTTAAAACGTGGTTAAGCCCAGACTGCGCTTTTAGAGAAGGCAATGGAGAAAGCCGTTAGCATCCCTCCAGGGGAACTCATGCTATTACGACTTCGAAACATGCTCTTAGAATTGAATGTTAAGTGCGGAGATCTAGGCATTCTTACTCGTCTGGTGGACCATTTCAAGATGGCGCCGCCATGCGTTTTGGTTGATATTATCGCTTTGTTCTCAGAACAAGCCGCAGCTCTGAATTCTAAGGATGAAAAGTTTACATCGTTAGCGTCGATAGCTGAGGAACGTTTGGAGTGGCTGGACCAGCAACTTAACAAGCTGGACAAACCGTTCTCGTGGGGGATGCCAAAGCGCTTTTTATTGACAATAAACGTGTGCAAACATTTCTTCGAGGTCATTAAATTGCAATGACTACTCAAGATCTGGTTTACTTTAAGTACAGTACAACGATGGACTCGCAGTTGGCAAGAAAAAATCGCTCCGTTTATTTTTCATGTGCTCTGAAAGAAATTACTTTTGATTAATTGAAATGCTGCCTCTAAATGGTAGAATCCAGGATTTATTTTGGAACATTCCGTCGCATTTTGATGGAAATCGATCCCCTCAGAAGCCAAACCTCATTCTTCATTCTTCATTTTTGCGGACCCGACGCACTGACAGCGACGATGAACTTCAGGGGGCTCGGAATGGGGGGTTTCGGTATGGAGTCCCTACTACGCATGGCCGCGTCGGGGGGACCACCACAACGCGAGCAAGAAAAAGACTTTGAAAAAGGTAAATGGCCTTTTGGAGGTGAAGGCACACCCGACACTGTGCCCATTCCTTCTGGAGATGGGTGCGTCAGAATAAGCGAAGTGCTGGGACGCGCTGACAAAGAAGTTGGAGAGTATTCTTTCGGAGGAAAGGCCGATTCGCTGCCAGCCGTACCAGGAATATGCATCAACGATGTCGGGACGATCTCCGTTCCGTTGCAGGAACACGACGCTACAAAATTGATTGAGAAGTGCGAGAAGTCACCGTTTGGCCACAACTTCGACACGAAGATGGATGACAACGTTCGTAAGAGCTGGCAACTGGAGCCTAGTCAGGTGGAGTTCAAGAATCCGCTTTTGGAAAGTGGCCTCCACCAACTAACTCGTACGATCACTGAACGCCTGGGATATAGTGGAGTTCCACTGCAGTGTGTGTTGTACAAGCTGCTTGTGTACGAAGAAGGAGGTCACTTTCTCAAGCATCAAGATACCGAAAAAGAAGACGGTATGATCGCGACGCTGGTTGTTCAGTTGCCTTCGCTACATGAGGGAGGCGATTTGGTGATTTATTCCAATGGGGAAGTGAAACATCGCCACGATTTCGGCAAGGCAGATGGAACAGTAGCATTCCTACCACACTATGCTGTACACTACGCGGACGCTGAGCACGCCCTGGAGACGGTGACTAAGGGATTTCGTCTGGCGTTGGTTTACTCGATCTGCTTACCGAAGGATCGGTGCCACTTGAAACGAGTATTCGACAAGCCTCTCAGTGACGATCTTGTGGGTGCTATCGGTATGGTATCGGATGGAGACGAGTCTTTCGCGTTACTACTGTCCCATGAATATACCGAGAAGAGTATCGAAGAGTTTGGATGTGAGGCGCTGAAAGGCGTGGATCGTGTCAGATTCGGTGCCTTGGAAGAAGCAAACGCTCTTGTTGCCCCCGACAAGAAGTTAAAATTCTACATCGTGGAGCTAACTCACTACGTGTTGTTTGCGGAGCATTATGACGAAGCTGGTTGGTTCGAAGAGGAGCGTGAACAGTCCATCGCCTGGTACAATTATCGTCCGGACCCAGACGACTACATTCAAAAAGTGGAGAAAACTGAGGCGGCACTTAATTTTCTCAATCCAGCTAGCGAAACTCTGACTCAACTTTGGATGCCTCACGGTGTTAAGGAACTCCATGCTTACACGGGCAACGAAGGTCCGTCTAGTTCGACAAAGTACTCTAGATTCGCTATTGTGGCTTGGCCGGAAAGTCGCCACGCCGAAAATGCGCTCAAGTTCTTGCCGATGAATATAGCATGCAAGGCTCTTAATGCTCGTAAGCCATTTGATGCGTCAACACTTCGGGTGTTCTTGAATCAAGTCGACAAGCGCTTTAAGACTGAGGTGGATTATAGTTCCCCTTACGGGTTCTCCATCGAGTTCTGCCTGCTATTCTGCGAGCTGGTGCTGGAAGCTGGTGATTCCGATCTGGTGAGCTTTTTCTTCACGAAGCTGTGTCCAAAATTGGGTGGCATTGAAGAGAACGAGACGCTAATTCCTCTTCTAGTGGCGATCATACGTAAATACGACTGGAGCAAGATCGGAACGGCTGTCCTCGCTTCTTTGAGCAAGGCGCTGCGGAGTTCATCAACCACGATCAAGCGCGATAAGCTTTATGAGGTCGAGCTAACTCTACGAGTGATCGATGCGTTGGACGACGGAGAGGCGCAGGCAGCATTGCTGGAAATGGTTTTGGAGAAAGCAATGAAGTTAAAAGACGAGCCGTTCTGCTCGCCGAAGGTGGTCCCTCTACTCTGCAAATGGTCTCGTCGATCCAGCGACCCCAGTAAATTTAAGGCGTACTCTGACAAGCTCATGGAGATGGATCCAAGTCTGCTTGGTTCTGTTATAGAAGGAATATCGAAGATCTTCGCCGATGAGGATAAGACTGGGGAACTGTATGAGCTGGTTAATGCTCAGGTGCCCAAGCGAATCGAGTGGCTGAATAGCCAGATTCCTGGGATGAGTAAGTCGTTCACGTGGGAGATGCCGGATGGCAAGTCTTGCGATTCTCAGGAAATTGAGAAGTTTTGAAAGGACCAGAAGAGGAAATGGACACTAAGAACGTGTTCGGCTTCGATGATCTCAAAGAAGCCCAGGATTATGCAGTGGAAGGTAATAATGAGGACCGAGATGATGCTTCTTTTACAATGGAGGCTGTAGGCTCTGACAAGGAGGCGTACTTGAAGATTACTAAAACGCGGAAATGGTTTGATGACCGTCAAAAGAAGTTGGAGCAGTATAAAACGGAAGTGGCTGGATTGATGGAACGCTTCGGCGAGAAAATGGATCGTGGTGATATGAAACGCGCTCGCCACGAATGAAACTACTTCTCATATCCAGACTTCGTAGACTACGAACGAATCGTAGTTAGCAAAGCTAAGAAGAAGTGGGACCAACTAAGAAAAAAAATGCTCAGCTTAACTCTTCGCCCCACTTGTACCGAACCTCGGCAAGGCAATCCCATCCAGACGATAGGGGTGCACTGGCGATGGGGGCTTACTCAGGTCGAGTGAATCTTCTAGAGTCGCACACGTCGCAGGCGTCACTGCTTCATTGCACACAAAGAAAGTTCAACAGCTCCTTCACGTGGAGGATCCGAATGGCTACAGAACAGACTTCCACTCGGGGTGGTAAGTACAGGTCTGGCTGGTAAAAGCACTACCACACTTTCATTTTGGGTACAATGCAAGTACGCTTAAAGAAACAATACTATAACAAAAACCTTTACTGATCACTACTCCATCTGATCCGCTTCATGTTTCGATATTTCGCTTGACTCAGCTCCGTCTCGTACTCTGTTGGATAGTAGTCGTACGACTATGAGGTTAAGCAAATAAAAAAATTAAGATTTTCCAGAGAGGAAAGTCAAAAGGAAATACGTCCTTACAGTGATCGATTCCGACTGATGTTTGGCGATCCCTTGACCGAAAAATAAATCGCAGAGATTAGGCTTATTTTCTCATTCTTCTCAAATTCTAAATGAATCATTCACAATAACATTTAAAAAAAAAGCAAAAATCATTGACGACATTCTATCAAATACGAAGCCGTCTTTGAAAGTTGCATCGCACTGTCGCGGCGGATTGGCCTTTGTGGGCCTTCTGCAACACATTTGATGCGTTCGAGTACATGTCAATGTGTTCAATTTGGAAGCATACACCGCTCGCGAGTATCGTATGGGCTACATCCAGACTGGTATTTCAAGTGATCTTTAATACACCTTGGTTTTTTTACTTTTTGAAGTTTTTGCTGGCTCAAAACTGTGAGAAACAAATGCGTTTTTTCAGCTAACTTCTATCGTCCTTTTTATCAGAAACAAAAAGAAACATTGAGCCTCCAGCAGCAATTAATCCATGCTAGCGTCTTCATCGTCTTCTTCGCGACGGCGTTTTGTACCTACCTTAACCGGAGCCATGAATCGTTTGGTAAGCAGTTGTTGTCTTTCCTCTTTCAACTTTGTCACTCGTGCGTATTGCTGCTCATAAAGACGACGCGTCTTGGTGATCGTAACAAACGCGTTACGGCCATTTCCTTCAGCTGTCATCTCGAACGACGCGTTGTCTTGACCGTGACGCGTCCACCGTTGAGCGTGCCTCAGGTTTCTAAAGTAAACCACACCTCGAGTAGTCATAGCAACTTCCGAGCCTCGAAGAAAGGCTTGAACACGTGCGCTGTCACTGAAAAACGCTTCCGGCATCTCCCAAGAGAATGGTTTGTCCAACATGTCAAGCTGCTGGTTCAGCCACTCCAAGCGTGGTTCGATCATCGACGCGAACAGTTTGAACTTTTCATCGTCAGGATTCAGAGCAGCCGCATGTACCGAGACTGCCTTGATAGCGGAATCTAAATTGCTTGGCTTAGTTGTCTTTAAATGATCCACTAGACGCGTGAGAATAGCCACATCTCCGTACTCAATGATCTGTTTTAAGAGCAAGCTCCAGCAACGCATGTCCACCACTTGTTCAGGAGGCGTGTTGATGGCTTTCTTCACTGCCTCTTCTAGAAGCGCTCTCTGGGCGTCGCCACTTTTCAGACGTTGCAGCACGTGTAAGAGCACTGCAATGTCCTCACTGGCATCCCAGCTGCTGGAATACTTCTGTGTCGACGTCACCAATGCGTTTAAAACTGCGACTTTTACGCTATCCCAGTCGAAAGCCTCGATCAAGGATTTGATGCCGTCAGCAAACATGCCTTTTTGTTTCACTCCATTAATGAATTTCTCCAGCAACAAGCCAACCAATGAGGCATCGCCAGACTTCACAATGAACTCGGTCATCATCCGGCAAAAGCTCAAATTGTCTGACTTTGGATCCTCGCGGTTATACCGGCGTCCAGAAGAGCCACGTTTCTTTATGTGAGCTACCTTTTCACTAGCCCGTTCGATAAACTCTCGAAGAGTACTCACATTAACGACCTCCTGGGTTTGGAGGACAGCGGCCGCTGCCTCGATGTTGGCGAGCTTGAAAGTATACTCGAAGTTCTTGGTAACAGGCCAGGCAAAGACTGCATATCTGTGAGCTGTCGTTCCTTTCATCTGATCACCGGAATAACCATCGTAGAGTTTATAGCCCTCGGCTTTCCAAAGCTCAGATATCGTCAATCTCCCAGGGTTCAAGAATGTCGGTGTGAGGCTTGGAGGGTCTGCCTCTTTCTTACTGGGACCTTCGATCTCGTTGACGTACATCGTTCTGACGGCGTCGCCGTATTTCTTTCCGTCAATGCCGTACCATGTCACCGAGTCTTCTCGATCGTAGTCCTGCCAGTGAGCATGTTTTGCCTTCCAGTTCGGATTCTTGTGTGCGCCAAACGTACTGTCATAATGCTGAACAGCGTGAGTAAGTTGTGCGATGTGAAACACCAGTGCCTTATCTTTGGGGATCAAATTATTAGCCTCCAGTAGAGTTCGGTATCTGGTGTTGTCCATGTCGCTAAGTGCCTCAGCACCTCGACTCTGAATATCTTCTTCCTTGTACTGACCTTCCAATAGTAAAGCAAAACACTCGTCCTCTGGCTCAATCAGCTTCAACACTTCTGCCAGTTCTTCACTCAGTGGTTTATCTCCCTTGGCATCTTTCAACTGTTGCATCTCTTTCGGTAACGACAGCGAATACTTCAACATCAGCTGAAACCCACTCGTCACTTCTTCTCTAGCATGTGGAGCGTCGGCAAAGTACGCGGCGTAATGCGGTAAATAAGGAGCGACGTTCTTTGCAGTCCCGTAATCATGTCGAAATTGCAGTTCTCGTCCTCGGAAGACGACCAACACTCCGCCGGCATGTTCCGACGGCAGCTGCACCTCGATTGTAGCCACTTCTCCGTCTTCTTTACCCTTCTGATGCTTGTCAACTTTCTTACCGGGTCCATAGATAATCAGCTCCTTTAGCTCGCACTGGAGTTTAATCCTCTTAAAGCCCAGTCTATCACCCACTTTATCACCCAGTTTCCGCATTCCACTAGCCCACTCTGGGTTTTTCATCGTCAATCGACTGGCCTGAAGCCTCCAGGAGCTGCTGGTTACTTGTTCACTGATTGCAAGTACGCTGTCTCTCCGTTCATCAGTCAAAGGCACAGGGACCGACCCAATCCCGTCAATAAAAAGTCCAGGGATGGCGGGCAGAAGTGTGGTCTGACCACCGAAAGAATACTCCCCAGCATCCACTTCAGCCCTCTCCAGCAAGCGGCTGATAGTGGGCGAGGTCTTGCCATCCGTCGCGACCACGTCGTCGTCTTGACCGTCGCAGCCGAACGGCCATAGCTGCTGGGGCGAGGTGGACTCGTTCGTATCGCTCATAATGTAATATTTTTTAGAATTCGGCCAATTACATAATACAGAGTGAAAAACAGTCTGATTGGTTGATTTAGAAACACCTGTTTGAAATCTGAATTTAAGCTTTCAATCCTTCAAATTAGGGGGTTTCAAAGTTGTCATTAATTAGGATTTTTTTTGGCGGAGATGAGCCTCATTTTTTGTCGAAAAATGCGCCTCCCGAGCCGCATTTTTCCAGCTGATATTTTGAGTTCTCATTTTTAGGGGTACGCCGCTAAATATATAACCTGGTTACTTTCGAATCTGGTGGCTGGGAAGCGAAGGGTACAGCATGGCACGCCAAAAGGGCCAGAAGGGTGGCCACACCACCTTACTGCAGAGGCAGTTTATGGTGGAATGGCTGAAAAAAACGGCTAATTTCAATGTGATTGTGGACAAGGCAAATGACGACCACTCTGCTGGCTTTGGAGGGGCGCGCACAAAGATTTCAGGCTTCGGTCAAATGGCAGAGTACGTGTTTACATCTTGCTTGAAGACTTTTGCGGATACAGGTTCGCCGATACCGGCTAACTATACCGAGCGATGGGATGCTTATACATGCCAAAGCCGCTGGACATCTTACTTTAAGGTGTTCAGGAAAATCAGGGAAAGGTTAGACTCCCAGACGGGATTTGGCCTTACTGAATCGCAGCTCGAAGCAGGGCTGGCGCTCGAAGAAGCTGTTGAAAAAGCTTGTCCGTTCTACTACGACATCGAAGGCCTGTTTGGAGACCGGCAAAACATTTCTCCATTCTCTACCATGGACAATCCGTCAGCGAAGCCCGCGCCATCAGAGAGCAGGAAGAGAAACGGGATGAGCGCCAGCTTCGGTTCAGGGAAGCGCAATCGGCTGTGCGCAAGGAGTTGCTTCTGCAACTTCTGCAGCGTGGCAAGACCGAAGACGAAGCTTTGTCACTTGTTGACCAAATTGCGCCGCTGTAGCAAGCCACAGATCCACATGAAGATCTTTCGTAGAGCCTTAATCCAACAGAATCACACAACACCAGCCAGGAAGAAATTATCTTGTGGAGCCCGTGTGGACCGCGAATTGCGCCACTTCGGCTTGGTGCTCCGGGCTACGGTGCATCGCGCCTGAGTTCCCCTTTGAGTTCATATCACTGAACTGTTGCCTATTGGGGCCTGCTCATCAGCACCCATCACCGCGCGGCAACTCCTTCACGCGCGGCAACTCGTTCACGCCCTGCGACTCGTTCACGCGGGGTTACGGGTTACAAGGTAATTATCTGGTTTTTGTGGCAATTTAGTGGTGTTTCAGAGCTGAAAGCCCCCTCATTTTTCGACAAAAATGAGGCTCATCTCCGCCAAAAAATCCTAATTAATGACAACTTTGAAACCCCCTAATGTGCTGCTGAAATAAATTTCAGAGAGCTTGAGTCGAGATGAAAAAAATGTAGCGTTACATCAAAAGTTTCTAGAGAACGGTAACGCAGCCCAATGCCGAGCTAGATGAGGCCATGCCTGGTCCGTGATTAAAGCCCGGGTTCTCTGCACACGCATCGTAAGCCGCAGAAATTGTTTGGCTTTGCCGGGATTTCAGTATCCACCCCCTCTCTCGGCCTAAGGTTGCGGTAACCACTCCGTTATTGGCCTTTTTCCAGGTTCCAGTTTCTAAAGGATAGGACACTTTTTCGACTTGAGTTCAATATTGAATGATTATTTGCTCAAAAGAAACTCGTACTTAAAATAGGCTTGCCGTAGCACCTCGATGCATGGAGTAGACCAACTTCTCTGAGTGATCATTCGACGCACGTTAGTGCAAGCTGAGAGCGGAGCCTTTATTAATGACTTTTTGTCTTCGTACGGAGCTTATTAGTTTTCTTTTTGCAGTAATCGGTTTTTTGTTGTTATATTACATGAAACTGGTTTCAACGCTATCACCTGATTATTCTGCTTTTTTATGCATAATATGCATATATTATATGTATGCTTGCTGAAAAAACACTGTAATCGCTGAATCGCCATTTAGAAACGCGATGTTTTTCCTCATGTTGGGCTGTAACACTACCTATTTCTAAATAGCAGCACTTTGATTTACCAATCACAGCAACATAATTTATGTGAAACTATTTATGAGGATTGATTACGCTAAATGTTATTGCATCCGACTTATGAAGCGTTGCCGTACGCGTACACAGTAGCGTCGCACACCATCGAGCTCGGAATGAACTTTTTGCTGACACGTGGAAGACGGAATGTTACGCGTACGCAGAGACTTATCGACGTAAGCTAGGAATCCAATGTAATGCACACACGAATTCCTATTAACTACTTAGTCTTCAGCTCTCTCGACACTAACGCGTTTCTTATCCTGCAAAATGGAGACTGAGCTAACTAAATGTAAATACAACGTGAGAAACCCCAGCGACCTTCACTCACGGGACACTTGCCGGGTCTCTCCTGTGGGAGGCTGCTCCAATGCGAGTGCTGCTTCAACTTGCAGAGCATACTGAATTCACAACACGGCCCCTCCGACTTGTCGGAACATCAATCGTGAGTTGGCTGCAACTCGGCAGCCATTCCGATTTTCTCACGATATTTCGCCAGACTTCGCTTGGGCAATGGCTTGGTGAACATGTCCGCCGGGTTCTCCAAGCCTGCGACCTTGTGGATCTCCATCAAATCCCTCATTACTTGGTCGCGTACATAATACCAGCGAAGTTCAATATGGCGGGTACGACTATTATACGTTGGAGCTGTAGCCAACACAATGGCTGCGCTGTTGTCCATGCCTAACTCCAAACTGGTGCTTACGTTGATCACAGGAAGCACCTCGTCCAGCATATTGACGATCCCACGACCTTCCATCGCAGCTTCACAAGCAGCGACGTACTCAGCTTCAGCTGTAGACTGCGTGACGATTGTCTGTCTTCGAGCTGCCCAAGCCACTGCACCACCGGCAATCGTCATCACAAGCCCTGTGATACTCTTCCGGGAATCAGGGTCATTCCCCCGTCTGAGTCGCTGTGGGCACTTATCACAATCGAATCAACACCAGTGTCACCCAGAGCGTACACAATACCCAGATTCTTTGTTGACACCAGGTAGCGTAAGATACGCTTGACTGCGCCACAGTGCTTCTGCGTCGGGTTGGCAACGAATCGACTAAGATATCCTACAGAGTAGGCAATATCTGGCCGAGTGCTTGTAGCTAGGTACATCAGCGCTCCAATAGCACCTCGATAATCGAAAGACGGCTCTTCATCTTGAACTCTCGTGATTTGACTATACTTTGCTGTTATTTCCATCGGGGTCGCACTGCCGTGTGCACCATCAAATCCGAAGCGCTCCAGGATCTCGTTGCAGTACTTTTCTTGGTGAATGCGGATGCAGCTGTCACTTTGCTCAACTTGCACTCCCAGAAACGAATGCAGTTTACTTCCATCTTTGAAGCCATATTTCTCGTCAAATGCTGCGAACAGTGATTCCTTGAACTCCACAGAGTTTGTAGCAAGTACTACGTCGTCGACGTACAACGGAATCATTGCGAACACACCGTCCTTGTAGTATACGTATAGGCACGGCTCCGTCTGCGTACTCACGAATCCCATCGATATTAGCCAGCGGTCGATTTCCCCGAACCATTCTGCTCCAGACTGGTGAAGACCGTATAGGGCATGGTTTACTCGATACACTTGACCTTTCGGGCAAGGGAAGCCAGGGATCCCACGAACGTACTGCTTTATCTTCAAAACAGCGTTCAAGTATGCCGTATCATATCACCTTGGTATAAATCGAGCCCTAGTTTTGCTGCAATAGCCACAACTACACGGAAAGTTACCATCCGAGCCACTGGTGAGAAGGTCCACTCAAAATCAACTCCGAATTGCTGAAAGTCACCACGTCCGACCAAGCGAGGTCGCCACCGTGTAACATATCCTTCATCATCCGTTTTGGCTTGGAATCGCCACATGGTACTCAGTAGATGCGCCTCGTCCGGCATCTCACTCTCGTCAATCAGCTCGAAAACATCCTTCTTGAACATTGCATTGACCTCACGCTCCATTCCCTCTAGCCACTCACGACTTTGAGGCGAGCGCATAGCCTCTGGAAAGCTTCGAGGTATCTTAACATCTTTGATGTGCCATCGATCTTCTTCAGGTCCAAAATCTGATTCTTTGACTGATTCTCTTCTGCAAAAGCTTGCATAGAGATGGTAGTCTCCTAGACGGTAAGGAACATGACGCTCAGATTCCGATCGAAGGATCATTCGCTGGGGCTGTCCTCCGGCGTCTTTCAGTCGCTTGTGCTCTTGCACATCTTCGAGTTCAGCTTCCAGCGAAGAACGTAGATTACCAGTAAGTACTTCCGGCTCCATCACTGTGTCCATTTCGTTGCCGGCATCAACTGCAATGATCTGGTTATCCACTTCTTCTTGAAGTCCCGTAGATTCACGCCACAGTGCGAATACATCTACCGCATCCTCTTCAGTAGGGTCTGTTGCGTACTGAGCTTCATAGCGCTCAAGATGCTCGCAGTCGTAGGCATCCACGATATTCAGTATGTCCCACGGTGAACGCAGCGTCCAATCACTTTCGGCAGGCGAACTACCTTCTCCCTTGTGATTTTTCTTCACTGAAAACTTGACCTGGATCACCATCATGTTCGAAGAGTTCATCGGTATCATGAGGCTCTTCGCACAGTTGGCTCGCTAGCTCAGATGACGGCGAGGGTTCCACCTCCATGGCCTCATCATCACTATTAGCAGGATCATCGGTCATAGGCTCGACTGATCCGCTATGGTCTTCGCTCTCTTCAGTCTTCTCCTCCGGGGTATTATCTCCATTCACATGATTTTCAGCTTGTTGACCATCGTCTTGAGCAGTTACATCCGTTAGATCTTGAGGCTTTCCGGTATTTGAGAAGAGAAGTCGGGCTGTGACATCGTTTCATCTTCACTAGCACGACTTACTTCTTGATCTGCCCTCGATTTCGGGAAAGCAGTATACATCGGCATACTCATCCACTCCTTAGTCCCACTATGGTCATTCTCCGGTGATTCAATAGTGTCATAGTGAGTGTGCGCAGCAGGCGATAATTCCTCGATCTCCTCATCATCTGGCAAATTTGGCGAATCAGGTGGCGAATTGTTGTCCTTCTCGGCAGCAACACCCTGTTCATCAATGGCGCTCCTGTACGTACTACCAGGTGCGTCTCCTCTTCGTTGTTCTTCATCTACCGATGACAACCAGTTCTTGACGTTGTTGGGGTAGCCTTCCTGATACCGGTCCTTGTAGAGAATTTCCTCGTTGACAGACGCATGCAGGACGTGCTGCACCACCTTCTCCGTTGGGAAATAGACCTCATACTCTGGTTGGTCCTCTAGGTAACTGACTACAAAGCCAATACGGCAGCTGTTATCTAGGTTTCGACGCGACGGGTCATTAGCCCGGTGCACGTAGGCTACTGCTCCGAATCTTTTCAGGCGATGTAGATCAGGTTTCTTGTTCATCATCAAGCGATACGGCGTATCCTTGATAGCTTGACAGTACGACCGATTGCGAATAAATGTAGCCATTTTCAAAGCATACATCCAAAACTGAGGCTTTGGCAAGCCTGCCATGGTGAGCATTGTCTTCATCATGTGTGCCAACGTCTGATTTGCCCGTTCGGTAAGATTCAGATAACCATGGGGAGGGTTTGGCAGAAACGCTATCCCCTGTTGTTGGTACCACTGATTCATCTCCTCGTTGACGAACTCCTTGCCACTGTCCGCGATCACTTTCAGCACCTTGCATTCGCTGAACTGGCGCTCAGCCCAAGCGATATAGCGTCGCATGGCCGTGTTCACCTCAGAGGCAGTCTTCGACTTTAGCGGATAGACCGTCGTGTAGCGTGAATAGCCATCGACTAGAACTAATACAGCCTTGGGAAGTTTGGCACTTGAGCTCTGGTGAGGAAATAACAGGTCTGCAAAGACAACTTGGTTCTTCCGCCTGATCTCACGCTCTAGCGTCTGCTTGGGCGAAGGTTTTCTCTGCTTCCCCAAGTGGCATGCTTCGCAGTCCGCGAAGCTACACTGTCGCAGCATCATACCAGTAGCAAGATCATGGTCGACCATCATCTTGACAAACTGTGGGCACAGATGGCCCAGTCGTTCGTGCCATCTCTGCAGATCAGCTGCGCCATCTGCAGCCGTGATGCTCACACGGTGCGGAGGCTGGTGCGAGAAGGTCTGTTCCTCGACCTTCTGATTCTCCCTGGTGTTCTCCGGAAGAAATGAGTTCCGAGCAGAAAATGTGTACAGTCCAAATGGGTCACGGCCCACTTCTAGAAGCTTTTATCCCTCTCCCAGAGCTCGTACACTTTCTTTCCCTTTCGTCCATGATACTCAATATCATAACCTTGGTCCTCAGCCTGCGAGTGTGACAGCAGATTCTTGCTATCCGGAACGAAGAATACATCTCGAAGAGTAAGGATCACAACAGGTCCACTGTTTTTCACCTTAATCTTCACCGTTCCATGGCAAGCGGAACAGCCGCAAACTTCTTCTGGAATCCGCGTACTCGGTCTGCTTCTTGGTCCGAGAATGGTTTGTATTCCGTAAAGTAGCGTTGGTCCGATGCTACATGGACATTTGTCGCGTTGTCCAGGCACCACTCCCAATTAGCATATTCCTCAGCACAGTGATCACGCTGATCACTACCGCTAGGACTATTACCATGCCGTCCGTGGTCAGTGGGGGTCGTTATGTCTGGGGTAGCTGTCGTCACAGGAACAGGCACCGCAGAAGTGTCCGGAGCCGAAACTGGCGAAGTTTGCTCTGTCACTACAGGATCCACCGACTGTTTGGGGTTCTCGCTTTTCTCGAGACGCTTAGTGTACGTGGCTTGTTTGGCCTTCGGTGCATTTGTAGACGCCAGCGACTTCTTTGGGCAATCCTTCTGCTGATGACCGGGTTGATGGTATCTGAAGCAGTTGCTCTGCTGCTGATCCAACTTATTGGTTGCGATAGCAGCCGCCTTTTCTGGTAACTCAGTCTTCGTACTGATGCCAGAACTATGCTTTTGATTATGTCCTGCTCGTTGACCTTGTCCTTGCCCTTGGTTGTGCGCACCATTGCCACCAGTAGCTCCAAGTTCTTTATCACACTTGTTGTAACTGTCCATTCGCAGGATCTGGTCCTTGCGTTTCTCAGGAGTATCCACCTCACTGGTTCCGATTTCGACCATTCCTCTCAGGCGATCAAATCGTGGGTTTGCTGGCAAAGACCGAATCAACAAGTTTATGAAGATCGGATCTCTAACATCAGCATTGATAGCAGCAAGCTGCTCCTTTATCAGGAACATATTGTTAACATGTAGACGAACATCCCAGTTCGGCTTACATTAAGCAGCTTGAAGCTTGTTGTACAGAATGATCTCTTGGTTCGTACGGGTCGCCGCGTTCGCCGTGCCCTCGTACGTATCCATCAAGTACTTCCACATTTCTGTTCCGGTCTTCTTCATCATGACCTGCTGTCCGAGCTCCATCGACAGCGAGGACATAATGATCTGCTTCACCTTGACTTAGCCCTCCTTGAACTTCGACTTATCTTCGTCCGTCGCGTTGGAGGCCAACGTCTTGGTTCCACTCGCGTACTCGGGAACGTTCTTGTCCTCGAACGCGATCTCCATCATTTGCTTGTAGTACACCCAGCATTGGTCATGCCAACCGATAGGGCGTCCGTTCTTGTTGAGTTCAACCATGTTTGACATCTTGGATCTTCAGAGTGCTCACAACTGTCCTTACTGACAGCTTGGGTTCATAACCCTGTTACGCGTACGCAGAGACTTATCGACGTAAGCTAGGCATCCAATGTAATGCACACACGAATTCCTATTAACTACTTAGTCTTCAGCTCTCTCGACACTAACGCGTTTCTTATCCTGCAAAATGGAGACTGAGCTAACTAAATGTAAATACAGCGTGAGAAACCCCAGCGACCTTCACTCACGGGACACTTGCCGGGTCTCTCCTGTGGGAGGCTGCTCCAATGCGAGTGCTGCTTCAACTTGCAGAGCATACTGAATTCACAACACGGAAGTCATTGTGTCCCGCCTGACAAGCTAATACACTCCACAGCCTTTTGAAGGGAACTATGATCCCTTTTTATGGTGCATCCTGCGATAGGAATCCTTTTATTAAATGGAAGTAGAAAAGCGGTCTCCCGGCGCTATGACTACCGAGAGGGTTGTCTGGAGTTGAACACGCAGCATTTGTAGCCTAGTGTAATTACATTTAGTAGCATTTTGTTTTGCATAGTATTTTATTTGTTAGAACTGAGTCACGATGCTAATTACAGTTGTCAATTGTTTTGTGAGAAGGATATTTGATAATAGCACAAAGTCCCAGGTCCCAACTTTTACAGAGAATGTTTATCCTACGAGGACAGCTAGCTGTATGTAGAAGAGCTGTATGGGCAGCCTCACACACATTAATCGTTCCAAAAAAGTTGTCTGTAGCGCAAGCAACTTTCAGATCACAACATAACACAGGATAAAGATTCAGATTTAGATATTGGCTGCCTTGTTCTGGCTATTCGTTGGGAGGCGATCTCGTGTAGTGTGTGCCAGACGAAGACAGAGTCACGGATGCATACGGTCACCTTTGAGCCTCCGGAGCTTTAATCAGTACGCTGAAGGAGACGTACTACGATTGGACTCAACAGAAGGCGTGCAAGTGCTTACATGACGCTCGTTTTCTGGGTTGTTGATACATTCAGCAAAACGTGTATACCGGTAGTGTGGCCTACATAATTTGCCCATCAGCTTCCCTATCAAAAGTTAATAAGCCGTAATTCGGTATGAGGAGCGGGCCTGCCCGCCGAAGAAGCAGCCTTCACGCCCTCTCTTAATCTCAACAAAGTAGCTATTTCAGCCTTAGAGATTTCGATGGCTGAGCTACGGCGTTAGTAAGAAAACTGCATTTAAAGAGTGCTAGTACTGGGCTCTACAGCACTAGGGTAGTTAAGAAAAATTGTTTTATATCGTTTTCACAGTCCTCCCAGCCTAAAGCGAAGCACCCTAGCTAAGTGAGACTTGGAGGATAACTTCAATTATTAGGAAGCGCAATACATGGAGTTTCGATACCCAGAGCCCCCCGGGTGTTAGCTGTACGATAGAGGGCGAGCAAATTCAACTGTATTCTTAAAGAAACATATTTTTATGCAAGAAACTGCCCTGTCCTCTCAAGTCAGAATGGCCTTGAACTCGTCAAATTCGATCTCTCCGCTGCCATCCACATCCAGCTTGTTGATCATTTCCTCAATATTGATAGTAAGACCGAAGTCTCCCTTGATGATTTTCACCAGTGTCTCTTTGCGCACAAACCCTGTCTTGTCTGATTTACCACCGCATGCAACAAAGGCATCAACTGCGTATAAAAAGTAATCGTTGGCAGTGTTTAGCTTCCAATCAAGAGGGTCCACGTACTCATGTCGCTATCGTCTTCAAACATAGCAGCTCGTTCTTTTTGGTTGTCGATGACTTGCAGAAACTCAGCAAAGTCTAGCAGACAATGTCAATTGCAGCACATTTATACCTATCCATACAACTAAGCATAACAAGTACCAATTGCTCCGCTCATGTCCTCGTCAACCTCGCTAATCATTTGAAACAACTCTTCTTCAGTCGGCTGCTGTCCCATTGCTAATCCGAATTGTTAACAAACCTTTATCTTCTTCAAAAGTATAACACCCACTACCTTCGAGCACCTGTCGTAACTCCCAGACATCGATTGTTCCACTCCTAATTGTTTTTAATGCACAAGCCCCACGTTATAGATCTACGGTAACACCAATCTACATGCATATCCATCTCACCGATCCTTGTCGAAGGCCAGGAATGCCTCTCGGCAAGCGTCAATCTCATCTTGTGCCAACACCATCCTGAGTTTAATTCGTCAAAACCAGCACCAGTTTTCATACGACCCTTCACAGAAATAAAAAAAAAACGGAATTACTGGATTTTAACACATTAAAATCTTTCGTCCCGCTGAAAAAATAGGGATAACTGGATTTGAGCAAATATAAAGAGCTTTTGTCCCGGGTTGGCTCACTCCTTCTTCTTGGTTAAATGATGCGTGCTCTTAAGCACTTGCTGGGGCTGTAACCCAATCGGGATAACATTGTGCAGTAAGTAGTTCTCGTTGTTTGTCTCCACGTGTGCCAAATCGTATTTGTAGTTAATCATCATGCCAGCACTTTGTGCAAGTCTCTATTCAGCACAATACAAAACAACAGATGAAAACGAAATGAGAAGCAGGGAGACAGAAAGACAAGAGTACTTCAAACTCAAAAACCGACAAACCTTCTTGGACAGATCTGCGTGCCAGTTGATTCGATCAAAACTGGCACCATTTCTGACGTGGAAGTTCGTGACGGGGTCCAACGCCTTTCCGCGCTTCTTTTCATGGTAGATATAGCGTGCACCGAGCTTTAGCATGATAGGCTTAAGTACTGCATCCAGCTCCGGGTCTTCGCTCCACTTATCGATCGACAGCGTGTCCAAAACAATGGCCACGGGAGTTGCGTTTGACGGAACAGCGACGCTACGCTTTTCTAACGCATCCATCAGAGCATCAAGCTCCATCGGGGAAACCAGTGATTTATCCGTTTTATACCGCTGTGTTTCGAGCCATGGCATAAATTGGGGCAATGGGCTCAGAGTCGCGAACGTTTTTAAATGCGAGTGCTCTGTCTTGAGGGCTTTAGCGACCTCTTTAATGAGGAAATTACCCAAGTCGACACCCTGGAATGATACAAACAAGTGCGGTATGTCAGCAGTTTGTTACCATTACAAACGCAAAGTGCTCACCCTACCGCAAGTCCCTTTTGCGTCGAAGAGATAGAGTAAAAGATTGCAGCGTTGGCTTGAGAGGTGTCTGACAGCTGCTCCGTTTCATCACGAATGGACTGCATGCTGGATGCGATCTCTTGCATCAGTGCTACATGCACAAACACCAAGGGCTCATCTGGAATACTACAGTACATGTAGAAACAAAATAAATTAAATGAAAGGCTGAGCTATCTCCAGCTCCATTGATCTCACCTAGGGTGAAAAAAAGCAAAGCACCGCCGTCCATTTCCTAGGACAAGGAACAAGCACCTGTCAAGCCACCATTCAAGACATCAGCAGAATTTTCCCAGCCTACCAAGCCGCCTCTTAAGTTCGGCAATCGTGCCCACAGGGTGCACTGCCTCGTAGCGAATGATTTTCTCCAGAAGCTGACCAGGAGAGTGTTCGTAGGTCACACGCTCTAACTTCAAGAATCCAACGCTAAACCACGATGCCAAAAATTGCTAAAACAGAGCTCACAGGCGTCAATTATCTAAAAGGACAGTAGTACACCACAAGCACCCGTGTACTCACTTTTAAGCTTGCGTCAAATGAACGAAGAGCAGGGATTTCGGAATGGCTTGCGCTCTTACGCAACACTTGCAGCAGGTCTGCTCTCATCTGTACTAAGAACAACATCCCGTTTTCTCGCTGTGACAAAATTTGTTGAAAGAACGTCTAGAATGTTGTCACCCTTGTCAGATCCCACACTTGTCAATTAAATGCAAATATTATTCACCTCATAGAGCGGCGAGAGTGCGTTACGGAGATTTCTAAACGTGCGCAGATATCTCTCCACGTTCTCGTGCTCCCAGTTCACGATACCACCGCGGGCGTCCATCACGTTGACCATGTTCTGCTCGAATTGAGCAGCATTTTGCAAAGCCTACCTCACATAAGTAGAGCAAAAGAAGCCCACCTTTCGGTTGATTACAGCAGCTACAAAAAATATCGAATCCTCAGCTACTCACCACAGCCGTGTCAATGTGCAAGTCCTGTGCCAAGATAAGAAGAAACTGCCTCTTCTCGTCACTATGCATGCCTCGATACGTCGTGCAAAGACTCTGGATCACGACTTGCGGCACAAAATCTACTTCAACGTTGTCACTAACTATCCTGCCCATCCTTTTTTATCAATTAAACGCACCACCGGTGTCGGCCTTAGTCTTGACCACCTCCTGGATCAACTTAGACAGCTTCTGCTGCGCCGATGGATTTGTCAGGTCGACGTTGCGCAGGAACGAAGACCGCTGGCACTGGTCTTCCGGCACTCTATCACCGCCCTCGTGCGTATTGCTCGAGCCGTCACGAATTTCTCCGCTTCCACTGGAAAATACGCGCTGCGTGGTGCCCATCGACCACAGTGCCGATCGGGGGGGCGTATTACCGGTAGTGATTATTGTGCCACGTACTTTACGACGGAACACGCTGCACGCCGCCCACAGGGAGCGGGTTGGAAAGGAAGCCATCGCCTGTAAGAGAGGAGCAGGATTCGCAAATTGGTTTGGGATTTGGGTTAATTGATCACCCATATTGGGTTTTAAAAAAAGTAAGAGTACCCAGACCTGTACCGTTTCAAATACCTGTAAGCCTTTATGTACCGGTATTGCTGTATGTATTGGCCGGGTGGCGATACCGGTACCGCAACCTTAACTACAATACTACACGAATCTTACTGCAAGTTTTACATCTTAACCTTGGCAAAATAAAGAGGAAATATGAAAAATCCCTAGCTTTTTTAGGGAAGCTCCACAAAACGGCATGCTCAGTCCACAACGATGTAACAACATGACGCACGATGAAGGCACCACAACCCAATTTACGGTGGGTTTCTGTCGTTTTGAGACTACCCGCATCGCCCCTGTCCTAAGCGAAGTTTTGTCCTAAGCAAACTTCGATTATGGCCAATGGCAGCGCTGTAGTCAAAACAGATGGCTGTCCCTTAATGTGTCCTTCCGCAAGCTAAATATAGGCAGCTTGATAAAGATGCAAAAGGAAGAGCGACAGCTTACAAATAGCTAGAGTGTTCGACCGAAATACTACTTACAGCTCTCACCTGCGGACCACTTTGGAATTAATGGAGACAGGCATTCACAAACGGAACATTCAACTGGATCAGCTTGGAATAGTTCTTACTTTTTAGCATTAATTTTGAGACTTGCTAGTAATCTTACCCGTAAACGTCGAGCATGGGCGCTCGTTTAGGACAGGGGCGATGCGGTAATCCTATCGCGGGGGGGGGGGGGGGGGGGGGGGGGGGGGGGTCGGAGCCACCAGCTGCGCTCATCTTTCTTTTGAGTGTCCACCACAGAGCTTAATTTGACGGTATGCCACACCAGCTACACACAAGTGCAGCGCAAGAAAGTCGACCTAGATGTGGTTGACCTTGTTAGCAGCACTGACCCGTCCAGCGAGGAGGAGGGCGTGGACGATGTCGACCTAACTGTTAGCAGTGAAGAGGACGGCGGTGGAGATAATGAGGACACACGAGAAGAGATCCAATAATAGCAAAAGCTTGAGGCCGCCTTGAATGCTGAGGTTTCTGTTCAGACGTATAAAAGAAGAGAGAAGAAAAATAAAATAATTCGGGAAAAACGCGTGGCCCTCGAGACTCTCCCGAAAACCGACGAGACAGGACCATCGAGCAGCAATTAAGGTCTCAAAGCGCGTGTATCACGCGAAGTCAATGCAAACCAAATTTATCCAAGCATACTTGCAGTTACCAGGCGTTCGTGAGGCTTTACAGCGCCTTCGTCAGCGACGGGTGGAGAAAGAAAATCGTCGCAGCCCAATGCAGGTGACGAGGAGGTCGAAGAAACGACATAGATAGAGGAAAAGCTTGAGAAACAGAAGAGCGTAAGCAGGAAGATCGTGAAGACGTGGTTGTTGACCTAGCAGCTGGGGAACCAGACGCATGCACCTCACAGCCGGCTCCAACTATTGCCTGGCCAGCGTCCATCATTCATTATCTTCAGCTAAACATTAAGGAAGAAATTGTGATCAAAGATTATTGGCCATCAGACCGATGCAAGTGCTACTGTGACTGTTACGCTGATACATGTCCTCATGCAGAGGTACAAATCTTCTGCGAATTTGAAAATTGCGCGCCTAGAGGCCGCTGCTCGAATGGAGTCTACGAACACTCATACGCTGAGCTAATCACGTCTGCTAATGGAGTAGGCGTGCGGGCGACAGACGCCATTCCTGTCGGTACTACAACTGCACCGTACACTGGATTGACGACGAACTTTAAATATAACAGTAATACCCATCAGTTTGAATAATTGGTCAGCTTCAATGCAAAAGCCGTGAAAACAAAAAAAAAGCTGTATATTGACGCACAAGAGTGGGGAGCGGTGGCGCGATTTATTATTCATTCGTGTAGTCCAAACACAGAGCTCGTCGAGATGCGACATAACAGAAAGGCACATCATAATGAAAACTATAAAAGAGATTAAGCGAGACAAAGAAATCGCCAAAGACTACTTAGAGACTTGGTTTACCCACGCGTGTAAAATCAAGCAGTGCCGTGAAAATGTTGCACAATCCATCAGCGACTCGTAGAGGCAAAGTCACAAGATTACCGTTTTAACGTTTTCATCGCAGTGCTTCAAATAATACCCAACAATGTTTTCTCGCTTAGCTCTGACGTTTTTTATGATGAGGGGCACGTAGTATCTTTGCGTATATTTTCATAATACGGTGCTTTAATGCGTGACACGGTACTTGGCTATAGTTACGGTACCTATGTTATTGACATGGTACTTGCTGTCAGTTACCTGAGATGGAGGAGAGGATGCATTAGTGATGCTAGGACAAGGGTAAGAAAGTGCAGGATAGCGTCGAGCAGCAAGAGCTTGGTTTTATCGGAGTAGTTGGTAGATTCTGGTGGCGCCTTGGCACTTTATCTGGAAATGCCGTGTATCGTAAGCTTATGCAACGAACAATTTAGGATTCCTCTCAGCTTCAATTTGTAGACTTAAGAGAACTCGACGATAACTCTAACAAAGCTCGCTAATAAAAGGGTAAAAAATATCGAGTAGGCGGCACGTGCTAGAACTGATTTTTTATCGAGTGCATGTGCTCGATTTTAACTATCTTTGCCTATTGTTATAACTGCGATGCACTTGCTTAGGTGATGTTCTCCGAAGGTCGAGCCAGTGTAAGGCAGTGATCCACAGGCAACATTCACCAAATTCGAAAAAATACAATATATGGATTATGTATTTAGGGTAAATTAATTGAAGAAGGCATTTCATGAGAGTGTCGTTTCGTACTTTTCCTGGGTTTTGAATAACATTTATTTTGAGCGGAGAGTCTGATCACCCGTCAGCAACTCCATTCTCAAAGATTTGAAAGCCCATGATACCCGTCCTCGTGTGGGGTTCGGGTTCTGGGTCAAAAACCTTGGGTTGCCGAGGGCGCTAAAAAAACTCCCCGCCCAAAAAGAACCGAACCAGAACCACGGTTCTGATAATTACTCAGAACCCCTTTGAATCAGGAACTGGGTTCTGAGATTTTTTGGGCTCGGAGTTTCAAATGCGAAAGGACAAGAATTGCGACCTCTCCGCAAGAACCATTGACAGGTTCTCTTTTGCGAGCAAATATCGGACAGTTGCTATTTGAAACTTTGAGCCCAAGAGTTGAAGTTTTACATTTTGGGCTCAGTAAAAACTGCTACAAGACACGTGAGCCTGATTTATCGGTAATACTGGCTCATATCGAATCCGTCTGCTGAATTAAAGGCGGTAATTGGCTCCTAACCGGTAAGTTCATTCAAGGCGTGAGAAACTCCACATTAGTGCCTGATCAATCCACAGAGATGGGCGTAATCCACACAAATGGTATGAAAATCCACCAAAGCAGTGAAAATGCCAGACCTCGGACAATACAGTAACATATTAAATTGGCGCTCCGGCGTTACCAAAATAGTCACGGCAATAGACAAGAAAAACAATAATAAGTACGGTGCAATTATTGGCAATATCTTCATTACAGGCATTAATGAAGACACCATCTCAACTTACCTAAAGAAGACTTGTGACACTCCACATGTCCTTGTTGGCACGTAGGAAGGCGAGCATTTCGAAGTGGAATGGAAGCGCGCTGCTGCGCTGCGGCGTAAGGACGTACTTGGCCTCGGAAAACATACGCTCACACGTATTCGATGTCGGCGGTACCTGCGCAGCTAGAGCAGTGTACACTGCACCACCTCCGCGTCTCTTCGGGCCGCTTTGCTGTATGATCTGCACAGCGTAGTTGTCCTCGCACTGCTTGCGCTTGCGTCCAGTCTCCGATGGACGCTGCGTCGATTGCTGGTCCTCGAACCGCTTGAGCGCCGCGGTTTCGGCAGCCGACAGCTTCTCCCCAGTGCCGACCTTCACCAGATCATTTTCAAAAATGGGCGAATGCACAATTTTTGAGTTGGTTTTTAGGTATTCCCCCATAATAGAGTAGTCCAAAAGAGCTGAATCAAAAAGAAGACGTACCTCGCCCATACTGGTCGTGTCGCTCTGCAGACGCTTGCACACACTGTCCAGCTTGGTCAAGTGCACCAACAAAGCGCACAATTTCTTGTGCTCGCTGGTAGACGGAAGAGAGGCTTCGACAGCTTCAATCTGGCGGACGTGCGCTCTGAGCTTGACGTAGCGCTTCAGCATCTCGTAGGTAGAAGACCAGCGCGTCACATTGCGCGTCTTGGCGAGAAGGCGGGGAGAGCTTGGAAAGTTGCGCGGCGTTATTTGGGTAACGTAACTGTTGCATTAGGTTGTTAACCTTTTGTAACAGTGATGCGTGTTCTGTTAAGAGCTTTTTAACCGCCAGGTTAAATCGATGGGATGCACAGCCGACCAATGGGACGCCGAGTTTGGTAGCGATACTGCGGGTGGTGTTGCAGTTATCAGCAACCATGAACACGATCATATCAACGGTTTTGTTATAAACCGCCAGCACGTTCCAGAAAAGATCAATGTGAGCGTTTGCATCTTGACTCCCCCCGTCGAGCGGCGAAAGCGCCAGTAGCGTGCGTCGAAGCCGATCGCCGACGACATAGAGCCCGTAAACCGCAACGTAGTGCAAGGTGCCATGCGTCCAGCCGTCGTACAATATACTGATCTCGTTTTTCATCTCTTACTCGATTACAGAGCCCAGTTTCGACGCCACCGTAATCATGTCGGCCTTGACCGCCTTGGAATTGGTTGCACTCAACTTGGCCATGGCCCTGGTTCGCTCGTCGTCCACCTCGCTGAGCGGCATGCTACTCTCGACAACTCACCGCCACCACTTGTTGCGGTGGGTTGTCTCCTCGGACACGAAGCCGAAAGCTTCAAGCGGGCGCTCAGGATTGCGATGGTGGGTGTCGGACTGAGCACGAAAGTCCTCGTGGCGGCTCCTCAGGTGTGAGAGAAGGTTTGAATATCCTGTGCCGGGAAGTTGCTTTCGATCCGTGCCGCAAAGCTTGCACCGATGAAGCCCTTCGCTTTGAGGCTCGAAGAAGAAGGCGCTGAGGTCACGGCTCGCCACCATGGTTCAAGTTTTAAAGTGAGTAGTAAGTGTCTGCTGCGGATAACGGCTATATATCCTGAGACACAAGGTTAAACGAAGCTTGCAGAGCCACTCAGCATTCGTATGCATATATAAACTGTCTTTGAACCGTCGTGCGGTTCCGGGTTTGCTTGAACCGTTGAACCGAGAGTTGGTTGGAGTGACTTTTTCTTCTGACCCATTATTGTTTTGCAATAATTTCTGGAATATATTATTGTACTGGATTCTGTTGATGGCAATAATACCTATTATAATAAACAAAACACAATAATTGCAGTTCCGCAATTATTTTTTCCGAGGTCTGGAAAATTCCACGATTTCGTGATATAATCCACAGTTTGGCAGGTTAATCCACCGGAGTGCCAGGCCAATCCATAGTATCGCGGATCCGTCCATTTATAGCTACATGTATGCCAGCCAATCAGTTCACTTGGTTGACCACTACCTTAAACCTTAACTCCACCTAGCTCGTACTCCATATAACTGGCCCATTCGCTTCGAGCTTGGGCTTACTTGACTCGGGATGGCGTATTCTGGTTAGCAGCTAGGTATTTGAATTGCGACGTCAGTGCGACTGTCTCTTGCTGAACGAAACGAAGTGCTATTCGGGAAAAGGACATATTCCAGTGTGCCTAGTGTGACATTCGCAACCTCTTTGGTCGTGGCAACGTTTATTGTCACCTGCACGGGCATTCCAGCAGCGAGATCAATGTAGGAAGCTAAGCAACCAAAACGAATATCTGCATTTCCATAATCGCTTGAGCGTACGGCCGGCTAAATCCGTCTAGTACGCTTTTGAAGTCTGCAACCACCCGAATACGGAGCTGGTGTGATGAAAGTAAAGTTGCTATCTCCCTTCTAAATGCATTTTTGATGGGCAGTCGTGTTGCATTCTCAGGTGAAACAAAAACACTACCGTTTCCAGCCGTGGTAAATTCCGGTGTTCTGTCAATCATTCTGTTATTTATGAGACGGATAAACTTAGAGATCCAGTCGCCTAATTTAGCACGCCGGCATCCTTCATCCCATTTTGGGTCTCTCTAAAATCACATGGATTCTTCTAGTGTGAAAACAGTGGTAAAGTTTCTCCAGAGATCAAATCCTGCGATTTATGTAACGCTAGGAGCTTACTTTGTACTGGGAGCAATCACGTCCAAATCATCCGAATTGTTCAGCACTGTCTTTCGAAAGTGAGTCATAAAGATTTGAACCTTGCTCAAATGCGGAATTCTATCTTCCGGGGCGCTGACGGAGAGTGCGTTCCGGATGCGGGCGGGCTTAATGCCGTCAGCAGCTAGCTCACGCGCTCGCCTTTTTTTTGCTCAACGGTTAGCTTTCCAGAAGGTGGATTCACGCCTTGTACTTCATTGGCGCCGATTTCATAAATATTCGCCACACTGCTTTCTAAGCAAGCTATCACCTTGAACCGCTGTAGACATTTTATTATCGCCACGCACGCGTCAGAGCACACACACGAGCCACACGAGAGAATTTGGTTTTGCATTTGGTGCAGAGTAGGGGCTCTACAAACCGCTCAGATAGATAGGTTAATCACGGGACTTGTGTGATCGTTATCGGCATGGACACTACCACCTTAGCAGGTTTTGATGTTTGGCATGCTTCATACTGCCTACGATACGGTCGCTCTTCTCTGTATAGACCTGGCGATGCACGAACACCCACGCATCGTCTTCACCATTTTGATGCTGCCTCTGAGCTGAGAGGATGACGGGACGGGGGAGGCGGCTCACACTGAATTGTGAAGAACAAGGCCAACAGCAACGATGTATGCGATATTTATGCCTTTTCGCTTTCTTGCAATTTGGAGACGGCCGAGCGGATATATGTAGGCAAAGGCACGGACAATGATGCCTTTTTGGTGGGATCCACAATGAAAAGGAAGTTAAAGCGAATGGGCTGAGACCCGAAAAGCTTTATTTTTCATTTCGACGTTACATACAAGCTCAATCAGGTCGACTATCCGACCTTTGTCTGTGCCATTTCAGATCATGCCCGTTCGCTCCATTTGATAGCCGTGTTTGTGTCGTCAAAACAAAAACATTTTAACTATACGCGCTGAAGTCTTTGCGTGCAATTTACGCTCGCGTTATGGGAAAACGAATGGTCGTATGCTACATAATGGGAGATGCTGATGGGGATCAGTACAACGCCACGAAGAGGGGTTTTAAGTACTGTAATCCCGACATTCTGATGTGTTTTTACCACGTGGTCGCAGAAGGTCACGAGCGCAGCAGCTGCATCTTTCCTGGTAAACAAAGCCTTGTGGTAGTCGACATATTTGAAATACACTGCGCTAAAGCTGCATCGCAGTGCCGCTCAAAGAGAACAAGTGCGCTACGACAGTGGCTTACGGATCCAGATACAGAGCTCGGCAACTATTTTCGTAAGCAATGGCTCTCCCCATTGGATGGGCAACCACCAATAATCCAGTCGAACCGTTTTATGCTAAGTCGAAGGAGACATACACTCTGAGAGCACGTACGCTGATGGGGACCCTGCTTGGCCAGCTGGAAATATGCTGGCGCGTGGAAGCGTATCAGGAGTCGACTTTGGAGGGGAAAAAAAGGTATTTCGATCGGCTCAGACGACGCGCGACTACTCTGCGCCGACAAGAGTTATTTGTGGAAACCCCGGCGATCGACAGCTCCGACGATTTCATGTTAGCTCTTTTGAAAATGACTCCACGAATTTATATGAGACCTCGAAAGAAGACTGTTGAGGTTGTGGTCGTCGCAGGCCAACTTGGAGTCAACGCAGAGCGTATGGAGCGAGATGAACAGCCGGATGAAGATTGGTCGGTCGATATTGCAAACTGAAACTGTCCGTGCAAATATTTTTCCATGAAGGGCATTGCATTCATATGCTGCTCGCCCTTCACGCACGGTTCGGGACTGATCAACCCGACAGGTGTAGGATCTACAATCGAAGTCGGCGCAACAAAAGGAAAATCAAGGAGGCACAGATTGTCGAAGCTGTTGCAGTGACGGAAGCGAAGACAGGTCGACCAATTCTAAATAGGTCTGCTTTAACAAATGTGAAGTTTTGATCATAGATCTACCGTGCGGCCTTAACTAATGCGGTTTCGTGAGCCCCTCACTCTCAATATTAGATACAATGTGCTTCAAGTGGTGAAAATGTGATTGCGACTTATCTTAATTGACTCAAATTGCTCTTTCGAGCATTAGGTGGCACGAGGTAGAGGCTTGCGAGGAGAAATCTTGCAGCAACGAAGAAAATACAGACGTTATTGACTAGCGGGATGAAGAAGCAGCGATAAATATGAAAACTACAATAAACCAAGCTCTACTACATAGTAGCATAAGGAGACGTTCAACTAATTCTCTGTTTATACGAGCAACTCTCTCAAGCAAGAGCTTCCGGACCCGATCGTTCATCTTCAAACCACGAGTGAGTCATAGGCGCTCAATCAGCAAAAGATATAAGCAGGAGCCCCTCACTTTCAATAACGACATAATTGGAAAACAAAGACCGTAGTGACGTTAGTGAAGATCGGTTCTACCTGTTGCCACTACGGAAATCTCGATGGGATGCATCCTTTTGTGGGGAATAAAACCTGCTGTGTCTGATGCTACCGTCTACTTTTCACCACTTGAAAATCCCCCCCCCCCATAGACGTTCAAGATACTGTTTGTGGAGACGCATCAGCAGCTGACAATCCGGCGCACCACATATTTCCAGTTCGGTGCGTCGAAGACGGGATTGAAGAAGCTGTACCTCGTAGGGTCTTCTTCGTCATTAATAAGGCTGTCTGCCCGGTCGACCTGCCAGAACCGGGATATTCTTACCGGCCCGACTGCGAAAGACGTTCTCGTCACTCTCCCTGCGCCCCTCTTTGGGAATATTCTTTCATGCCCAGGCGTACGCTTTGGTATTACCCCCCCCCCCCCCCCCCCCCCAGCGGATACGTCAGAGGACCCAGAGACGTCCGTCCATCATGTGACGTTTTCCAAAATTGTAGAGCGAGAGGGTGTCTTTACAAAATCAAGCATTAAAATATGAAAAACGGTAGTTGGGGTTCAATCACGGTACTTCTGCTGTCAATATAGGTAAACACATGCACATTACAGGACTACGTCGATGTACCGTAACTGACACCAAGTACCGTCTATAAAACCAGAGCCGTAATTTTAACCAAGTATCATGCCACGCATTAAAACACCGTATTTGAAAGTATTCGCAAATGTTACTACACGCTTCTCATCATGAAATACGTCAGCACTAAGCAAGGAAACTTATTCAAACTGATGGGTATTACTATCGTATTCGAAGTTCGTCGTCAATCCAGTGTACGGTACAATTGTAGTACCGACAGGAATGCTGTCTATTATCCGCACGCCTACTCCATTAGCAGACGTGATTAGCTCAACGTATGAGTGTTCGTAGACTCCATTCGAGCAGCGGCCTCTAGGCGCGCAATTTTCAAATTCGCAGAAGATTTGTACCTCTGCATGAGGACATGTATCAGCGTAACAGTCACAGTAGCACTTGCATCGGTCTGATGGCCAATAATCTTTGATCACAATTTCTTCCTTAATGTTTAGCTGAAGATAATGAATGATGGACGCTGGCCAGGCAATAGTTGGAGCCGGCTGTGAGGTGCATGCGTCTGGTTCCCCAGCTGCTAGGTCAACAACCACGTCTTCACGATCTTCCTGCTTACGCTCTTCTGTTTCTCAAGCTTTTCCTCTATCTATGTCGTTTCTTCGACCTCCTCGTCACCTGCATTGGGCTGCGACGATTTTCTTTCTCCACCCGTCGCTGACGAAGGCGCTGTAAAGCCTCACGAACGCCTGGTAACTGCAAGTATGCTTGGATAAATTTGGTTTGCATTGACTTCGCGTGATACACGCGCTTTGAGACCTTAATTGCTGCTCGATGGTCCTGTCTCGTCGGTTTTCGGGAGAGTCTCGAGGGCCACGCGTTTTTCCCGAATTATTTTATTTTTCTTCTCTCTTCTTTTATACGTCTGAACAGAAACCTCAGCATTCAAGGCGGCCTCAAGCTTTTGCTATTATTGGATCTCTTCTCGTGTGTCCTCATTATCTCCACCGCCGTCCTCTTCACTGCTAGCAGTTAGGTCGACAGCGTCCACGCCCTCCTCCTCGCTGGACGGGTCATCGCTGCTAACGAGTTCAACCACGCCGGAGCCACCAGCTGCGCTCATCTTTCTTTTGAGTGTCCGCCACAGAACTTAAATTGACTTTATGCCACACCAGCTACACACAAGTGCAGCGCAGATGGTCGAATTAGATCCCAATTTACGGTGGGTTTCTGTTGTTTTGAGACTAATCCTATCGCGCGGGGGGGCAGCGTTGGCAGAAGGGTTTACACCTTTCGGCCAATAAACGTCCAGTACGTGGTTTCGGTACTGGGTTTCGGCCGTTCGGCAATGGCCGGGCCGGCCGGGGCCAAAACTACCGAATTCCTCGATGAGTTGCCCCCCGTGGTACATCAGCAAAGGGGGCCAACTCATCGATGAAGACACTTCAGACACACATGCATATCATTGGTTAAAACTGCACGGATCTTCTGGCGGGCGCTCGCCGCCAGTCTGTGATTGGACGTTAATCGGGGGGGGGGGGCCAACTCATCGAGGAAGTCTCTTCAAATGTTGCCCATCATTTAGTATAGGAAACCCGGGTGGGGGGGGCCAACTCTTCGGTGAAATTTGAGGGGGCCAACTCATCGAGGAATTCGGCAGTGGCCCCTGCCGGCCCAGCCAGTTTTAAACTACAGGACCACGTTTCAGTTGCGTATCCGATCCCTGTCTAGAGGATGCCCGGTGGGCGTCCAGAGTGCCCAGAAGCCGTGCACTTCGTGCCATTAGACGACTTGGACAAAGCAAAAGGAGGCTACAAGTACACAGAGTGCAAGTATTGCAGAGCCGCCTACTCTAATGGCGACGCAGCCACGCTGCCTGTTCCAATAGTAGGCAGGCCGCGTAACTACCGCAGCCATCTCTCCAGATGTGTGAGCTACCAGTCTGCACAGCTTTGCTCGGTATCACCACTCTCCGTGTCCTCCGTGCCAAGTCCAGCGGCGACGCCAACTGCAGCTTCTCGCGCGTCCCCTCCATTAACTCCTGCGGCTACACCCGCTGCGACACCTTCAGTGATGACAGCAGCTCGATCACCGACAGCTTCGCAAGGAATTGCTAGACGAACACGATCGCAGAGCTCGTGTAATCGGCCTCCCCAGCCAATGTCACGTCCGGCGAAGCGAGCGCGAGCTCAACGAACCCTGCGGCTCGGCAACATCTTCCCTTTAAGCAGCACAAAGCCAACCCCAGCAAAAAAGAAACAAAGGCGACAGTTCACGAGGAGCGAGGTTAAACAAATTGAGTGCGCATTGGTCGAGCTTCACGCGGACAATCATCTCTCCGATCGGTTTATTGAGCAGGAATCGGTGCTGCGGTTTTTAGAGTTGATTTGCCCGGGTTTGACAGCAATTTTACCTTCTCGTCGTACACTTGGTGGCCGAGTAATTGTTGAGCATGCACAGCGCTGCCGGTCTAAGGAGACAAAAGCACTGAGTGATATGCAAGCGTCAACTGGTGGCCGTGTCAACCTGTCATCGGATGTGTGGATGAACATTTCAAAAGAGCACAATTTGGGCGTCCAGTTGACACTTTTTGGCGTAATTTTAACATTTGCACTGACACCGGTTGGTGATCGGCACGATGGACTAGCAGTCGCTGATGATATCGAGAAAGTTATCAGACAAGGACTTGACGAGGGGTGGAATATTGGTGCTATCATTACTGATAACGCCGGACAATGTGGGCGTGCGCGGCGTATATTGGCTCTTAGGTGGCCACAGCTCGTGTTTGTGCGCTGTTTTGCGCATGACATTAATAATCTCGTTAAATCGGTTCTACAATCGGTGTTTCGCGGAGTAGCCGGCAAGGCAGCGGCTGCCGTTAATATCATCAACCAATCATCTGCAAAGTGGCTGCAACGCGTACGAAGGCTAATGAAGAGGTTCTACGGCAAGACACTTGGGTTACGAAGACTCTGTGCAACTCGCTGGAACTCCATGCAGGGCTGCTTCATGTCACTTCTTCGAGTAAAGACCGCTCTTCAGATGCTCCACCACCAGTACGGGATGGATAGCGACTTTCCATCGAGTCTGCGCTGTTTAGGTGATGCCGACTTCTGGACAAGTTTGACTAGTGCTGAAAATGTTATTGCACCGTTGTCGTACGCATCGTACAGACTCCAGCGCCATGAAAACACTGTTGGTGACGTAGTGATATCCTATCGTGATATTTACCTCGGATTTCGGAATATTGCTGGAAGTTGTGATGAGCTCGTCAAGTGTGTCGAGGAATGATGGCGGCAGTGTGAACAACCGCTCTTCATGCTGGGGTTTGCACTGCATCCAGCGTATGCAGATCACGCTCGAGCGCTGCCGACTACGAAGGTCTCAGGGTTGGGCCGCCTTCCTTCAATTGCTGTATACTATTATCGCAGGCTATTCTCTACAGAGGATGTCGGCGTCATTCGAAGTGATATGCTCGACTGGATGGAAGGCAAGTTCACAAGAACTAAAGCAAGTGAATTTAAGAGCTCTCCCTGGAAGTATTGGCGATGGGTTGGCCAGCAAAGACCAGACAGTATGCTACCAAAGCTTGCGATGACAGTATTATCCATTGCTGTCAACACTGCTACTTGTGAACGACTTTTCAGTGAGCTCGGGCTTATTCATACAGCACTGCGCAACCGCATGAAATCAAGCAAAGCACTTGACATTCACATCATTGCGAAGCATGTTCGTCAACGATCATTGAAAAACTCGGTTCAAAATGCAAACAAAAAGCAACTGATATCACCTGTGGAGCGTGAAATTCTTCGCGAAGAGCGCAACATAATGTTTGTCCCTTCGCCACCAGGCCCGCTGCATAGCACGGATGAAGACGGTGACGAAGAGTATCCTGGTGACGGTATCAGCGATGGAAGAACTCTCGAGGTTTGGGCTGAATATCTGGAGGAGGTTTTTCGTGATGAAGAAATTGACTCGCGGTACGCTGCTGCTCAATACAGTGTGCCACGTAATTGCATTGACGACGACAACGAATTTGAGGCTATCCCTACGGCAGTTTTGCGCGAATATCCGGACGAGAATGACCCTGATTTCCCCCAAGAAGAGCTGCGTGGATTTCGTGCTCAGAAGGCCACATTAGAGGATATTTTCGCCCCCCAAACGAGTGAGTAGTGGTGGTATCAGTCAGTTAAAGCTGAAGAACACGGGCGAAGAAACTTTCAGCCTTAATACTACCTCGAACCCAAGTGTTTTCCGTGCTAGTCGGAACATTCGCATATGTCGTCAACATCCAATTGAGTATTGCCAACTGCACTGCCATAGTATCCGTCGACAACTCCAGTACACGATAACAGTAGCGTTGTGCTCGCTCCACATTTACATCAACTCCATCGCCGAATTCATACCTATGGCCGACATTGTACGCTCCTACCTCAACTCCTTTAGCACTTGCTCGACTGGACCATCGAATAGCAGCTTTGGAATCTTTACGCAAACCAGCAAGCCCATAGTACTGATAATCTCCAATTCTCACGAGAGTTTCTCGGTCTCCATTCTCGATATTTGCCAACATTAAGTACTTTAAGGCGCGACGCTCACTGTCTAGACCGCCTGGTTGCAGCAGACGTTGGTATTGCTATTCGCTAGGGGTTAACAGTAAACATGGGTAGTGTGCGTAAGAGCGTGAAAGCGGTTACCAGACGTCCCGCACGATTAATTTGTAGGACTTCATGGTGTTGAAGCTGACGCACAACTGGGACCTTCGAATACACTCTACTCATTGTAGAAGACAAGGAGTATTGAATTGAGCCAAGATTGTTGCCACACTGGTGCACGTTTGCAGACGCTGCACTGACACGTCCAAGTTGCAGCGTCAGCACAATATCATAAGAGAACACCACCACCTCCACCTTCTGAGCCGCATTGAGCTGGCGGGAAACCAGCTTGGTGCGGCCGCGAAACGACCTGGAGTTCTCAAACATTGTCATTAGTTTTGCTGCGTTATTGTCCGTCGAGAGCGCTCGATCTTCGTTTCCGTCGCCGCCGCGCATCGGACTCTTAAGAGTTATGCCAGGCGAGTGTTGGCTGACAGGTTTTAAACTATTTGTAGTATTTTAAGTAAAACGCACCATTTTGACTCGTGGCCGAATCAACGAAAAAGGCCTTGTGCCACAATTAAAGGCCAAAGGACCCGGCCGGACTTAACGCTTTGTGCCGAAACCCTAGGCCTTTGCCAACGCTGCGGCGGGGGGGGGGGGGGGGGGGGGGGGGGGGGGGGGGGCTTCATCGTGCGTCATGTTGTTGCATCGTTGTGGACTGGGCAGGCCGTTTTGTAGAAATTCCCTCAAAAAGCAAGAGATTTTTTAAATTTCCTCAAACGCACAATATTCTAGACCGATTACAGCTCTACTGTAATCTGTCTAGAATGCGTATGAAGCTCAGAATAGCATATGAAGCGCAGAATGATAAGGCTTAGCCAGCTCAAGTAAGTTCTTCACTTTTGCCCTATCGGTAGAAAAATGGTAAGCTATAATAGACGTGGTGTTCTCTGAAAATTATTTCAGAGTATATCTAACTTCAGAAAAACTTACGAAGCGGCACTCTCTTGAAATTTCCTTCTTAAAAAATATACCCTACAGGCATAATAATATCTATTGTGAATGTTTAAACTTAAAGTTAAACATTCACAATGTATTTTTTAATATAAAATAAAGTTAAAAAAAAGCTTGTAGTGCAGGGATTATGCCAGCACAACAGTGAGCAGGCTAATTACGTTCATAACAACTAACCTTACAAAAATGATAATGGCAATGCGTAACGCAGTGCAGGCTTACCCATTCCCGCATAACGACAATGTTGGTGACAATCAAACGGCAGAAGGCGATGTTCACCGAACATCAGGTGGTTTCATAACGCACAGCTGCATGGAAGCAGTCCAAGCAAGTAGCTTAGACCAGAGCAGCTCACTTTGCAATTAGCAATACGCTCGGCAACAATTTACCCGGAGCATTACCAGCTCCTCAGCGTGTCTTCGTCTAGACACTGCACAACTTCAATTTGTAAAATTTAGAACTCTGCTAATAAAAACGTAAAAGTTTTCAATTAGGCGAATGTTGACTGTGACTCACTGCCTCGACCTTCGGAGAACATCACCTAAGAAGTTAACAAGTGCATCGCAATTATAGCACTAGGCAAATTAGAGATGGTTAAAATTGAGCATGCACTCGATAAAATCAGTCCTAGCACGTGCCTGTTGTCATCTAAGCTAAACTGTCCGTTGCATAAGCTTACGATACACGGCATTTCCAGATAAAGTGCCAAGGCGCCACCTGAGTTTACCGACTATTATACTTCGGAAGAATGATAATTTTTAGCACTGAGCAGCAACTGGTTGCCAGACAAGCGTTACGTCGTACTCGCTGATGCTCAGGTACTGGAAGGAGCCGACGTAAGCACCAGAGCAACAAGTTCCTGCCAGTAACCCCATGCAAGAGAAATATGTGACGCACGACATCAGCATCATTTTTTTTTAATTTTGAATAAATAATATAATGTCAGAGCTCATCCAGGCGCACGGCGTTGTTAGTGAAACTTTGAAGTTGTTATTACGTCCGAGAAGGATAATAGATCGCCAACACCGCGGATAATAGAAAAAAAAAACTTACCTTTGTACTGATGGGCATAAACTCGGTTTTTGGAGCAACATCCTCAAGAGAGAGGCTGACTGAGGCTAAGTAACTTGTATTGTGGTTTTCAGCCTTTTTGCCGCCCGTTTTAGCTCCTCATATCGGAGGGGCCCGATTTGTAAACTGGGCATCCGATAGGTCTAGGTGCACCTATATCGGGGCCTAAATAGGAGCGTTGACAAAGAATCAGTGGAGGGATTGTGCTCGTGAGGGCTGACTCCCCAGCGGACGGCCAAGAACAACAAGAACAACCAGACGGGGGAGAGCGGGAACGAGACGCGAAGAACAAGACAAGCAACAAGCCGGCGAATTGGAGAGCCCAACAGAGCGGACTAATAAACGTGCTGTTAAGGGAGACGCCGCGCTGATGGACCGTGAGTCTTTTGAGAACAGGTACTGTGGTGCATAATGAAGATGCCTGTTGCTTCCTGCTTACTGTAATTTAGCCTATTGTACAGATCATAAGCAACCTACAGTCAAGAAGAAGAGAAGACTGCGAACTCGCATACGCGGTTGTCTGCAATGGAGAAGCAGGTAAGTGGACCGTGTTGACGTTGATTCCTATAGTATGTGCTAATGCAATGTTGCTTGTTGTGTACCGTATAGACTCATGTAAATGGATATGATCTCACGGGCGCCGCATAGAGGCCCCCAATGCATTAATATGAACGGACGTGTGTAGAGCGACCATTGTGTTCCTCGCATGCTGCACGTGGTGTTAGTTTGGGGACTCTGACATCTTGTCCAGTTGCTATTTCTGGGATATATTGAGGACGAACTACCGACAGCTACGTCCTCGCTTTAGAGCTTTAGAGACTTATGATGATGACTTCTATTCTGATAATTCAATCCACTGACAAGCCTTGTTTTCATGTGTGTCTAGTGCAGCTACAAAACCCTTCAAGAGCCTGACTTACTTCAATATTTGCGCTGTTGGTAGATCGTGCCTCTCGCTCCTCCGCTCTGTTACGATGGATAACACGCCCGCTGCAGCCTTTGGCCAAGGGGTGGAGACAACGGATACAGCACCATGGGCTGTCAATGCCCTTGGTTCTCCTGGCGACGGACCTCCGCCACTACCGTCAAGGGGGACTGCAATCTTGATCACACGGGTTGGAGAACCTTTAGGGAGGGCACGTGGTGGATGGCGAAGTAATGTGGAATTTGATATTGGCGAAGGATACGCGGTGTTTAAGGAAAAGTGCATCGCAAGATATGAAGCTCTAATTGCTGGACCAGAGGCACCAAAAAACCCGCTTGCTCTACCGGAAGATGTATCCATCTACTTCAAGCGAACCAAGAACGACCCTCAGGCAAAGTACGTTAAGTTGACGACTGAAAATTTTCTGTCTACACTGCGATACCGCTGGAAGCTGCTGACCGTAGAGGACTTACGACAACTCGGTGATTTCCGGTTTGAAGCTTTTCTGTATGTTCAGCGAGCTGCTCAACCAGAGCAATTTCACCGCACCACAGCCCGTCGAATTGAGCAGGTACGCATGCAGCGAGTGGCTTACGAGACAGCAAATGCTATATAGTTTGGAGAAATTACCGCGCAGCACCTCGACGTCGTGAGTGCTAGGAGACCGGAGGCCTCTCCGTTTGAGGTTCCGGCTGATAATACCACAGCACAGGCAATGGAATTGGATCGACAGCGTGAGTTGCTTCAGCTACAGGAGAATGCTGCACGAGACGCAACCCAAACAGCTTCAGTTAAAGTAAGGCTGGGTGGCATGTGGGTGCCTATGGAGGTGGATATTTTGTCGCTTCGCCGAGAAATAGGTTTACCGGATCACGACATTTTTTCACGGGGTATATATCACGAGTTTACGCCTACACAACCGACTAACGGCGGGATGGACGATGATGACCACGCCGAAGACGAACCGATGTGATAACTACAGATGCAAACCACTTGATAGCAAAAAAAACACAGTATATTCAACCAATATATCGTTACTCCATAGAATCACTTGTGTGCATTAGCTCATCAAACGTTTGCTGTCGTATCCCGGTCTCCATGTAGCCACAGTGCTGGAAGGTCCCGAAGCATCCTTTCTCCTCGTGGCGTGTACACGCACGCATAGCAACATCTAAAACTCGTTCGGGTACAAGCGAAAAACTAGATTGGCATACTTTTGTAACCAACGCTTTAGAAGCCCAAAGCAAGGCTCAATAGGATTCAGTTGTGGACAATATGGCGACAGGAAAATCAGTCGAGCGCCACACTGGTGAATTGCATCTTGTAACTCAGGATACGCATGGATCTTGGCATTATCCATAATCACAAATGGAACGAGGGTAATGGCCACGAGTTCAGATGTGGGATGATGTTCTTTACAAATGCAGCGTGAAACCTCTCTCTCGTGAACGTCCCCTCAGTTGATTCCCACGCGAAAAAAACCGTGCACATCAAGTGCAGCCAAAATTGAGAGTCTTTTGCCCCGGCGAAATGGAAGCTTGACGACTGCACGAGTGTTTCTCTTCGACCAGCCATATCGCCGCTCAGCGTGACGCCCATCTTTTGCTGTCTCGTCCAAAAAACGAGTTGCTCAGCAAACGAAAAAATAGGGAGCAACTTTGAACGGTAAGCTTCAATTTCTGCCGGCACCGCTTCTCGAGCTGCCTTTGACAGAACTTTTCGGCTGAGATTAAGATAAAAATTGAGGACTCTACAAATTGTTGCTGTCGAGATCGTCTTAATATCTGGAAAGTTCTTGATAACAAACTCGCGAAGCTCTTCAATGTAGAAAGTCGGGTGTGCGTTAACGTAGGTTTCTACAGCGGATAAAACTTCAGGAGGCCATCGTGCAGTGGTCTGGCGAGGGTGGTCCTCGTTGACAACGCCCTTTTTCATGAAAAGAGCATACCAGCGTCGAATTGTTCGCTGCTTTGGTCCGAACAGCTCGGACACGTAGGCGGTTGAGATGTTGTAGACGTGCATGAGAGCCACAGCACGCCACCGGAAGTCATCGCCGAAGGTCATCGAGAAGCTGCCAATGTACAAATGACCTGCACGATGAATGGTCTGCTGGTTGAACGCAAGCCACTTCGTTTTGCCGTTAAAAAGTGGCAAAAGTGGCAGTTGCGCTCTAAAGCTGAGCTCCATACACTTCACAAATCCTAATATCATATCATTTTTAGCTTTGTATGTTCGCCAAATCGGGACCATTTGCTAAATCGGGCTCCTATCTCGAGATCGAAGGTCTCTGCTTTGCCAAAATGGATGAAAACCACAATACTTTATTTTGTTTATCAGCTGTCGATATTTAGACGCATTTTCACAACATGTCAATGTAGTCATGATCTGCCAGTTTAATTGCATTCATTGAGGTAGAGCAGTGATGATCGGCATGCTTCGCCATCAACTTTCACTTCCGGCGTTGCTCACTCGTACATGCGGTAGTACCGGACCTCGAGCGTCAACAACGCGCACAATTGAACAGCAGGGATGGCTTTTTAGCATGAAGTCCATCGTGGGCGAATATCCTACATGTACATGTACCACTTTTAGGCTGGACACGGCTGGTAACACAATACACCTCACTTATTATTATTATTATGTACATGTATTAATACCAGTATATAACATTCAAACAAAACACGACTCAAGTGAGAGGCCAGCTGGCAACAAATTGTTCGCCGTTTTTAAATACGGTGAAATTGATGTACTGGAACCATAAGTTAGATTCCATGATTATTAATCACTGTCTGCACATCTCAAACACGAGTGTACAGTACCGTACTTCCGAATCGGAAGTTCCGATTACGGCCTGTCCGCATGCTTTCAGTCAAAATTCGACATGGGGACACGATGTCCTACTGTACCGGTACTACACGGTGTAGGACAGTACACCGAGAGTATCCTAACAGCAGATGAAAACTAACTTGTGGCTGTGTGCAATTATTAATACTGTACATGTATTTTACAGAATGCCAGTCGACCACTGGAATTGGTGCAAAAATAAAAAGACACTGAAAAGAACCGTGTCCGACCTCTAAGTATCCTATGCCACCTTGCTTCTGCAGCTCTTTTTGTAATTAAGCTTAACCACCGGTATTATTTGTGCATGTGCATGTATCTCGGAAAGAAGGCTTTGTCATGTCAAGTACATACCGGTACATGTAAACGAGTGTGGTACAGCGAGCACCGACAACAGTCTTCAGGCGCACATGCCGATAAAGGCCTCATTGGGAGTGATGATATTACTCCAAAATTTTATTTTAGCTATGAGCAAGGATGTACATGTAGTACGCCAGAACTGTATCGGGTACATTTTCCCGCTTTCATGCTGTCGTCCTGCAGGAAACAAAGCGAGAGAATATCTTCTCCAGGAACTTCATGACCTTCCTTGTGGGATACATGTATTCGTCATCAAATTTTTATGCTCTGCTCTGTAACAGTGTTTTAAATAGTAATATTAAAATTTGTCCCCACGTGACTACCATTATTGCAATTTGAACTTGGGATTTGTATTCCCGCATGTGGAGGTTGGCAGCACGAGTCGATACCTTGTGGTTTAAGACCCGTGTGCACGCGGCTTAAGCCCAGGACCAAGAACGGCTAAATCCCGCTCGGCTTTATAGGGTTAATGCCTTTGGACTTGGGACAGTTCCTGCGTCCACAATTATCTTCTGCAATACCGGTTAAAATGCTGCATTTATAGGTATTAATCCATGTAAAAATGCCTGTTCCGTCGGTCCAGGTCAAATCTTGTTTTTGATCTTGAGACCGTTTGGCGCATGGTTCTTGTTAAACCTATGGTTCAATGACCACAGTGCAATTGTAACCCTCTGTGACTCATCATCTCAATCGAACGACCATTGCACCTGTTTTACTATGCGAACAGCCAAAAGCTTTGATGGCAAACGTCTCAGAGGAGGCTAGGCTACTGCAAGCAACGCGAACGGGCTGCCCATAGCTCTCTCACAATTCGATTCACTCGGCAGTCGGAAGACACACCAATATCGAAGATGAACGTCCGTCTTGCCGCCTTCGTTGCCGCCCTCGCCAGTCTTGCCGCCGGTATTGACGCTGGCCGATCGGGAAGCTGCCCATTCGGCTTCGACAAGGTCGCGTCTGTCAAGGAGCAGGACCGTCAGATCTCCAGCGAGCTGTACGACCCCAAGAGCTGTGAGGTGATCAACTATGACCTTGTGAAGGCAGACCTCGAGAAGCTGATGACGGACTCACAGGCTTTCTGGCCCGCCGACTTCGGCCACTACGGTGGTCTCTTCATCCGTCTGGCTTGGCACTGCAACGGCTCGTACCGTCGTGCTGACGGCCGCGGCGGCTGTGATGGCGGCCGTATCCGCTTCAATCCGGAGCACAGCTGGGAAGACAACACTAACTTGGACAAGGCTTTGAAGCTACTGAACCCCATCAAGGAGAAGTATGGCGACGCCCTCTCATGGGGTGACCTCATTGTGCTGTCGGGTGACGTTGCTATTAAGAGCATGGGTGGACCGGTGCTCGGATTCTGCGGTGGTCGTCGTGATGATGCTGATGGCACGAGCAGTCTGCAGCTAGGCCCTTCGGCCGAGCAGGAGAGCGTGGCCCCGTGTGAAGTGAATGGCCAGTGCAAGGAGCCTCTTGGCCCCACCACAATGGGTCTTATCTACGTGAACCCTGAGGGTCCCATGGGCAAGCCCGACCCGGTTGGATCCGTTGCCGACGTGCGCGACACATTCAAGCGCATGGGCATGAACGGCCCGCGAGACGGTGGCTCTGATCGGTGGTGGCCACGCTTTTGGTAAGACACACGGTGCCTGTCCGTCGGGTCCTGGTCCTTCTCCGTTGAAGGACCCTGAGAACCCGTGGCCCGGCACCTGTGGTGAAGGCGAGATGAAGGGCAAGGGCAACAACACGTTCACCAGTGGCTTTGAGGGTCAGTGGACGTTCACGCCCACCAAGTGGGGCAACGGCTACTTCAAGGGTCTCACCAGCCTCGAGTGGGAGAAGTTCGACGGCCCCGGTGGCCACGTCCAGTGGCGCCCGGTGCCCGACACGAACCCTCCCGTTCGCATGTTGACGGCCGATATCGCGCTGCTGCACGATGAGAGCTACCTCAAGATCTCCAAGGAGTTCGCCGCTGACCAGGCTGCTCTGGACGAGGCATTCTCACACGCCTGGTACAAGCTCGTGTCGCGTGACATGGGTCCGGTTGCTCGTTGCCGCGGTTAGCGACATCCCCCCTGTTCAGCCGTTCCAGAACCCGCTACCCCCGACGCCCGAGAACCTGCCGGACTTTGACGCTGTTCGTGCAGACATCAAGGGGCTGCTCACCAAGTCCGTGGACAGTCTTCCGAGCGACTCGAGCAGCGATGGCAAGGCGTACAACGGCGCCCTGTTCGTCCACGCCGCTTGGCAGTGCGCCTCAACGTTCCGTATCACGGACTACGCTGGCGGCTGCAACGGCGCCAAGATCCGCTTCGCGCCGCAGAAGGACTGGCCCGTGAACGCTGGTGTCGACAAGATCATCGCTGCTCTTGAGCCCATTAAGGAGAAGTACCCCACGCTATCGACTGCTGACCTCATCGTGCTGGCCGGTCAGGTTGCCCTTGAGGACGCTGGTAAGGTAAAGATCGACTTCCTCGGTGGCCGTACGGACGGTCAGAACGGCGACGGCGACGAGATTCTGGCCCCGCGTGAGTACTACAATTTGACGGTGACAGCTGTGCGTGACAACATTAAGATCCTGGGTGTGTCGCCGGAGGAGGCCGTGGCTCTTGCGGCTCGCCCGCGTAGTGCTGCGCAGCAGAAGGTGCTGGGCTTCAGCGGCTCGTACAGCAACAGCTCGGCTACGCTGTCCAACGAATACTTCAAGGTGCTGCTGAACGAGACGTGGACGCCCGTGTCCAAGAAGGAGTTCAAGGCCGGTGCCAAGGACATCTACATGCTCGACACGGATCTGGCACTGCTCGAAGCGCCTGAGCTCAAGGCGACGGTGGAGAAGTTCGCCTCCAACGAGTTCGCCTTCAAGCAGACGTTCTCCAAGGCCTGGAACAAGGTCATGACGGCCGACCACTTCAATGCCGACAGCTACTAAGCACATGCTTCATTTACATCTCACAGTAGAGTCTCAGTTGTGAATCCATTGTAAAAAAATATGTTTGCCATTTTGAGCAACTGCAACAGCTTCAACATTTAAAGAAATGGTGAATATGATTGCTTGGTATGAAATGACTCAATCATATTTGCATTCCATTGAGAAACGACAACGGGGCGTCGGCGGTGGGGACCGTGAGGATGAGAAACCCGACGAAGAAGAGCTGTGGCAAATGGCCATTCGGCCCAAATGGCCCCAAATTTTGGGACATTCGGGTAACGTTCCGATCCCATCGGGAGCTGTTTGCCAACAGATCAGTGCAATGCAGACAATTATGCTGGGGAATATTCCTTCGGAGGTCAGGCTGAGACTTTACCGGCAGTCCCAGGACTCTACATCCGTGATCTAGGGTTGATTCCAGTCCCTTTGACAGAGGAACACGCGGCGAAACTCATTGCCAAAAGCGACAAGTCTCCATTTGGGAGGAAACTAGACAAAGATCGACGAAAGCGTCGGTAAAAGCTGGCAACTACCGGTAGCGCCAGATCAAGGGAATGTGAAACATCCGTTGTAGCACATGGGGATGGACGAGCTAAAGGACACTGTTGCAGCTCGACTTGGGTAAAAAGACATCCCCATCTGTAAAAGTTGCTGGTCTTTGCCAAAGACCAGCAACTTCAAAGACTCTTTGGAAAAGGCGTCCACTTTGTGAAACACCAAGATATGGAGAAAGAGGACGGAATGGTGGCAACTCTGGTGGTGCAGCTGCCAGGTGTGCATGAAGGTGGCAACTTAATGGTTTATCGTCGAGGAGAACCAACATTTCGCCATGATTTTGGAAAATAAGAGGGCACGACAGTGACAAGTGAAATCGACTGGTTCTTGTCTATTTAATCTGCCGCATAGTTGGAGGCAAAACAATTTTTTTTTGCCTCCAACTATGCGGCACTTGATGAGAAATCACGACTAGAACCTAAGCGAGGAGTTGGGCACTGTGATTACTAGAATGGGTACAGAGGACGAATCTTTTGCTCTATAGCAATCCATGATTACACTGAAAAGAGTATAACTGAGCTGGGCATCGATCGAGCTCGGGTTTAAGCTCTTAAAGAGGTGAATACCGGTGTTGCCTCTGAAAAGAGACTGCAACTGAATTGCGCAACTTAAACATGACGTCAGCTACTATTAATACTACGACGGTGCTGGTAAATGGGAGTAAAGTAACCGCAACGAGTGGACTAGTTGGTATGCCACGGATCGAACTATCTTGGTCACTCTTTAAAAACAGGACTGAAACTTAACTTTCTGAATCCCGGACAGGACACGCTCGCAGCGTTATGGGCGAACATTGCAACAGCACATTTGAAGGATATCTTGGCAACACGGGGGCGACGAGAAGCACGACATACGCTCGGTATGCTCTTGTTACGTGGCCAGCAGCACGTGGCGTCGAAAACTCATTTAAGTATATTAGCGCCACTGCAGCTGTCGGTGCTTTCCAAGCTCAAAGACCCGTTGATGCTGGCACCTTGAGGACGTTCATGGAAGCGGTTGCTTCTAAGTTTGCAGAGCAGCGACCGTCACTACAGTCGTGGAGTGAATCAACGTCTGCGTCGGTCGGGTTCTGCCGATCTATGTGTGACTTGTTGGTCGATGCTGGAGACGTACGATTGGTTCAAATGTTCTTCTACAACTTCGTTAGAAACATGATTCGTTATGAGAAGAAGGAGAAGCTTGCGTCTGGCTTTACTGCGTTACTTTGACTGTAACGACATTGGCTCTGAGATTCTGGCTTCCTTGGGCGAGACAATTGATCCGATGAGTATGGGTATGGGTGCCATGTACATGTATACTGGTATACGTGAGAGTAATAATTCATCTTCCGGTATCAAGATGGCGTTGCAGATCGCGGATGGTCTGAATGCTGGTGCTGCTCAGGTAGCGTTACTCAATGCAGCAGTCGGCAAAGCTGCCATACTGTGCGACGAGGTTTTGTGTGCATCCAACACGCTTGACCTACTCTGGAAATGGGCTGTTTGATGCGAGAATATAGCCATCTTCGCTTTGGCGACCAAATTCATGCAGATCCAGCCAAGGTTGCTGGGACCTGTTATTAAGGCGTTCTTACAGCGTATCGGGGCAATCGATGCAAACAACGAAAAGTTCTTTGTACTTTAGTCGATTGCTACGAAGAGAATCGAGTGGACTAATAACCTGCTCCAAGCACAGGGTCAGTCTTTCTCATGGGAAATGCCTGACGCCTATTTCCCGGATAATGCTCATGTGCAAGCGTTTTTTACGTGGCCCGAACGTGTCGATGAGCACGGTCGGTGTGCGTCATTTCAATGGACTCGGCCACGCCAGGAACTACGCAGCCAAGTGGATGCGTGAGAAGCAAGTGAACGCCTCGTTCACTGAGGGCCGGGCCCAGGGTGCGTACATAATTATCACCAAGACGCGGACGTGGTTTGCAGAGCACCAGAAGAAGCTTGTAGAGTATAAAGAAGAGCTGAGTCACCTGTTGCAACGATACGGGGGTATGACTGGAAATCCTAGAAAGCGAACTCGCATGGGTATGGAGGATCTTTTGACTTAAGGCATCAACCAGGCAGCTCCTGTAACACATTGATAATTTCATTTAGAGAATTAATCAAGCAACAAGAAGTGGTATTTTTCAAGCTTCTCGGATTAATAATACTCTAAAAAATCGAATTATCTAAAACCAAAAAATGGACGAATAAAGTTTAGTTTACCTAAAAATTGGTAGCTTAAATTAATTTTTGCATTTCACACAATTGGTGTCTGTGATGCTGCGCTTGGGCCGCACCATCACGCTTCTGCGGAGCAGCCTGTGCGCTAGGCAGGCCCACCTCTCCACGGCTGCCAAACCCTCTCAGACCTTTGTTACCACACCAATTTTCTATGTGAACGCAGCGCCTCATATTGGCCACGTGCACTCGGCAGTGCTGGCAGATGCGCTATCTCGCTGGCACAAAGTCAAGGGCAGCGATGTCTTGTTCACTACGGGCACAGACGAGCACGGTCTCAAGGTGCAAGAAGCGGCAGAGAAGAGCGGTACGACGGACTATAAGGCCTTCTGTGATGAGGTGTCCTCCCGCTTTAATGAGATTTTCCAAGAGGCCAATGTGGACTACTCGCGCTTTATCCGCACAAGCGACGAGGACCACCACGAGGCTGTAAACGCATTTTGGAGGACCATTCGCGACAATGGCTACATTTACTTGGGTGACCACGAGTCCTGGTACTGCAAGTCGGACGAGAGTTTCCTGACCGAGATGCAGGTGGAGGACAAGGAGGATGCTCACGGAAACGTGGTAAAAGTGTCTAAGGAAAGTGGACACCCCGTTGAGATGTTATGTGAAGAGAACTACAAATTTAGACTCTCCGCCTTCCAGGACCGATTACTTGAGTGGCTGGATGCCAACCCTGACGTGATTGTACCCAAGTCGAGGTATAACGAAGTGCGTGCGGCGGTGGCTGGAGGACTGAGGGACTTGTCGGTGTCACGGCTGAGTGAGAAGATCAAATGGGCCATTCCAGTGCCAGGTAAGTTTAAAATTTAGACAAGTTCTGCTTAGTTCTTGGGCTAAAAATAATATGCTGTTTTGTGCTCTCTAGATGACGACAAGCACTGTGTATACGTGTGGTTAGATGCGTTGACGAATTATCTGACGAGTGCTGGATACCCTGGCGCCATTGACCACGCCTGGCCAGCTGCATATCACATTGTGGGCAAGGATATTCTCAAGTTCCACGCCATTTACTGGCCAGCCTTCCTAATGGCCGCAGGGCTTCCGCTTCCGAAAAGAGTGGTGGCTCATGCGCATTGGACGGTTGGGAACTTCAAAATGTCCAAGAGTTTGGGGAACGTTGTGGATCCCCACGAACTGCTGTCCAAGTACGGATCGGACTTCGTACGCTTCTTCCTGTTGCGTGAGGGTGTACTGACGAACGACGGGGATTTCAACGCTGAAGCGCTCGAAGACCGAGCAAATAGTGAACTCGCTGACACGCTCGGTAACCTAGTCTCTCGATGCACGGGCAAGGCGGTACTTGTGAAGGGTATTGTACCCAAACGTCCGGAGTTTGATCGTCTCACGGCCGAAGACAAGACACTCGTAGTTAAGGGACAAGCACTTGCTGACAAGGTAGAACAGCTGTTTGACACGCCTGATGTAAGTCGTCAACTTCTGGAGCTGTGGTGGTCGATTTCATTTCTAACGTATCGGAATGATGCTTTTTTTTTCTTAGTTCGCACGCGGCTTGGAAGAGATTGTGTTCTTCCTCCACGATGTTAACCGGTAAGTTCGATGGCAAGTATGCGCACTAGTGTTATTTCTGTTCTTGCTGACAATAGTCAACGGCAGGTATTTCACGATCATGGAGCCGTGGGTTCTATCCAAGACCCTCAAGACCTCAAACGACATGACATCGGAAGAATATAAAGCTACGAAAGAGCGACTGGACACTGTGCTGTATCTGTCGATTGACGCAGCGCGTATAAGTGGTAAGTCGATACTTCGCGATTAACCATTGCTATTGGGCAACTTGATTTTTATCTTTTCTGTAGCCATCTTGTTGCAGCCGGTTGTACCAATTGCAGCTACCAAGATCCTGGACTACCTTGCGGTGCCGGAAGACAAGCGTACCTTGGCTGAAGCGACGTTTCTCTCCGATGATGACCAGGTGATGGGCACTGCTCTCAGCAACTCGAAATCGTTTGTTACGTTCCCAAAGGTGCACAAACAGCATGCCACCAATTAGACCGTGAACTTTAAAAGTGGCCATCCTCTCTTAGAAATGTTTCTACTCATTCATGCAATTTATTCGTTTGGCAAAAGCTTTACGATACCGGTACTGTATCGGCATTTGATCGATGGCTCGCACCAAGCAGACGGCGCGCAAGTCTACGGGCGGCTTGATCCCTCGCCACCAGTTGGCGACCATTGCTGCTCGCAGTGCAGCTCTGCAAGCAGCCAGAGACTCGTCCGGAGACGATGATGTCGAGTTTCTCTACAGCAACAACCCTGCTCAAAAGAAACAGCACGAGGTTTTTGGCTACGACAAGTGGCCGTTTGGAGGCAAAGAGGAGCCCCGAGAAGTGCCAGTCCCAGCAGGAGAAGGCAGCAAACAGATTAGCCAATTATTATCCAGAGCTGATGACAATGCGGGCGAATTTTCGTTCGGTGGCCAAGCCGACACGTTGCCTGCAGTGCCGGGGCTTTTTGTCAAAGACGTTGGGGACATTTCCGTGCCTCTGTGTGCTGAACAAGCAGAGAAACTTGTTGCAAAATGCGACAAATCTCATTTTGGCAGGAAATTAGACACTTTGATGGACGAAAATGTCGGCAAAAGTTGGCAACTCGCACCAGATCAAGTAAAAATTAGCAATCCAGTATGGCAAACGGGGATGGACAAGCTGACTGCGAATATTGCTGGTCGACTTGGCTATAAAGGTGTCTCCATCCAATGCAAACTATACAAAATGCTAGTGTATGGAGAAGGAGGCCACTTTGTAAAGCACCAAGACACCGAGAAAGAAGACGGAATGGTGGCCACATTGGTGGTTCAGGTGCCTAGTCTGCGTGAAGGAGGAGACCTGGTGGTCTATCGAGGTGGGGAAGTGAAATATCGCCATGATTTTGGCAAAAAGGAGGGGACAGCACGCTACTTACCGCACTATGCGGTGCACTATGCCGACGCAGAACACGCTTTAGAAATGGTGACAACGGGTTACCGTCTGGTGCTCGTGTACTCAATTTGTCTGCCGCTTACGATGCGTCATTTGATAAGAAACAGTGGCGAGACGTTGGGCGAGAAACTGGGCGCTGTGATCAGCAGTATGGGCGACAAAGACACGTCATTTGCTTTGTTATTGGGCCATGAATACACTGGGAAAAGCATTGAAGAGATGGGGTCAGGAGCATTGAAAAGTGTGGATCGAGCGAGATTCCAGACGCTGCAGAATGCCAACAGTGTTGCTGCGCCTGGTAAGATGCTGCAGTTCTTTATCGCACAGTTAAAACACGATATCAGCTACTGGGACGATGGCGGTTCCTGGGTTGAAGATAGGCGAGGCGAGGCGATAGTATGGTACTCCACGACTGGCGAGAAGCTGGGGGAATCTCCAGAAACAAGCTTCCATCTCAACCTATTGAATCCTGGCAAAGAAACTCTGAACGAACTGTGGGAGCCTCATGGCAAAAGTACTTTTGAAGGGTATCTTGGCAACGAGGGAGCGACGAAGAGTACGACGTATTCTCGATATGCGATTGTAGCCTGGCCTGCAGTGCACGGTGTGGAGATGGCATGTCAGTACATCAACGTCAATGCTGCTGTGGAGACTTTGCTGTGCCAGAGACCAGTCAACGCTCCAACACTTCGCAACTTTATGGATGTCGTGAGTGTGAAGCTTGCAGAGAAAGACAAGCGCTACTCATGGCGTCAAAGCAATGCTCTTTCTGTCGGTTTTTGCCGAGCATTGTGTGAGTTGCTAGTGGAGGCCGGTGATCCATCCTTGGTCCGCTCATTCTTCGAAGAAACTCTCAGCAAATTGGGCTACTCGATCAAGGACCAGCTTGTAGCCCCACTAACTACACTTGTCCGTACTTTCGACTGGAGCGACCTTGGTCAAGCACTTCTGAAGACTTTGAGCGACAAGACGAACCACAGAGACGATAATCTCAACTTTGGATTGCGCCATGAAGAGGAGACCGACGACACGTGCATGAAAGTGGCGCTGTACATTGTCGATGGTCTCGAATCCGGAGTGGCGCGCCAAGCTCTGCTAGAAAAAGCCGTTGAGGAAGCCTCGAGACTTCGTCCGGACAAACTCTGTTCGTCAAAGGCTGTGGACCTGCTTTGCAAGTGGACAATCCAAAGTGGAGACAAGACCAGTTTTGACACTGTGGCGAGTACATTCAAGCAAATTGACCCGAAATTGCTACAGCCAGTGGTCGAAGTTTTTTTCAGCATGCAACTGGGATGGATGCATCAGACGAGCGGTTTGCTGTGATCGTGTCCATTGCTAAGAGACGATGTGAGTGGCTGAATGACCAACTCCAAGCACTGGGGAAGTCCTTCTCGTGGGAAATGCCCGACGCATATTTCCCAGACAACGCGAAGGTGCAGGCATTTCTACGAGGCCCCGATGCTTCGATGAACACTGTTGGAGTGCGGCAATTCAACGGAGTCCGTCATGCTCGCAACTACGCCAACAAATGGATGCGTGGACAGCAAATCAACGCGTCGTATACGTTGGAGCCGGATGGAAGAGGCCAGGGCGCGTATGTTACGATCACGAAAACCCGAGCTTGGTTTTCGGAACATCAAAAAAAGTTACTGGAGTACAAGACCGAATTTAACCTCCTTTCCACACGCTTTGGAGACGCATCAGCTGGAATTTCAAGTAAGCGAGCGCGCTACGAGTAGCCAACAAGCAAGGACAGGGCAGCAGTGATAGGACGTAGAACTCCTTCGGTGGCATCTTTTATCTCGTTGCACCCGGCGCGACAGATTTCATTAGGTAGGTCAGTGAAACTTGCTTCCTCGTCTTCAGTCTCATGGCCCCGTGCGAGCACGTTTCGTGGCAGGGCCATCGTCAGTCGTGACGTCTCCAAAGCGCTCGTTCAGCAGTTTCAACTCGGCATTGTACAGTCCAGTATCGCCGTGTTGCTTGTTGGACCACGTGCGTGTCTTGGTGATCGTCACGAACGCATCCTTCCCTCTGCCTCCAGGCTCCATCTTGAACGAGCAATTGGTTTGTGTGGCGTTGTTGACGTACTTGCGAGCTGCAGGAAGACCGCTGAAAACACGCACCCCAGTGGTAGTCATGGACTTGTCAGGACCTCGAAGAAACGCTTGAATCCGCGCATTGTCGGGGTATAAAGCGTTCGCCATCTCCCACGTGAAAAGCTTCTCTGTGCGTCCTTGCACTTGACTCTTGAGCCACTTGATCCGGATAGCAGCGATCGATGCCAGCGCTGTGAGCTTCTCGTCCGATGCATTGATGTCCCCAACATGTTCCAAAAGCGCTTCCAGTACCGGACGCAGTTGAGAAGGTTCCAGTTGTTTAAACTTGTCCACCAAAGAGTCGAACGAGCTTTTGTCAGCGGCGCGGATGACCCATTTCCAGAGCGATCCGAGCGCCTTGCAAGCGCACAAGCGCTCAGTGCGGAGATTCACGGCGTCCTTCACAGCTGCCTGCATCAGCGCCTGCTGCGCAGGTCCATCGTCCAGTCCTTCGAGGATCTGAAGTTTAAACGTTAAAGTCGAGTCCCCAACTTCCGCCACACGACCATAACGGTAACTAGTGTCCTCAGTCTCCTCCAATGAGCTCAGCATTGCTTGGCTGATATCGCTCCATTGATACTTGCGCACCAACGCAATAATAGTCGGAGCCAGGTTATCCTTCATCCCCACGTTGCTGCACACCTTGGTGAAGAACTCATTCACCAGACTCGAGTCGTCTGCCTCAAGTAGCAGATCACGTAAAGTTTGCGAGAACTCCACGACACACCAACTTTCTTCTTACGCTCTCCGTACGAGTAAGCTTGCGAGCGAGTAAATTCGGCCTGAGTCTTTGCCATCTTGTCACCAGCAGCACTCATAAATTTACGGAGTGTTTCAGGTGCAACCGGCCTCTGCGTCTGTAGCGCCTCAATCGCAGCAGTCGAATTGATCAACTTTAACGAGTTCTCCACTCCATTCGCCACAGGCCAGGCAACGAGCGCGTACCGTGAGTACGTCGTGTTCCTCGTGGCTCCTTCATTACCCAAATACCCTTCAAACGTGCTCTCTCCACGTTCTTCCCAGATTTGTTCCAACGTGTCTTGGTCTGGGTTCAGGAAGTTGAGTTCAAAGGCGCCACTCGACGCAGTGGCAAGCTTCTCGCCACTCAGAGAGAACCACGTGATCGCCTCCTTATGCGCGTCTTCTTCCCAGTCGCCACCAGCATCATAGAAGCTGGCGTCATGTTTCAAGTCCGCAAAGAACAGCTGCAGCTTCTTGTCTGCGTCAGCCAGTTGATTCGCTTCAATGAGCGCTTCGACACGAGCTCGATCGATGCCTTTGAGCGCTCCAGAGCCCAAGCCAGTGATGCTCTTCTCTGTGTACTCATGGGCTAGTAATAGGGAGAACAATTTATCCTCAGGACCCATACAGCAAATAGCACCAGCCAGCTCCTCGGTCTTGGATTTGTCCGGGTTTCTCTCCAGTCCACGCATGTTGGACGGTAAACACACAGAGTACACGAGAACCAAGCGGTAACCCTTGGTTACCTTCTCTAAAGCATGCTCTGCGTCGGCGTAGTGCACTGCATAGTGTGGAAGATACTCCGCTGTACCTTCCTTCTTGCCGAAATCGTGACGATGCTTCACTTCTCCACCTCGATACACCACCAGGTCTCCACCTTCATGAAGACTTGGCAACTGCACCACCATTGTTGCCACCATTCCGTCCTCTTTCTCCGTGTCTTGGTGCTTCACAAAGTGGCCTCCTTCTCCATACACCAGCATCTTGTACAGCTTGCATTGCATGGGGACGCCCTTATACCCCAGCCGACTGGCAACAGTGTCTCTCAACTTTTCCATTCCCGTGTGCCACTGTGAATTTTTGATTGTCACTTGATCCGGTGCCAGTTGCCAACTTTTGCGGACATTTTCATCCATCATGGTGTCCAGTTTCCGTCCGAACGGTGATTTATCGCACTTGGCAATGAGTTTCTTCGCCTGTTCGTCGCATAATGGAAGAGCGATGCAACCCACGTCGTCGACAGTTAGTCCCGGGGAGACTGGGAGCGTCTCAGCTTGTCCTCCGAAGGAATATTCGCCCGCTGCAGCAGCAGCAGCCTTGTCGTCTTCAGGACCAATGATGTTGCTAATCTGAGCGCATACCGCACCCTTGGGGACCGGAATATCGTCGGGTTTGCCACTCACACCGAACGGCCACTCGCCAGACTTGAAGATGTCGGCCTCTGTGGGCTCGGAGGCGTCGTAGTTGCCGTACTCCTCGTCGTCGAACTAGATCATTATTGCAGCTTAAGTGGCTGAACTTGGCGGGGTGGCAATTAGAAATTCATTTATTTGTGGCGGGAACTTTTCGGCTATTAAATAGTACAAACTGCAAAAACGAAGTATTTCGAAGTCGATAAAATCATTTATAGAAACACGATTTCATCGACTTCGAGGTACTACTTTTTGTTAAAGCAGTACGATGTTCCCACACCTCACCTCGATCCAAGCACGCTTAAGCGCTGGCCCCTGCTCAGTGGCGGCTTCACCAAAGCGGTCTGTCAGACGCTTCAGCTCCGCTTTATGGGTCGCCACGTCCATCTGCTGCTTATTGAACCTAAGAGCGTCTCTGGCCCCCGAGAGCTCTTAAACACTTCTTGGGTCTGCGTACGGCTTACCTGTGTAGTGGAGGCGAAAAGAGAATGCGAAAGGGCAGACACTTGTAGTTAAGACATTTAAGACAGAGATGGCGGATTTGGAAATGAGCACTGCTTCGGCGCTTTCATCTCCCAAATTGAAGACTTGTATTCTAGTGTGTCAAAGTCTAACTACTGTCCAACCGATCTTTACTGTACCCAACTTCGACAATCCGGTCAAATATCAGCAGTCGTGGACGCTCTCCCGCAGCCAGTAACTCGACTTTTCAGATATGCAAACATACAGCTTTGTGGAGCACCCCTCCAGAAAGCACATGCATCGGTCTATCACAGTTACAGTCATCACACGTTCCGCGCATGCGCAGACGAAAGCAGTCAGCGCTTCCTGGGATCCTAGCAATCCGACGTCTCGCGGCATCCTCGCGATCCACGCATCCAGCGCCGTGAGGAGCTGGAAGCCTGCGGGAACTCGCTGGATCTCTCATACTCCCACTTCGCGGAGTACTGCGTCCCGTTCTGCGGTGTCCTCCAAATGCATAACATGCACTTCCTTGTTTTTGTGATCCTTCCGACCACACTTTGATGTTCTCACATTCCTTGATGTTTACAATGCCGTGTAATCAAGCTTACGATGCCATCGATTCCCCGATATTTACGATGCCCCGCACTCCACGTGTACGATGACGCCCTTGTGCAAAAGCACAGCTCTTCCGCTCAACGACACACTTGTCGCTCACTTCTTTCGTGGGTGAGCTCGCAAGCTTTACAATTAGTCGACCTTCTCCAGCTCCACCTGCATGTTCACCAATGCACTCCGCACATCTTCCATGCTGAGCTTTCTACGGGGATACTCGAAACGTTGTGGGCCAAAAGCTTTCGTCAAGATATCTGCCACCTTCTATGTGGTTGATACGTACTTGATCTCCACCACTCTGTCATCCACAAACTCAACGATCATCATCGCCTCCTTGGCGTAGCGCTGTACCCGCTTGCTGTTACCACGATTGACAATGACCTGTATGGTACTCTGGTTATCACAATAGACAGTCGACATTCCCTGTTCACCAGATCCTCCACGCATGCACTGGTTACCGCCAGTTCCGATGCGCACGTGCTCTTCGTGACACGTCCCTGCTGTTTGCTTTTCCACATATACGTAAGTCCCTGTAGCTGAAGTACAAGCCCGTATTGGAGCGGTTAGTGTCGCGACACATCGCGTGGTCCGCATCTGAAAACGCATAAAGAGTCAGCAGTCCTCCCACTGGTCGAAAGACCACTCACAAATACTTAGTATTGAGTATGTATATCACAGCTCTCCGAGCCATTTTTGTAGTTATCCTTGGTGTATGCTGGCAACCACTAGATATCACCGAACTTTACGTTTCGGCACACCAACTGCGTGAAACCACAGCAAAATTAAAAAAAACATAGCTTATCTGGTATACACAGCACATTGCAGATTCACACATAGGAATGTCGACCAACACACAAAAAGTGGGTCCCACCACAGAAAGACATAAAAGATGTGGCATTGGCTGGCTCTACATGTACAGAGTCTGACAGTGCCAAAACAAATTCAGCAAATAGTGACTTGTCATTCATTAAAGGCTTCTCCCGGTCACGGGTCGGAGATATGCCTAAGAAGCTTGAGTGGAGAGAGCTGGCCGTCTCGTTGGCCGAGGAGGAAGGGCATGAACTACTGGACTCGGGAAAGGCTACTCGTGTTACCAAGGCTAACATGACCTCATGCACTATCTGCGCGGACCCGACCAAGCATTCAATGACGTATCAATTACTGCGGTGTAAGTCAGAAGCATGCCAAATAGCAGGCTCCGGCGTGAGCTGTGGCTGGAGAGGAAATGTTTTGACGTGCACGGTGACGCGAATGATGGATTTGTATGAGATTGGCACTCATTTTTCGGTGGCGAGGTCACCCCGCGAAGCAGGACTGACGCGACAGCAAAAGCTCTTTTGCCAGGAGCTCGTGTCATACCGATTGAAACCGGTTCGTATTCGGAACGCTCTTAGAAAAAAGTATGGGCTGGAGGGAGAGAGGCTACCACGTCTTCGCGCGATTCAGAACTTTGTCAACTACTATTCCAAAACGCAGCTTGGCTACAACGACGAGCACGAAGATATTACGACTGCGGTGCGAGATCTGGCTTACAAAACCTCAAAAGGTGACTCAGCTCCAATCACGTTTACTTATAGTAAAACAACTGATGGCGACCTCATCGTTGGTGACGGCTCGGATGAGGAACCATTTATTGTGGGGCTGACTACCAGAAATTTGTTACGACTCATGGACCGTGACCCAGGAACTTTTATATTCCACATCGATGCTACTTTCCAGCTCTCCCAGGTCGGCTATCCTGTGCTCGTAATGGGAATTTCGGATCGCGCGCGAAAGTTTCACCTGGTGGCGTTCTGTATAATCTCGCATCGAGTGGAGAGTGTGTACGCAATGGCGCTGCTCGCGTTCCGGTCGATTTACGCAGAGGTCATTGGAAAGCAAGTTCGACTGAAGTTTGTTATGGGAGACGCGGAGGATGGACAGCTAAACGCTCTGGAGCAGGTATTTCGATTCGACTCAGATTTTGTGTTTCTAATGTGTTTTATTCACGTCATGAAGAAGGTGCAGGAGAAAACTAGGCATCTTCCTGATAGTGTGGCAAATAATGTATTAGCGCAGATTTACGATATGCACTTTTCGGCTACGCTTGGTGAACTGGCTCAAGTGACGCAGTTTTACCTTGGGCAATGGAGTTCTCGAAGTGATATTGCCCCATTCGCTGCTTATTTCACGAAGCAGTGGCTAAGCACGCGGTATTCGAAATGGCAGTGTTATTATCTGGAGCCTGGATATACAACTACCAACAATCCTGTGGAGCAATTCAATAGAATCATTAAGCGCGACTACACCTTGAGAACGCGTCTGAAAATGGGCATGTTGATTAAAGTGCTCTCTGAGTGCTGTACGAACAAGTCGCAAGAAGCACGGCTCTTTCATCTGAATCCTGAACCAACAACATCACTTCTACGTCGAGCCAAGCAACTGGGAAGTGACAAATTGCTGCAAGTTAATCCACAGCCTACCGGGAGTCCGAACTCTAACCTAATTCGAGTAATCTCGCAACCGGCACCCCGGTTCTACATTCCATCCAAGAAGAGAACGGAAGAGTATCTAGCTGTAACAGCTCAGATGGGATGGAATTACGCGCGTATGGAATATATGGGGCAACCCATGGAGGGTTGGCCTGTTGATGTGTCGTCGGGATGGTGCCAGTGCAAGTATTGGAGAAAGTTTGGCTCTTGCATTCACTTACTTCATGCCCGACTGGCATCTCACCGCGTAAACAGCCAGGGAAGGAGAATTTTAGTGAACAGAAACATCGTGCGGAAGAATAAATCGACGTATGCTGAATCCGGTAACACTCCAGCAGGCCGACCACTACTCAACAGAGGTCCGCTCATGTTGGAGTAGTGTTCTGGAGTACCCCTCACCTTGAATACTGATGTTGGTGGTCAATGGAATGTGTCATTTAGGTGGTTAGCTGTATTCCGACATTATCGGACTGCGGGTTTTCCAACTACATAACAATAGAAGCCGCTTGGCGTTGACGTTTAGACACCTTTCTCATTTGTAGGGTATTCTCTTGTTTCGTTCGTCTAGTATGCATCATGTTGCTCCGGAAACAAGTCATGGCTGAGCTTTAACAGACTTTTTTGATGGGCATCAGCCTTCGATAGTTGTTTTCTCCTCGCTCTCTGTCTTTTCCGCAGCTCTTCAGCTTCACGCATACGTCTGGCGTACTCGTTATACATGCGCTTCAGTAGTAAGCTATGTGGAGCACCACAAAGCTGGATCTCAGTATCATGCAGGCTCATTTGTATCAACTCAAAGGTGTCCTTAGGATCTTCATCGTCGCTGTCTGAAGAAACCCCGTCGCGTGGCGTCTGCCAAAATGACTTACGAGCTTCCTTTCCAGCTTGACTCCGTAGAAACTTCTCATCACGTGTTTAACGCTCGGTGTTAGTCATGTCGATTCGAGCCAATGCGTATTGGCGAGCTTTGGTGCTTCCTCGCATCCTGCAGAATATCCAAAATGGTCCGTCCTTCGTCACCGCAAATTCGATTGTGTCGCTTTACAAAACAAAAGACAAACATATTTGTTCAGTACTTTATTTTAATTTACGGTAAGTTTTTTTTTACGTTTACGGTAAGTTTTTAACATTTACTGTACGCAGTACCGTCTACGGTACATATAGTCTAGTTACGGTACTTGTAGTAGTACAGTAAATAGTTGTGTGGTACAGTGAATGATTATAAAGTACAGTAGTTTCAATATTCGTACCGTGAGCGTGCCCCTCACGCTCAATACGTCGGTTTGCGTCGCATGAAGTACGTGTTAATCTTGCTTAAGACTTGCGCAATACGTCCTTACTGCGCGAATCAACTATCTCTCAGCCCTTGACACCCTCATCCGCAATACTGAATAAAACGAATATTGTAATACACCATTTGTGTTACTAGGTTATCCTACAACTAACCTCACTGCGGATTTTAGTCGAACTCGTTCTATCAACCCGCAATCTTGTCTCGACAGTTTGCGGTCTTGCAGGCGTGTGGAAACCAGGTATCGCCGTAATCCACCGTAGCTGCAGATACGCTTGAATAAAAACAGTCTTCATTGTTTTCCCATGGTAGATCCTCTTCGAGTCCTTTACCGGCGCACGACGGGCTTGGCGAGATTTCTTACGCGACAACGTTGGTGCCCATGGGTTTGCCTTCATGCGTTTGTGTGCTTTGGCACGACCACCGTAACTGCGAACGCTCGCTTCAGCAGCAGACGCTGCCTCAATCTTCGTAAGCGGGCTACCTGCTGAGTAATCATCACTGCTTCCTGCGAGGTCGATCAAGCTCTCGTTATGCTGTTGCTCCTTAGCGCCGATCTGCCTGCTGCCTGCTGCTTCTTGCAGATGGTCGTCGCTGTCGCTAGAGCACAAGTCGATTGCGTCGTCAGCGTTCATCTTTCAAAACGAACACCGGTACAGCACGCCACACAATTATGTGTACACACGATTTAAGCGAATAGCAAAAACAGGTAGGTCACCAGTCAAAACACGGTTGATACAACAAGAGCAAGTCTTCAAGACTCACTTGCTTCGGCCTTTCTGACGGGAGACTCTCTTGCTCCGGCCTTTCTGATGGGAGACTGCCATACACTGGGTTGCCTTGCCGGTTTTTAACGCATCTAAAAAACACACAAAAAATCTGTGTGTTATTCAGGCCAGGTTCGGTATTCTTCACATTTTCTCGTGTATGCTCCATTGTAACGACCAAGAGCACGTGCTACACACGCCATATCCGGACGAGTGCAAGCGATTAAGTATTGGAGCGAGCCGATGACCTCCCGATAGGGTAGCTTGCTGCTGTTGATCTTAGATTTGTCTGCCTCCGTAGCTGGCATCCGTTCGTTGTGCTGCTGGGGAGATCTAACACATCTCATGCTCTGCATGTTGAAGTTAGCCGCCAACCTCTCTATGTACGTCGTCTGTGACAGACACACAATCACACCTGGAATGCAGTTGATCTCGTAAATATTTCACTCTCCCCAAGTCCTTGAGCTCTAGCTTAGCTTCCAGGTTCTTGCACCACAACTTGGGTGTCCATCGTTTTCGCTGCGATGACGATATCGTCCACATAGACAGTCAAGGAGATCATCCCATGTGCACCTTGACGATAGTACACACCAGCGTCGAATACACACTGGTTGAACTTCAAGCTCACCAGATACGCGTGCAGCGTGTCGCTCCAGATCTTTGACGCTTGTTTTAGTCCATACATAGTCTACACACACGATTGCTCCGGTCGTCGTAGCCTTCTGGCTGTTCCATGTAGATGTCCACCTCAGTCAGCTCTCCATTAACAAAAGCGGTGACGAAATCCACAGGTCTACAATCGATTCCTAGCATCAGTGTCAGGATAAGTACAAGTCGAACGGACTCGATACGTACTACCGGCGAATAAGTCGCTAAGTAGTCGATCCCATACTTCTGTAGGAAACCACGAATCGCAAGTCGTGCCTTGAGCCGCACAAGTTCCCCTCTTTCGTGTTTCTTCACCACCAGGACCCATACCGATTTGAGGATGTTCACCTTTTTCCGTTCGGTAGGTTTTGGTCGTGGAACAAGTCCCACGTCGCGTTCTTTATCAAACTCTCGTATTCTACATCCATGGCCCGTCGCCACTTTAGCATAGTCCGATGTCAGAGCCCCCTGCATTGTTGTCGGATTCAGTAACTCGTTCACTATTCCAAATAGCATGCACTGCATGATGTTTGTCGCCATGACCCAATTAACCGCCTATTCGGTCGTCTCTGCCGTTGGAAACAGCGCGTTGGTTGCGGTGGTTGCTGAATTGCTGGCTGTTGCTGCCGTGGACGTCCTGCCTGCTGCTGTGGTCCAGCTTGAACGGCTGACTGTGGTGGAATACCGGGAGCTGCTTGCTGTTGTGGTGGGACAGGCGCCACTGCACCTTCATCAACAACCACTGCTCCGTCATCACTCCCACGGAATTCGATGTCCTCACTCGAACTGCTGCCTTCAGGCGAGTCACACCGACGTCGCTTGTTTCCTGGCTAGTGATTCTCACCCTCACCGCCTGACATCATCTCCGCATCATCAAATTCGTTGTGATCATCCGAGCTTGGAATCTGTTCGTGATCACGTACCCCATCGACTGGTATCTCTACGAGCGGCGCATTTACTGGTATCTGCACCCTGCAACATTCATATTGCTTGACCAGAAGCTCTTCCAGATAGCTGCTCTCTACGTTGATATCTTCACGGAAGGAGATATCGCGTCTCTTGATCAGCTTGCCACTAAGTACTTCCAGTATTCAATATCCAAGCGACTTGGTCGCTTATCCTAAAAAGAGCGTCGGCGCTGCCTTCGGACTCAGCTTGTGCGACCTTTTCTTCTTCGGAACATGTGCAAATGCTACACACCCACAACTTGTAGATTGCGGACATCTGGCTTCCGACCGGTGATCATCTCGAAGGGTGTGACTTCACCAAGAGCCTTGGTGGGGCTCATGGTATCCACTTCCACTACATAGGATAGTATTTCACCCCAGAGCGTCGTTGGTAGTCCCGCCGCTTGTCGAATTGTTTGAACCTTGCTGATAAGGTTACCATTAAGCTTCTCGACTCGACAGCTGGCTTCCTGCGTGTACGTGTTCGTCATCAGAAGCTAGATCCCGTGCTCCACTAGAAAGCCTTATTGACGAACTCCTTTCCTTGGTCACAGGAAAACTTCATGTTCACGCTCCAACTGCAATATCAGGTTCATCACGTTGGCAGATGCCTCGTCCTTGGTGCGTAACAAGAAGCATCACTTGTATCTCGACGCTTCATCTTATATTAGCTGGAAGTAGCGATTGCCACTCATGGTCTCAAGACCCACGTAGCATACATCAGACATTAGTCGTTTGTAGCATACCTTACTGCGCTTCTTGTGGCGCTTGTAGGACTTTCGCTTCTGCTTAACCATTTGACACGAGATGCACTTCAAAGGCTTGTCGAAATCCGAAGGCTTCAAAGAGTCGAATCCTGTAGCCATGTACTTCACTACGAGCGGTTTCAGTGCTTGCGCGTTGAGATGTGCAAACTTCATGTGCCATCTCATGACGGCTGACTGGCGTTCTGCCGCAGTCATCATGCACATTTTGGCATTCGCAGTCGCTCGCTTCACCTACAGCCAATAGTGTCCGCTCCGCTTGTGTAGGAGAAGACGTACGTCGCCACGATCCAAATGCATCTCCCGGTCTTCAGGAGTTACCGATTCCGAGTAGGAAGGCACCCATCCTTGCTGATCCAGTCGTTCAATACTGAGAAGACTACTCATGCCATTGCTAACATAATGTGTGTCTTCAAGTTCGAGTACTACATCTTGACTTCACGTCGTTCGTGCACACGTCCACATGTCCGACTACTTCACTTCGAGTTGATTCACCTTGCCATCCAACACACGACATCGTGTCTTCTTGTAAACTCGTGAAAGCCGTCCAGTTGCTACAGACATGCACACCAGCTCCTGTGCCGATCATCCACTCATCCCTGAGAGTGGAGCCGTCAGCACCCATCACCATACTGATAGCGTTTTCGCCATGGTCAGTGGACTCGTCCCTTGATTCACCCCATCGTACAAAAGCCATTGACTTCGACTTCTGTTTCTTGGCCTGCAATGCGAAGCACTTCTTCGCTAGATGGCCTTTCTTGCCGCAATTAAAACACTCGCGGGTCTCGGGTCCCTCCCTCCTCTTCATCTTGAACTTCCTTCTGCTACTTACCGGTTGATGTTGCTCCCGCTTCTTAGCCCCTGGTTGTAGCTGCTCCGCTACTTGCAGTATCTTGGCTGATTCTTTGTCCTTGGCCGTAGTGGCGACGACAACTTTCCGTTGATTGTCCAGCTCAGCCTCACTGCGAAGTGTGTTTAGCACTTCCTGCAACGCTACGACGTTGCCACCACGTACATCCTTGTCGTACATGCGCACTACACCACGGAACTCGACTGCAACACCTTGTAATACGAACTTCGCCTTCTCATCGTCCGTGATGGGATCATTCATGCTTCGAAGTTGCCGTCTGATGTGTTCCAGGTCATCGAGGTGAGACTCCATGTCCATGTCTGCCATGTAGACAGCTTCTTTCTCATCATCAACGCGTTCGAGAAAGCACGCTTAGTCTTTTCACGTCCAAACGCTTTTAAAATTTCGTGAGCGCTGCCGAAGTTGCAGATTCGAGACGCGTCGTTCGTGAGCCCACCACGTAGTATAGCGTGCTCATCGAGCTGTCGTTGGAGGTCCGCATCATTTGGATCTCGTGCTTCTGTCCCGTCGACAACATGCCAGCAACTTCTCTGCGTCCAGTATGACCGCAGCGTTTCCTTATACAGATCGAAACCGCCTTCTTTGTCATACTTCGGAAGCTTGTTACTGCCAACAATTCGTCTGTCGGGAGCTGCTGCTTGTGCCGCCGGACCAGCAGGTTGGCCTTGGTCAATCATGCTTGAATAGGTATATAAAGCTTGGGCTCATAACCTAAGAGCGTCTCTGATCTCCGAGAGATCTTGAGCACTTTTTGGGTCTGCGTACGGCTTACTTGTGTAGTGGAAGCTAACAGAGAATGCGAAAGGGCAGACACTTGTAGTTTAAGCACTTAAGACGAAGATGGCGGATTCGGAAATGAGCACTGCTGCGGCGCTTTCATCTCCCAAATTGAATCCTTGTTTTTTTAGTGAGACAAAGTTTAACCACTGTCCAACTGATCTTTGTTGTACCCACCTTCGACAATCCAGTTAAATCTCAGCAGTCGTGGACGCTCTCCCGCAGCCAGTAACTCGACTCTTTCAGATATGCAAACATACAGCTTTGTGGAGCACCCCTCCAGAAAGCACATGCATCGGTCACCCACAGATACAGACGCCACACGTTCCGCGCATGCGCAGACGTAAGTAGTCAACGCCTCCTGAGATTCCAGCAATCCGACGTCTCGCGGCATCCTCGAGATCCACGCATCCAGCGCCGTGAGGAGCTGGAAACCTGCAGGGGCTCGCTGGATCTCTCATAGAGCCACTGTAACGGGGTTACATGGTGTGACACACACAGGGGTACAGAGTAGCCGGAGAGCTAACAAACTCTCATTACATAAGTCGGAGAGTTAACAAGGTCTCTCAGTACGTTGGCTGAAAGCCACACGTTATGCATTTGATTAGGTTTTATGATCAGGAAGAGGAGGACGATGAAGAGGAGGAGGAGGATGAGGAGGAGGAAGAGGAGCAGGAGGAGGAGGAAGAAGAGGGGGAGGAATGCGATGCTAGATAGTTAATCAGATACATTTACCCCTAGGCGGCTTGGCCGCAATAATAGTAAATAAAACTCTTCTGGTTTTGAAGCATAAAAGTTGAGGTATCCACTTTGAGCCCTGGTCGTGGGCTGTAGGTTCCTTTGGATAAGGAACCTAGTATTGGTGACTCTTTGAGTCGAACGTCTTCCTCTGACGCTAAAGCTACGGCAGCCCCGCTGCAACCACGCCCGTGTTTTGCTGATGGTGACGAACGCTTCTTGCCCTCTGCCACCAGGCGCCATCGAGAACGAAGCAGGAGTCTGCGGGGTCCTCTCAGCGAATTCCCGATCTGCAGGAAGGCTCCCGAAGATCTTATACTAACCGTATTCATGGACATCTGTGACTCTCGTAGAAATTCCTGGATCTGAGCATCAGGGAAAATTGCGTTTGGCATTTCTTATGTCAAAGGTTATCTTTTGCACGGACTTGGTCAATTAGCCACATGACTCGAGCTGCTGCAATCGATGCCAACACTACAAATTTCTTGTTTAATGTGTCAATATCGGCCAATTCTTGCAAGCACACGTCGATAACTGGACCAAGTTGAGACGGATCCATTTGCCTGAAACTTTTTGCTAGTATATTGACAAGACCCTTGATGCAATAGCGTATTGGCGAGCTCCACAGTGATCCAAGAGCCTTTGGAGCACAGAACAATCGTCGATAAGCTTCACTGCATCATACACAGCTGATTCTAGCAGTGCTTGCTTAGCAGGCCCGTCGTCCAGCCCATCGAATATTTGCAGCGCTAGCCCCATACTGGCATCACTTGTTCCTCGTACGCTACCAAACCGAGCAAGGCCGTTTATTTGACTGCCCATTGAGCTCAGTAGGGCCTGACCAATGACACTGCATCTAACAGCTTGTCCCCAAGCTTTGCGGTTTTCTTAAAGGCCAGTTGCACTAGAGCTCGTCGATCTGGCTCGCTAGACAAACTATCCGCGATACGAAGCACCATCAGCATGGAGTCGCTGTCGATAAGCTTCTCCAGGGAATCCAAACACACTTTGCTAGCATCTTTCCAGTCGAACGTTTGTAGAAGTGCGACGAGCGCAGACGCCATGACCTACTTGTCGCTTAGAAGAAATATCGGGTTGGTGAAAACCTTGTTAAAAAACAACTCCACCAGCTCCACATCACGAGCTTCCGCCAGCAACTGGCACAGTCCTTGACAAACTTCAGTGGATACCGGTTTGGGTCTATAGTTTCTCTTCATTTATTAAACCATGCAGCGTCAGCTCGCTTCTGGCGGTGAAGAACGCCAATAACAGTCTCGTTCTTGATACGTTGAAGGGCATTCTCCACTGCTTTGGCTGCGGCCACGCAATGATCGCGTACCGAGCGTGCGTAGTGCTCATCGAGGGCCCCTCGTTTCTCATACCCCCCCCCCCCCGCTTTCTTGCTGCCATGCAACCGCCACACCTCGTAGTAGTTTTCACGTTCTGGATTCCAGAAATTCAACCTCATTCTTATCTCCCTCACACCAAATTGTTGTCCAGTAGTATACCACGTGGCCGTATTTACCCTCTGCTTTCCTCCCAACTTCCCGGATGATACCCATCGTCTCCATAGTAATGAATTTTATGCTTTACTTCCGCAATGTAAGACTGCAACTTTTTATCAGTAGCGACGATCAAATTTGCGTCTTCAAGTGCAACGAACCTCGCTCGATCGATGCATTTCGAGGCGCCAGATCCCAGTCCTTTTACGCTCTTCTCGGTATACTCGTGTGATAGCAGCAGCGCAAATGATTCTTCTTCAGGTTCCATCTTGCTGATCATAACAGCTAATTCCTCACTCAATAGCTCGTCGCTACTCTTCATCAAGTGCTGCATCTGCGGTGGCAAGCAAATTGAGTATACGAGCACAGTTGATACCCTTTCGTCACCTTCTCCAAAGCGTGTTCGGCATCAGCATCATGGACCGCGTAATGAGGCAAGAAGCCGAAGTACCTTCCTTTTTCCCGAAATCATGGCGATATTTTACTTCGCCACCTCGATAAATTACCAAGTCACCTTCATGCGTACTTAGCAGTTAGCCCACCAACATCGCCACCATTCCGTCTTCCTTCTCCGTGTCCTGGTGCTTAAGGAAGTGGCCGCCTTCTCCATAAAAATACATCTTGTACGGAACACTTTGCAACGGGACCGAGTGATACCCCAAGCGCTCTGCTGCTTCCTTCGTCAGTTTGTCGACTCCAAGCTGCCACTGCGCATTCGTGAATTAAACTTGATCCGGTTCGAGCTGTCAGCTCTTACGAGCGGTCTCATCCATCTCAGTGTCGAAGTGGTGGCCAAACGGGGATTTTGATATAAGCTTCTTGGCATTATATTCCGTTAGAGAAGCTGGGATCTCCCCAATTCCATCTACTACCAGTCCAGGAGCCGCAGGCAAAATGTTTGCCGACCCCCGAGCGTGTATTCTCCAGCAGAAATATTAGCTTGAGCCAGAACTAAATTAATTTCGAGGCAGCCAACGCCTTTTGGGGCTGGGATATCAGTAGATTTGCCTTTACCTCCGAATGGCCAATTGCGTTTAATTGGGCCTAATTCTTCCCCTTCGTCGTGTCGCGGGCTTCCTCTAATCGGGGTCGTGTATCTTGGGCCGACGTAGGAGGTAGTAGTAATAGCGAAACTACTAAAATATTAATGTAAAAATTGATGTATTCTTGTGTTCTTTGCTAGAAGGAAAATCCACGACTGAACTCCTCACTCCACCTAGCTAAGAGTGAAAAGCTCTTTACCTTTCAGCAGATCCCTCGCATGTGGCGGTCCAGCTCCAATTCCCGCCACGACCAGCTGCTTGTCGACCTCACACTTGGAACGTCATTGACTTGGCCGCAGGTCCCGCTTTCTTGGACGCGGTCCGGAGAGTCTGAAGCGAATAGACCTTCTGCAGGCAGTCAGCCCGCATCGCTAATCCACCATCTAACTGTACACCGTGACAATTCTCCCCGACTGACGCTTGGTGTCCTCGCCGAGCCACATCGCCCGGAGTCTGTTGCACGGTGGCTTCAGCAACCAAATCTGGAACGTTCCCACGTGACGTTCCACTAGTAGTTTGGCTCACGTTCCTTGCTCCAGACGATGTTCCTTCGACCTGCGTTCCTCGCAGTCGCTCTACACTAGCACGCTCTCTTTCTTCACGACGCCCGATGCGACCAGCCAGCCCTTCCCACTTGCGTCTCGCGGCCTTGTGGTTCCTGTCCTCAGCACTTGGCCGGAGACCTTCGTAATAGCACATCGCGTAGCTGTAGCAACCAACCACTAACACTGCCAGATTTCAGTAACAACAGCCTATTTCATACTCCAGGTAGACGTCCACAACCAACACAACCAGCGTCACTCCCATCCAGCCACACAGCTCTCCTTCGACGCGCTCATACACCAAGCGGGGCAAGTAGATTAAGATTGACACTAGTAGTGACGTCAGCAAGTAGCTATCCACATTAAAGTCTCCAACGCTGTTCATGACAGCTACCACAGCTTCGATCGTGGCTCGCGCGTACCGGCAGGACGTTCTCCATAGCAATAGACTCACATCTGAAACGTACAGGCAGCACGAATGGTGGAGCGCTTCGCACCACTTGAGACACATACGACCCGTAATCCCAACCCGGAACTCGTAGTCCTGTAGCACAGCGATTGGAACCAAGAACAGCATCTTCACTAGCGCGCACGCGTACTCAGGAGGTGGCACTGATGCGGCATGGGCATTTCTTGCGGTCACAAGGTAACATTCGCAGCATGTGTACCAAAAGTAGTAGATGACACGGCCGTTCTCTATCGTCCCGTCGAGGAACGCCCACGACACGCTCCGAAGAGGGGTCGTAGCAATCTAAATTCCAATCCCCATTACTACACTATCAACGACCCTCACTTCGTCAGCCACTTCGATCTCCATCACCAAGTTTGTCAATTTCGCCCATTCCACAAACACTCCCAACATCGCCACAAATCGTCAAGTGACGCCGGCACAACCGTAGCTTCTCCAGACCGTTAGTCGTTTGCTCGGTTCTTTAACCGACACCTTGTTCGCCTAAGTCAACAAACCGCATTGCGTTCCTCCACCAACGCCGCGTCCCAACTGTCGAACCTTCTCGCGTGCCCCTTGCAGCCATCAATTAGAAAGGCTCGAGTCCTTTCAGTTTCTAAGTTTCCCTCCTTCCGCATTCTGCTTTCTCGCCATGTCCACGTGACTCTCCGCCACCGAGCTGAGGCGCTTCCATGCGTTTCCCAACGCCGCCCTTGACCGTGAAGAGCAAGACACCCCCGGCGATGACGTGCGGGTGCTTTAGCAGCAATTATGGATCGAGCAGCGCGCGAGTCTGGGCGCCAACAGTTTGATGTCGGGTCTACAGCTCCTAGACCAGGTGAACGAGGACATCCTGAATGGTCGGCCCGGTGCTTCGCTTCAGGGGACCGTAGTGGCCCTTCCCGCGCCGCCAGATTTCGCTCCCTCTTCGGGCCCCGCCTCGACTTCGACGTTGTCGTCCAGGAAGCAGTCGAAGTCGCCCCCAATAAGTCGTCGAAGTCACCAAGTCACCCAAATCGTCAGCGCGAGGTAAGCGCAAGTCCAGCAGCAACGGCTTCACTACTAAGGCGTCCGCGAAGAAAGCTCGTTCCGTCAGCAAGCCTAAGAGACTGCATATCCCGTCTAACGAGTTCGCCATCTCCTTGACGTGAACCCCGCCGCTCCAGCTCCAGTTCGTCGGGTGATTGCTGCCATTCTGGCCAAGGCGAAGGCTCTCGGTAAGAAACCCTGGTGTTTCACGCTCCCTTGGACTGGGCGTCCATTTGGTACGATCCCATCAAGTTCTGGCATGTGTATCGCGCACACTGGCGCTTCTGGAAGACCCATCGCCGTGCTTTCTGGGAGTGGGCCCTCCACGCTCCTCTTTCCACGGCAGTCGCCATGACTCAGCGTCGCAAGTTGAAGATGCACGCCGTTCAAGATCGCTGAGCCTTCGCAATCATCTGCATCGAGACTTGGGGCTTTTATGCCTTCCTCGAGATGCTGGAGAAGCGCCCCGAGATGTACTGGTTTGGAGGCCAGCCCGGCTGAGCCACACGCGACGGTCGCCTCTGCAACGGACCCATTGCTGGGAATCTATCGTCCCTGAAGCACGCTATGACATCACGCTTTAGAACGCGCTGGATCCGTCGACCTTCGACACTTACGGGTACTCCAACATGCGTTCCTTGTTTGAGTCGACGGACGCGCTGAACCCAGATGCGGACGAGAAGAGACGGCTCTCCCTCGCCGCTCTGGCTCGAGTCCGCCGCGACACTATGTCCAGTACGAAGCCAAACGCAACTTGGACTGGTGAGAAGAACAAGGAACCGTGGCAGACGCTCGTGAATAATCATAACGTCAAGTTGGCTAAAGACGACATCAATGACCAGTCTAGCGTGTGTGATAGTACATTTGGTCATTTGGTTGGCGGGGCTCGCGAGTCGGGTACAAAACGGGTATGCGGTGAATCTCCACAAATAGCCAGGTCAAGGCTGCCGCCACATGTGTTCATTTCCGTCTCCATGAACTCACGTAACTGAAAGGGTTAAAATCACGTTTCTTGAACCGAATGATAGCTCTTTTAAACACCCCATCTCATCTCGATACTGGGCCATTTCAAGGTCAGCCAGGCCGTCGCATATTTTACTCACAATAGGCATAGCCTCACGGTACTTGTAATTTAAGTCCCATGGTCATACATCTCTGCCAACTGCGAACGATTCCAGTGTTGATGCGTTCTCGTTCATAACTTCTAAATCATCTGTCCGTCAACACACTCTTGATAGAGTAAAAATCTGGACGCCTTTCTGGATACGTGTAGGAAGTACGACCCAGGGTACAAACACTGCTTGTGAATCAGCTGCCACGCGTGTTCGCTGACGAGGTTAGCCACAAGACTCATTTCGACGTCGCAACCAACATGATGTGCGTTGACGTTCCTGTGGGCTTGATCCATGAAAACCCTTCCAGCAAGTCTTGGTAATACATGATGGATGCAATGCACTCACCCACGACCATTAAAACATCCACCCATTCTTTCAGTTGCTTCCATGACGCCTCGAGACTTGTGTTTGTGTTGTTACCGAGTGCAACTATGTTTTGGCGTTTATTAACACAGCGCTCGACACTTATTCCAGTTTATTTCCAAATACGTGATGAATGGGTGTATAGCGTGACTGGGATCAACAACAGTCTCTTGCTCATCTAAAACCAGGCTTTGCCCGACTGTACCCGACTCCCGCCCGACTGCGACAGATTCCTCATATTCGGGTAGTACATCGTGTTTGCTAAGACATGACACTCGCTCATGCGATGTGTCACACACCGCATCGATGCCACACGAATCATGTATTCGAAATGTTTGGTGTAGTCCGACTCGATATTTGCGTATACGAGAAAATTCATCACCCCTCCCCCCCCCCCCCACCTCCCCCCAATAGCTGGTCCTTTTCCCAATTTGTTGAATCCATAGTCACTGCAAGTAATCTCGTTCCGCATATACTTTAGCTCAGGAAACTGGAACAACAAGATGATAACAGTGGAAAAAGCGATCTCCAGAACGGAAAGCTCCGTGAAATTAGAGCAATGAGCAGGCACTGTGGCTTCGATCACGCCGGGTTGTTGGCCTTAAACTCCTCTAGTGCCGTGCGTAATGTCGACCATCTCTCGTTTTATAGTAGTGCATGCCGCACGAATTGGCCTTTGCTGAACACGTCATGAGTCGTAAGCGAGATCACCTTGTACTAGGAGCGATTAGTGCCCATGTGTCGCGTCAATTAGGAGGACCTCAGGATCGCACGTGGTTTGCTGGAGAGCTATGCATGTTGCAATTATATACCTCGACAAAATAATAGTGCAATATATATTGGAATGGTCAGTTATTCATATAAAAATATTCATGTCATACCTTTCCGTCGATTTGATGGACGAAAATGCGATCGACGTTTCCGAAACGCCACCACAGTCGGCCATTCACTTGTTCAAAGCTTTCCCTTGTAGATGGTCCGTCCCCGCTCTCTTGGTCCTTGATCTCGCTCGACAAGGTTCTGAACGTATTTGGGTTTGTGGCTGCTGCTTGAATTATCACTGATAAACTTCAATATGCTGATCTTCTTGGCGTCAGTCTTTTACAGCTCATCCACCGTCTGCAATGTACCATCATCGAGCGATACATGATGGGAAGAGTGAGCGCACGTTCACTAAGACGGTGATTGTGTTCAGACCGGCACTGTGTAGTTCTGACGGCAAAGGTTTTTGTTTTACTTTGTTCACAACCTGGACACAAGTGTTGATCTGCAAACATAGGAAAATGGAAGAAATTCGGCGATAAACCTGACTGACACAGACTATGCCAGATTGAAAGCCGACTAAGCCATACTAAGCTTGAATAAGCTGGGGTAAGCCAGACTCTTCCACATTTTCCTGGAACGATCATAAACGACCCGACGGTGTTTACCTGTGCTGTGCAGCCTTGAGAGCAAGATGCTTGTCGGGGTCGTTTACTAGTGGTACTTGCCGTAGCGAGTACAGACAAATGTTTTCGCGTACTGGTCCCAGTCGAGTGGGATTTATCTGTGGTCGACCTAATCGAATCGATCTTTGTGCTGCGCACAGCCATCGATGTGTTGGTTTGCCCTCGAAACACCTGTCAAAAGTAATATATGATAAGTTAGCAGAAGTAGATAATGTATCGAATGAAGAGCAGTTGGATAATAGAATACCTAGAAAGCATGGTACCTTACGAAATAGACGTCAAATGCGCTCCATGACTCAAATTGAATTTCCTGAGGCGGAGAAACAATGAAGATGCGGGACTCGGAGCTGTCAACGGCGCTGCACATTGTCTCAGTGACCTCTAGTGATTCCAGGGCTGGGCGAGACGTGACCTTCACTCGTGGAGCCATCAGATACGTTGCCCTCGCTGCTCATAATGTCCGTCAGATCTCAGAGAGCGGTGCGCGGGCGAAACGGGATTCTTGTTCCTCGGCACGCTTTGTCTGGAGGGGAGATTTTTGTGGCTGTCAGAAAGCAGGTTAACACTACGTAAGCGCATCGTTTCGTACGGATATGAAAATTGGACGATAGAAGAACATGTAGTGCGTTTAGGGATTCCGAGCAGGGTATAGTAGTACCAAAAAAAACGGTAGTAGTACTACCGCTACTATTGGGCCTTCGTCGAGAGGGAAATATATCGATTTTTTTAAGGAGGTAGTAATATTAGTACTATTAGTATAATACTAAGATTGCTACTTTTGTATCATTCGCATTTCGACGCGGTCGCTTTGCGCGCGTCGTGCTTCAATCTTACGAGCTCACCCCTGTTGCGCCGCAGCAGAAGCTGCTTCTCCGCTCGCCTACTGTCTGTACTGGCTCTCAGGGGGCCCATGTCTTTCCCTCCTGTCGAAAATACCCGCTCTTGGAACGCTGACGAAGCGATTTTGCCGAAATGAATGCGAGCGAGTAAAGCGATCGAGGGGAACTGCAGCTTGCCTTCATCACGAATTCAATTCCGTTCTTGTATATGGCCTTCTCCTCCTTGTGAAGAATATCCCCTACAGCAGCAATCTTTTGGCGCTAGACTTGGTTCGAGGGTCAAGTAAAACGCAGGCCATAACCTCCTTCGTCACCTTGGGGAAGCGCGCCTGCAACTGGAGCAACGTTCTTCTAAGGCTGTATTTTGCCATCGTCAGAAAATTGATTTAGTGTCCTCACAACGCGACGGTGGCTGGATTCGTTTGCATCTGTAGCTCTTGGAGCCTTAACAGCCATTACTTCGAATTAGAAGGATTTGAGTTTGCTCTCGGCAAGTCTTCGGAACACTACTATGTAAGATGATACTAGATTTTTACTTTGAGCTTCCACCAGCGCAAGATTGGCTATACAGTGAGTAACTGCCTCCATTTCCACTGCGAGCATCCAGTCCTGTGCGCTCAGGGCTGTCCACACGCTGCTAGAGTCTTTGGTGGAGTTAAAATAAGCTTCAAATGCCAAAAAGCTGACTACTGATCTCCGAATCAGTTAGCAAGTGTAGGCAGATCGGACGTCCACGTCCGTCAGAGGTTCAAGTTCAGGAAATGAAAGAGCCCCTTGGATGTTCTTCAGTGCCTCACGCTGTTTAGGCGATCTGACGTGATCGTTCAGATTACGGAGTTTTTTATCACGGTACCACCCTCGTCTAGTGCCCCCCCCCCCCCCCCCCCCCCCCCCCCCCCCCCCCCCGGAGTTACCGTTGTTACTACTTTGTCCGACGAGCCCGTCGAATCATTCTACACAGTCACCGTCTGAATAATATCCTTAAGCCCAATGTCATAGCCAATACAGGTTGGGCAGACGTATGGAACAGCTCTCCTGTTCCGTATCAATGTGGTTAGTCCCATTTTTTGCTGAAGGAGTAATGTCTGACATTGTAAATCGAGTCATACTGCGAATGTCGATGTTGTACCTTGTTTTGAAAGCGCTTTCAAAACCTTTTGCGACGCTAGCAGCTTGCTGCCGTTATTTTTAGCACGGGCGGGAACTGCAATGAACCGAAATCTCCATGAACTGTCGATGGAAGCGACAAATGCACCAACGATGCTCTCCTTCCCACAGCTGGTTCAAATGGCGTGCATCAAATTGAGGAACTTCAGCCGACTTGCATTCTAAAACTTAGTAGATAGTGTGTGTACCCACCAAGTCACAAAACAACTGGAATTGCCCGTTGAGAAGTTGATCATGTCTGACGCGACCCAATACTTGGAAGGAGGGATTGCCGGTAGCCATTCGGATGACGTCTTTGAAAGTCTCAGACGCGTAAATTGTGTACGGTGAACCATGTGAAAGTCGGTGCTTGGAAATTAAGACGTTCACTGTCTTCTCGTCCGCGCGAAAGGGTCTTTTGGATGGGGGCCCTGTACAACATCCTCATCTCCAGTAGAAGTACTTTCCATCGCAGCCTGAGTAGTAGCAGCTTTCTTTGGATCTCGTGTCAGGTCCAATACGGCCTGGGCATCGGCTTCTGCGGCCTCGACGTCCGTCGTCGATCTCTCCGTAGCACGTGTCTGCGCCAAAATTGTCAATGGGTGATCAGCATGCTTCGATTTGAAGTGATCCTTTGCGTTGCTTGAGTTCTTAGTATTCCGAAGGGCATCCTCCCAACTGCATTTGTTCGTCTTGGTCCGAGCTTTGATTTGTAGGCAGCACAGCACACAAATATTACGATACAGGCCTCTCGACGGCTTTCAAGGATTCCTCTTCTTGTATGGAGTATTCCGTGTATGAATAAGATCCCAAACATCATCTAATGGGCCTTCCTTTCGTGCATGGGTAACATAGATTTATACGCCAAGGTCCGACACTGGAGGTGCAAGCTGCAACGAGAGAGGCGTCTCCAGACGCTTCGCTCCGGACTTTGCTGGGGCGGCCTTCATTTTTCCACTCAAAGTAGTCGTGATAGCAACAGTATTTGAAGTTTTCCGTCGCTTTTCTGCTCGACCAACCGCTGTATCATCGGGAATGTCCGGCGAGGGTATTTAGTCAGAGTCGAACCCAGCCCAAATGTTGGTGACCTGGACAGATGAACCCACTCGCTTCGCATTAGACGAATTGGGAGGGGCATTTGTAGCCAGGGTTGTATGCACGACTTGCACGCAGGATTTACTACTGAGCCTGTATTGAAAGTAAATACGTGCTCATTAGCGTGCCATGACAATAAATAAGGCACAACTACCTCTCGTTCAGCGCGGAGTTAGCCCCTTCATAAAACCAATAGCGCACATATGATGGACGAGGTTTCCGCACACAGTACACGGCTCCATCCTTTGCTCGTCGTCTTCCTGGTAGCCCGCTACCGCGCACCCCATTCTCCGTTGTCCGATAGCTCGCGTTCACGTATGCCGGTGAAACAAATTACGAGTGGTGAAGGGGAGCCACCCGATTTCAAATTGCCAAATGAGGGCTGGCCTTGCTCGATCAGGGTGCCTGAAAATAGTACTTTAAGGCTAGTATCAAACTGCTTGGAGAGAGTAATACTAATACCCATAGCGAATACCGCACACCGCGGTATTAATATTAATCCTACCGAACAAAATGTGGTAGTAGTAATACCCAAACTTACTACTTTTGAGAATACTACCATCCCTGATTCCGAGTCTGCCAGAACACTCACTCTTTAATTAAATCTGGTTGCTCATGAGACGGGCCGACGACGCAGCGCGCATGGAACACGATGAAGATGAAGATGCCGCCGGTCGTTGGAACGATGCAAACACCGGTGCTTCCTGTTACAGCTGCTGTTGCTAATGCTGAGAAAGTTTGTCCTTTGTTAGTCCAACCGAGAAGCGTACGTCACCTGCTGACTGAAAAGGTGTACAGAATTATGATCATTGCAGCATAAATAGCAAACAGGTGCTACAGTGCTGGCACTAACTATAAGAACTATACATTTTTTCATATTTTGGCCGCTACAATTTTTCGAATGCACTCGAAATTGGCGAATGACCATTTGAGACAGTTGGCGGTGACCCCGGGCGCCAGTACCAAATTTGGGTTAATTATTTTTATCGGGAGTTACATCTGAAGTGTAGGATGACTTGTTCAAAACATACAGGGCGATATCCAGAGCGCTCACATTAGCTAAACGAGCGACCCTTACCAAAATGTAGACCGCCGTATTGGCGTACAGGTGGCTCCAGCCAGACAGTCCCGCGTAGACGGCAAGTTTAAACTGTAGCGTCCAAGTCCGCTCGAACGTGCATATGCACGACTTGGTGAAGATGTTGTTAGAAATCTGCAAGAACGATATCGATCTCTCGCCTCAAGATGAGGTGGCACGGAGCACGATCAAGCTGAGGGTATGGCGCTATCGCTGATAGAGCAGCGTGTACCCGACATACAGATTAGGACCATTTTCGGGGTAGGTGGATCAATGATAGCACGTCTCAAAACAGTGACGAAAAAAGGGAAAAACGCTTAACACACTAAAATAGTTCCTAATCGCCCCAGTCACTCGTATACAGAGGCGGATGTTGATTTTTTTCTGGGGGTATGCAACGAATGGGAACTTGAACATGGTTTCCCTTGTTCCCACCGTCGTGTACGGCAATACTTAGTAGAGCCTGACTAGAGTTGGAAAACGCTGTGGGGTCGATACAAACAGAACGCAGAAGGTCATGTTCGTCGAGTAATGGATTGTACCCGCTGGCTTTAATATGCACATTTGTAATTCCTGGGTGTCAGACTATCACTGACAAAAGAAGATTTATGTGACGCATGCGTACGAATTGAGACCCAATTACTGTATCCAAGTATTTCTGAGTCTTCTCGAGCAGAACTTGTGGCTGAAAAGGATATTCATTTAGTTGCAGCAATTAATCAGAGACGTGTCATGTCTGCTTTTGTTAAGCAATACGTTGCTAACAAAGCTCCACAACAGGTGCTATCAGCAGAAATAATTCCTGACCACGGAGAAGAGCCACTAACTTCACAAGCGGTCATTCACACAAGTTATTCACTGGTGCAAGTGCAAATTGAAGATTTCGGTGACAGTTTCCCGCTTTCAGTATACAACAGCAAGCGGCCTTCTGCTGAATACTTTAATTCTAGCCCGATGATGCACAATTTCGTGATAGTATATATCACAAACGGAGTCAACAATGATCTGTTGTATGACGAACGAGCTCAAGGTAAAGGTGCGGATGCTTTGTGTAGCTTGCGCCTACTGCATCACCTCAAGTCCAGAAAACAATATCAACAGGCTGGACACGACGACCCAGAAAATTATCTTACTCTTTTCCAGATTATGGATAAATTGCGTCGGCCAAAACCAGTCTCGTTCGGTTTTCAGATTTTTTGCTATGCTGTCCATTGTGTTTTACAAGAAGGTAGCTCTCCTGTTTCTTCTTCCAGGTCATTTACACAACGATGCCGACCGTGTCGTGGCGTGGTGCCGCAACGAAGTGAAAGGTGTCAACTTGTACTCTCCTGAACACATTGTTAGCAAGTTGAATGATACGAATCCCATGCGAGCTGAATTTCTCGATCTCCGAAACCCTGGGAGACCTTTTTTGTGGGGATGGGAGTCCTTGCTATCTAAATACTTTAAAGGGGTGCCAGCAAAGAAAAATGGGAAATTGTTTTTAGTTCGACTTAGGAGTAGTAACGATGTGGCACTTAGTTCAACTCCTGACTCTGATGCGGATACATTTTCTTTGATAGGCGATAAAGATTATCTCACCATTCGCGGAGCGTTTCTAAAAGATCTATTTGACACCGAATACGACATTGATATAGCTGTTATGGAAATGGCCGCTTGCAGCGACAACCTTTGATCGAGTTGACATTGAAAAGGCTCACCGAAGTATATAACAATTCCTGCCGAGTTTTTATTGTATTATCCTAGCGAAACTCTACCGCCGAGCAATGCGGAAGTCGAAACTCCAGATCCAACGGCAACTGCAAGAGATAACAGGCTGTTGGTGTTGCTATCCCCGCAAAGCGACAAGTCGGACAACTTCGGAATCAACAACTTTCGGTAGCGAGCCAGCATGCATCTATTCTGTCGTTCTTCAAATCTCTGCAACATAAGCAATCCCAAGGGACTATACCGGGTCCAACGGAGCTCTCAGCCACCACACACACTGCAAAGGCTAACACAAACGACTGCAACGCAATTGAGTAGCAACAATACAGCTACGAACAGTCCATTCTCAACGTGAGTTCAACAGCATATCCGAATACTACAGCGACCACATTTGGATGAAAGAGTTGGACATTAGTGGCCGCGTGGGTGCGACAGACGTGGATCCGACCGCCTCAACCACGTTAATCACTCTGTAGACCGACGTGAGTAGTATACAAACCCTCAAACAATACATATGCATTACGACAGTATAGTTGACGTCCGGGTCGTTGTGGTAGCCCGGGTCACCGCCAACCGTTTCATTTCTCTCCAAACCGCGTCAATTCCCAGTCTTTTTGGGCCCAAATTGAGACGTCGGCGAAAACTAGCACTATCTATAAGAAAAAAAAAACGATTTTTGCGTTTTATATCAGCTATAGGCGTTCCACAGCTGTCCCCATGCAGTAGTCTTACTCAAACCTGGGGGCACTAAGAACACCTCCACCGGTATTGTGTATTGCAAAAGTGATTATCGAGAGTGAATCGGGAATTGTGCCCCCTTTGCGTCATATAAGAGACCATTTTTACGCAATTCATTTGCCAGTTCCCAACGGTTGTATTGCACATTTCCTATTTGTAGCGTATTTGTTTTCGTGTGAGGCATTAGTGCACATTCATGTGTATACAATGAGACTATGATATGTACCAGGGCCACACAGAAGGCATAAAGGGCAACGTCAGGTCTAATGAGCCCGGCCCATCGGCTTTGAAGAGCCCCTGTTTTTCTTGTAGTTGCGCTGTCTTCTCCTAGCTGACTGTACGTCTAATGAGCTCGGTCCCAAAATTGTGTCGCGTCCTGGTCGGTGCTGATGCAGCCATCCTCGGAAATGTTGGTGTAGGCTCTGCAGAGGCGGGTGTCCTCTTCGTGGCTCCACGGAGTTGCGTTGGGCATCGACCTGCCGTATTCGGGATAGGAGATGGGAGTTTCAGTGTGGTGTAATTTGTAGTGTTGCGAAGTGAATAGGAGCCTTCTATTCACTTTGTCTCTCTCGTAGTGCACGATCAATTTCGTGTATAGCTACTTTTTGCTCCCTATCAATTCGCCGCCGGGGCTCCACGTTTTGCAATAGCTCACTTCATGTGTAATTTTGCGTAACTATCAATACCGTTGGAGGTGCTCTAACCGACGCAGTTAAACGTAATTTGACGCACTAGATGAAGCGTGAGCGCCCCGAACGCTTCATATAGAATCTAGCTCGAAAGCGCACCTTGACTATCTTTCCATGGTTTTCCTGGCAGCGTTAGAGTAGCTAAAAAGCAACTGCGTTGATAATATGCTGTGAGTAGAGTCTAGCTACCGTTTTACACCATTTTTTCGTAAGATAAATGGTATTGGCGAAGGCCGCAACTCACAACTTGAGCCAAGCCTACCACTGTATTATACTTGACCATAGTACTGAATGGAGTTGATAAGAGGAGGAAGCATGAATTGGGCCGCCCTTTGGTAGATACTTGTACTCTATCGCATTAAGTCACTCGCAGGACGCTGTCAACAGACATTACAAGCAGTAGGTACTTGTTATCCAGAGCCAAGTTTTGTGACCCCTGAACCGAACGAGCCCGGATTTTGAGCCAGCTTCTATATGAAGAGCATGGAGCGCTTACGCTTCTTTTAATGCGCCGATTTACGCCAAACTGCATCGGTAGACACTCCTAAGTGTGTAACAGAGCGCTACATGCCAACAGCTAGTAGCGAACGCCTATTGCCGACACAAAACGCAAATGTAAGCCTTCGTTCTTATACGGGCCCCAAAGGCGTTTTTTGCAGCTTCGTCAGTTCGTCTCCAATTTTAGACCATTGAGTTTGGCCTGATTAGCTGCGCTTATTGACCAATTTGTAAAGTTTGGGGGCGTGATTAGTGGCCAAAATATCGAAAATAAACTGCAGCTAATATATACATAGCTAGTGCCAGCACTCTAAACCCTTTTATGAGACGTGAAAGGTGTACTAACGCTAGATTGACTCGCGGATTTGTTTTCTCATATATCTTAGAGACTAATACCGCATCGCCGGGAGAATCTAAGGAGCGCCCGTTGCGGACTCAAAATGTACAGTACGTTAGTGCAAGAAATAAGCCATATCCGTGCGGTACATGTATTAGTGCGTTTGCAGAACAGCGCGTACGAGAATAATCGAGAAATAAGAGCTTTCCCGTAAGGGAACGGTACCTCTTCTTTACGCGAGCTGAAAGTACTGTGTGGAAATCGTGCGTGTGAAATTTGGCTAGAATCCTTCTAAAATTTACGAATCCTACGCTCACTTCGCGGGCTCACTTTCAATAAAAGTGATTGCCATACATTATTATCTGCTTCATTACCTTCAGCCGATTTACTACAAATCGCGCGACTTATAGTGCATTGAGTGCCGATCCACTATAGTTATCGCGACTTACAGTCTATTGAGAATCGATCCACTTAAATTCGCGCGACTTAAAGTGCATTGAGGACGGATTCACTATAACTCACGCGGCTTAACGTGCATTGAGACTGTAACTCGCCCGACTTAAAGTGTGAATTATTGGTAAATTCACTACAGGACGAGCAGCTCTCTTTTCAGGGATGGTCTGGTAATCGAAAATGCTCAGAACGTATTCACCAAAATTGACCACCACAGCACACCAGTGATCCAATTCGTAATTGGTCGGTGCCCTTCTTTCTCTTCCGCTCTGGGCCCACAACTTGATCTAATTTGTACCTATATATTCTCCCAACCTCTAAGCGTGAGTCCTTTCACTTTTACATCACATGAAGCGTCTTCGATGGTCCACACGGGATGGGCTCCCCACCGCTTCAGTAGCTCTACCTTTTCTAGGAGAAGTTCGCTCTGTAGTTTCCGAAGCGCAGCTACAGCGTAGTTGCCTCGAGGACACCAAAGAATACCAGTAACAGCAAAGCAGTAGTTTTCAATACTGAGCAAATACAAGAATGAATTACTTCTCTTCTCTCACGTATCATTTGTAATGTACGTGCCATTCACGAGGAGGAAAGACCGTTGGACATGCAGAGCACCTATAACAGCAAAAAAAAAACTTTGAGCTTACGTATCCCTGTGCACGGCAAAATAGCTCGTCTTCTCTCATGTCTCCAGGCTTCAACTAAGTGACTACATCAACAGTGTATCTTGCAGCACATTGCTGCGTACTGCGGCTACTGTTATTTCCCTTCCGTCCTCTGCATACACTTGTGTTTGGTCATCGGGCCCTGATTCGGGGAGTTGCGTCTAAAGTGGTAGTCCCCTCCAACCACAAGTTTAGGACCTAAAACTAGAATCAGAATCAGAATAATTCACTTTAACTCGTGCGAGTTAAAGTGCATTAGACTCGGATTTAAGTTAACTCGCGCGAATATAAATGTATGGCTTCTACGATGCCGAGCAATCTGGTTTGCATATTAACTCGCGCGAGTTAAAGTGCGTCATACAACCACACAGAAGCACATACCTAATCTAGTAGACGTATATTAGCGCATTTGGCGTATTTCATGCACAAACGTACTGTACATTTTAAGTTATTTTTTTTTGCACGGGCGCTCCGCAACGGGCGCTCCTTAGATTCTCCCCGCATCGCCCCTGTCCTAAGTAGAGGTGTCAACGCTTAACTGAACCCCGAACGTGCACCCCAAGCGTACAGAGGGAGTACGTAGACTCCGAACTCCATCCAAACTCCGGTCGCACTATATACTGTAAACATGAATTGAATTTGTATGTGGCACACACTAGAAATACGGCACACAAGTTCTCTCAACACTACGCACTTTCAGATCCGCAATCAGCGAGAAAGCTTGCTTTGAGGTAAGGTTTTGTTTTCTCCTAATGTCGTTACTGTTATGTTGCTGTTGACACCAGGCGTACGAGGCGCTCGAGGAGGCACCACTGTGATTGCAACTTCATTGATACCTGCTACGTCGCAATTGACAATGGCGTTATCGGTCTGATACTCAACGCAGCTTAAGATGAAGCTGTGGTCGGTACTCAAGCTGGTGGTATTCTCCCGGTTCGGCTAGTATTCAGCACGTCTGCACGCCGGAGTACTGTCCGAAAGCCACTCGAAAGGTGTCATTTAGGTAGCATACGCTCTAAACATGTCCGACCGTTTCTTTATCAGCTCTTGCGAGTGCGCCACTCTTATCTGGGATGCATCCGATTACAGCGTTGCTACCCGCTGCTTCGTCGGCAATGACATCCCGCCATTATTCGTTCATTTCAGGCTGGGCTGACGGATGAACTCGGTCTCATAGCAATACTTCGGTACGTTCGCGTGTCCGATTGATTTTTCGCACACTGGCGTGGTCGCAGCACTTGTGTTAAGTCACAATCGGCGCTTCATCGTGTCAACTGGAGTCGGAAGTGGAGTGCTTCGCGCAGCTCTACGCTTCCGGTGAGGAAGCCAATGACATACCTGCGGTCTACACAGACTTTGAACACCTAGAAAAGGCCATGGAACCACTGATTGAATGAAAAAACCGGTAGATAAGTACTATAAATACTATTCGTAGCAGCTCAGACTTCCTTTTTACAGCATTATTTGCCATTGGAGGGTAGTGATGTATGTTTTACTAAGAATCGGCAAGATACAATTTTAGCTCGTCAGCGCAGGCGATTTTCAAATTGGACAATTGTGGTTCAGCTTCGTCTGGTCCATACATGTAGTCACGCATATTGAAGATAGCCCCTTGTGCTGGAAGCACCGGTGTAGTATGGCGCTGATTCGTCTCAAACTGAAATGGTGTGTTGTGTTCTCTATCAGCAAGCTCCACCGCCGTAAGCACAACGACCTCACACCCCTGGGGAAAATCAGCTGGGCTTAAATGCGGCATTCGTTTTGCAGCTCGAGGGTCCAAAAACGATATCCAAGTGAGATTTCTCTCCTCGATTACACTGGTTTGCTTGTTGAATAACTCTAGTAAAATCTTGCGACACTCGTTCATCATGAGAATGACTTGTTCGCTTCGCACGGGCGCTTGATAGAGCTGGAAAAGTTAGCGAAATGATTGGATAATTCTGACCACCCAGTTCTGGGAATGACCTCTGATAATGGATGGAGGAGAGCTGCTGGACACTTGATTGTCAGCCATTCAGCCGTCTTTGACCTTCGCAGCTTCGCTTCCATGTCTTTGAGCTTCTTGCGACCCTCTAAAGACCTAATGTGATAAAAAGCCACAAGCGCAGTTTCCAAGTCAATAAGGCGCTGGAACATCAGCAAACAGCTATTCGAAAGCATTGCACAATTCCGCGCACAATATCCATTTCAATCCGCTGGAGTGATGATATCGTTTCGGCTAGATATTGGTCCATGTCGCTGATAGCAAGCTCCCGTAGGTTCGTCATGGCTACTCAATCATCTTTAGACAGTAGTTCATCTTCTTCATTATCAGGAATGTTTTGGTCACTTTCCAATTCTACGTCGTCACTCCATAGAGGGGGTTGACAGCTTCTTGAGCTGGTCTCCCCTTTATCAGTACACCAGCAGCAACAAGATGGAGCGAGTCAGCGACGCATGAGATGTCAGTAAGTCCAAGAAGCTCGGCTGCTTTCGCAATATTTGAGCCTGTATCCCGGAGAAAGAGCGTGCAATAATCCTTTGAAAGCGACCAATCTTCCATCATTGCAGCTAGTGCTGCAGCGATAGACTTTCCATCATGTATGCCGGGAAGCACCCGCACCTCCAGTGTCCAGTTTTTCGAGCAGAAATTATTATCAACGTAATGGATCGTGAGCAAAATGTAGCTACGTGCATTAAGTCCAAATATCACTCGTAAGTGAAAAGTAAGTGCAGCCCGTAGCTATATCATCTTGAATCCGTGTACGGAGATCAGCTGCGAGAATTACTATTTCGTGGCGGATCTGTGTGCGCTTGGGCAAATTCAATTTGACACGATCGAGATCGTGAGTTATGTAGTAAGCAAAAGCGATGAATCCTTCGTCCTCGACGATAACAAATGGTCAGAAATGACATGCAATCCACTTGGCAAGAAGTCTGTTCGGATGCTTTTGCTGATCTTTTGTAATCGGACGAATTGGAATCTTCTTTCCAGATTCGGCACACTGCGCAAGAGAACGCGTTTGGCTGTGGCTACCTGCGCTGGCATGGTACCTAGATTTCAAAAAGCTGCAAGATCTCGAGAATGGTAGTGCTCCATGTGCTCCTTAGCATAGCTTTTACCAGCTCTAAAGTCCACAATCGACTTAAACTTCAAGTCGTAGGCGTCTTTGCGTCCGCGCTAGTAAGGTTTTCGTCAGAGACGCTGCAATCGTCTTTCGCGAGCAGCCGAATAAACTTCCAATGCTCTACTTTCTTCTATCTCTTCATGACAAAGAGCCGCAATCCAGTCTCGCGAATGAGGTCTCTCGCCAGCTCAGTGAAGTCGACTTGAACAGAATCTTGGGGTACCGGTGTCGGGCTCTGAGTAGAGGTCAAACGACTGTCAGCGTCATCTCCAGTCGCGTCGAACGAAAGCCGTCGCGGATGCCTTCGTACAGATCTGGGCAAAGATGGCGGACGCTCCTGTCAACACCCTGAACGCTGAAGCGTCTGCCGAAGCTGCTGGCTATGCATCCGATAATAAAGTAAAGCTGAGCTGCGATTATTTTCTCGAGATTTTAATCATTGTTTTGGTATTCCCATACAATAAGCGTATTTGGAGTTCAGTGGGGGCAAAGGGAGGGAAGAGGGAGCGCGGAGGAAGTTCGAGCCAAGCTCTAATAGCAGAGTACCAAAGTAGCTCACGAACGTTCCCGCACGGAGCGTTGGCACCACTAGTCCTAAGCTAAGTTTTGTGCTAAGCGATATTCAATTACGGCCAGCGACAGCGCTATAATCAAAACAGATGGCTGTCCATTAAAAGGTCTTTTTGCGAGCTAATTATAGGCAGCAGTCTGGCCGGGGCTGATAAAGATGCAATAGGAAGAGCGACAGCGTACAAATAGCAAGAGATGTTCAACCGAAAAATTATTGTGACTTTCAGCCAAAACGCCCTCAGTTTTATGGTCCTACGTAGGACGATGGCCCGTACGGAAAATCTCCTATCTGATTGGGTGCTTCCGACTAAAATTTAGCTTAACCCTTTGACGAAAAAAAAAGATGCCAATCAAAGACATATTTGACCAGATTTGACATAATTTTATTAAAATATTAGTATGCATTCTGGGCAACTGGTTTGCATGCGCCTGCTTAGCCCGTCAGCTAACAGGTGGCATGCGTTCAATTCCCATGTCTGTAGGGAGCTCGATGCTTGAGGTAAGTGTCGTGTGCAAGTCCTTCGTCGGATCGGAGACACAACCAAGTGTTTGGGTCGGCACGCCACATCCTTCGGGGATGAGTCTCATATGGATCAGTCGGGATAGGATTTCCGGGAATAATTGCACCACCTGGAGGTTTTGTTCAATCGGCATTCAGCGGATGGCATATGGGATAATTCCCTGGGCATAAACGTTCTCATTTGGCGAAGTCCCTACTTTATTGCAAATACACAGATCATGGTTTTAGTACGAATTTTAAGATAGATTAACAGAACCGAAACAGATTGTGTCCACATCTTATGACATTTGGCAAAATTCCATCCCGTTTCGACATGATCTCCAAAATTTTGTCGAGCTCTACCGTGAGTATTCTCCCACGCCCTGGCATCATTTGGCATTAAGGCTCATTTTTAGTTTTACAATGTCACTACCAGCAATTCTCACCTGCCGCCTTACCATCAAAAACGGCGATCCTCTCCGTGCCGAAACAAGCCCAAGCCCATCGACTTCTCCTTTCAGATTGACCGTGGCTTTGGGCTATTCAAGGCTCAAGTAGCAACCGAATTCATTCGTCGTCTGCCAAACGATTGGCAGGATGACTTCAGCGTCTATCTCAAGCCCACCAAGCACGCCCCACAACGTGAATTTCTCGAGTTGGACGAGAAAAAATTCTCCAGCCGCGTCGCCAGATCTTGGAAACTAGCTCGCCTTCGCCTACACGGTCAGTCTGATTTTGTTTTAAATGATTTTTGTTTATGTTCCAAGAGCACCAGAACCAAGAGCCAACACTATTCGAAGAGCAACCGAGAATCAAATCCAAGAGCAAGCTCCCCGTGTAGCAGCTATGCGAGTGGGCTAGCCTCACAGCTGTACATGGCAGCAATGCAAGCTCGATTTCCTGCTGACGCTCCACTACAAGCTCCTGATAACACAACATTTCGACAGCTTCGGAGCATTGATCAGCTTTCGCAGAAAATGGAGACGAATCAAGATACAACTCAAACAGCCGCTGACATGAATTTCAGAATGCTCAGGAGCAAAATTCAAGTGCAGTGATCCAAGTGCAAGTTCATACTGGGGATCTCCAAAAATTCTCGGTTTACCGACCTACCGCCTTCGCCCTCCGTTCCGTGACCCGGTAGATTTTAAGACTCACGCTCCTGCAGAAGACATGGATGATATCGATCACTTTAACGTTCAACTCTAAGAAACGTAGTAGAGGTAGAGTACGATGTTTTCAGTACGAATACATGAATTTCATAAAACTCACTGATGTTTATACTGAGTTTGTTCCCATCGTACCCACAGTGGCCGTACAAATTTTGCCCAACTTCCTCAGACTGTCTAGTGCAAAAGTACAGCGCGACATTGAGGACCGCAAGAGGATTTTCACTGAATGCCATATTTGCGTGGCGTTGGATCCATCGTTTTAGAAGAGAAAATCCGACTTCTATGGGATTCAAGTCAGATGAATACGGCGGCAGAAAAAAATACAGTGCACCAGTACCGTGAATAAGCTCTTGAAATTCTTCGTACATGTGAATTTTGGCGTTGTCCAAAATGACAATTGATCTTGGTAAAGGCCACGGATTGAGGAATGGTAGAATTTTCAACTTGAAAGTCTCGTGGAACGTCTGCCGGGTGAAAGTATCCTCGGTTGTACCCCACGCAAAAAATCCTTCAACGTCGAACGCAGCAAGAACTGAGATTCGCTTTCTGCGGGAAAATGGAATGGACACAATCGCTGGGTCTCCGCGCGCGGACCACGCGTATTTTCTCAGGGAGGACCTAAACCATAGCAATGCCATACAACAAACTAACAAGGTAAGATGTAGCAGTAGCAAAATTGATATTGTACATTACCTTCCATCCTTTGAAGCTTTATCGACAAACAAGATGTGATCTGGCCCGCTGTAGAAAGGCAATAGCCTGTTCACATACTCTTGGCGCTATTTTGGGATACTTTCACGAACTCTGTTAGTCAGCACTTTTCGCGTTAGCCCCAAATCGAACCGTAAAGCACGACAAATTGTCGAATCGGAACAGCAATATTGGGTTGAAAACTTCTCTTTTAATACGTCACGCAGCTCTTGGAAGTAGAAGCAGGGGTGTTGCTATAAATACTCGCGAACAAATTGTTGCATTTCAATTGGCCATTTAGATGACCGCTCATTCTTTGGGGTGTCGTCGACATTTCCTGTTGTCTTGAAGAGATGGTACCATCTCCGAAGGCTTCTGGCCGAGACGCCCAATACATCAGCAACTACGCTGATCTCGATATTGTAGACATACTGCAAGACAATGCCTCACCAGCGTATGTCTGATGAGTAGCCCATATTTGATTTTAAATCAATCTGTTGTGATTACCTTACGTAAGGGTAAATGGCCGGTAAATACTGGCCATTCAGCCCTTAATTTGTTAAAAGGTATCCTTTAGACCAAATCGGAGCCCTTACGTATGACCTCCACAATCAAGTACTATCGGATCATAGTCGGCAAAATCAAACAGTGCTATTGGTCAAATATCATTTTATTTAGTGGCCTGGCTTAGCAATTCAACTCCAGTTCGTCCTCAAATCCCACCTTTACCCTTGCTTAGGACCAGCCTTTAAAGGTCAGATTGGCCAAAACTTTGGAAAGGTACAATATTAACAGCTCTCACCAGCGGACCACTTTGGAATTAATGGAGGCAGGTCATTCACGAACGGAACATTCAGTTGGATTAGTGTCGGGTTATTTTTACTTTTTAGCACTAATTATGAGATTTGCTAGTAATCTCACCTGTAAACGTCGAACATGGGTGCTCGCTTATGACAGGGGCGATGCGGTAATAAAACACAAAGAACCACTTATGTTTGAGCTAGTAATACATGTATTACACTTTTCACAAAATGAATAATACTCCTATCCTCAAATCCAAATATCAGTACTTATTACCGCTTCACTTGACTTCTTTTGCTAATGAGCCCCGGGATTTGTCAATATTTTCAACAAACGCCCTGATTGGCCATAGGCTCAGTCTTATATCGTCCCAAAAGAGGGATGGACCAATCAGCGATCTAGTTTGCGGGATATTGGGAGGTTGACACCCCTTCTCGTCTCACTGGGACGTTGTGTGGCACGGTCTTGGGATACACAAATCCCGCTCATCTCAAGTCCGCTGACACGAGCCACCTGTCTATAACACCGGGTTGGAAGTCCTGCGGATTCTCGAAATTGCAGGCATCCCATCTCACTATTGTGGCCAGATATAAGACCGAGCCTTATTAATAGTGCAATCATCTGGATTCAGTGGTATGCATATCGTACGGAGCAGACAAAAATTGAACTTGTTCTGGCTAAAAATAATCTTTTTTTTTGCCTATAACCCCCTCCATTACTCCCCCAGCTCTGCACACTACGTCCCATTAGTGACCGAGATATACACCTACTCATCTCTCCTTAGTTAAGCTAAGTTTAAATTAGAGAACAAGTAATCTAGAGCAGCTGAAAGCTGAACGGAACAAGTGAAGTGGAACGGAGTGGTACTGACTTATGGAAATTCCAATAAAAACGCGAGAGCAGAGCATACATTCGGTTTGACCGTGTGCACTGGTTTGACCGTGTGCACTGCACACTGTGCAGCACGCACATTCAACGATCGTGGCCATAAGCAGGCGGGTAAACCCCGAGCCCCAAAGCAAAAGCGCTTACCATTCTGGAGTCTTATCTTCCCCTGTACTATCACTTATTTTTTCAAATCATTGAGTAAAATACTCGCCTTTCAAATCCTGCAATTTGCATGATGCAAAGCGCTACAGATCTTCTTGATAGACCATAAGTACATTGTAGGGTCTTCCAAGAATTTTGGCTACAATGTCGGGTAAGTAGGCAACATACTGTGTATGAATTTGCTCTTGCCTATCTCTCTCTTCGTGCTCGAAGAAAGCAAATTGCATTCTGGTCTATTTTCTGATCCAACATTTTGTTTAATGTAGAAAGTTGATACTTATTAATACATGTAATTGGAACACTGGCTCCAACTTTCTATATTAAAAAATAGTATTGGCACTCTTAAAAATACAGTAATATTTGAACGACAAGAAGGATATCATCCATGTGTTCGCATATCGCGTTTTATCCGATTATGGTCAGTCCTTGGCTACGCTTATTGTAGGCGACATTGAACATTGGGCCAGAAATTGTAAACCATACTATACAGACTGTAAAAAGTCTAATAATTGTCTGTTTGATATAAATAAAAGTGCTATATATAACTTAGTGTCTTGAGAGGGCGGTAGAACTCATCAATTAGCCAGAAGCATCATTTAAGGTCAGCGAAAATGTCCGGCAAGCACGAGTTCTGCCCAGGAGAGAAGCGGATGATTGTGAACAGCTACGAGTATTTCAAAAGCCAGAAGGAACAAGGCCTCTTCAAAGGCATCAGGACACGCCAACTGGTCTCTGATTGCCTTGGTTGTGCTCCCAACACCGTTGACTCCGTGGTTAATGAGAAAAAGAATAACCCAGACACTGATTTTGAGGTATATCAATTATAACTGATATTGTAGCATTTCCTTTTTAACTAATATTTGTACAAAGCCCAGTCGCCTTATCATCCAACTTTGCAGCCGATCGAACTTATTTGGGGCTTGTTGAAGAATAGGATTGCGGCAGATCCACCGAAAAGTGGAGCCGACGCAGTGCAGAAGGTACTGTGTGGTCTAGCCAAAATTACACCAGCTGACTGGCTCGCTCGATTTCGACACGTGCAGAAGATCGAGGACCAGTTCGTCGCTCTTCAGAAGGAATTAGAACAGTAGATGATAAAAACAAAACAAAATCCATGTACAATACCATTATAATTTTTTTCACCATCCTGCTGGCAGAATTGAATGTTAAATCGACAAGAGCAATCTGCGACCGGGCGATGTGTCGTCTTCCTTTTTGACATATGATTTTGATTCTAGACCAATCATATCTGTGTATTTGGCGCGCCTTTCCCCCGAAAATGACAGTGTTCTGAAAAGGCATTTTTAAACGACTGTAGCTCCAAAACGGCTGGGAATTGGCTAAAAATTACCACAAAATCGAAATCTAAACGCATGATTGCACCCTATATCTAAATGTCGATATAGGTTTTCCTAAATGTAGACCTCTTATGCCTCTCTAGATTCTGGCCCAATGTTCAATGTCGCCTACAATACTCTCAATCCTCTTTCACAACTCAAAGGCACAACTCAACTGCATAGTTTATTATAAAATGCTGCAGGGCAGGATGAATGGCGGCACTCGTAGTGTGCAACACGAAAGCTTGAATCCCATGGCGGAATCGATCGAGTTAGGCACTAGCCAGCTTTCGGATCAGGATATTTCGTCGTCGGCTGCCAGTTTAGAGGATCAGCGGCTACTTCAGGAGCCCGACGGTAGCGTGGAGTTGCCAGTGGCTAAGGCTTTGAAAACGGGTGGAAATTTTGAATCGGGTACTTTTATATTTTGAATCGGATACTTGCGAAATTATATGCTCGATCGGATACTTATGAGTTGGTTACCCTGGTTACTAGTAACCTGCTCAACCGGCAAAAGTGACCAACATAGTTCGAAAAAGAGGGTAGTATATTCGTTTTCAATCGGCTAGTTCTGAATGTTGGGGTTGGTAACCTCCTGGTTACTAGTAACCTGCTGAACCTGCAAAAGTGGCCGATCCAAAACAAAAAAACCGTCAGTAAAATCATTCTGAAGCGGTTAGTTGTGCATTTTTGAGCGGGCTCTTGTGTATTCTGATCTGGGTTCCTCATGTAGTGACGACTAACCTGTTGAACCAGCAAAACGACCGATTATAAAAGCAAATGCAGTCAGTAAAATTATTTTCAACCTACCAGTTGTGCAAGTTTAGTCGGTTTACCTTCGGTATCGTGCTGGACCCCTACGCACACGGATCTTAAACGCCAGCAGGATGTTCATGTCGTGTAAACCAAGGTAGTCTTCTCCACTTGAAACTGTCACCAAACTCGCGCTACGCGCGGACCCAAAAACCCTTAGTTGCTCGCTGAGCTCGCTTCGACAAAACCCTAAGCCCGCTCCGGATTCGCCTTCGCTTGTCCACTTGTACAACTGGGTTTAACCCCGCGTGCTACGCACACGGATCTTAAACGCCAGCAGGATGTTCATGTCGTGGCCTGCTACGGCTTCGCCTTCGCTCGTAATTCGCTGCTCGCGGTGGTCTTCTTCACATGAAGCTGTCACCATACTCGCGCTTCGTATCCTAGGTTACACGTGAGGGGTACATGGATATCTCTAGAATTACAAAAATATATAAATATATATCACATATTGCAAACATAGCCATAACTGACAAGTAAAGATTCAAAAGTACCCGATTGGTTACTTATTGTTTTCAGTGTCCGATTCAAAATACAAAAGTACCCTTGTCAAAATTAAGTCTCTTTGAAAACTCAAGCAGCAGCGCCAGCGAAACATACAATGGTAATCTTCCTAGATGGTGCTCGCGGCCTTGCAGCTATACTTGTCGTCGTACAGCACTCACAAGAATTTATGCCGGATCTCCACCTTGGTTCTGTTGGCGTTGACGTGTTTTTCGTGCTCTCTTCGTTTCTCCTGACATGGATTTTTATGAAAAAGAGCATGAGGCTACTTTCCCAAGGCGCCACTCTCCGCACTTGGGCGTTCAATCTGGCGGACTATTTCCAGAAGCGGTTCTTTCGGGTGTATCCGCTGTTCTTCGTCACTGTGATCATGCTGTCTCTTATGACAGCTGAAGACCAAAAGCTCTACTTTGTTGGGCAACGGCCACCGTTCGATTTATTCAAGACACTAATGTTCGACTACGAGTATCGCTACCATGTATTTTGGACATTACCCCTGGAGATTGAGTACTACTTCGTAATCCCGATTTTCGTCTTGGCTGTGTTGGGTATGCGCCGCTTTTGGTTGCTAGCCGCCGTTCCGCTGACTATGTGGATTGTTCACGAAGGTATTTTAACTTATAAAGCAAGTCACATGCCTATGAGGCCGCATATTCCGACTTTCCTTACTGGCTCCTTATCAGCTGTGGTTTTCGTTAAAGTGGACTTGTGGATCAAGAAGACCGAGTTCGTTTTCCAATGGTGGCACACCACTATAGTCCGAGTGGTTGAAGCTCTAGCCATAGCAATGCTCTTTAGTGTGTGCTTCCGAGGACTGCTCTTCGACTGGGTATACGAGAATCCTGCGCCTGCTCCCAAAGGATTCCCCTACACCAGTGCGTTCTTGGCGGTCATTTTCGTGATCGAGATGATTAACCCATCCTGCGTGTCGACGATGCTCGAGTGGAATGTGCTTCGCTTCTGGGGAAAGATCAGCTTCTTCGTCTACTTGATGCACTCGTTTGTGATCTATAACCCGACAGTGAGCGCCCAAGCGAATTACTCTTCGACCGTTTTTTCTCCAGGTTGTTTTTCATACTTGCACTTTCGACTGCAACGTATTATCTTGTCGAGTAACCCGTCGCTGCTGTTTCGCTCAGCGAATGTCCAAGTTCCTCGAAAACACAGAGAAGAGAATCTGAGAAGGCTGGATGAAAATTGCGTGGATGGAGCGAAAGTAAAACAGCAGCACAGGTGACTTAGGGATTCCGTTTTAAACCATTGCAATGCCAATAGTACTTTGACATGCCTTCCAATTCGCTATGAAGTATTTTTTGCAGCAATTATTAGTACACATGGAGCTGAATTGGTAAATGAAGCCTTATTCTATTTGCTTTTCTTAGACCCACAAACGCTTCTTGTAGAATTTTCCCTTTTCCTCGCGCTGATGGTCTACGCTGGACGACTGGTAAACCTTGCGTATTATGCCGAGGGCTCGGCCGAGCCACGTCGCAGGAACTGCATCAACACGCACGCATTGCGGCGGTCCTGTAACAACCATTCCAATTTGAGTGCTACATTTCTCCGAGTGCATTTCGCTCGCGACTCGAAGTTTTTGCGCTCAGCTTGAATGCCGTCCACCAAATTCTGCCACTCTGGCCATCGACAGCGTTGTTTATCCTTTCCAGCACTACTCCCCTTGGCATAGTCTCGCTTTTTTTCGATTGTGAGGCGGAATGCATACAGGCCTGTAGCCCAAACCTACAGTGATCCAACCTTAGTGTTCAAAGTCTAAGAAACGCCATTTAGAAACACTCTACGTACCTGGTCTTTCAGCGCTTCATACGTCACTTTAGACCGATTTCGAGGCTTACAGGTAGCGTCCAAGCCCAGCTCCAGATTGCGATGAATGCCCTTCGTCATCTTCTTCAAAGCTCGCAGCATGCAACCGTGAAAGAACTGCATGTCACGGTTAACAAAAGGTAACATGTCGATGAGAATTGTGAATCTGTGCGCTGCGACGACGAGCATCTGGAATAGGTTGACATGAATCGAGTCTTGTGACAGCAATTCGGGGTCAAAGTACAGTGCATGCCAGCGCTGTCGAATCGGAGCGATCACTTTGTCGACGAAGAAATCCTGTGCCGCCTTCGTCTCGTTAATTGGGATGGAACTTTGCAACAACGAACTGCTGAGTCTACAACAATAGCATCAACAAAAGGGTTAATTAAACCAGACAACACCTTTTATCCATCCAGCCGAACTCACTTCTCGTAGTTGACGTAGACCTGGAGATCATTCGGGTCGATTAGCATGCCACACCATGATATGCAGCCACTTGAAGCTTGTTCTTCTCCGCTATGGACCTCGAAATTTGCTTGACTTTTTGTAACATTTACGAAACATCCATACTCATCGTTGCCCTCGTGCATCACTTGGTGGAACCTCCTCGCTCTCTTGAGATCCGTCGTGATGTACATGAAATCGTCGGTATATCGGAACAATTCTTCGTGTTGACAACAGGAAACCGGTACAATTGCGGGGTCGCAAACCTCTGGCAGCTGCTTGCGCAGTACACGTCGCTCAAAATGGGCATAATACATGTTACACAGCGTCGTGGAGAGCACGGAACCTTGTGGGATCCCACTCCGCTGAACGTACTCGCGACCTTCCATCTGGACGACATTCGAGGACAAATGCTCCTTCAGCAACTCGAGAGCCTTTGTTTTGGTCATGTAGTCATAGAGAACAGCGTCTACAAACATCGAGTTCTGCTTCTTGGACTGAGCTGCCAGTTCATCGAAGCCCAGGAATTCGCCCGACGGACACGCTGGACGCTCGAGCTTAAAGAAGAACGAAGACGCCGGTGGAGAGTCCTCATGGTCGATAGACGAAGAGACTTGATGTCCAACCGAATGCTTCCGGATCAGATACTCGTTCTCTTTCATCGCCTTTTTCAGTATCTGATAAAGTTTCCGAGGTCGAATCGTATCAAAGCAGCGTTCGACGTCCACAGTCACGCAGTAAGCCATTAGAGTCTCCCCTGAAAGACGTCGACGCTCTGCACAGCGAGGACACTGCGAGATCTGGAGAAAAAGTGGCTTCAGTCGTCTGTAGATCTCGTCGATATTCCGAACTGACGCTCCAAGAAGTTTGGGTTGTCGCTCCGTCTCAAACGTCAGGACGCGATGAACAGCTTCCATGGATCTATTCACCGAGACGTTGGTTGGGTCGATAGCTGTGGATAAATTCATCAACGGACGAATCCCGCTGGACTTGGGTAGCAGCCGCATTCGAGAGCAAGCCAACTGTCGCTCACTAGACAAGGACTCTAACGCTAGATGGCTGTAGGATGCCTCCTTCCAAGTCGGAGAGAGCAAGTGCGCTGTAACAAATGAATTAAAACGGAGCACTGTGCAAACTTCTTAGCGACGTGAGTTCGCACCTGATCGCATTCCACACGGGACGCTGGTAATACAAAATCTCGTTCGCCATGCCTTCAGCCTCGGTGATATAGAACAAGTTTTGTAGTAGTGGGAAGACCAGAGTCGATATCACCCACCATAGTAAGTCTTCTACATGTTTGAGACGCTTGACGCGTTCGTTTGGTGGGCTAAATGCAGGGATAAAACAGGTGGAATCAACCTTAATAACGCTCTTACATGGTCAAATTATGGACGAATGTACCAGTATTTCCCACTCGATTGAATATCCATCCAGTGTATCTTCGTCACCTGAAACTCTTTCGCACACTATGAGTACACACGAGACACAATCAGCAATTATCAACGCTGTAGCAAGTACAAATGGCTACCTTTTTCAGCGAGAAGACGTCGAACTTCCGTGAGAAAATGAGTCTGCGCAGCATCGTCTTCACGCACTTCCAGTTCTTCGTTGTGTCGCTACTACCCCACACTTGTTTCGGTACAACTTGGGCTAAAAACTTCCGCACCAGTCGATAAATCTTCTTCTTGGGGGTTGCAAACGCCAGCATCTTCTTGATGTCCTCCTTGTGTTCTTGCAGCTTTGTCAGATCGGACACTTCGTCGACAGTCCGTTCCCTGCTACGTGTATTTTTCTTGTGTTTCTTCCCCATGTGAGCCACCCCATCCGGACTTTTCCTTGTTTCTGTGGATAAATGAGATAACATTGCAATAGCTTCTTCTCTCCTCTTGCGTTTTCTATCAAAGCTTGACGCCACACCTTCACTCTGGCTCAGATATCCGTCTTCCAGTGACTTCCGTAAGATCGGTGGGATTATCGGCGCCTTTGAATCCGCAGCTCGCTCCGCAATTGTCCGTTTAACACTCGGGTTATCCGCCATGAATTTCCGGAAATCCGAGTGCACCGGAACTATTTTCTTGGCTAGTTCTTCAAGTTGGCAAGATTTAAACTGTGACACCATCGTCTGGATCGTTGGGATCAGATTAATCAATCGCTTTGGGAGCCGCTTTCGGTCTTTAGCCTCTGGGAAGATCCATCCAAGCACGCGAGAAGCCTCAGCTCTACTGATCGGATCGCCAGTCTTGGACGCCTTCACCAGTCCCTGGGAGCTTGCGAACACCCGATCTTTTCGGAAACAACGCGCATACATCACGTGGTTGATCGACACTTGGCGTTTATTAGGATCGACAGAGCCATCCAACGTCTGACGCTTTTGCTGACGCTAACTTTTTCCAATGAGCTGGCATAGAGAGTTCGAACCATTACACGTTAGTCAACCTTCCCTTCGATCTCTCCATTTACTTAGTAAGTACCTGCAAATAGGAGTCCGGATTCTCCTTGAACTGCACAAAAATTGTGTAATGCAGCAGTAAATGTGTCATTAGATCGTCCCCCATGAGTTCGTGTAAATGTTGCCACAGTGGCTTCTTCAATGCAGCCACCAGAGTGTTCGGGTAGTAGCACATTATCCCGTTCGACTGCGTCACGCGATGACCCGCAGCCCCTAGGGTCACCTCCCGATACCCAAGCGTCAAAATGTTTGCGTCTTCCCAATTCATCGCTCATTTCCGTGCTAAAAGCCGCTCGATGACATGGTGTACCATTTCCGTCTACACCTCCAAACCATGAAAGATTTTGTCAATTATCTTTATAACTTCCACCTCTTAGTGTAGTTTTACAATATTTTACATGTAAGATGCACATTTTACAACTCCAAGGAGAGTGGGGGGGTGCGTGCACCCCTGTATCGTGAGAGTGGATGGGGAATGTGTTGTCCAAGGCGAAAACGACATCCTGGTTTGTCAGATTGGCGAGATTTTGCTCGAGGGCAACGTCTCCCTGAGCAATGCGTTACTCAGCAGCTATGGTCAATCAAAGAGTATGTTCTTAAGCATTCAGAGGCTTTACATGCGTTGAGAAAGTTGTCCTACCTCCCGAGGAACAAGCGCAATGTAGACGCCATTGGTAGACTTCCAAAAATAACACAATCGCAAGACTGTGTCGGTCATATCATGACATATGTGTCGGTCTTGATCCAGTACATGTGCGTGGTATATGACTGGTTTGTGTATTACCAGTCCTCCAAAAATAACACATGCAAAGCGGTATAATCTTCGATGAAAGTTAGTTGCTGATCGTCATTTCAGCGTTCTTCAGCAGAGTTGCACAGTGAAACGGAGTGCAAGGTACTCTAAAGACATGGTTCACCGCACTATTATCCTCTTCGCCAACCTGAATCGCCGTCGCCAGCACGAATTACGTCATAAGCGTCAACTCAAGTGGAAAATTGCTGCTTTGCTTCGCGTTCGTATGACTCTCAGAGTTCGTAACTACCTGACCTCAAGTGCGCTTATATCTCCGTCGAACAGCCCATGGGCTACAATTTACAGAAGCAGAGACGACGGAGCGTTTATCAATACGGTGGCAATACCAGTGGCGGCATTTGAAAGATTACTGCTATCGTTTACAGCACACTACGTTGTTAAGAGCGGTCCTGGCAAACGAGGACGTCCTCCTCGCTTCTGTAGCATCAATAACGTCCTCGCTTGTCTTCTACATTTTTACGCGCACGCCGTGGAGCACAAAACGCTGTGTGAGATGTTTGGAGCGCCTCCCTCCACGCTGTCACGCGTTCTTTGCAACGCAGAGGTCGCTCTGCACAAGGCACTACCAGAAGTACCGGAAGCCCAGATTCGGTGGCCGACATGTGATCAACAGCGTAGTTGGGCCGCCAGTGTTACCAAGAAGGAGGCACTTGTACGAGGATGCTTTTGTGTTGCTGATGGAAAAAACTATGCAGTCCAGGAGCCTTCGGCTAGCGATCTGCAGAACGCTTACTTTAATGGTAGGTCTTTTTAACGCGGTTATAGTTACACTTCTGTATCTAATTACTGTGTTTGTAGGATGGCTTCACTCAGTGAAGGTGACAGGTGTACTCTGCTACGGTTTTGACGGAACGCTCATTTGGGGCCGGCATAACCATCCAGGCTCATGGAACGACGGAGAAATGAGTAGGAATTTGCAGTATCGGCTTGCTGATACATCAAAGACAATGGACGGAGGTTGTTGTGCGACTGACTCAGCTTTTCCAGTGAGTGACGAGATGGCTGGTAGAATCATTACGCCTCTTAAAGATGGTGATCTTGAGCGCGCTAGTCGGGAATGTCGAAGAGGTTTAATTGCGATGAGCAACGCCATCACTTGCGTGAGGCAATCCGCAGAATGGGGTATGGGATGTGCTTCAAAATGCTTCAGGCAGTTATTGTTACCTCTACCTTACAACCCTGAAAAAAGGCGACTGCGTCTCAGCAACATCTATCACCTATATAACCTTCGGGTAAGAGAGTCGGGAATTAGTCAAATACGTAGTGTATTCATGCCATCTACAACTACCGGTATGCCCGGAAACTAAAAGAAAATGTGTATGAACGGGGTATCGTACCGTGTTGACTCTATTCTCGTATCGTGTCTCACGTGGATTCCTCAGGTGTCGGCACAGCAGCAGATCCGAACAACTTTGCCATCACCATCAGCATGAGTTGCTGGTTCTGAGTATCTCGCGCGGCTTGCTGTTCTGCCAATTGCACGCGCAGTTGGCGCTCGCGATCTTCGCGAATAGCCTCTCGTTCTTCACGCTCTCTGCGAAGTTCTGCTTCACGGAGAGCTTGGCGCTGATCCAGCATCATCATGAACTCAACCATGCTGTTGTCTGAGTTCTCAGGTGCTGTTGCAGTAGTCAGCGAGTCCAACACGGAGTCGAGGCGGATACGACGGCGAGCTGTCTGACTCAATAGAACTGGTGATGAAGACGCTGGCATGCTGAGCCGATCTGACAAATGAGCCAATTCTGCTGGACTAAGGCCCGAGCGAGGAGTTGCTGTTAACGGAGTTTGCACGGGAGGAGGCGTCGTGCTTCTGTTCAATTGGGTGTCTTCGAGGGTGCCATTGCCTGCGATGTCCGATCCTTCAGCGTGTTGTTCGTGAGTGTTTGTCAACTGAAAGTTTACCAGAGGCTCGTTATCAAGGAGAGGCTCAGTGTTCCCTTCCTCATCGTTTGAAGAAGGTTCGGTCCTGCCGATAACGTCTTCGATGGTATCTCCACTGTCGGAATCGTCGTGCAAAGTCGTAACAGCGCATTTTGCTTCTATCATTCTAAACACTTGTTTGGCTTTGCGGACTTCTTGAGGACAGTCGGGATCTCCAGTTGGTTTGCGTTTATTTTTCAGTCCAAGAAACTTCCGCTTTAGGCTATCGCCGTCGCGCTGCGGCCAACCGACTGGTAAATGAGAGTTGTAGGCAGACGCAATACTTTGCCATTGCTCAGCTCCAAACGGTAGTCTCGCTTCTACAAGAACCAGCATTCCTACAGCAAGACAATAACAGCAACGTGAGGTCCTAACTCACCACTTAAATACGTTCATGTATGTACGGTTAATTTCCGCTGTCTTGAAATTTTTTCCTTTCGTCTTCTTCCCATTACTGGTCATGATTTAAAGCTGGAGTGGTTGTGTACCTGAGTGACGTTTTCAAAATGATCTCTCTTGGGAAACTCGCACGGACGTTTTGGTCGTGTACAACAACTAAGTCTTACGTCTGCCGTCCTCGAGTCTAAACCCGCACTGAGAGATGACGTCCTCCACTTCTGATGATGGTGAAGTAGCATCACAAACACAAGTTTGCGGAGACGATATTTACGTCTGAGTAACGCTTGTGACGAGTATATGCTTCATTTGCTTCAGCATCTGTGCGAAACATTTGCGTGTACAAAAAAATACTTTGTGCCATTTTTGGAAGTCTACCATTGCTCAAAATAGATATACCGGTATTGATGTTTTATAACGCCTAAAAAGAACCAAACCAGAACCACGGTTCTGATAATTACTCAGAGCCCCTAATGAGAATTTTTTGGTTCGGAGTTTAGAATGTGAAAGGACAAGAACCGCGACTTTTTAGCAAGAATCATTAAGGGTTATCACGGTTTGAAAGTATTTTTGACCGACCAATCAAATCAAATCTTCGCGTCCCGTTTTTTTTTTCAACTCAAGCCTTCCTTGAAAAAGTGGAAGGTTGCAAACCACCAGCGAAGGTAAGCTATGATTGGTGGGATACCATGCCAGAAGGTTATTTAAATACATGTAGTTCCAGCTTCACTTTTTTGCACGGTTTTGGCCCTCCCAGCTGACGGATGAAGAATTGACTTAATTGGCTACCACACATACTTACTTTCCAACCGTGATAACCCCTAATAGGGGTTCTTTTTTGCGAGCAACTATTGGGCAGCTGCTATTTGAAACTGTGAGCCCAAGGGTTGAAGTTTCACATGTTGGGCTCAGTAAAAGCTGCGTGAACCTAATATATCAGTAATATCGGCTCATACCGAATCCGTCTGAAACCAATAACTGAATTATAGGCGGTAATTGGCATATAACCAGTAAGTTCATTCAAGGCACTTTATATATATGTGGTACACTTGAAAAAGTGCTATCTTAGAGAAACTGAATACATTCAAATGTGTTACTACACGAATGTGGACACACTACCAGCATGAAGCAAGTTGATGAATTCCGGAAGAATAAAGACCAGCAGCAAAGGATCTGAAAAGCATCGACAATACTGTGGAAACTAATGAACATAAGTGTTTTCTGGCTCGACCAAAGAAAAGCTCAAGGAATTAAAATATCTGGACTAGGTCTTATCTCGCAAGAAAAACAAATTAAAATAAGTAACATGAATTAAAGGTTCTGGTCATTATTGTCGCGGTCTCCTTCTTTCGTCGGGGTCGTGTGTCTTATATAAGACGACGTAGGAACTTTGACGTAATAGTTGAGTAAAATGTAATTGTTTCTTGTCTCTGTTTCTTGAGCGCTTCTTGTAAAAGAAGGAAATATACGACTGATATCTCCCTCATCAGCTCTCTAACTAACAAAAGTACCTCCTACCAGCCCTCATACCATTAGTTGCTGCTGTAAACTTCACCATCGTCCCACTGTCTGGACCTCTTGGTTCCACTTTAGAATAGAGACGAGGTTGTCTGCGTCGAGGAGCGGGACTGGTTGGGCGTGACACTCTTCTTACGCCTCGCACTGAGCTGCCGTAGGCAGTCGTCTAGGATAGCGAGTCCTTCCTCTAGCCAAAGACCGTGACATTTCTCCCCGAATGCCGCTCGGAGTCCTCGCCGAGCCTCGTTCCCTCCAGCAGGTCCGACAGTCGAGCCAACGGTCAGATCCGGAAGGATCGGCGTCGTTCCAATAAGGGTCGAATCGGAGTCTCCATTTGCAAGCGACATTTTATCACGAAGACCTGCTCGCAAATGGTCGAGGCTAGCTTTCTCTCTCCCTTTGTGGTGTAGCGGGATCAGCAAAATTTGTGAGATTGCTCGATCCAAATTACCAACTGCGCCCAGACACCGACTAACGGAGGGGGTCCCCCGATGATCCGTGTTCTGCTGAACTTTCCTCACCTTGTGCACCCGTCGGTAGGGTGGGATCTTGCTCTCTCGGTAACTTCCGAAGAGTTCAAGTGGTGAAGCTTGAGTGTCTTGGCGAGACGTGGGGATGGGGTGGAGCAGCAGTGGAAAATCTTCACTCTGCGTCCGTGGATGGTTCCGAATCCTAAGCGAATATTCGAGCTTGTGGATCCAGGGCCTAGACCGTGGATCTGGCCGTAGGGTTGCCTTGCGGGTGTGTCCCTTGCTTTTGCGTTTCATTTACGTCGTACTTGCCGCCTCCTGTGACGGGATCTTGAGAGTTGAGATCTTCTAGGGTGTAACCGACCAAGTAGTAAACTCAGTTAACCTGTCGGATCTGCACGTGTATAGGAAAGCTTACTAGGTTGTAGGATCTGGCCAATGTATTATCCAGTTATCACTACCAACACTAGATTCGCAATTCCCAACCTTCTTCTAGCTCGTACGGCCAATGGAGTTCCGATTCTTGAGGGGAGGAAGGCACTTGCGCGTTACTGTGCAAATTGAGGTCTGTATTGATACTTAAGCCTATACCTGCCTGGATTTCTACCTTCTATGTCTTTTACTTGTTAAATCCCTTACCAGGCTCGGCTGCATGTCCTTTCTTTCCTTGACCCATCATCCCAGCTGTATTATCTTCAGATCCACTGGATCCATGGTGTAATCAATATGGTCACCCTATTATGGGTACACTCATCCGAATCCAGGTCGCTTGGATCCACTCCACTGTAAGGGTACACTCGTCATGGATCTGAGCTCTCCAATCATCCAACATCATCTTGCAACCGTCTGTGATCTCCATTGTCCCACGGAAGTTCGAGATCCACTGCATCCATCATTCCTGGATCCTGGATCCAGGTCACTCTATGCGGGATCCTCCCTCTTTGAATCGGAACTCGGAAGTATGGGATCCGGGTCACCTCGCGGTGGATCTTGACTTCTCATTAACCGTGGCTGCTAGATCCACCTTCAGATGACACCTACCACCATTCCTTCATAGGATCCACACTCGATCCACCCGTACATAGCGTATCCCATATCCACCCAAGTGGATCCAGGTAAGGGTGGATCCAAGATAAGTCTTGGTGGATCTTGCCTTCCCGTGCATCACTCATACCAGATCCATCGTCGTTTCATACGGGGTGCTGCTCGTCATGACTAATCCACCACAGGCAACTTGCATCCGCGCCGGACAATCCAAATCCTCTCTAATCACTTGAAATTGTCACTGATTCGGGATAGTGACCCCGCGTTAGGTCCATTCTCTTATTTTTGAGAAAGCACTTCACCACACCTTCGCGACGCTCCTTCGGCTCCCGAGCTTAGTCCAGACCCGTTGAGCGGTCGCGATACCAAAACGGTCGGCTCCATTCGCTCGCGAAGCCCAATAGTACCTTGTAGCGTGGCTATACCCGCCTTGTGTCAAGACAGACACGTTACAGTAGAGACACGCGATCGAAAACTCCAGTATCACGTTCACCACTAAGGTAGCTAAACCGACGCCCATCCAACCCCATAGTACACCTTCCACGCCTTCATAAACCACCCGCGGCATGCAGAACACGAGCGACGCCAGCAGTTGTCCCACTAGGTATATACCGATTAGGTACTCGCCCACTCGATTGATGGAGGCTACCACAGCCTCTGCTACAGCCCTCGTTGAATCACATCAGGATCGAAGAGACAGTTCGAGTGGTGCCACGCCTCGCACCATTTGAGGTACAACTGTCCGAAGATGCCGAAGCGAGATTCGTAGCTCCGTAATACAGCCATGGGAACGAGGAACGTTAGCGTGACTAATATGCACGCATATTTTTTAGGATGCAGAGCTTGAGTGTTGGCTCCTCGGACGGTAGTGACAAACCCGTCACAACAAGTATACCAAAAGAAACAGACGGTGGCGCAACATTCCCCCATGCTCGCACTGAATGCCCATTCCATGTTGCGTAAGGGAGTCGTGACCACCCACACCACAATGCCCGCCATGGCGCAGACCAGCATTGCTTCCGCCTCAATTTCGGGGATTTAACGACAGACGCCACTGCCTCCTTTCCATAGGGCCACTACCCCAACTCTTCCACCATTTCTGAATGACACATAGCCTGTTTTGAGGGATCTTTAAGGCGTCGTCCGTTGGCATCCCCTTCCCAGTGACGTCAGAGTCACCCAAGTCGTTTCCTTTTATGTCGTTCTATTTTTGCACCCTGTCGCGAGCGTTTTTTCTCTAACGTATTCTTTCCGTCAGCCACCAACCGTGCCGATGCGACGTATTCGTCAGTTTCTAACAATCTCCGCGTTGGACACCTCCCAGCTACGGCTCCTCTTCCTCTAGCATGTCCAAAAGTCTTACTGCCGTGGAGCGAGGCGTTTCAAGGGCTTCCTTAACGCGGCACTGCATTACGACGAGTATGGAACGCCAGGCGATGATGCCAAGACTATCAAGCGGGTGTTCTGGGTCGAGTAGAAGTCGTACTTGAGTGACAACGGTCTATCTACCGGGTTAGCCCATCTAGAACACTTAGTAGATGATTTGTTGGAGGACCGGTCTCCCGTTTCTCTGCGCGGTCCCGTGGTTGCAATGCCGTCTCAGCCCAGAGTCTCATCCGTGCCATCTACACCCGCCAAACGTTCCTCTACTCCTCCCGCCTCGACTGCAAAGAAGTTAGCCCGCGGCGAGCGGAAATCTCGCAGCGGGCTTCCTCCTGTCAAGACGCCCAAGAAATTGCAAAGTAGTGACAAGTCCGCCAAGTCGACTTCTCCTCTAGTTCCTTCCGCTGTGTTCAAGGCGTTGGTCAACCTGTATCCCGACGCTCCCGACTCCGTTAAGCTGCCGTCTACTCGATTCTGGCGAAGGCGGAGGCGGTCAAAAAGAAGCCTTGGTGTATAGCGTATCATTGGATGGGACGGCCTCAATGGTACAATCCGCTTCGCTTTCGTGCGATTTATAGTGCCCATTGGCGTTTCTGGATGTGCCTTTTAGGAATGGGCCCTTTATGAACCTCTGGCGTCGGAGACGGTGCAGAAGGATCGTCGTAAGGCAAAGATGCGCGCAGTACAAGGCCGAGTTGCCTTCATGAGTTTGTGCATTGAAATTTGGGGCTTTTACGCTTTTCTCACTCTCCTGGACAAGTGCCAGTTGATGTTCTAGATGGGAGGTCAGCTCGGTCGAGATAACAAGAAGGGCTTACATTACGACGGACCTATCGCAGACACGTTAACCACGCTTGAGGACAAGAAGCAGTAGCGATACCAGGCCACGATCGCCAGCGCTCTAGAGACCGTGCAGATCGACGCCTACGGTTACCCAAGCATTAGCGCTCTGTTAGAGACAATGGAGGCTCTGGGCACTACCGCCAAGCCGGCCAATCGACTCTCTATGGTAGTTTTGGCTCGCGTTCGGCTTGATCTCCAGTCTCAGGCGACGCCCCGGGACACGTGGGTGAGGTCTAAAAGCGACGAGCCCTGGAAGATCCTCATCAGCAATGCTCTGGTGAAGCAAACCCAGCTTATTGTCGCCGTGGGGCTGGAGAATGTTTCGTATCAGCTTCCTGGAGTGAGGGGGCCGACAAAGACAGAGCTTAAACGTGCCGAATGGTCAGATCTCGAAGAGGGGGACGAAGTCGAGCCAAAGATGCCGTTCCAACTGCCACCGTCGTGACCTCAGCTACGGCCGACCCTCAGAGTGCTGAAGACGGCGTTGACGACGGAGAGGACGACGATGAAGAAGTCGAGAACGACGACGACGAAGGCGAAGACGAATACAAACCGGAGGACGACGACGAAGAAGACGATGTCGGAAACAAGGCGGAGGACGACGACGAAAAAGACGACAAGAAGGTCGCTCCCAAAAACGTTCCGACCGACAAAGGGAAGGCCACCAAGAAGTAGCCTCACCGTGTTTCGGAGTCGTTGCCTTTTAGGCATCGTTTCTTTTCCCTTTTCGTCATTCCGAATGCACTCGATTTAATTTTCGCGTCTCTCAATTTCTTATCGTTGCTCGATGTTCAGCCAATTGTCTTTGTTCCGCAAACTAAAGACTCGCAGTTCCAACTTGTCAATCCCGAACATAACTACTCAGTCTAAGTGACTTTGTCCCCCGGTAACACTCCCCGCAAACCTCCTGATGTCCACTTTTATTGCGCTTCAATATGTAAATACAATAATGCAGTTCTGTGTCTTGACACTCACTCGTTCCCAAGCACCAATAAGAGTGAAGCGGCCACGCTCCACTCGTTCCAACTAGTCAGATGACCAGTTAGAACGACACGTCCGGGTCATCCACATCAGCGTTGGCTTCGACCAACCTGACAATCCGACGTAACTCCGGCAGACCATTCTTCTTGCGGTCAGCCTCCTCAAAGGCGCTTATCAATGTCTTAAACTCAGGAGCCAGAGCAGCTCGTGGTAGCCAAAACGTCTCGTAGGTTGCAGTTAGTACCAGGTACTGAAGCTCGCCTTTGTCCACTTTCTTAGCGATAAGGTCCACAATGGGCGACGAAACACCGCCAAAAGCTGTCTCCTCACCTTCAATGGACAATCGTTCCACAAAACTCGACGAAGGCAGATCACCCTCTTGCAGGGGTCATGTCTCCATTTGCATATCATTCTCTGTCACGCTCTCGATCGCTAAGTGGTTAACCCTCACGTTCTCAGTTGTCGCGTTCTCGCCCGTCGTGCTACCACTCGTCGCGTTCTCAGCCGTCTTTTTGGGTACTTCGCCAGCGAAAGATCGAGTCCAACGACCAAGAGAGCGTTTCAAACGATTCACGTTCACAGTGACGCCTTGGCGGGATGTCTAGGAATTGCTATCTTGTAGGCGTTCCCCCAGACTTGGCCGACAATACGGTACGAGCCATGCCAAGAGACCGCCAACGTCTTCGTCTTATTTTCGCCAGCTTTCGCCCTGACGCACTGATAGACCCAAACGGGATCGCACACTTCATACGTGACTTTGACTATCTAATTCAAACGCTGCTCGTTACGATGTTGAACCTTTAGTAGTTGCCGCTCCACCAGACGCCTTGAGTCACGTAACGACAGGAACAACTTTCTTCGATACCCAGCAACCTTGTTGCTTTTCCAGTCCTTCCCAGTGTTGAGAAAGGCTAAGTCGATCGGCAGGACTAGGTCACGATAGTATAATCTGATGAAAGAGGTGTCCCCAAGGCCCTCATGGTAAGCAGTTCGGTAAGCCGATAGCTCCCTAGGCGAATAGATGCCCCAATCGGTCTGAGTTTCGCTCACGAACATCTTGAGCATCCCTAACAACGTTCCATTGAGTCGGCCCACCCGTCCCTGAGTTTGGGGATGGTAGGCTGCTCCAAACAACCTTTTGATCTTTAGCGTCTGATATAACGATCGTGCCAAGTCGGACGAGAAGCTCGTTCCTCGGTCACTAGGTAATCGTTTCGGAACGCCATGGTTACAAATGACACCTTCAATCATAGTGTTCACAAAGGAGATCGTATCCAGAGACGCGACTGCGAAAACTTCAGCCCATCTCGTAAAGTAGTCCACAAACACCAAGATATACTTGTTTCCTCGCGGTGTGACCACCAACGGACCGACGGCGTCAACTACCAGTAACGAGAACGGTCCCGATAGTTCCGGAATTGGCATCTTCTGCATCAAACCAGCTCTCCAAGTCCTCCGACCTTTACCACCACTACAAATGGAACATTCTTTTACGTATTCGAACACGTCCTTTCACCACCCGTGCCAGTAAGCATGGCGTCTAACTTTGTCCAAGGTCTTCATCTTCCCCAAATGAGCTGAAACAATATTTGCGTGACAATAATGCAGAACTGTCTCGATAAACGGTAATGGAACGGCAGGAATGGTTACGATCCGACCACGACCGGCACGAGCCCCTAAGTACACGAGACGCATTAGGACCTCGTTCTTCATCAGGTGATGCGGAGGCGTTTTCAGCGCTGTCACCCTGAGTTGTGGATCCAAGGTCAAAGCTTCGTCCTTTAGGAAGGCTCTTATGGCACGCCATTACGGTACTCGCGCATGTTCTTTCATGAACTTATCGTAGTCCAACCCGAACACATCGATAGCAGAAGGTAGAGAGGGTGTGTGTGGGGCACCGCTTGTAGTTCTTCTTCCTGTTCCTTCTGGGTGGGCTCTCCGACTGGAAGTGAACTGTCAGTCACGTTCGATTTCTCAGTCTCTTCCAATGGGAAAGTTCCAAGCCCTTCTGGAGGATAGTCTCGTTCTTCGTTCAAGAGATCATTCATCGTGACAGCACTTATTATCCCTTTCTCAGGGCGATGATGAAGTCTCGACAACCCATCAGCATGCCCCATTGACGTTCCAGGCTTGTGATACACTTTAAACCTCAGTTGTGACAACTCCGCAGCCCATCGTGCCAACTTGACATTCGACGTTCGGGTATTGTCCCTAAATATCCAAGTAAGTGCTTGATGGTCCGTAAACAGGTCAAATTCGCCGTGGTCGAGGTAGCCTTTGAGCTTTCGTGAAGCCCAAACGATTCCCCAGCATTCAATCTCGGTAATGTCATAGATCTTGGCGATCCAATTCCGTTGAGATCCTACCAACATCTTGCTAGCGTAGGCAACCGCTCGGTCACGTTTGCAACTTCGTGCATTAGACACGCCCCCCCCCCCCCCCCCCCCCACACACACACACACACCACACCACACACACCAAATGAAACGAATCCACATAGAGCTTGAATCTCTTGTCAAAGCTGGGATATACTGGTTTCACCAAAGCCCGTTGGATTTGTCGAAACGCCGTTTCCCAATCTTCGTTCCATTTGAAGTCGACCTCTTTCTGCTTCAGTAATTCCAAAGGAGCGGCAATTGCAGCGAACCCGGGTATGTAGCATCGGAAGTAACTCGTTAATCCAAGGAAAGCACGAACAGTATGAAGATCATGTGGCTTTCAATGTTCATCACTCGCCTTCGCCTTCTCTGGGTTCGGTAATATACCCGTAGGTGTCACTACGTGTCCCAGGAACGCTACTTGGCCATATCTCCAGTGACACTTCTTCATTTTCAGCTTAAATCCCGCCGCACGGAATCGTTCCAACACTTGTCTTACCCGAATTAGATGTGTAGGAAAATCGTCGCTAAACAGTCGTCCAGGTAGACAAGGCACGTTCTCCACTTCAGGTCAATCAGGACGTTCTCCATCAGTCGTTCAAAAGCGGGAACGGCGTTACATAACCCAAAAGTCATAACGAGCCATTCATAAAGCCCGAATTTGCTCGTAAGAGCCGTCTTCTCCATACTGTTCGGTTCCATCGGAACGTTCCAGTATCCTAACGCAATGTCCATGGTAGAGAATAGCTTAGCGGTTCCTACGACGTCCTAAATGTTGTCGTTCAACGGCATAGGGTAGCTATCCTTTACCGTGACCGCATTAAGCTTCTGGTAATCAATGCATAATCGGATTCCGCCGTCGGGTTTCCGAATCATCAGCACGGGACTAGCCCAGGGACTATTCGATGGCCTGATCAGGCCAAGCTCCAAATATTCTTGACTCTCAGCCTCCATTACGTATCCTTCGGCTTTCGAGACACGATAAGGAGGTTGCTTAATTGGCGCGTTCGTCATCGTATCGATGCTGAACCTCAGGAGGTCCGTACGTCCCGGCTTCTTGGACGTCTCGACAAATAGATCCGTCAGGTCACGCAACATTCCGGCAAACAGTCTCCTTTGTTCAGCTCCAAGCGACAAATCCTGGAAATCTACATAAAAATCATCGTCTTTCTCGTTCGGCATAGCGGCAGCCATCTCTGCTTCGACCGTCTCCTCCTCCGCCCGCTTGTTGCTTTCGGTAGCACTTATCACGGCGCTAACTTCGCTCGTCGCTCCACTTTGGACCTGGACACCAAAAGCCGATTTCAGAACGAGAGTCACAGCCGCTACGTACGCACCCGACTGAATTTTAACCTCTTCCGTAGACGCGTTACAGACTTCCACTAGGGTTATTTCATCCCTCACCGTGCACAGGGTTCTGGCCACTCGTAAGCTCTCATCCGTCTTAGGGACGCCTTCCACAAAAACAGTGGAACGATCTTTCATCGTTCCCCGAACCTTAGACCTGACTAGCGTTAAGTGCCCTGGCTTTAAGCAAACCGCTGAGGTCGTTGTGACCGCCTAAGTCTCTTCCACTCTCGAGACGCCCAGCACGATTAAATCTCCCGGCCCTTTCAACGTCATCGTTTGGTCTTCAAGATCCATAACGGCTCGGAACGAGCGCAATGATTCCGTTCCCAAGATGTCATCCATGAACAAATGGTCAACCACTACAAACGGAGGCGTCATATCGGTCGTCCCAAGCGTCCCGGGAACTTCGATCATGCCACTTACACGTATTTCATGTCCCGAAACGCTATCTAAGCTTCCGGTGTAGGGTTTGAGAGGCTCCGAAGCTCGACCAAGTCATTTCAGCACCCACCTGTTCACGAGGCTCGCCACAGCTCTAGTGTCCGCTAACATCTCCGACGGACAGCAGTCGATGAATCCTCCGGTAGCAGCTTTCAGTCCCCCAACACTACAAATGACGCATTTTCCCGCCGGCACTACATCTGCTTCATCCTAAGAGGCGTCGTCTTCACTCACGACTCGTAATCCGGGCGACCTTCGCAGCCGCGGAGCTCTTCGCGCGTTTATCGCATAGATGTCGGGTAGCTCACCGGCTATTTTCAGCCTCTCCTCATACAACGATTCGATTGGTAGCCCAAACGTCACCTTCCTCTGTTTTTAGTGCAACGGTAGCAGCGACGGGCCCTTCTATTTGAAGCCCCTTGCTTGTCGCGCAACTTGTTACGGATGGTAGAAGCCTCGGTCCGGAAATAGGAAAGAGCCCAGTTCAACGCTTTATTTTGGAACGATCTGGTCATCGTTTCACCTACTTTTTTCAGGTGGGCACGAAGAGACTCTTCATCCAAAACGTTCCCCTCGGACTTGTGTCGTTTGGGGGGGGGGGGGGCGACATCCTCCGTTCCGCTCCCTTTCCCTGGACCAGACACTTCTACTCGACTCTTCTTGTCCTCGTTCCACTTCTGCTTGAGCATCTCATACACTCTCTTACGGATTTCGGAGCGCCACCTAAAAGGTAACGGCGCTCCTTCTTCGTTATCGGCAACTGCAGTTGGGCACTCGCTGTACCCCATGCAAACGTTCCGCATGAGCTCACACTCGGCGGAGTCGTCCTTCAACGCGACGCCTACGTTCTCGTCCTCGGTAATGAAGCTGACAGGCAACGTAGTATCCATCGTTCCAGTTTCGTCCTTAAAGTTTTGATTAGCACGTCTGGCCACTGTGGAGCTCTCTAGTGTCTTCTCGTACCAATCTAGCCCGTACTCAGGCCTCCTCATCTCTCCTGTAGAGACTTCCCTCGTGCGTTCCAGCACTTCTTCCGATATTTCCAGCTGCTCACTCATTTCCGGAAGTGAAGGCTTCTCCTGTTTATCAGTGTTCTGTTTACCCTCGGGACTGGATCTTCTCGTCGTCCAACGGAAACAGTCGCTCTTCCAGTTCCTTGTCGTACTCCTCGGGATCACTCTTCCCTACCGGAACGTCACCATGCTCGAGCAGATCCAGCTCCTCGTCGGTAAACAGACGAACATATTCGCCCGATGAGTCCGTCGCCTAAGTACGTTCCGAATCCAGCTCTGCATCGGGAATGTCAACGTCCTTCTAAGGTGCGTCCATTAATCGGATTACGGCCGCAAACTGGTTTGTCTTGACGCGTATCACGTCTTCCGTCTTAGTTATCAGAGTCTGTTCATCCCGTGTAGACGTGTTGGACAGCACTTCAGTCGCTGTTCTTCTACTGCACTCAGCTATGGTCTTCAACACATCTTTGGAACGTTCCGTTGTCCCTTGATCGACGTCCTGCGACCAATTGAAACGATCCTTCGTCCCACTTTCCCTATTTATCGTTATGGAGGGGCTTTTCGTGGCTCCCTACCCATACGCCGTTTCTGTTCCTGGTCTCTTTGTAGAGACCTCTACTTTCTCATCTTGCCTTGGGCCAGCCCGTTCCGCTAGACGGCTCAGTTCAGTTTCAATATCCGCATTTGCAGTCGTCACGCTCGCAACGGGAACGTTCCGAGCGCTTACTCCATTAGTCACACCAGCCCCGGGAGCCCTGTGAGGTCCACCAAATCCACTTATTCGCGAACTTCATCTCCCTTTGTGTCGTCAACCTGGCAAGAGGAAAGAGCGACACTTCTTTCCCCCTTCCTCTTGTCCCCTTCATGGTAGGGGCGTTCCAGTTGGTGTAGACGTGTCCTGTGTGGTAGGCGTCTCGGTCACTACAGCGCTCCTTGAGAGGCCGCGCAGTTTCTCGATCTCAGGGCAGTTTGTCACACTATGACCCGGTTGCCGACAAAACAAAACACTCCGTGGTAAGACGATCTCCATATCGACCTCCACCTGTCCTCCTAGGCAAGGGACACCCCATGGAGTAGTGACCAAATTGGTGACAGCAATTACACAGGCCTCTCGCTCGAGATCACGTCTCTCGGCTGCACCCCTTTCGTTCACAGCGACCACACACAACTTCCCCTTCCGCCGTGCGGGTGGCAGGACCCATACGAACGCTAAGTGGTCCTAGTTCGGCACCGACACTTCCATTCGGATTTGAGGGACTAGCCGATTTCATATCGGTCAAAGTCACGACGCCTATGCATCCATCACTCGTTCCAGAATATTTTTGCACCTTTCTATTTAGCTGTTGTAGCTCTTGAAGTACTTATAAATCCGCCGAGGGCACATTCTTCGTACTCGGCGGATTTATGCCTTCCTCAAGAAACTCATCGTCCTCTTAGATAGGCAAGTGAAGATTATTGAACAACATAATGCGGCAGGATTGCTCAATTGACCCAATCATGTTACCGTTCAGCACCGCTCGCATCGGTTTGTTCCTTATTCCCTCAAGGAAGAACTCGTACCTCATGCGGGGTTCAGGCATATTTAGAGCGTCGCATATCGTTGGGAGTCGATCACTCCACTCTTCGGCAGACTCGCCGCGCCAAAACGGGTCCACGTTTGAGCCGGAGTCAGACAGACGAATCGGTTGTGGAACCTGGAACGAAGCAACTCGAAATTATCGATCCTCGAATTGTACTACCATTCTTGTCACTTTCTATTCTTCATGCACTGTTCAAAAGCCGTTAAGCGAGGTTGATCGTCCATTCCCATCGTGCACTTTTCAAACGAACGCCAAAACGCCGCTGCTAGCTCACTCGAGGCCGTGTCCGAATAAAATGAAATGATCACTTTGACTGCATTCCTCAACCCGTTTGGAATTCCAACAACCCGAGAATGCCCTCGGAAATAATTACGTGGCTCACGTTCAGCGTATAGATCCGTGGGAGTATTCGGGCGAGGCGTCGCATATCGCTGGTACCGCTCTCGGTCAAGTCCCGCGTTTCCAAGGGGTCCCAGACCTTCATTGTAATCCTGGAGCGATCTTCCGTTCGTCGGCTTCGTTCCCCAATTCAGAGTTCCCTCCGCTCTCATTCCGGCAGGCATTGAAGTCGTAGTCATAGACATAGATGGGTAAGTAGGAGGCCTCTCAATCGGATTCCAACCCGGTGGTAACATCGAACCAAACGGATTGTAGGACGAATAAGGTCTCGTCGTGCCATACACTCCGCCCCCGCCGTTCGTTCGGGGGTTTTGAGCGGATACATTCTCATACAAATGGGTAGGAGACATAGGTCCGCCCGTCCGAGTCTCAGTGGATGTTCGATACGCGGTCTTCCCACCTCCAGGACTACGAGTTCCACTCCTCGGGGACTCCAACAGTCGATCCAACTCGCTAATAGAGTACCTGGGCTAAGCCTTTACCGTTATCATCCTCGATTCATCGACGGTGAGCGTTGTGTCCCTACAGATCCACTCGACATAGCGATTTGTTGCATTGCCTGACCGATGATGCTGACGATTAAAGCTTATAGAGCCGGGTCCACAGTCGCCGTCCCTCCACTTGTATGCGTAGTTCCGTCCCTGGCAGGGGTCGCTCCACTGCTCGCGGACGTCTTACAGACGTCGCTCTTTGAGTTGCGGACGTCGTTCCACGGCGTACAGTCGTGGTAGGAGCTTGCGAAGTTGCCCTTGACGCGCTGTGTCGTTCCACTTCGCCCGGTGGCTCATCTTGTAAACCGGTCGTACTCCGAAAGTGCGCCCAAGACGCAGAGGCGTCGCTCTCATATAGTCTTCCAAATCCTCCTCCTGAGAGTAATCTGCTGACGCGGCTGAGGAGGCTTCTCGCCCAGTCTCGTCCATGGGATTAAAAGACGGTCGCGACGAATCCAGCGAGGGCGACAAACCTAGTCTCGTTCCGGAACTCGTCGTCTCGGTCTCTCGCGTCTCCCAGGTCCGAGACGGCTCCTCTCTGGGAGTCGGTCGATTAGCCAGAGTCCCCAGGAACGCTTGGAAGCTAGCTCTGCCCTGAGGCGTCCCCAACATTGTCATAAAGATTCTCCGATTCTCCTCTTTCCGCGGTGGCGTGCCAAACAAGCTCTCGTTTTCCGCTTGGGCCGATCGTTCCTCCAGATCTTCGGCAGCTCGTTCCGTCTGGACTTCAGCCGCCTCTCCGTTTTAACCCTGCGTTCGGGGATCTGCTCCACCGCCTCCGCCTTCCGCGGCCGGGGAATCAGCTACTTGGTCCTCGTCGGCGTCCGCCAGGATCCGAGCAAGGCGCTGCTCTTCATCCTCTATCGGATCGTTCCAGTTCAGGGAGCTCATACCGTTCCAGCTCGCTTTTTCCTTCGCCTAAGAGCTTCGACTAACGATTTCCAAGTGGCTCTCTCCGCTCTCGCTTTCACGTTCCTACGAAAATTGGCTAGAAGATACCCTGCTTCTTCACCAAATTGTCGCGGTCTCCTTCTCTTGTCCGGATCGTGTATCTTATATAAAGCGACGTAGGAACTTTGACGTAATAGTTGAGTAAAATGTAATTGTTTCTTATCTCTGCTTCTTGAGCGCTTCTTGTAAAAGAAGGAAATATACGACTGAGATCTCCCTCATCAGCTCTCTAACTTACAAAGGTACATCCTACCAGCCCTCATACCTTCAGTTGCTGCTGTAAACTTCACCATCGTCCCACTGTCTGGGCCTCTTAGATCCACTTTAGACTACACCTTTGCCAATCCTACCGGTGAGATTGTAAAGCAAAGATAAATGAACCAGAATAAATTTTCTTTTTTTAAATATTGTTTTGTGAATATTCAGTGTAGAGCAATGCAGATTTAGTGTAAATCAATTATTTACTGCTTGACTCTATACAAATTATCACATAGTTTCTTCCTGATGAGAGACGTGCTGCTGCGAACAGCGTAGTCAAACCACAGCATCTCTTGCATCTACGCAAGTGTGCACAAGCAGTTTTCCTTTAAGTACTCCACTACATGTAGCGCTTCATCCATCTCAGGCGTGCACTTAGTGCACGCTGCGCGCTCACCACCTGTGGTCTTGACGTCCGGGGTCCCACGCTCCACAAACCTGCGGGCTGTATATGTACATGTAGTGGCTGGGATGCTGTTACAGTCCGCCACCAGGGCCCAGCCTCGTCTGTTCGTGTAAGCGTCTACCACCCGAGTTCAGGCGGCGAGCCCGTGCCTCTCCTCGCTTGGCATTGTGGTGCTCCGAAAGTCTGGTACTGGCTCGAAGCCAGTGGTTAGCGCTACACTAAACTTGCATTGCTCTAAAGTCGCTTTTTCAGATATATTTCCAAAATTTGTTTGTTGCTTTAGTAAATTCAGACCATTTTGCTTTACAATCTCGCCTGCTAGGACTGGCAAAGGTGTAGAAACGAGGTTGTCTGCGTCGAGGAGCGGGCTGGTCGGGCGTGACACTCTTCTTGCGCCGCGCACTGAGCTGCCGTAGGCAGTCGTCTAGGATAGCGAGTCCTTCCTCTAGCCGAAGACCGTGGCATAATAAATAGAATAATTCACATTCTCTTACCCCCGTAACCTCAGTATTGAAAAATACATGCCAGCGTAACCAGAATCAGCTATGATTTCTCTAAATATGTTTGACAAGCGCAACTAGCAAGTCAATCAAATACAGTAGCGGACAACACGTTTTGACAAGAAAATGTAGCACAAACTAGTTACACCGATTCTGAGTTATTGATTGGCTTAAAATTCGGCAAAACTACATCTGATCAATCCAAACGATTGCAACCTACAGCACCAAGAAATCCTACCAGACCCTGAGGGTGGTTATCACTGCCACGACAGCAAGCAGAGATTGGCAGAATCTGCAGTGCCCAGACGCTCCGCGCTGGTTTCGTGCACACGAGTGCTTTCTGTCATTTGGTCGGAACAGGTGCACAAGTTTGGCGCCAAATCAATCTGGATGTACTGAATTGGCGCTGAATGGGTATACAATGAACGATGCACTGGGCGCGGAGTAGATCTTGGCTCACCAAGATCCATGAGGATCTCCTTTAAAGTGGGAGTCGTGCGCATGGTAAATATGGCAGTTAGAAAGCTGAAAAATGGCAGGTTATTACTGGGCTCTCTCACATAATTTCGACCAATAACACTACGAGAATCGTATGGGTGTCGGCGAGGTGCAACGCGACATCGAGTGCAAAAGATCAGACGTCCGGCGTCGTCGACAGCTCTACCCAGTCGTCGCGGCTCGCGAGCTCGCTGTACGGATACAGTTTATACGGATAGAACTCTGACTAAAATCCAGATAATCAAATTAGTCGATCATAGGGATCTCGGAAAAACAGTTTTAGTAAAAAAGACATAAGAATTTAAATTAATTTCCGGTCATTACTGAACATGATTGGCCAAGGTGAGTAAGGTCGTGCATGAGCTGAATAACGTAACGTCGCTAAAAATAGCTATTTCAACAAATCTGCCTAATTTTAGCGGCTAAATCGAAATAGCTGCTTTGTGGAAAACGCTATTAGAGAACTTTCGGAACGTCCTTTGCGTTGTGTTTCAGTTTCAGATAGAGCATTTTTATGTTTTCTAAAAACAGATGCTATGGGACGTTTCGGAGCCGGTTTTAGTTTCACTTTCGTTCTCAGATAACCAGCCAAATCGTTCCTTGGTGATCGCGACAGCTTTGAGATGACGACCGAGGACCCCCTGTCGCTCTTAACATCGCCATAGCACCCACAATCGTACTATTTAAGGCAGTAAATCTTTACCGCCCATGGACTGCAGCAGTCGGTACTTCGTACGGTGTCATGAAAGGTTTTGATGATTTGCTGCTCATTGTCGTAGGGGTCCTGCCTTCGGGCTAAAACCCGGCACGGCGGTACGAACATTTTTACGAGTCTCATAAGTCAGTACCGAGCGGATCAATATCGCTCAATGCACAAATCAGGAGCTGTAGAAGCGTATGAGGAGAGAAACGTTCTGCTACAGGACATCATGACACTGATGGATGACAGGAAGGAAAGTGCGAAAAGAGTGAGAAACAACGAGGAATTGAGAGATCAGGTGCTCTGCTGCGTCGTCTTGCAATGGGGGGTCTCTCTGAGGGTGATTCCGATGACTGTGAACCATTGGATTCGTCCGACCAATTGGACGAAGATGGAAATATCAGCACCAAAGCTGCGCTGCATCCAGTTTCTTCGCCATCAGCTACTTCAGGGGTTCTTATGGCAGATTCAGCATCAGTAATGTCTACATTGATGTCAAACAACACCAAACAAGCTGTCTAGATCGACGTAAGCTTTCGTCTAGTGGCCGTAAAAACACATTTAAAAAGCGAGAGCCGATAGACGCAATGACAGCGGTTTTAACGAGTGCTACCATGGGTGCTAGCGAAGAAGCCAAGGCCAAATATGCTGCTGTTGATCGTCCTAGCTCGCTTGCTACCGTAAAAAAAGCTTCGACCCTTTAGAAACCCTTCGGCAGGCCACAGGAATAGCTTTCTGACTGCTCACTCGATCACCAGCAGTAGTTCCTACATCTTTTCGTGGTAGACGCAACTTACAGGAAAGCAAGCGCAGCTCTTTGATCGTGAAACGAAAACGAACTTTTGCTCTGGCGTCGTCTCATCAAAGACGCGCGAGGGGTCAATAGAAGCGACTCCATCTCTGAGTCGAAAACAGCAATGTAGCCGAGTCAAAGTCGTCATAATCCGAACGAACACGTCTTATTGCCACGCACAAGAAGCCACGCTTGGCTCAGCACCACCACATCCTGCTTGCAATAGCCTTAGAGAAAGTATGAAAACGTTAGTCAAACTCTCCACCATCGCTAAATCAATTTTTACCTCAATTTCTTCGAATTTATCGTCGTCAATGGCCGATTGGGAGTCGTCACCTCCCTCAATGCTGGTTTATATATTGGAGGTGGGGTCGGACTTGCACTTGAAGCTGGATTCGATGTTGAGGGTCCAGTCGCTTCAGGAGTCGCTGTTGGCCCCGATGTTGGAGGTTCTATCGCTGCTGAAATGAGACAAACACATGTTAGCGATCAAAGCTGCAGGCGATGTTGACTCGCGGCTCTTACCAATTCTCGATGTCGGAGTTGATGCTGGATCATCCTGGATGTCAGCTTCATCTTCGTCACTTGTACCAAAAGACCTCCGCAATTACAGACTCGTGACCGTTCCAGCAACCATGACGCGCACAACGCTCGCTACGCTATCGTCAGAGCTTGAAGAATGGGCTGGCGCTTTCTTCTTCGCCACCGTCTTCGTTTTCGAAGGGACGTTTGGTTCGCTAGTACCTTGACCTTCTTCGTCTCCTTCTCCTTTGCTTGTACCTTGGCTGTCGCCTTTGGTTTCGCAGAGTGCTTTGTCTTGGTCGTTGCCTTGGGTATCACCGAAGGCTTTCGCCTGAGACGTCTGGGGTGCTTTCCTGCCGGGTCCGACTGGGACCGGCATCTCTCCCTTTGCGAGCTTCGTTATTATCTTGATCGACGGCAGGCGCAGTTCAGGAGCTACATCGAAGCGCCACAGCCGCCGACCACGTCGCCGCAAGGCTTCGATCTTGGGCTTCTCCTTCCTGCACCGGAGCCTTCCCGCTGGAGCTGCCATTGTCGCGGTCGAAAGTTTCCAAATGAAAAGCGAGGCGATCAGGAACCGCACATTCGAATCGCCGTACCTTATTTTGGTTCTCCTGCATTTCCCTTATCCCGGAATCGCCCTACACCTGTGCATCGGCTCGTCTTTTTACAAATTGACCACTGAAAAAAATACTTCGATTCAGGATTGACCAAGGTCAAATACTTAAATCAGGTCAAAATCTTATTATGTTGGTGGGCCCAACATACGCATACCCGCATGAAGGTTAGGTTTTTAAGAGCTATACTTTGATTATGTTGGCCCCTCCAACGTACCAGGGTTGATGGTAACCCGTATTGTCTTTAATAATTGGCTGTAAATTCATCTGTTCTCCGTTTGTGCGCTGTATTAAATAAAAAAAGGTAGGATAGGTTGGCCCGCCCATCTTTCGCCAGTGTCCTTCGGGATCATCGGCGACAAAATAGTACAAATACAATGTGAAATATAGCCATCACACGCATAGTCTGCGTGTCACACAGATCGTGCGTGTGCTGGCTGTTCCTGGAGCTGCGTTAGAGAATCTGCGGCAGAGGCTTAGTGAGACGTGGGCCATCAATGCGTCCCCGACATTTAGCCAATGAGTTGCCTGCCCCTTCTAACGAGGAGCGGTCGGCTCCTTGGGCAATTTCCTTACTAGTCAGCAAGGCTTGGGCGCAGGCGTGACGTGCCTCGGCCGTGATTCCCGGCACGGCGGCGCCCGTGGACAGTGAAGACCCAGCAACCGACGTACACGCTACCGCTACGCTCTACCTCGCCATCCAGACTACCCCTACGTTCTACCCAGACATGCAAAGCTCACGTGCGCGGGCGCGACGTGTCTCGGTCGTGATTCCCGGCACGGCGGCGCCCGTGGACAGTGAAGGCCCAGCAACCGACGTGCACACTACCGCTACGCTCTACCTCGGCATCCAGACTACCCCTACGCTCTACCCAGACATGCAGAGCTGTAATATGGCTCGGTAGCGGTGAGGAGGCTTGTGCGAAGCATGTTGAAGGGTGAAACCCCTGTATTGCTCTTGCGGATGGCCTAGTGCGTTGCTATTGCTGATCATAGAAAGAGTTATACATGAGGTGAAGGAATAGGAATTTATTATGTAGCGAAAAATATATGTACCATGAGCCTGTTGATACTTGTTTAATTTTCTGTCGCTGCCGCTTCAACGTAGGCGCGCTCTACTCGGAGTCATTGGTGCCTACGGTATGTATGTATTTCGTTTGAAGGGAGATTAGCTGCCGGCTCCCATGTCGGCTCCCAAGAGGTAAGGAATTAGACACGGCCGTTATTCGTCGATCAGCGATGATTGTCCGCATCTGGTAGGTTGGTAGGCCGCTTAAGTCGGTTCTAGTCGGTAGGACCCATTCCGCCTCACCAGCGTCGTCACCTAAAGCAGCTGCCTCAATGAGGCGAGCCTTGGTGATGCGTGCTTTTGGCACAGCATCGAGCAGCCGCTTAGTTTTGTGTCTGCGGTATGTGAGGTATCACCTCATTGAACATAGCCCATTTCCTCAAGTAAGGAGCTGCAGCCTCATCGAGGCGCCACGTGCGCGGAGGTGCGCTTGACACCACCTGAAGAAGGCAGGAGAAAAAGTTGGTGGGGCTGCGTCCGTTGGGGGCCCGTGTAGTTCATAGTCAGCAAAGCAAAACGCACGTGAATGCAGATTGATTAGTTCACTCCCATCTGGGCCGACACCGAGGCTACCTCGCGAATGCACCCGAGTTCCGGAAGATAGATACGCTCACAGCCACGTGACATCACACAAATCACGTCTCAGTTTAGGGAAACAAGTAGGAAGTCGATGCTGGACCGGCTGGAAGTCATGTTCACAAGAAGATCTCGGTGGCGAAATTCCTTAATTCTTGGGTTTAACTGCTGGGTGGCTTCAGGAGGTTCTTTGAAGATTCTTAGAGTTACCGACTGGTGACTGCAACTATTCGCCAGCAGGTCCTGATCTTATGTTTGGTCCGGAGAGTGTAGTCACGCTTGATCACACGGTTGAGCTGCTCCACCGGGCTGTTTGTGGTGGCGTATCCACTGAGGGTATGGAAGCATTGCTAACGCCAAAATGAACTTGTCACCCACGTACGTTCAAAATAGCCTTGGAACCAAATAATCTGCTCAACATCCGACCCCTTTGTTAGAATCTGTTTCAGTTGTTCATTATAGATATCTTGGCTATCCGCGATATGGAGATCATAGATGTCCGCCATCACTTGTTTGAACAAGTGATCCGGTACGCTCTTGAGGTTTCGTGAACCTTGGTCATCACATGATAGAAGCATATTAAGTAGACAAATTCACAATCGACACCAAAGACTCGTGTCACTGCGCTCTGTAGGGCAACTTATCCATCGGCCATGACGAACTTGACCAACAGTTGTTGCCCCGCAGACACGGAAGTAAAAACACTGCGGAGCTCGGTCAGCACTGTCACGTAAATGTCCTCCAAGCGTTGGGATGTAATGAAAAGTGCCACAAGGTGATACGAGCGAAACTTGTCAGGGATGCCACACACGATGACAGGATACCTGACTTGGCTCAACTTGAATGTGGCGTCCATGAGAAACACAAATGATTCTGGGTCGCGGGCCGCATTCAGTAGAAGACGCTTCGTTGTCCGTCCCACCAAAAATAGTTTTTCGTCAGAGCCGTATCTCACATCTGGTTTGCCGCGTGCGGCACATTTCTATCCGAACGAAAAAAGGATCGTGTCTGAGACGGTCGGGTCATAAGCCAACTGGTCGATCTGACCCAAGATTTCGGCATAATTGTCATTGCGTTGCAGATATTGCTTCGAATAAATGCTAACGAACCACTGCACCGGACGTAGCGTCGTCATCTCCGTCTCCACCAGCCCAAATGGCCGAGCCATTCCATTGCGAATCCGAGCGGGCTTCAACCCTTATGTTGCCACTTCACGACCGCAGTTTTTGAGCCGGGGGGCATATTGGCTATTTGAGGGCCCCTCACCAGCGTCTCGTGAGGACCAGTCTCCATTACGGTGACGCGGTGAAGGCTTTGGCACGTAATCACCTTACCCTTCCAACGACACGCATCATATGGCGTGGCTGCGCTGCATGTTACCGAAGTAGTTGGTACCGCATCTTGTGTGTGCACACACCACACACGGAGCCAGCTGACTCTTCACAATGATGAACATCTTCATGTCTTCCATAAGCAGCTGAGAATCCTCGCGAGTCATGTCGCTGCAGACAGTCGTCCAATTGGTCGTCGTGGGCGTATTTCGTTGAGGGAGGGGAAAGAGGGCTTCAGAGCCTAGTGTTTCACTGTATGAAGAAGGATCTTTGCTGTAAAGAACTGATATAGAGGGCGATGATTGGGACTGTCATAGCACTGATCGTGATTCGCTAATATTCACTGGTGTGTAGACATTCGAGGCTGGTGTGTTTTGGCCAATGCAATTGTGGCACACGTATAGATTATGTGGTGTGATGTGACATTGATGTGTCCCACGCCTATTGTATGTGTTATCACATTGTCTGTGTGCTTAAAAACAAAAACAAATGACTGATTTCCAAATTGATAGTAGAGAGAACTTTCGAAACTCTCAGATGCACATTTCAGTTTTACTTTCAGGTTTAACCCTTCAACCCCTGGCCAAAAATTCAGGGGTATATTTTGGTCATTATGTTGGATAATTAATATGGTCGCTCGTTAGTATGGTTTTGTCGCGGAAGGGTTTTGGTTAGGGGAAAGGCAGCTGGCGTGCAATATTTGACATATTCAAGTAATATCTCGGCTGGTGATATCAGAACCGGTAAATTACACAGGTCTCACGCCTATGTATAAAACCTCAAAACCTCAAGAACCAGAATAAAACCTCGCTGAAATACTATCTGGGAGCGACGGTGGGCAAGGTGAGTTGATCACGCTATCACCGAGTACGCGATGGAAGAGTGCAGGCAAACGTCAATTGGACAAGTCTGTGATGAAGCCCAAGAGCAAAAATGCGCGGGAGACGCAGGTCAAGGAAAAACAAACAGCGTACGAGGTGCGCAAGAAGGTCAGGTGGGATTTGGTGGAGAAGGTGAAGAGTTTGCAGAAGGAGCTGGGCCAGCTCAAGTTCCGCCTTCTGGTGGAGCAGGGGGAAGTGTTAAAGGCCACGAAACGCACCGAAACCGAGAATGACGTGCTGTTTGACTGTATTCGTAAGCAGCACTTAGTGCGAGCTGCGCTACAGGCGGCGCTTACAGAAAACGCAGTAAGTGGAGTAAGAATGTACAAATCGGAATGTTGATATTTATATTGACTGTGAGTTATTGCTCTTCTCGACACCAGCAACGAAATTTGAACACTTTGCAGCCAGCTCAAAGCTTGATTTGCTTAGGAGCGGACCCAGTAGAGCGATTCAATACACTTTTGGCTCTCAAAGAACGTCAATTGGACAACGCAGAGCGATATCTCGCAGCCAGGAGCCACGGACTTGGTCCAGAATCAACCTACTGCCAAGACGAGTGCTTTGATTCCGACGAAGGGGACTACTGCTTCGTACGGTTCGAGACTGTCCCGGTTCAAGGAGCTCATGTCAAGGAAGTGTTCGATGCCGTTCTGGACGCGATACTGAATCAGGAGATCATCCTGTCCGAGATGTTTGGCTGCGTTGCTATCCGCGAAGACAACGACTTTGAGACGTCCGAGTTCACACAACTTCGGCTGGTTACTGCGACTTCGGCCGACACTACCGTGGAGTCCAATACACTGCTGTTTGCGAGGTTTTCCGACGGAATGGACGACGGAAAAGGTGAGTACTGAGTTCTGGTCGCAGACTTCGTCAACTCGGACGCTTTGTATCCGTATCGGACCAACGAGCGCGTCCGGAGAGACGGAACCGCGATTGTCACGGTGCGCTCTCTTTCCTCCGGCATAGTTTTCGTCACGCGCTGGACGTGCTTGAAAATCCACCACAGTCTCTCTCGAGATGCTGAAACGGAGATGAAGGAGAGCTCAGTGTGCTGGGGGGATACGAGCAAGAGGTTTATTGAGCAGCAACTCGTTCACACAAGCACATCCCCCAGTCTGTAACAGCAGAAAACGACGAACAAGCCAGGAACAGCATGCAACTGGAAGCAACTGGAAGCAACTTAAGTAGGAAGGGCTGAGTCATTTCTATTACTACGTAGTACTTCGAAGTATTACTAGCTGAACATTTCTTACAAAAAGCTACTACTTCTGAAGTACTAGAGTATGTTAAAAAAATCTTGATTCAGGTGTGACGCAGAAAGATAATGCGAGCTGATGAAATTCTGGTTACGTTAGCGTTACTTCACACACAAAAACCGACGATTATTGCGCACTTTTCCCGCTGTACAAGTCCTCTTTACCCAATCGCTGCTGGATACACTTCTTCATTGTGTCGCCAAAGGACACCGTGCTCTCTTCCAGTTCTCGCAGAATGTCAGCGGAAAGATCCATCTCGCTACGTCGGATCTTGGAGCAAGTCCATCGAGTAGCCACAACCAAGACTTCCTCGTCATCTGAATCTTTCGCTTTCGCTTTGAACGAACGAATCATGAACACAGTAGTCGTGTCTCGTCGAACTCGCTGCTCCGGCTTGTACGGATACAGTTCATCCGAATCGACAAAGTCCGACACAATGACCCCACAGCTTTCGTCGTTGGCCTCAACGAACTCCGCGAACATGACTGTATTGGCCTCCACTAAGGTTCCCTGCGAGGTTGACGTCACCAAACGCATCTGCGAGATATCTCGCGTGTCCGCTTCGTTGTTTTCTCGGATCGTGATGCTGCCGAACATCTCGGAGATGATGATTTCAGCGTTCTGCGAGACGTCGACGAAAGCGTCGAAGACCTCTCTAGCACCAGCTCCAATTATGGGTCTGTTCTCGAAAATCACCTGGCAAAAGCTGTCCCCGTTGTTCCGTTCCTCTTGACAGTACGACGACCTGGGGTCCAGACCTTGGCTTCGAGTCGTGATGAATTGCTTGGCCTCTTGCAGCTTCTTGTCCTTGAGTGCTACCAGCACGTTATGACGTTCGATCGGGTCCGTTCCCAGCCGAATAATACTCTGCGCTGGATGCAACAAGTCAACATTTTGTTGCTGATAGAAATAATAAACAGGGTTAGCAACTTGGACCGGAGTTGAATAAGCACGTCATCAATGGCGTTATCTTACCAAATGACCCGCGAGCATTGCCTGCATTTTCGCGAGCTCCAAATGCTGCTGCTGGATGAACTCGTGCAGTACCGCTTTCCCCGCTGCCGCGCGTTTATTGGACTTGGCGGCTTCTCCGTGCTCCACGAGCACGCGAAATTTGAGGTCGGCGAGTTGTTTCTGTAGCGTCTCCACTTGCGCCGTCAGCTCCACTTTCTGCTCTCGTCGGATATCGTACGTGGTTTTGCGTTTCTTGTCCGAGCTGGGGGTCCCCCGTTTACTGCGTTTATGACTGGTTGTAGCTGCCTGTCGAGCGTCTCCGTCGTCCTGCAACCAGATTTGGAAGCTCTCACTCGAAAGCGTCGCAGCGTCTTCACTGGACGACTCGGAAAGGCGAAGATTGGCCTCCCAGACCGGGGGTCCGTGCAGGGAGGACATGAACGAAGGCTGCGGCAGCATCGACTCGTGGCTGTTCGAATGTGACGTTACTTGGGAAGGGGGATAAGGACCGCATACAGCTGTGATGACTAACAATGATCCGAACTTAGTTAGAGATCTTGTATGGGATTGGTACACTGACTAGTTAGTGGCGATTGCATCGTTTGAAACACGAGGCCTCATCATGAGGATCAAACTCAAGGGGGCGGGATCTCGTCACTCGTGTTATTCTCTGCTTTATTTCCTTCTGCTTGGTGTCCCTGCTTAGTCGACCAGTAGTTTGTTACGCGGTTGCAGTTTGCGTAACGTAACTGAGCTCAGCGTGCTGAGCAAAACCTGGAGTGAGGGAGCAATCAGTTACAGTATTACACCTGCCAACCTACCGGTTAGAGTACCGTATTTGAGATCTCCTACTTCAGAGTGATCTCCTAATTCAGACTGCCCTCCAACCAATCACATATCGAGAATGGAACAGCGCACAAGTCTAGATCTCCTAATTCAGAGTACAAAAAACATGCTAAACTGTAACTATCCACCAGCTCATTGCCAGAAATTTGCAATGGCGCGCAATCCCCTCACGCTCGGCCAACGGAAAGGGAGAACCCGTATTTCTGGCACTGGCAAGCCTCCCAAGAAGTTCAAGCGCGTTGCCATTTCATACGCCTACAAGCTTTCGGTTGTGGAGTGAACCTGATTGGGAGCTGCTACGACGGTTGCTGGAAGAAGTGCCCGTAGTGCGCCATGCTGTGGATACGCGTCACGACATAGAAAACTTCGTAGTTCCCGAAGAAGAACTTGGTAACTAAATTGTTTTGTTTAAATAATACGTGATAGAGATGCGTCGGTACGTGTACAGATATTGTGTATTTTGCAACAATACAACTTCAAAAATATTGGGTCTGAAGTAGGAGATCTCAAATACGGTAAGCACACGCATCGATTGCGATTTCTTTCCTAATTAGTCATTGCAACAGTTTCCTACTTCGAAGTACGAGAACTGAGAACGTGTTCGTCCTCACCGACGACAGCACATCGAAAACACATTGCACCTGTGATTTTCACAATATCATTAGAGGCACACAACTAAACCAGGATTTGCGCATCATGCGTGTACATCCAATTACATGTAATAGCAGCACACAGGAACGAAGTACTTGGAGATGCACAATAGCCAATCGCAAGCTAGCGGGACGTAAATTCGTCCAATCAAACATTTCTATTTCAGCTTATTCAGCCTATCAAATAGCTCAAAAGTCGATCCACTCGTCGACCAGACCATTCTACAAAATCCTCCCCCGCCAGTACGAGTCTTTTTCACCGCTCACTACCTTCTCCCCAAGATGCCTGAAGCAGTTTCTGGTGCCCCATGTGCACCGACCATAAAGAGAGCGACGCGCTCATTATTATCCAGTGTCTAAGGGCCTACAAGATCACCAAAAGTCAAGCACTATTTTGCACGTTATGTGCCATTCCAACACCGCACTTGATGCGCTACAAGATTTTGAAGTGCCGCTGCACTCAGTGGAAACAAGCCGCACCCTATGCCACGTGTCCGTGGAGGGCAAAAATGCTAGTCTGTCTCGACATAAAGGTCGTGTCACTATTTGAGAGTGGCGAGCATGTGACTAGAGCGATACCGCCACATAGTCGCACCCTCACCACTGCTCAACAGATTTTTTTTCTAGCAAATGACTCGGGCAGGTATGAAGCCGGCTCGAATACGCACGGCGATGCTATCGCAGCACGGCTTACGACCAAGTGAGCTTCCAGCTCTACAAAGGTTGCAGAATGTCGTGTGCTACTATCGCCGTACAAAGCTCGGGAGTAGTGACACAGCTGCAACCATCGTGGCGGCTGTTCAGAAGCTAGCGTTCAATGGTTCGAAAGAAGAACACGGACCATTTACGTTTGGCTGGGACTTGGATAGTGAAGGCAAGCTTGTTGTCGGCAATGGATCCGATGAAAAGCCATTCCTTGTGGGATTTTCAGCAAAGGCCCTGCTTCGCCAAGCTTCTAAAGACCCCGCGACCTTTATTTTCACGTGGACACTACCTACAAGACCGACCAGGTCGTCTATCCATGCCTGGTTATCAGCATTACCGATGCCGCAAGAAAATTTCACCTGTTGGCTTTGTTTGTCATCTCCCAGCAGCAAGAAGGTCACTATGCAAAGGCCTTTGCTACCCTGCGCTGGATCTACAGCAAAGTATTGGGGGAGCCGCTGCGCATTTTCTACTTAATGGGAGACGCTGACACGGCCCGGTACAATGCTGCAGCTGCCATTTGTGGAAGTGATGGCGAATATGTCCATCTCATGTGCTTCTACCACGTACTTGCCAAGGTGATCGATCGGCTTTAGGGTCTGCCGTACGGGGCACGCGACTCGGTTCTTCGTGACATATATGACCTGCACTACAGCAGGAGCGCTGACGACTTTGCCACTGTGTCCAAAGCTACAGAGACTTGCTGGCTCAAACTTCTAATGCTGGAGGCGCTACATCGGTACCTCAAACGAGTCTGGTTAAATGATCAACCTTGCCACTGGCAATGCTTAAGTACACATAACGCGTTTGCCACCACCAGCAACCCGGTTGGGCAATTCAACCGAGCCTTGAAACGCGATTACACCGCACATCGTCTCTTAAAAATGGGCGACCTGCTACAGCAACTTGCTGTGTGCTGCCGCCAGCGCGCAATAGATCTCCGTCCATTCACGCTCACACTAGTCGCGTCGAAAGAGCTGCTTGCTCGTGTGAAGGCCCTTTGGAGCCAGTAGCTTCTACGAGAGCACGTAGCACCACGGATGAGCCTCGACTTCCTCATGGTGGATTCTAGCACATATGTACTTCACATCTTGTACACTGCACCAGAGAGAGCCTACAACCCTGCCACGAACTCCTTACAAGAAGCGCTTTAAGTCTCAGCTTAGGTTGGTGGCAATACTGCACGCAAGGAAGCCCAAGACCAGCCCAAGACAGGGTGGCCAGTCAATTTACCTACCCATACATGCCATTTCTCCTACCACTTCAAGTATGGTAACTGCGTGCATCACCTCTTTGCGATACTGGAGCGTGATCGAGTCAATAGTAACGGCTAGGAGGTGCTTGTCATCCGTCGTGCCCACAAGCGCAAGCAAGCTACAGTCAGTACCGCTGGGCGTGACCAGCACGGGGAGGGCGGCCTGCTACCACCCGTCCTCCCCGTGCCAGTCACGCCCTCCTGCGGGAATAACGCGAGCGATTACGCTGAAGCAGCCGAGCCGATCGTCGTGGCTGAACGTCCGCAAGACTACTGCATCAGCGTAGCCCCAGAGCGTGATTGATGCTACAGGAGCAATGCATATATCTAAATACAGACAAAGTTAAAACATAAGTGGTATCCAAAGCAAAGTTAGCGATAACACTTACACGTCATGCGCGAGGGAGACGTCTGGTGGTCGCTCTGCCCAGCGACTGGTGTCTCTTCTATCGGCAACGTTGATGATGGCAGAGTCGACTAATCAGCCGCATCACGCGTCACACTACGCATTACCAATCTGCTTAAGCAGGCCCCTATTTGCACTACAAACCAGCGGTCTGTCGGCTGCCCTTTCCGGTACTAAATCTAATCAACTTGTCGTCTGGCTTGATCCAGCTGCTTGTCCACCGATCTGTGATCGCTGCCCATCTATTGTAGTCGGTCTAATGCACCAGGACTCCATGGGGCCTTAGAAATACCGTGCGATCCACTGTCGCCGCGTGTTGTGTGGTGAAGTGCTTTCTCAGAAATAAGAGAATGGACCTAACGCGGGGTCACTATCCCGAATCAGTGACAATTTCAAGCGATTAGAGAGGATTTGGGTAGTCTGGCACGGATGCAAGTTGCCTATGAAGGATTAGCCACGACGAGCAACACCCCGTACGAAATGACGATGGATCTGGTATGAGTGATGTACGGGAAGGCAAGATCCACCAAGACTTATCTCGGATCCACCCTTACCTGGATCCACTTAGGTGGATATGGGATATACTATGTACGGGTGGATCGAGTGTGGATCCTATGAGGAAATGGTGGTAGGTGCCATCTGAAGGTGGATCTAGTAGCCACGGCTAACAAGAAGTCAAGATCCACCGCGAGGGACCCCGAATCCCACACTTCCGAGTTCGGATCCAAGGAGGGAGGATCCCGCAGAGAGGGACCTGGATCCAGGGTACAGAGATGATGGATGCTGTGGATCTCGAAGTTTCGTGGAAAAATGGAGATCACTGACGGTTGCAAGACGGTGTTGGATGATTGGAGAGCCCAGATCCACGACGGGTACGCACTTACAGTGAAGTGGATCCAGCGACCTGGATCCGGATGAGTGTACCCATAATAGGGTGACCATAATGATTACGTCATGGATCCGGTGGATCTGAAGATAATACAGCTGGGATGATGGGTCAAGGGAAGAAGGGACATGCAGCCGGGCCTGGTAAGGGATTTAACAAGGGAAAGACGTAGAAGGTAGAAATCCAGGCAGGTATAGGCTTAAATATCAATACAGACTTCTATTTGCACAATAACACGCAAGTGCCTTCCTGCCCTCAAGAACCGGAGCTACATTGGCCGTACGAGCTCGGAGAAGGTTGGGAATTGCGAATCTAGTGTTGGTAGTGATAACTGGATAATACATTGGCCAGATCCTACAACCTAGTGAGCTTTCCTATACACGTGCAGATCCAACAGGTTAACCGAATTACTACTTGGTCGGTTACACCCTAGAAGATCTCAACTCTCAAGATCCCGTCACAGGAGGTGGCAAGTACAACGCAAAGGAAACGCAAAGACAAGGGACACACCCGCAAGGCAACCCTACGGCCAGATCTAAGATCTAGGCCCCGGATCCATAAGCTCGAATATTCGCTTAGGATTCGGAACCATCCACGGACGCAGAGTGAAGATTTTCCACTGCTGCTCCACCCCATCCCCACGTCTAGCCAAGACATTCAAGCTTCACCACTTAAACTCTTCGGAAGTTACCGAGAGAGCAGATCCCGCCCTACCGACGGGTACACAAGGTGAGGAAAGTTCAGCAGAACACGGATCATCGGGGGACCCCCTCCGTTAGTCGGTGTCTGGGCGCAGTTGGTAAGTTGGATCTGGCAATCTCGCAGATTTTGCTGATCCCGCTACACCATAGTTGCACGTAGTGGCGTCTGATGGAAAAGAATTTTGTGTTTCGACAAAACTAATGTGTGTCACAAGTAGGAGGAGGCCCACGTGGTCTATAGCCGGTCACTCGCACGTTGTACCTCAGTTGAATCTCCTGGTTTTGTACGTGTGCTATTCACACCGATGTGGTTATTTTCACGGATACGCATGTGATATTTAAATTTTCTCCTGACCGACAGTTTGGCGAATAGCTTAGAAAACTACGGTATGAGGCGTTGTATGAGAGCGTGTAGCTCACATACTCTTCTGGGCAACTGAATATTATTTTTGGATCAAATATGTTCTTTGTTGACGCACATATTTTATATACTAGTAAATAGAAAATAGAAGACTACAGACAACGACACAAAAAGCCGGAGTTGATAAACACAATTCCGATAGTAAAATCTGCGACACAAAAACTCGGACGACTAGCAAAACATATTATGATTGGATGAATAAAACTGAGAGTATGGAATAAAAAGTTCAGCTACGCCTGTTTATTAAACCGTTGTCGACTCATAGCACGGAATTGCTGATTTAAAGCTACGAATTACGTGCTCGTTGGGAAAACTTTCCCAAGCTGCAATTGTAGCTTGTATGGCTCGAAGACGTTTTTCAGCAGCCGTAAGACCTTTTTTGGGTAGTAATTTACCTCGAATTCGAGACTTTAGAGGTCCCATTACCCCTACATCAAGCGGTTGACAAACCGATGTAGCTATAGCGGGTAATGGGACCACTGTAGCGCATGCCTGTTCGGCAACCACACGCATACCCTCCTCTGAAACGTGACAATTAAAAATGTCCGCTAAGAGGAGGGCAGGGGAGTCAATTTCATATTTTAAAATGTTTTCTACATAAAACTCCCAGCTGACTGTATCCATCCATCCAAACTCTTGTACTGTGTAAAAGTGACCACTTGGCAGCGTGCTTAACTCGTTGGAATCAATAAGTCCGCCACGCTTGCCGCGCAGTATGAAGAGAATCGGAAGTTTTTTTTCCTAAAAACAAACATTTTTAGTAAACAAAAGTAATATATATATAAAACTTATAATTAGCGCAAGGAAAGCAAAAAAACTTACCATCAGCGCGAACTGTCAAGACAGCCGTCATGCGTCCGCAGTGTTTTGTCAGACTTTGGATTTTAGCTGATCCTTTTCGCCCTTTAATTGCCCAGGTTCTTGCTGGCGGCATGTCGAACTGGATGGCCTTTTCATCCATGTTGTAGATTTCCGGTAGAGAGTATGAGCCGTACTTACTCCAAAATTCAATTGCAAAATCCGTTTTTAAGCGCTGCAGATCCACACTTGGGAGCTTGGTTTCTTGGGCTTTTTGAGTTGAGAATCCGTAACTAAAATCATGTTCGAAAAAAATATTAATAACTCAGTTAATAATGCAATAATATTTTACAGATAATTCCGGTCGGCGGTTCGCTGCAGTAAACGTTCAAGGGCCCGTCTGCAACTCACGTCAGACTTCTTGTTCTCCGCGTAGGCCTCTATCCAGTCAGGGTAGTTCTCTTGAATAAACGCAATCATTCCTGATGTAGTAAGAAACTACAAGAGTTAAACAGTAAGAGTAAGTAATAATAAAATACTTTAAAATTTAAATAACTCACTTCTTCGTCGCGGCGTACGTCTTTCATGTACGTCAAAAGGGCAGAGGTAAATGGAAAGCTTTCCTTACGTCTCTGCCCTTTGGTCGTCTTGTCCAACTTGTTCCCCTCGTAGACGCGCAGCTTGGCCCTACCGACCCACCACCCATGCACCGTGCCGTGCGGGTGGCCCAGCTTTTCAACGGCGGCAGTGAGCCCAATCCTCTCAACGAGGTCGACTGCCGCCAGCTTCTCTTTAATTGGGTAGCCGCGCTGCTTCTTCGTCCCCATCGTAGGTTTAGAAAGTGATCGTGCAGCGCGGCTTCACCCTTGAATTGCTGGCTTCCAACCGAATTTTAGCTCAATTTATTGGATGGTCATCATAACTTAACTACTTTTTGATTAGTCAATATTTACTATGGGGCGCTTTCATTTTTCCGTGTTTTGTGTACGCCGGCTTTTTGTGTCGTTGTCTGTAAATAAACTTAACGTGCGGCTTGTCAAAGTGTTGCGTATAAAGTTTACAGCTATATTATTTCTCATTCGCTTCTAATTGATGCACATTACTGTAATACCGGAATTAACGTGTTTTCTGCAACCGTGTAAAAAGTACCTTTCAAGACAAAACCGTAAGAACGGCGGAAGGCGTAAAATCTCGCACAAGATACTCCTGTCCATTTGAAACCGTCGCTTTGCTCACAATACTGTAAGCAATAGCGCGCTTTAACTGGGACACTGTTTTGATGCCAAACTGGTTAATTTTGTTGGTGCTGCAGATTTTTTACGGGCCACTGGTTGCAAAAAATTGATCGGTTGCAAAAATACCGTTAATTCCGGTACTGCGTTGTAGCTTTGACGTCATCGTCTGTCACTGACATGTACTGACAGTGTCAGTACATGTACCGCCAGTACCGGTACAAAAGCGAGTGTGAACAATCACAATTCATGTTGACCATGCGTCGCTTCAAATCGCCCTAGAAATTCTCGTTCTGTAGAATGCTGGTCGCACGGTGAGTCCATCGACAGCTGCTTTAGTATGGTACATGTATCACTCCACGGTCTGCCGTTGAGATCCGACGATGCCCATGGCGCTACGAAGCAGCAATTCAAGCGAGCCTCTCCTTGGCACAGCTGCATCATGGCTCGATCTACTCAACCAAAACACCGTGGGGTCCAGTGACATGGAAAGCAGCAGCGAGGACTCTAGTAACAATGAGCGGGTATCGGCTAAGCGCTCGAAGAAAACCAGCCAGAAGGAGAAAAAGACGAAGCGGCCGGCCAAGAAGCGCCGAACAACGTACGATATCCGCAAGCAGCAGAAGGCTGATCTAATGGCCGAATTGTCAAAGCTAGGCAAGCAACTCGAGTTGCTCCAGCATCGCGTGCTCATTGAAAAGGGGGAAGCGAACTCTACCATTGAGCGTATTGAAGTCGCCAACTCAGTCTTGCACGAAAGAGCGCAACACCAACACGTTGCGATCGCAGCGATGCAATCGATGCTTGTGTCTCGCATGGTGAGCGAGTTTTTATTGCGCAACAAATTGTCATTTCAACTTCAACAAACTCACCATCTTACTCTTTTGTTATACAGCAGCAAAGTCTATCGGAGCTGCAGCCTACAGAGGTAACGATTCGACTCGGCATCGACCGCAAGGAACGTCGACGTACCTTGCTGGCTATGAAGGACGAAAAATTGCGGGAAGCCAAGCGATTTATGACGACATGGGGTCAAGATCTCGACACAGGCTCGTCTTTCTCGCAGGAAAGCCAATTCGAGTCGCTCGAAGGAGGCTTCTCGGCTTTACGTGTTGACAACGCCCCCATTCGATGCACTACGGTGCGAGCTGTGTTCGATGCGATCATCCACTCGATGCAGAATGCCGAGATCTTGATCTCTGAGCTGTTTGGGAGTATCACAATCCGCGAGGACACGGACTTTGAAGCCGCAGATATCTCTCAAATACGCCTCGTGTCCTCCACTAAACACGGGGCGGTGGTCGAGTCCAACTCGGTCATCTTCTCCGAGTACGTTGACGGACCCGACGGCTGCTACGGGATCATAGCTGCAGACTTTGTAGACGACGACGAATTATATCCGTATCGACCAGAGGAAAGAATCCGTCGAGACACCATCACTGCGGTGTTGATCCGTTCAGCTCCAGACAAACAGGACGTCGTAGTCGGCACGCGATGGACCTGTCTCCGACTAGCACACACACAACTCGATATCCCCAAAGACGGTTTGAAAGAGTTGCAAGAGGTTTCCATGGCATGGGGCGACACTATAAAGAAGTGCATCATGGATCGGATAGCTAAAACCAATGAATGCAACAATTAACGTCAAATTCACACAATGCAAAAACGAAATTGGCAGTTTATCTTTTCTGGTGGTTGATGAAGCGCAGCGAAAGCAAAGTGAGCACTCGGAACACGACGATGAAGACCAAGACGATGCCAAAGTTGCGCCAGATATCGTCGTGCTTGAGTTTGAAGACCGACTCGACGTATTCCTTGACTGTAATGTGGTCGATGTTGACCGGAGTGTTCGTCACCGATTGACAGCCGAGTTGAGATCCGCCGCCGACGTATTGCTGTGCAGCGTCATCCCACGTCGGCATGTCGTCGCAGTCACTGAACACCAGCGCACCCATGATACCGACGCTGTAAGTGTGAGGAGTAATAGCGTACAGCCACTTGTAGCCACTGGGGATTTCCGTCGCTGGTGGGTTGAAGCCCATGAACAAAATGAAGATCGAGTTCAGTAGCACGCCCATGATCGCTGCGACCTCAATACTCGGCAGCAAGTACACAAAGAACTGTCCCATGTAGATCTGCACCAAGATAAAGAGCCCCATGTTAACCCAGTAAAAGACCGCCGTGCCGAATCCCGTAAAGCCAGCCATCGGATACCAAATGACCATAAAGAGAAGGGCGCTGGCAAAGCTGTAGGGGATTTCAGCCACTGTGGAGCCCAGGAAATACCAAAGCGCGTTGTAGCTCTGCGACGCGCGTTCTCGGTAGAACGACGCACGCTCCTCCGACGTAATGGGTAGAACACTGTTGAACGAGATGATACCGTTGAAGAGAGCCACCGAGAAGATCATCCCCACGCCGCCGTTGAGTCCCTGGTAGCTCGTGTAGTCTACATCGACGAACAATAGACCGAAGAGGAGACTTAGAATCAGCGCGATGATAAAGCGCGTGATGTTGTACGAAGGCGTACGCCAGTAGATTCGCATGAAGCGAGTGACCAGGAAACGAGCTTGCGTCCACGACGAAGCAGCACGCTTCCGACTGAACGTCATCTCTGGCACATCAGCAGACGGAAACGCGACGCCTTCCTTGTTCAGATTCGAGTCCAAGACACGCTTCTCCTCACTGCCGTTGAAATACTGGACAAAGTCGACATCATTCGTTGCGTTGTTCACTCCAGCGCCGATGCATTCTAGCATCCATGTAGCAGGGTTGTACCCTTCCAGAAGCGCCGGGGTGCCTGGAATGCCCTCGAAATAATCAATCAAATGCTGGCAGTTGGCACCAAGTTCACCGAAGAAAACCGTCTCTCCACCACGTTTCAGAAGCAACAGACTGTCAAACAAGAGAAACACTTCCGTCGAGGGCTGATGGATCGTACAAACGATGGTGCGGCCACTGTCAGCCACCTTGCGAACACCGTCCATGATCATTTTGGCCGAACGTGCATCCAAGCCACTCGTTGGTTCGTCCAGGAAAATGACACTTGGCTGTGCTGCCAGCTCCACTCCGATGGTCAAGCGCTTCATTTGCTCCATGGAGCTCCCTCGAATGATCTGGTCAGCGATGGCGTGCATGTCCAAAAGGTCCAGACACTCGTTAACCGAGTCGTACTTCTTGCTGTCGGGAACACTGCTATCCTGACGAAGGAACGAGCTGAACGTGAGCGCTTCTCGGAACGTAGCGGCTTCGGAATGGACATCCATTTGCTCGCAGTACCCCGTTGAACGTCGGATAGCCAGGTCGGTTGCTTGGTATCCGTTAAGCAAGATCTTGCCTTTGATGGTTCCTTCCGTCTTCCTACCGGCAATCACGTCCATTAACGTCGTCTTGCCAGCACCAGAAGAGCCCATGAGTGCAGTGATGGAGCCTGGCAAAGCAAACCCGCTGATACCCTTAAGCAAGTCGAGCGATTCTTTCGGGTTGGATGGCGATTTGACAGAGTACCACAAGTCTTGAAAAGCCAGCGTCACCGGGATGAAGCTCTTCTCCTGCTCCTTCACGTTGACAACTGCCTGGTCTTTGAGTACGGATCCTGCCTTTGGTGTTACCAAGAGTGCGTAGCTGTCCTCATCCGCGACCTCCTTCTTCGATATCATCACATGTTCGGGACTTTCGTACCTCTTGTACTTGAGTACGAAGAACCCAAGACCCATAAACACCGTGTAGGCTGCTACCATGAAGATCGCACCACACACAATCCAGTATTTCTCGGAGGAGACATCGAACAGTGACATGTAATACTCACCCATGTTCATGCCAAACTGCGCGCAATAGTCCGTTCCGTCGTACACACAAACATCAAATGAGGACGAGCGGTATTGGTTGACAGCCATAGCCCGGAGACACCAAGAAATGGGGTCGATCCAGTATATCCAGATGAAATAGTCCGGGATTTGGTCCTTCGAGACGACGAAGCCGGCGAAGACAATGAAAAAGACGATCGAGATCATGGCGATAGGCTTCGAGACGTGAATGTCTCTGGCAAGGGCCTTAACGAAGAAGAACCAAGCAGCAAACGCCATGTTGGTCAGGATCAGGAGGATCATGAAGATGATGAAATGCTCGGCAGAACTCACGAAGCCGCAGAGCCAATAGATCAGCGTGCCGAACACCAAACTTTCGCCCGCTGCAAGCGGCAACTGAGCGACAGAGCAGGACAGCACGTACGCCGACGAACGGTAGAAATTGGCGCCGCGTTGCTTGTAGAAAATGTCTCGTGCTGCCATGAACGTCGGGATCTGAGAAGCTTGACCAAGAGCCAAGAAGAGGATGGACTGAAACAGTACGCCAAGCATCACCTGGGCGTTCTTGGGATCGACGTCCCAGAACGTGGACGCATTGATCAGCCCCATGACAACGGTAATGATCGCCCGGCCACGAAGAAACGCCGTGTTCCTCATCGTCAGCATCACTTGTCTACGCATGAGTGACGCTGTGTTCCCCCAGAACGATTGTTGATACTCTGGAACCGAATCCATATCTTCAACCTTGTGACTCAGTAATTCGTGGTTGTGAGGTTCCTCCAGCTTACGAAGCATATCCTGGTGGATTCTCGACTGTCGGAAAATGCTGCCAAACTCACTGGGCAGAAGTGGGAAGCTGTTAACGTCGACAGGTAAAGATTGCTGGTATTGACGTTGCTGCTTGGTTCCAAGATCCAGCAAGTAGTCGGCCAGGTCGCGTCCAGGAGGACGAGTGAACCCCATCGATGCGAAATAGCCCTCTACTTCTTCTCGAGGTCCGTGATACATCACTTCGCCTTCGTTCAGGATCAATACGTCATCGAAGAGATCAAAGACCTCTGGGGCAGGCTGGAGCAGAGCGATGACGACGGTCTTGTTCATCTTGTTGGCTACACTACGCTGCGTGTTGATGATATCGAACGTGGCAGCACTGTCCAAGCCGGTGCTGATCTCGTCCATGAACACCACCGTCTTTGTCCCGAACTCCATTTCTCCAGTCGTGACTCGCTTACGCTCTCCACCCGACACACCACGATGCATCACGTCCCCGACGATCGTGTCCTGACAGTTGTCGAGACCGAGTTGGCGGATCACAACGTCCGGGTAGTGCTCGGAAAGAGCTTTAGAGACGTCCAAAGCAGTCGCGTTTTCCTCAGCTGAACCATTGGTAAGGCGTTTTTCACCTTGGTGAATAACCTTCTTACCAGCGAACTCATGAGCAAACTCGAGAGTCTCCTTGACGGTCAGTAAAGGGAAGTGCTTGTCGCGTTGTGGTACGTACGACACCAACTGCGGTAGACGCTTTAAGAGGGTTTCTTGCTGCTCGCCGTTGTACGTCACGACACCTTCCACCGTGACGTTCTTGTCCACAGGGAACCGACCACTTAGAACTTTCATCAACGAAGACTTGCCGGATCCAGGTTGTCCTAAGACGAGAGTGATGGTACCTGGCTTGAAGACTCCGCTAACGTTCTTGAGAATCTCCTTACGGACGACATTCTTCTTGGACGAGAGCTTGGTAGCTTTCTTCTTGACAGTGTTCCAGAGCGTGGGGAGTTCGTGGTGTGCTGTATCGTCATCTGCCACGACGATGTCGGCCGAGATTGACAAATTGCTGAAGCGTACTTCCGTTTGGGGCAGGGATTGCCCCATAGCAGACTCGAAGGTTGTCGCGATGTGGTTATGCAGTGCCTGAGGGCCATGGACCATGAGCGCAGCACCTGATTCAAGTCCAGGCTTCTTTTCCGACAACACCATGGCGATAAAAGTCCCCTGTCGACGTTGAATGCACGTGGCGAATTGTAGAATGATAACAATTGGAACGAGTACAAAATATTTAATTTGACTGCTTCCAGTACCGCAAAGAGGCGCTATCCTAGCCAGCAGTAGCCATGCCGTGACACGTGAATCAACACGTAAAAGATTGTTCACCTTCAACATGGTGAAACGACAAACACTTCACGTCACGTATCCTGTACATCGAAACAATAATCCAAACCATTGATGACCACACTCAGGTATGCCACACTGACACTTGTGACTAATCTTCACAGGTTTACTCACCCAGCGAGAATGATACAAGTGCTGTACATGTATTCACCGAGATTCTAATCAAATCGATCTCTGTTGCTCTGCGAAGCCCCGGCAGTGCCGGTGCCGGCGGCACCTGTTTGACCAACACGAGGTTGGGAAGCAGTGCTGTTTGCTGCACGTACTCGTTCGCCACAACTTAATTAGCTTCGAGTATCGGATACCAGCACAACACACCAATTCATTTCGGGAGAAAATGGCAAAGAAAGTCACGCTCTTGTTCGCGCACGGTGCAGGCTTTTGCAAGACGATCTGGGAGCCAATTACGCGTCGACTTCAAGAGTCTCCGCTACTGCAGCATGCTGCAGTACAGACGGAATACTTCAGCTTCGACTTCAAGTACCACGGAAGCAACCGCGACGAGTCCGAGACGCCTCGGATGGACCTCTCTGACCCCACGTCTCCACGGGTACACCATTCTTCTGGCGATTTAACAACATGGACCACGGCGGAGATGCTACAACGAGTACGTGCTCTCAAAAGCAAACACCCAGAGCGGATTCTGATCGGAATCGGACACTCCATGGGCGCTTGCGCTCTGTGGAACACGGAAGTGCAGCGCCCTGGTAGTTTTAACGGACTCGTGCTGTTCGAGCCAGTGTTTGGAGATATGAACGTCGATCCGGTCACAGACTTCCTGGTGTCGATCACGCTGCAGCGTGAGTCTTCGTGGTAAGCTTAAGGACTACTACTGTAGTATTCTTCAGTGATACATATATGAGGATTATTGTACTAACTTTTATTTTTAATCTAGGCCGACGCGCGAGGCAGCAGAGACTCATCTTCGCTCTTTTAACAACTTCTCCGCTTGGGATCACGAGTCCTTGGAAGCGTATATTAAAGGCGGTCTGATCGAAGACAAGTCAACGGGACGGACCAGTCTGGCGTGCAGTCCTGCCATGGAAGCCTCGTTGTACTGCCACAAACTTATGTACTGCCCCGACGAGCAGCTCGCCCGTGTCAAGTGCCAGGTCTTCTTCCACAGCGGAGCTCGTTCCAAGATGTTCCTGCCGTCGTTATTTGAGGAGATGAACGAGAAGTGGCCTCACATCTATTCCGTGGGGAAACCCATTCCTCGCTGCTCGCATGTTATGGTCGTGGAGAAACCAGAGGCTGTCGCGCAAAAAATACTCGAGAGTTTGAGTGAGCTCGAACCGTACCGTTCGACCTTATATCACTCGCGTCTGTAAAGTCCAGGAACGTTTCTGTCAGGAAGCATTTTGTTCTCACGTACATGTCCGTTTACCGGTCGGAACCAGTACAGTAGTACTCTGTGCTCTTAATAACATCAACATGCATGTATCAATCACGATTTCTGATTATCCACATCGTCGCCGTTTACTCAACACGTCGGACTCTCGCCGGACTGTCAACATCGAACCATCATATCGATTTGCCTACCTCCAACACATTTGCTACGATGTCTAAGACCGCCACGCTGCTGTTTGCTCATGGCGGTGGCTTCTGCAAAGAAACCTGGGAGCCTATTATGCGTCGCTTAAAGAACTCCCCTTTACTGCAGACTGTCAACACGCAGTTTGAGAGCTTCGACTTCAAGTACCATGGCAGCAATCGTGACGAGTCGGTGGAGGCCAAAATCGACCTGGACAACCCCGCGGGACCGAGAGTGCACCACCCAGCTTCCGATCTAACCGCGTGGACGTCTGCAGAGGTGCTGCAGCACGCTCGTACTTTGAAGAGCAAGAGTGTTGACACCCCTTTGATCGGAATTGGTCACTCCATGGGCGCTTCAGCGATGTGGAACACCGAGGCGCAGTATCCTGGAACCTTCGACGGCCTCATCTTGTTCGAGCCAGTATATGGCAATTTGAACTCCGACGCTGTCACCACTTTCCTCGTGTCTATCACATTGCAGCGCGAGTCATCATGGTTTGAAAACTGTGTTCTATGAGTGCATTAGTCTCCTTTTTACTCACGAAATACCCTGGACAGGCCCTCGCGAGCGGCGGCGGAGGTGCATCTGCGTAATTTTAAGAACTTTGCGGCATGGGACCGCGAATCACTGGAAGCCTACATGAAAGGGGCCCTCGTGGAGGAAGAGCAGACAGGGGAGACTGTGCTGGCGTGCAGTACGCCCATCGAGGCCTCCCTGTACTGCCACAAGCTCCTGCACATGAACGACCAGCAGCTCGCAAGACCCAAGTGCCAGATTTTCTTCCACTACGGCAGTCGCACCAAAATGTTCTTGCCTCCGATCTTCCAGGAGCTCAGTGACAAGTGGCCAAATATCTACACGCTAGAGAAACCGATTGCCAACTCGTCACACGCGATGGTCCTGGAGAAACCGGCCGAGTCCGCACAACTCATTTTGGACAACCTGCAACAGCTCGAACCTTTCAGCGAGGAGCTCCAACCCAACGTCGCTAGTGCGTCTCGACTGTAGATTTTGGCTCTATACTCACGTTCTAAGCGAACATGTTGTGTGTCCTGCAGTCTAAAAGGCGGGCTGCTTCGCTGGTCAAGTTGAAGTCCTTGCGTCTTCATTACGTATACCTCTATTATCACATTGCGTTTCAAAACAAAATTAAAACCTCTTTAATATCATTTTCCCAGTGGACCACAATTATTATATCCAGTGCACACCAATGTATCCATCTTGAGGAATGGAGGGGCTGCTTGCTAAGGCGTCTACACTGCGCTCGTTCCTCCGGAGGTAGGACAGCTTTGTGACTGCGTGTAAAGCCTCTGAATGCTTAAAAACATACTTTTTGATTGGCCATAGTGCTGCTGAGGAACGCATCGCTCAGGGAGACGTTGCTCTCGAGCAAAATCTCGCCAATGTGACAAACCACGATGTAGCTTTCGCCTTGGACCACACATTCCTCGTCCACTCTCACAGTACAGGGGTACAAGCACTTCCCCGCTCTCCTTGGAGCTGCGAAACGTGCATCTCGCATGTAAAATATTGGAAAACTACACTAAGAGGTCGAAATTATTAAGAAAATTGACAACATGTTTCATGGTTTGGAACTGTAGACGGAATTGGTGCACCATGTCATTGAGCGGCTTCTAGCACGAAAAAGAGCGATGAATTGGGAGGACGCAAACATTCTGACGCTTGGGTACCGGGAGGTGACGCCGGGGGCTGCGGGCCACCGCGTGACGCAGTCGAACGGGATAATGTGCTACTACCCGAACACTCTGGTGGCTGCATTGAAGAAGCCACTGTGGGAACATTTACACGAACTCATGGGGGACGATCTTTTGACACATTTACTGCTGCATTACACAATTTTTGTGCAGCTCAAGGAGAATCCGGACTCCTATTTGCAGGTACTTACTAAGTAAATGGAGAGATCGAAGGGAAGGTTGACTAACGTGTAATGGCTCCACCTTTCTTTGCCAGCTCACTGGAAAAAGTTTGCGTCAGCAAAAGCGTCAGACGTCGGATGGCTCTGTCGATCCTAATAAACGCCAAGTGTCGATCAACCACGTGATGTATGCGCGTTGTTTCCGAAAAGATCGGGTGTTCGCAAGCTCCCAGGGACTGGTGAAGGCGTCCAAGACTGGCGATCCGATCAGTAGAGCTGAGGCTTCTCGCGTGCTTGGATGGATCTTCCCAGAGGCTAAAGACCGAAAGCGGCTCCCAAAGCGATTGATTAATCTGATCCCAACGATCCAGACGATGGTGTCACAGTTTAAATCTTGCCAACTTGAAGAACTAGCCAAGAAAATAGTTCCGGTGCACTCGGATTTCCGGAAATTCATGGCGGATAACCCGAGTGTTAAACGGACAATTGCGGAGCGAGCTGCGGATTCAAAGGCGCCGATAATCCCACCGATCTTACGGAAGTCACTGGAAGACGGATATCTGAGCCAGAGTGAAGGTGTGGCGTCAAGCTTTGATAGAAAACGCAAGAGGAGAGAAGAAGCTATTGCAATGTTATCTCATTTATCCACAGAAACAAGGAAAAGTCCGGATGGGGTGGCTCACATGGGGAAGAAACACAAGAAAAATACACGTAGCAGGGAACGGACTGTCGACGAAGTGTCCGATCTGACAAAGCTGCAAGAACACAAGGAGGACATCAAGAAGATGCTGGCGTTTGCAACCCCCAAGAAGAAGATTTATCGACTGGTGCGGAAGTTTTTAGCCCAAGTTGTACCGAAACAAGTGTGGGGTAGTAGCGACACAACGAAGAACTGGAAGTGCGTGAAGACGATGCTGCGCAGACTCATTTTCTCACGGAAGTTCGACGTCTTCTCGCTGAAAAAGGTAGCCATTTGTACTTGCTACAGCGTTGATAAATTGCTGATTGTGTCTCGTGTGTACTCATAGTGTGCGAAAGAGTTTCAGGTGACGAAGATACACTGGATGGATATTCAATCGAGTGGGAAATACTGGTACATTCGTCCATAATTTGACCATGTAAGAGCGTTATTAAGGTTGATTCCACCTGTTTTATCCCTGCATTTAGCCCACCAAACGAACGCGTCAAGCGTCTCAAACATGTAGAAGACTTACTATGGTGGGTGATATCGACTCTGGTCTTCCCACTACTACAAAACTTGTTCTATATCACCGAGGCTGAAGGCATGGCGAACGAGATTTTGTATTACCAGCGTCCCGTGTGGAATGCGATCAGGTGCGAACTCACGTCGCTAAGAAGTTTGCACAGTGCTCCGTTTTAATTCATTTGTTACAGCGCACTTGCTCTCTCCGACTTGGAAGGAGGCATCCTACAGCCATCTAGCGTTAGAGCCTTGTCTAGTGAGCGACAGTTGGCTTGCTCTCGAATGCGGCTGCTACCCAAGTCCAGCGGGATTCGTCCGTTGATGAATTTATCCACAGCTATCGACCCAACCAACGTCTCGGTGAATAGATCCATGGAAGCTGTTCATCGCGTCCTGACGTTTGAGACGGAGCGACAACCCAAACTTCTTGGAGCGTCAGTTCGGAATATCGACGAGATCTACAGACGACTGAAGCCACTTTTTCTCCAGATCTCGCAGTGTCCTCGCTGTGCAGAGCGTCGACGTCTTTCAGGGGAGACTCTAATGGCTTACTGCGTGACTGTGGACGTCGAACGCTGCTTTGATACGATTCGACCTCGGAAACTTTATCAGATACTGAAAAAGGCGATGAAAGAGGACGAGTATCTGATCCGGAAGCATTGGGTTGGACATCAAGTCTCTTCGTCTATCGACCACGAGGACTCTCTGCCGGCGTCTTCGTTCTTCTTTAAACTTGAGCGTCCAGCCTGTCCGTCGGGCGAATTCCTGGGCTTCGATGAACTGGCAGCTCAGTCCAAGAAGCAGAACTCGATGTTTGTAGACGCTGTTCTCTATGACTACATGACCAAAACAAAGGCTCTCGAGTTGCTGAAGGAGCATTTGTCCTCGAATGTCGTCCAGATGGAAGGTCGCGAGTACGTTCAGCGGAGTGGGATCCCACAAGGTTCCGTGCTCTCCACGACGCTGTGTAACATGTATTATGCCCATTTTGAGCGACGTGTACTGCGCAAGCAGCTGCCAGAGGTTTGCGACCCCGCAATTGTACCGGTTTCCTGTTGTCAACACGAAGAATTGTTCCGATATACCGACGATTTCATGTACATCACGACGGATCTCAAGAGAGCGAGGAGGTTCCACCAAGTGATGCACGAGGGCAACGATGAGTATGGATGTTTCGTAAATGTTACAAAAAGTCAAGCAAATTTCGAGGTCCATAGCGGAGAAGAACAAGCTTCAAGTGGCTGCATATCGTGGTGTGGCATGCTAATCGACCCGAATGATCTCCAGGTCTACGTCAACTACGAGAAGTGGGTTCGGCTGGATTGATAAAACGTGTTGGGGCTGGTTTAATTAACCCTTTTGTTGATGCTATTGTTGTAGACTCAGCAGCTCGTTGTTGCAAAGTTCCATCCCAATTAACGAGACGAAGGCGGCACAGGATTTCTTCGTCGACAAAGTGATCGCTCCGATTCGACAGCGCTGGCATGCACTGTACTTTGACCCCGAATTGCTGTCACAAGACTCGATTCATGTCAACCTATTCCAGATGCTCGTCGTCGCAGCGCACAGATTCACAATTCTCATCGACATGTTACCTTTTGTTAACCGTGACATGCAGTTCTTTCACGGTTGCATGCTGCGAGCTTTGAAGAAGATGACGAAGGGCATTCATCGCAATCTGGAGCTGGGCTTGGACGCTACCTGTAAGCCTCGAAATCGGTCTAAAGTGACGTATGAAGCGCTGAAAGACCAGGTACGTAGAGTGTTTCTAAATGGCGTTTCTTAGACTTTGAACACTAAGGTTGGATCACTGTAGGTTTGGGCTACAGGCCTGTATGCATTCCGCCTCACAATCGAAAAAAAGCGAGACTATGCCAAGGGGAGTAGTGCTGGAAAGGATAAACAACGCTGTCGATGGCCAGAGTGGCAGAATTTGGTGGACGGCATTCAAGCTGAGCGCAAAAACTTCGAGTCGCGAGCGAAATGCACTCGGAGAAATGTAGCACTCAAATTGGAATGGTTGTTACAGGACCGCCGCAATGCGTGCGTGTTGATGCAGTTCCTGCGACGTGGCTCGGCCGAGCCCTCGGCATAATACGCAAGGTTTACCAGTCGTCCAGCGTAGACCATCAGCGCGAGAAAAGGGAAAATTCTACAAGAAGCGTTTGTGGGTCTAAGAAAAGCAAATAGAATAAGGCTTCATTTACCAATTCAGCTCCATGTGTACTAATAATTGCTGCAAAAAATACTTCATAGCGAATTGGAAGGCATGTCAAAGTACTATTGGCATTGCAATGGTTTAAACGGAATCCCTAAGTCACCTGTGCTGCTGTTTTACTTTCGCTCCATCCACGCAATTTTCATCCAGCCTTCTCAGATTCTCTTCTCTGTGTTTTCGAGGAACTTGGACATTCGCTGAGCGAACAGCAGCGACGGGTACTCGACAAGATAATACGTTGCAGTCGAAAGTGCAAGTATGAAAAACAACCTGGAGAAAAAACGGTCGAAGTAATTCGCTTGGGCGCTCACTGTCGGGTTATAGATCACAAACGAGTGCATCAAGTAGACGAAGAAGCTGATCTTTCCCCAGAAGCGAAGCACATTCCACTCGAGCATCGTCGACACGCAGGATGGGTTAATCATCTCGATCACGAAAATGACCGCCAAGAACGCACTGGTGTAGGGGAATCCTTTGGGAGCAGGCGCAGGATTCTCGTATACCCAGTCGAAGAGCAGTCCTCGGAAGCACACACTAAAGAGCATTGCTATGGCTAGAGCTTCAACCACTCGGACTATAGTGGTGTGCCACCATTGGAAAACGAACTCGGTCTTCTTGATCCACAAGTCCACTTTAACGAAAACCACAGCTGATAAGGAGCCAGTAAGGAAAGTCGGAATATGCGGCCTCATAGGCATGTGACTTGCTTTATAAGTTAAAATACCTTCGTGAACAATCCACATAGTCAGCGGAACGGCGGCTAGCAACCAAAAGCGGCGCATACCCAACACAGCCAAGACGAAAATCGGGATTACGAAGTAGTACTCAATCTCCAGGGGTAATGTCCAAAATACATGGTAGCGATACTCGTAGTCGAACATTAGTGTCTTGAATAAATCGAACGGTGGCCGTTGCCCAACAAAGTAGAGCTTTTGGTCTTCAGCTGTCATAAGAGACAGCATGATCACAGTGACGAAGAACAGCGGATACACCCGAAAGAACCGCTTCTGGAAATAGTCCGCCAGATTGAACGCCCAAGTGCGGAGAGTGGCGCCTTGGGAAAGTAGCCTCATGCTCTTTTTCATAAAAATCCATGTCAGGAGAAACGAAGAGAGCACGAAAAACACGTCAACGCCAACAGAACCAAGGTGGAGATCCGGCATAAATTCTTGTGAGTGCTGTACGACGACAAGTATAGCTGCAAGGCCGCGAGCACCATCTAGGAAGATTACCTTTGTATGCTTCGCTGGCGCTGCTGCTTGAGTTTTCAAAGTATTAGCCACTGGCAACTCCACGCTACCGTTGGTTTCCTGAAGTAGCCGTTGATCCTCTGGACTGGCAGCCGACGCCGAAAAATCCTGATTCGAAAGCTGACCAACGCCTAACTCGATCGATTCCGCCGCGGGATTCAAGTTTTTGTGTTGCACACTATGAGTGTCGCTATTCGTACTGCCCTGTACCATTTGAGCTCTGCAGTTGAGTCGTGCGTTTGAGTTGTGAAAGAGGATTAAGAGTAAGCGTAGCCGCAAAAGTCCAACAGAAGGAGGAGACTGACTAAAATCAGGATAAAACACGATATGCGAACAAATGGATCGTAGGAAAGAGAAGTACATATACCGGTACTAGAATTCTTGCCTGCAAATCGCTACAGGTCTTCTTGGTATATCTGTTTAATACGTGCAGTACTTTTTAAGAACAAGAGTATAGGCAAGAACAAGTTGTTCTTGCCTATATGTACCGGTACTCCTGGTTAATGCAGAAAGTTGGTGCTTACTGGAGCACTGGATAATGCGCACTACAGTAGAAACAAGAAGGATATCGAATTATAAGGAATCATTTTTAAGAATTTTGTTTTCTCTACACTAAACAATTATGCCGCACCTCTATATAGGATAAAATGTTTGAAAGAATCTTAAAATTCATCGTACACTGACTTCTGTGATTACGTCGTTGCGTCAGTAATCACTAAGTCTGAGTGACACTCTGGTTTTTCAGTGCTCGACTTAGTGATTACGCTGATTCAGCTTAACACCTCGTGTTAGACTTAATTGTGATGATTACGCCTTTGCATCAGTATTCACCAAAGTTGAATGAGACTCTGATTTTTTTTTGTAATTTCATTATTTTGCCAGTGAATTACAAAAAATAGCTTATTCGTCCGAAATTTAAGCGCGCATTCTTGTTTACTTAATGGCTGTAGCTATCAACCTAAAACCAGTGAATATTGAGACTCTACAAGCTTTCAAATAAGTACATTCCGGTCTCCATTGAGTTTCTGTATCTAAAACAAATTCTAAAATCCATAATAAACTGGTGGGACAGAGAGTACACGGATAGGGTAGACTTCAGAATCGTAAGCCCAAACCCGCTATGACCCGCTTGCGGGCCTTCACTTGATATTGGTGGCCATAGTCGGTCCTAGGTGTGCGGAATGAAAATTAGTGCAACCAGAAGTACGGTTCTATTAATACCGTACATCCGAAAAAATGTTACGTCCTACCGAAAAAATCGGTCCCAGTATGACAAATGGATCCAGTGCGACATTCCATTTTTCACAAGTGGTACATCTCCAGAAACAGATCTCCAAAAGGGTCTGCCGCCTGTTTAGAACGGATGTCATCAAAAAGTGCATTTAAAAAGCCTTAGCGAGGTTTTATATTTGACTTGACTGTGGTAAAAAAAATGATGTCGCACTGGGGCCAATTATTACGGTAATGGAAATCATCAGTTTAAGGCCGCGAACCTGTTTAGGGCCGCATAAGCTACTGCCATATACAGTACTCCGTTGACCTTGGAAACTATTGGCTATAAAAAGCTAAGTATGAATACCTTAACATTTTTAATATGAAAAGGGGTGAACTCTTTTTTATATAGCTCTTGGCGCCACAATTCTATGCAGCTCCTCCAACCAAATGAGGTGTTTGAGCGCCATCCACTCCGTTCAAACATTTGAAGAAGAAAACAGACGCTTCACGTTTTATTTGTCCGACCTTAGCCATGTCCAAGACTCGCCCCACTTACTCTACTGCCATTGTCGCAAAAATACTCAGCGATGCAGCGGTTCCCGAGGTCGCGGCGCAAACCAAGATACTTGAGAGGACAATTCGCAAGTGGGTTACTAAATCGAAGTTGGAACAATCACTAGAACCCCGTTGCCGCGGGCCAAAACCGCACCTGCCTCGAGAGGCAGAGCGCCATTTGTTCGAGTGGGTTTTTGGGCGACAGACTGTCGGGTATCCCGTGGACCGAACTGTCATCCTAAAAAAAGGCCCAATAGATTTCGCTGCTCATTACAGGTCAGAGCGTGGGCTGGGTGGTATCAGCGCTTCATGGGACGCAATCTAGAATTGACCCCACGGGTTGCTAAAGCGTTAACAGAAAAGCGTAATTGTGTCTCTGCAGGCAGCTTGCGTACGCTATTCAACACATTGGCTAAACTAGTGGTCGAAATACGACTTGACAGCTCCAGAATATTTAATGTGGACGAAACTGCGTTTCAAACACGCAAGAAAAGCAAGAAGGTGATAGCTGTCCGAGGTTCGACGAACGTGTGGTGCTTGGATCCGTCTGTCAATTTTCATTTGGCTATCCTTGCTTGTGGAAGTGCTGCTGGATTTGTCGTACCACCAGCCTATATTTTACCTGGAAAAATTGCGGAATGGGATGCTATTGATGAGTGTAGTGTTTTGAGCGCAGTAATTACGACTTCACCAGCAGGGTTCATCAACACGTATATGTTTGAGCGATGGCTACTTTTGTTTGATAGCTCGGTACCCAGAACTATTAAACGGCCGCTATTGCTGATGCTTGATGGATGCGGTTTTCACTACTCTGGTGATGCCCTTGAAACAACTACGTGTCTCGAGATACTAATGGCATTGCTTCCGCTCAATGCCACCCACCTATTGCAGCCTCTAGACATTACATTTTTTGCGACACTAAAAGTAAAACTCTTCAACCTGATAAAAGAGGTCGTTGACGAGGACAATGTGTGCTGTTATTCGATCGACTAACCCAACGCAATACAGCTTGGGCCACCAGCAGAATTGGCAGAAATCTCAAGGAAGGATTTAAGGTTTGCGGAATTTTTCCGCTCTCACTGGTGTCTATGCACGAGCGCATTGGTCTTTATGACAGAAATGGAGCTCCTCGACACGCTCGCCTGGCAGCATGGCTTCACGTGAAGCCAACCGTCGAAAACGAGGTGCTTCAATTGCGGGCAAATCAAAATAAGTCTTTAAACGAAAACACGTTACAGTGGGTGGAAGGCTACTTACGCAGGAAATGCTCCAGGAGCTTTCTTCAGAAAGCAGCAGAGCACGTACTAAGTCTTGCAGGAAATCGGCAGTCGCCACCGAAGGCAAAGACTATGGAGTCTTTCAAGAGACGAGCACAGCCCAACATATTGTAAATTCAAATTCCGTCGCAGTGTAACTAGTCAACAAAAATGTTAGTTGCCGTCTTTACATAATGTCTTAGAATTGGTAGCTTACCTTTTCAGTGCGGAGAATTAAGGGCAACGAGTAGACTCGAACCCGCAACAGCCCTGCTCCCATAATGAGCCCTCAGTAAGCTAGCCGTCTAAATGTCAGCACTTGAAGTTTCTGATTTTGTTTTAATAATGACAGACGTTTGATCATTCTTGCATAATTATGTATCCTTCACAATTTTATCAAGACGCATAAACATAAAAGAACGGGTGATCTAGCCCTATGTTTGAATGGTCTTGAAATGTTTCACCAGCCGAACATTTTAATACTAAAGTCAAGGTTAAATGCGGCCCTGAACTGATTCGACAAAACTTTCTGTTGCCGTGTCCTGAACGATCGATGTTATTGGCCATTGGCCTAAAAAAAATCGATAAAAACTCAGATTACAAGCTTTCGGAAATTGTCTCGCTTTATGTCCCTGTGCAAATAGTTGCCGAGTTATGTTACTTTCTTTCAGGGCGGCCTTATTTAAGGATTTCCCTTGCCCAATTTCCTACAAACCCTTAATACGTCCTTCAGAATGTTCTAACATGTGTAAAGGTTGTTACACATTACCCACATATTGGCACGTCAAAGCTACTTGCGAGGGTACCTTCTCACGATATAAGGGTAGCACATACTTGAGACAGCTCGCTGGTGAGCTCGGCGCTGGACCCACCTCCGCAAATACCGCGCAGCCCTACCTCACGGACAATCCATGTAGATTGCTGCGACAACATGCGCTCGCATCTTCTTGTCTTAGCTGGTCTGGAGCGCTATTGCGCATACTAATGGCTAAAGCAATGACAGCTGCTTTCTGTTTTTTTTTTTTTTTTTTGGGGGGGGGGGGGGGGGGGGGGGGGTTTAATGCGTCCTAAATCCCCCCAAAAAGTATATTAATGGATGAGTCCTACGAATGGTCCTAAAACGAAGGACAATTTTCCGGATGCAGGACCGGTTTCCTGACTGCATTGATATCTTCGAATATGCGTACGCTCAAATAGTCTGGTAACCGTATTCATACTCGCTGCACTCGCACAATCTAGCCAACATGCTTCGGGCTGGGTAGTCCTCAGACATAGGTAGGCGTATGTGGACATGTAAGCACTTATTGATATCAATGTATTTCACGGAAAAAGAAAGAAAGCAAGAAAAAAGGACTTCTTCCACGCAGGCAAACTTCCATGTTGCTACAGGGGGCACCGCTTCGTTGGGCGTGAGGAATTCGGTAGCAATATCAGTGTGGAATGATGAGCTAATACACACCCACTACTCCTTTTTTTACCCCTTGCCTCGGATTGAGAAGGCGGGATCACCAGACAACTAACATATGTTACATATCATTCGTGTAGGCTCCACAAAGAAGAGGATCACCTATCGACCATGAGGTCACTTTCTCTGACCTTTCAACTTGTTGAATACCAAGCGTTGTGCTTAGTTTACACCATTCCTGCGTCAGTGTCTGTTTGTCATCCAGTAGTCAGTGCTTTCGTCTGCATAAAAGAGAGATGGACATCCACCGACTCCGGCACTGTGAGTCGAATTGTGTGCTTTTAGCCCTGTTCATGTCTGCATTAGGCTACGCATCCTCATCCTTGTTGTACTTACGTCTCTGATGAAGTTATGACAACAAAGGCACGTATTTACCCAGGCGGCGACACCGCCAATACATTAGCCTGAGATTCTGCGATAACCCGGTCCTTGTGCTGCCTGATGATCAATTTGCTATACCCAATAATATGGGCAGGTGGTGTATCTGCATCCGCTTAATCCCATCACCAACCCTTGATGTTCCGCTAGTTAATTGTTCGTTGTCTTGGTGGCAACGTAGGATGTGCTAACCAGACAGCATCCCTGTGCTGGAGGCCACTCCGCGCTCACGCTTACCACCCCAGCATATTTTCATCCGACCCTGGGCTACCACGAGACCCCCATCAAAGTAAGGAGGTACGTACTGCTACCCAGCGGCATCGAAAAAAATCCAATCTTAAAAAGCCCCCCTTACCACCTATATCGCTTACTGTTTTGGGGTATCGCGAGATGTCGCTTGTAGACAAAGGCTTAATAACCTATAAACATTCTTTAGCTGGATCGCGAGCGGTGTCGTGTAATTCCCCGCTGATGCTGTCCAGCCCGTCAAAGGAAGGCACTTGCCACCGTCAAGCAGCGTGTAAAAAAGGTATGCTCGTCCAATCTCCTGCAGCAGCCCGCCACCTTCGCCTCACACGTTGCCAAGACGTCCTTTTCACCGGTTATAGGAAACCGAAATAAGCGTACTGCAATGTTCCAAATATTGATGGAACAGCGTTGCAGCGAACCAAATGGCGCGGCCCTGTTATAAACGCCCAATCGGCGCCAGCATCGTTCAAATACCTTGCGCTGCCACACACTCCCAACAGAATGCTACATCGTAGATGAAGACATTCATTGGTTCCTGTCATGTCAGCAATAATGGAAATACGTGCCTATCCAGACTGTATAGAAGCTGCTCGCCCCAAGCGCCAATTTCCGGGTAGTCCTGTACGTCGCTCCACTGAAGAGTGTTAGGTCCAACCATTGCGTTGGATTTTAACCCTCAATGTTTCAGCTTTCTGAGCATGTTTGTAGTTCGAAGAGCTATCATATGCCGTATCGGTTTTTCTCTGTAATCGAACAGCATTTCTGGGTGAAACGAACGGGAGTTGCTGCGGTCGCACCGTGATTGATCGAAGCTGGCCGTTTAGAGCTGGCGCGAGCTTAATGCTCGTCTTGGAATACGCCTCGGTTGTAAAGAACACGGGAACCAATTCGGGGTCGATGCTTGGCCGGATTGGTGTTACCTGTGGCCTCGAAACGCGGAACATGGCATAGTGAGGTGACTGGCTTGGCGGTTGTACGATTGGGGCAGTTGCACCGTCCCAAACGAGTTGAAACTGGGTCTCGGTGCGGAAATGAACGAACTCGAGCCTCCCGAGTGTGCCGTTCGCGATGCCTTTTGCGGAGGCGATGTTCTGGGTGACTTGAATTGGTATGCCGTCTATTAGATTAAAGTACGGTGCTATCCTGTCAAAGCGATTGTCTGGCAGGCTGAGCACGTATCGAAGGTTGCTCTGGCTCAAGTCGTTGAGCGGATCTTTGACGTTCGCGACTACACGGATGGGGTAGATGTTGCTTGGCAGCATCGACGCGGCCTTTGAGACAAAAGAGTTGTTTATGGCCAAGCGTGTAGCATTTTCAGGAGTGACCAATTCAGCCGAGTCCTCGACTGCGTCTTGGAGCGATTAATTAGTGTCATGCTTGGTGTTTTGGATAACGCGCGCGTTAATCATGTCTTTGAATTCGCGAGTCTACCTCCCCAATAGAGCATTTTGGCAGCCTTGACCCCGCTCAGGGTTGTTGCAGAAGCGCACGGACTCTTCGAGTATCACAATTGTGGTGATCTTCCGCCACAACTCAAAGCCTTCAACGTCGGCTGTGCTCGGCTTCGGCTTATTGATGGGGATTACGTAAATGGCGTCCGCTTTCACTGGTGGCATCTAAAGAAAATCTCCAACCAGCACAATGTGATCACCGCCAAATGGGACATTCGCGACCTGCATGTAGCGGCACAGAAGCTTGTCGAGTTTCAGCCATTCCGACTTGCTCATAATGGAGACCGCGGCGATGACGAGAATATCAAGTGGTGCGATTCGTTTCTCCTTGACACCATGCAGCAGTCGAATCAAGAAGTTCGCGAGCGTACGACCACTGATGAGTGTTGCCGCTTTTCCAGTCAATGCCGTCTTCTCAATGCAATTACCGCGGTGCCAGCTCGAGCAGAACGCATGCACGGCGTTTATTACGCGGCTTTTGCCGGTGCCACCTGCTCCGCCGAGGAACAGGAGCAGCTGATCATCTAGTAGCCGGGACTCGAAGTCAGTGGCTCGGTATCCTGTCAACCCGTGAGTGTTGGCGAGCTCTTGCTGTTTGAAACGATGAAGGAGAGCCGTTGCTATGATCGATATGGCGATGTGCTGGTGTCGATTGAGCTCGAATTCTCTGGATACATTGCCGATGGTTGAGTATGGGCATAGTGGTGACCGGGCATGATGTTGGATCGAAGGAAACCACTCACTCTCCGAGTCTAATGCGCGTTGTATGAGCTCAATCAAATCGGCTGGGCATTCGTTAGTCGGCTGTTCGATCGTTGAAGAATCCTCATCATTAGGTGCAGGATCTTTCACCCATTGCTGTAGTTCGTCGACTGGAATGTCCACTATTAGCTCTTGGTTCAACTAAATCGAGGTATCGACTGTATTCTGCGCACTCGCATCCAATAGCGCTGGGAACATGGTACTGGAGGCAGCTGAGCCAGACTTTGAGGCTGGGAAGAATGGAGCACTCGACCCATTTGTATTGCTTGCAGCGTGGTCGTCAAATCGTCCAACAAAATCATCGAGACTAGTCGTTGCTGAAGGCAAGTCCTCACTTATAATGCTGTCAAGATCTGCTTCGACATCATTGCGGGTACCGGTGCGTTCGTCACTGTCAGCTTCATGATCTTGCTCATCCTGATTGCATTCGTTGTCTTGTTTTGCTTGCAAAGTTGCGCGATAGTAGTCGTCCACGTTTGCCATGATTTCGCGGACAAAGCTCGTTCGAGTGGGCTCCCATTATAAATACGCGTTGATCCATGCTGTCTCGCAGGTAGAGTCACTAACCAAATACTGAATGTTCCGAAACGATTTGAATAGCACCAGCGCGCATTGGCTGCGCTTGGCGACAAGCTCGCGAGGAGTTTCGGAATCCAAGTACGGCATGTGCACATCGGTGACGATTATAACGACCTCTGCTTTACGACGTCCGACGCAAAATGAGCTGGTACTGCTGGTAAGGTTTCAGACGCCCGACGTAAAATGTCGGATGGAGTCGCTTGCTGGGCGGTATGCCCAACGTATTCACGTTGCTATGCCGTTCAAGTACTGTAAACGGACCGATGAAGCTCGAATTAAGCTTGCTTACACCGAAATCAGATACGTCATGTGCTGGAAGGCTCTGTGTAGCTAACATAACCCCATTTAAAATTCATGTGTGTTTCCTTGGCCGATATTGTCTGGGTTCAGCTTGTATCTATCTCCGGAACCTGCTATTGCGTCCTGAAAGAACAGTATTCCGGCTTGTCGGCGCTGGGCAAAGTACAGCGATTGCGTGCTGAAGGGCTTGTTTAGCACGGCATCCTTTTCAGTAGCAGGCCCAGCCTGAGCTATGTCTGTGCCCCGCACAGACGTGTTCTGTTCCACAGCCGACCGGTTTGCGCACCGACATACTTCTCAAACTCGTACGTACTTGGGCACCCACTTGTACTGGTGGTTACAGTAGAAGTCCCTCGTTAAAAGAGTGAATTCCGTTTCACGATCTGGATACCCTGCCGTAGTGTCATTGTGATACTCGTACATGATCCGCGTACGCAGATCATAATCATTCGACCACTGCGCTGTACAGCAGCCGTCCGTCGTGCACACCGCAGATGTGGCGACAGCCTCCGACGTGACGCGTCGGAAGGTGCTAAGACAAATTCTATCAATTGTTCGCGTCGGCTTCACTCGCACACGCGATCTTGTCGGAACACTTACTCGTTCGACGCCAATTTGATTGGCGTCGGCTGTTTTAACAGCGCAATCAGGTCGATGTGACAATGCGTCGGCCACCGCGTTCAACCTTCCAGGTTTATAGCCAACCAGAAAGTCGTACTCCGCAACGAATGCCAATCATAGTGTCATTCTGTGCGCGATGTGCGGAGTTTTCACTGCCGTTCGCAGTGAAGCGTGGTCGGTGTAGACCACGAACGGTCTACTCCCAAGTAAACACACTTAGAACCTCGCGAGTGCATACGCCAATGCAAGAAGCACCTTGTCATGTACAAGATGGTTACGCTCAGCTGGCTTTAGCTGACAGGACTTGTAGTAGACCACACGACCACGGCCCTCGTGGTCGTGCTACATCAACGCATATCCGATCCCAAAATTAAACGCGTTACACACTATGCGGAATGAACGATCTTAGCCGCCACGGCCAAGGTCGGCGTCTCAGGCAAGCCCTGCTTGACGAAATCGAAGCCCTGCTGACACTCAGCAGTCCAAATCCACTCAGCTTCCATCTTCAGAAGCTGCGACAGCGACCGACTTTGGCCCGCGTAATTCTCAACGTACTTACACAAGTACGTTAGAAGTACAAGGCGCAGTCTCAGTCTCTTCCCGTTGGGTTGCGTAGACCATTCATTTATCACTCTGATTTTTGTCTGGGTCAGGGTGTAAGCCGTTCTCCCCGACGAGATACCTTTCTTCAGGCTCGCATAGAGGTTATTATTACAAGCAACGTGACGGGAGTGCACTTTGCGCACCTCAACGTCGGTATTCCCGTCCACAGACCGTCTGGAAACGAACATATCGTTGAAGTAGGGCGGGGTAAAGTTGCGCGCAGTGCGTAACTTCGCCCATTAAAATTGCAGGGGCGTTCTTTAGTTCCCGCGACCTTTCGAGTCACTTCCAAAGCATACCGCTTGGAGCGCTTACCGCCGTGAGCGGGATACCCCCTCCCCCCTCACGCATCAGGAACTGATAGAACCCGTCGCGCAGATCAAGAGCACTATGGATGGTGCTTCTGTCCATCGAATCGTTGATAACAGCTTTTCGTGGTATTGGCGTCTACGCCGGTGTGGTCTCATCGTTCTGCGTGTTGTAAGAATAAACGTTGCGACATAGGCCCAGTGACTTCTTAACGCAGAACGTTGGTGCGCTGTACGAGGACTTTGATCTCCGTACTTGACCTGCTTTACGACAACTTTTTGAGAGGTCTAAGACTGCCTTTACTTGATCTCGCGGTAGTGGCGTCGTACCGTACTTCGTACACTCCACAAGGTCGATCTCGTGCTGTATGCCCGTGTCCTGAGGAGATCACACCAAACGGGAAGGGGCGCGGGCTCGGAGATTGATCCTCCACATATGCGCTAAAGGCGAGCAAAAATGTGCTGATCTCTTTCAAAGTGTATAGTCTCTCTCCAAACTCACGTTAAAGGTAGCAAGTAGTAGCGAAGCTGGTTAGAGTTAGAAAGCCCTGTCATGCCCGGAATGGCGACGTCAGCCACTGAGCCTTCATGTAACCTTTTAAACGGTAGTAGCCGCGGGCCCTTCCCCCAAATCTCCAAAATTGAATTCCGCACACTATAGTATTGACTTTGGCTCCGGGTAAAGTGAGGGTCGTATACATCTCACATAACAGTAGCTAATAAAAGTGAGGGAAATGATTTATTCGCCGTCTGAACCTTTTCCATTACATAGAAAAGGGACATTAGGAATTTAAATGTAAGATTTTCTCCAAATACGCAGTGCAGCGCGTTGCATTGCCCCTTGTCACCGTCTGCCATTGCGTACAGAAACACTAATGCCTGCCAAATATATAGCCTGCTCAGGGACATGAGCACGGCTTGAAACACCTCCTGGGTCTCCGGAGACTCTACGGAGAATACCACAAGGTGGAACCTGCGAGATCAGTCGCTAACACCTACAGCAACCACTGGGTAGTCGACATAGATCGTTGTATACGTGCAATCCACGTGAAAAATGAAACTCTCTAGAGGCAGCATCATGCGTAGCATAATCGCTTTAGTCGTTAACCCAACAATAAAATTCGTTTTGTCGCATACGCTTCCAGTATCCACTTGTCCTCCGCGGCCATACTTCTATCCAAGCGCGAACTCCTGCGTCATTGCCTCGCTCCCTCTGTAGACATGAGCGTGGATCCATGATCTGAGTTCTTTTAGATGGTCGTGGGTTTCTAGATTGGTTGTCGAACAATACTTCACAAACGTTTGAGCGGTTTGTAGAACTGGAAAGCCCGTCAACGAAGTCGAGAGCTTCCGGGAAGCGTCAACTGTATCGGGATGGGTCTCAAATACTGGCCCCCAGCTCCCGGTAGAACGCCTTCGGGGCAGACGTGAATTTCTTCTTCTTCGTAGGGGCGGCCGCATTAGCGATATACTCGTAGCTACAAGCCGTTTGGCGTTTCTGGTATGTCACCACCTCCCTCGTCACGGATATTTGACGTCGCCGGCCACTACGTATGTCTCCGAGCTGTACTCGAGTAGGCGATAACGCATCTTGTGATCAGACCCAACGCACATCATGCATGCGAGCTTGTTGCCCTTCGTGATATCGAGCGCTTTTAGTGCATCGAACACCGCGTTGGCTTCAGCTTCGTCGACGCGGAGCGCGGTGTCTCTCCACGGGATAAGTGTTGGTTTGCTGGTAAAAACCGAAGTGAATAAGATTGATGTTATCGTTCTTCTACTTGTCTTTCCTGTCCTTTGTGCACTACCTGCTTCAACCAACTGTCGCTACCAACCATGTAGGTGTTGTACTATATGGACCAATCACAGGACGGTTCACTATTGACCCGGTCCAACGGCCCGAACCGAGCATGAGCGGTGCACTGCTCAACAATAAGCCTCGGCATATTTGCTTGGGTGCCACGGGACCGAATGGCCGCCGTCGATCAAACCGCAAAACGCTGCGTAATACATCTGCTTATAGCGGGGAGCTGGTTTGCTAAAAACATCTTAGTCACTCCCGTTTGTGTTAGAGTACGAAGATTGAGCAAATGATCTACTGCAACGATTTGTTGTGTGCTCCAGCACTTTGCTATGATACGTCACAATTAGTGTGTCTACGCAGATGCTATGTGCTGATCCTGTGCTATTTGCTACCAACTACGTCTTCTTGTTAAAGGTTGTAAATACCGCCAAATCCACAATTTGGTGCTTATGTTAAAAAGCTCGTTAAATTTGATACGATGAAAAAACGTAAAAAAATATTTTCCAATTATTTCCAATATAAAATTATAAATATTTTATTTTTCCTTTTTAGGTGCATAATTTCTATGGCCAAAATCGATATCCTCGCTGTACTATACACGCCTATTAGAAGTCCTGTTCGCACCGATTTACCCGCCAGAGCTGCTGAGGATCCAGAAGTTCACGCAGCTCATCTTTACCTTTACACAAAGTAAAACTAATTAAATGCTACTGACGATGAAGACGTTCACGCAAGTACAGCTGTTGGACGCTATTTAATAGCAAACCACGTATCCCACCAGTGCGGATAGTACTACCAAGCGGATTAGCCTTCCATGTATCCGATCCAAGATAGGTCGTCATATCCATAGTACGCATCCCTAACGCTAAGATAATGAAGAGCAAAACCCGACCCGGTGGAACAAGCACACATGATAGATTTTTGGACGCTTAGAAGGCGTAGTTGAGTCCCATGATGAACGGGTTATGCACGTGTAACCCAAAACGTGGTGTTGTGTGCCTGCGTGCTCCACTTGGTTGCGCTTAATAACGTTTTTTTTTCTCTCTTCAAGACATAGGTGAAGCCATGGCTCACTAACGGACCAGTACAACCTTGGCAAATTCTCCCACTCCTCCAGAGTGACCATTCCGTTGCGTAAAAAAAAGTAAAAAGAACACAGTTTGAAAAACCCTATCGTAATTAGTGTCAATAACAGCGCACGTACGTCGTCATTACGAAGCTCGTCGTGCTGACAAAGTCCACGAGCACATGCGACTGCTAGATTGGCGTGTGCTGCAGCAACCACATCGTCTAGAGCAGGCTGTCTTGGGCAGCGCAGTAGATAACACGCTTGGAGCGGTACTGAGCATCACGGAAGGCCTACTGGTGACGCTGTATAGAAGATGGGGTTTATAATAGCGTCATCGTTGGTCTTACACATACCAAGTGTAAAACTACTACTGGTTGATGTGTATCGACCACATACAAAGATAAAATTATTATTAAATATTTTTATCCCTCATAATATATTTAAATACGTTTTCGACCATCCCTGTAATTACTGCATGGTTACCACGGCCTTGATACCGCTCTTGATAGATAGATATTCCAGGGTCTTGGTACTCAGCGCCTTCATGAGCATGCCCGCCAGCTGCTGCTCGGTCGCTATTAAGTCCACCTTGATATGGTACATTTCTCCATGTTCTGCCGTCTAAAGGGGTAGCGGATGTCCACATTCTTCGATCGTGAGTGATAGATAGCTTTGCTTGCCAGCGCAATCTCACCTTGATTGGCTTCAAAAATCGATGTGGCTCTTACTTGCGTCCGGACTAGAACGCATAACGACGACCGCGTCTAAAGTACCTCTTGAGTGCATATTTAAACGCCATGTAATCCGCTTCGGCCAAGCTTAGAACAACCGGCATCTGATACTTGGGCTTCAAAACTACCGGTCTCATTACGATGACACCCGATACCGAGCTCCTGTCGTCGATGTTGCTGCCCCAATCCACATCGGTGTACACCCGAATCGTAACATTCTCGTCACGACCTTTGTAGACGATCCCGTACTCCCGCGGCTTCTTCGGAGATCAGAATACGAGCCACAGCCTTATGAGTTCGCGTTCCGTGCTCTCGAGCAATCGAGACAGCTGCGCTATCACGTAAGCAATACATGGTCTTAGAGCAGGTCGTAATGTACTAAAGGCATCCTAGCAAAGATCGGTACGTACTTGATCGCATCTCGGACCGCTTTCTACTGCTCTTCGGTGACTGCAATCTTGAGAGCTTCAGTCCCGACGCACACGGGTTGCTCATTGGCTTAGCTTGTTGTTGACTAAAGCGTTCCATCACGTCGTCGATATGCTTGATCGTAAGCGTCCGTGGGCCCGATCGTGGTCGATTTTCATTCCGAGATTGACCTTTGCAGATTCCAGCTCTTTTATCTTGAATCCATTCTTGAGTGCCTCTTTCACCACAAGGATCATGCCACTAGTCGTCGCAGCGATAATCACGTCACCCTAATAGAGCCATACATACACTTATCCGTTTCGTCCGTTCTTGACGTAAACGCAAAAGTCCGCACCTAAGCTCCCGAATCCGATCTGAAGAAATACATGGTGAATCGTCTTGTTCCAAGCGCTGGCTGCTTGCTTCAGGCCGTAGAACATAGATAGGTACATTCCTCTGCATCCACAATACCGAGAGGAGCTTCAATGAAGTCGCGGTCTTCCAACGCACTATTCAGGTACCGAGTGTCCGCCTCCAACTGCTTCATCTCATACCAGACCGCGACACATACAGAAAGTACGACCTGGATCAAATTCATGTTTGCAGCAGGCGAGTACGCCTAATAGAAGTTTATTCCATACTTCTGTTTGAACCGTCTCGCCGCCAGAAATCCAACGGCTTTAGGTGCATATACCACGGTTACGTTGAGACCATAAAGGGCTATCGCGAATATGACCTGAGCGCATCCAAAGTCAAGCTTTCGCGGTCGGTGAGGCTGGACGAGCGTGCGGTGGACAAAATATACGCCACGCAGTCACCGGCTCACGAAACGGTCGTCCATGTGACGAAGAGCGGTAAGGCAACCGTCGGTTCCGTTCCGACGGAACGTACATCAGTCCAGGACGAGCCGATGGAAGAGGTTGAGCAACCTATTCAAGATGAGATGGATGAGGTCGGTCCAGGGTGGACGGCACCGGCCCAGACCGCTTCGAGTCCAGCTGCACTACCCCAGCTGCCGCCACCGTAGGGTCGAACAGATTGAAGCTGACAACGTATGGCCCACCTCCTCAAAGGTTCGATGAGGATCGCATTTTTTTTAATCCGGAGACTAGCCGCCCGAGGCGACCTCATGAACCGGTCAATTTGCGGAGAACGGACTGATCGCGTAGACAGTGCTAACATACGCCGTTAGTTTTGATATCTTCACAAATTTGCCTACAACGTATGCGCAGCCAATGGCAAGCTAAAACGCAGCGAAATTGTGCAAGGCTGTAAAGGCGGAACTACTGTTTTATCCACGACTGTGGCATGGGGCCAGTCTCTTGGCGCCACCAAGAGGTGTGTGAACACCTTGCTCACGTCGAATCCACGTCGACGCTTGACCGATTGAGCCAGACAGTCAATCTCTGGCTGATATCGCGCAAGCCAAGGAAAGCCCAGGCTGCCGTCAAACGCATAGTTCATCTCGATCAGCAAGAAGTAGTCCTTGCAACGGAAGCCGTCGAACGTGTACGACACGGACACGTCACGCAGCGCAACGCGGCGAGCCTTTATCATCTGCGAGTTTGACTTGAATCTCGCCCGGATCATTCCGGACGCGGACGTTCTTGGGTAGTACCGACAAACGCGACGCGCGAAAGAAGTTGTTGGTCGCTCCGGAGTCAAGGAGCGCGCGCAGTGGTCGCCGAACACCGGTGATGTGGAGGCTGACGATGATCAGTCTCGAGTCGCCCGGCGAAGTGGTGGCATTGGTGTGTGCTTGGAGCACGGGAGGGCTCAAATGTTGGGCTGCCACCGGAGGACCCGGTCCTCATTTAAGCTAGTAGAGCGCCCTGCACCTACTGGTCCTGGTCGTTTAGTGAATGAGCGACCAACGAATGCTCTGTATCGGCGTGAGCGACGACGGGAGCTGGTGCGCGGCACTCCGCCGCACGGTGACCTTTCTTCCCACAGCGGAAGCAAATGAGGGAACGATTGTTTCGCCCAGCGCTACCGCGGTAGGACCCGCGACGTCGATCGCTCGACGCGTTGATGGCGTCGATCTCCATGGGCTCGGGGGTAGACTCTCGGGCTTCCGCAGGTATGGCTGCGGCGTACGATGCAGCGACCATGTAATCCTCGAGAATCACAAGTGCAAATGCCTCCTCGAAAGAGGACAGCTCAGCTCTGGTGAGGCAGTAGCAGGCCATACCCTCGCGCATGCCGAACACGAATACGTGGACCTGCGAGGCCATGTCGATTGGCTTGGTCACGATGCATGACGCCAGATGTCGCGTCTTCTGGACGTAATCACGCATGGACATCTTCCCTTGCCGAAGAGCGAAGAACTATGCGCGAACGCGAAGCTCAAGTCGCTCTGGAGAGATTCCAGAGTCGGGAAAGCCTCGGGGTCGACATCTAGCTTCCCAAGGACCCATTCGTTGGCCTTCCCGGCTAACCGGGAGAGGAAGAAGTTCATCTCGGCTGATGAAGCCTCGATGCGTTGCGAGGCGATAGCGATGTCGATCTCGCGGAACCACCGGTTTAGTGGGAGCCGGTGACAACCGGCTCCAGAATACGTAGTCGTCTCCATCTTGACGACGTCGTTCTGGGATAGACGCGAGGGAGCAGACACCCGCCGATTCGCATCGGCGAGCTCGTGTTCCATGAACCCTTGTGCTGCAAGACGTTTGCTGGTCGGGCGTCGCTGAGCTCAACAGCGATGCGACAACGGCATCTCTGGACACCGCCACGAGGCGGTGAAGCGCTTCCTACTCCCCGCGAGTGAGATGGGGGAATGCTGCATGCTCCAGGGTCGCCCCGGAGATCTGGACTTGGCTCACCGTAGACTTGGTCGTTGGATGGACTACAAAGTGCTACCAGCTGTAACGGGGTAAGAAATACCGTCACTAGCTTACACTATAGTGTTGAGGAAGCTCGCAATAGTAAAACCAAGTCTTAGGTTTGTGTCAAATTCAACTCTAATTTATTTAGGACCAGGGCGGCTACCCCTGGCCTCGTGTAAACCACTTAAATACATGTCTATACCTGATTGGTCAATAAGTGAATATGTCTCCTCACTATCAACCAATCAGATGATGACACCTTGGCACACGACCTACTTATATAGTAGCTAAAGAAATATCTACCTACTTATGTAGTTGGAGTTGGGCCCATTACAACAGCATTCCCTTCCGTACGCTACGCCGAGGCATTGAGCATACTGGCGAGAACGGAAACGCTTGCGATGACGAAGACGCGAGTGTTGTCAGCGAGGAAGAATCCGCTTCCTGGTCACGCTCCCGCTCCAGTACCCACCGAAGAAGAGGTACTGGACGCGTATGCGTACATAGGCTATATACCTACGCGGCTTCAGAGAGCCAAGATTATACACTAAGCAAAGAAAAGGGCGAGGTCATGGCACACCGAAACGGCGTCACCCGGCGAAATGTGCATTCACGCGCAGCGATAACAGATTCACCACGCGCGCTCTGTAAAATCATTAAAGATGAAGGACATACTACGAAGTGAAGAGGTGTAAAAACGTCTAAATTTGCGAGATCGACGGCCTACTTACGAGCCACCAGCTACGGATGGCTGTGTGGAGCTGACCGAGCTGCTCAGGATAAGAAGCTCGACACGTGCGTGCCAAACGGCATTAAGTTCTCCGACATAGGGGCGATGCAGCGGCGACTGCTTTTGGGACGCATGTGACAGCGCGCAAGCAGCTGTCTACTGCGCACGAGAGTGTTGTAAATCGCAAAGCGCCTGTAGTGCGCTCCACTCGGATACTTTTTGATACGGGGCGTTTGGGGCTCGGCGTCTACACGACTATCAAATTATATGGTGGTGACATTGTTGAGGTGTATACGGGAAAGCTTAGCGAATGGAAGGGACACATGGATGGCCAGCCCGAGAAAGCACGAAAGCAAAACAGCGGATACACACTGCGTTACAACGCCAAGTCAACGAGGCGTAATTTTGTCTACTTGGAAGTTTTGAATGGTGGATCAATTACTTGTTTTGCGAGCCATGCATGCGACACGAATGTGGAGGCCCAGAACCGCCGGAACGTCAAGGTGTATATATATGTGATAAAGGATGTGAAGGCTGGTGCACAAATTACTGCACACTGCCGTAATGAAAAGTGGTTTGTCTGTGTGTGACGGCTACCGGAACGCCCGACATACGGAGCCCTGAACAAGACAGGTAAACGGAAAGTGCGCGAATGGGGCGTGATATAGGTGTAGAATCAAAGTCGAGAGGAAATTATAACAATATAACAAATACGACGTCTGCTTAGCGCTAGATTCAATTCTGTATTTTACATTTAAAAACGTGAATAAGTCAACCCACCATTTTGAGCAAGAGGATGCAATACGATGTGGGAGAGCGAACAAGAGCTGTTGAAAATAACGACAACGGTGCGTATGCTGAAAATTTAAGAAAAACAATTACGCGTAGGCGATGTGTAGCCCAGACCAGACTAATTATGACGAAGCTGTTGCGTAAGAAGCACATCCAATATCTAAACCGCTGGACTTCGTGCGTGGATCAGTCTTGGCTAAACGCTGGTCCAGCTTGTTTTGGTCTACCTCCAGCATCTGAACCATCGTCTGTTGAACGACGCCGCTTGTTCCTGTTGACTAAACCTCCCCGTGCTTGACTGTCCACGTGAGCGGTCAGTTGTATTGCGAACAGAACGTGAAGGTACGTCCCGAATACAAAAATTAATAGTTGCACGGAGCCAATTTGGTTTTCCACGTCGACCGACCAACCTGGCATCCCAGTTGCTGCCTGCATGCTCCTCACTTTTTGTTTCACAGATCTCGCCCAAACACGCTTTGCTAGGCGCGATTGTATAGCTTGGTGGTCTTAACATGTGAAGGAGGTTACATCAAGACGAGAAACGGGGCGCTTACTTTGCCACGAGAGTTTGCAAGAAGAATCACCGTCACGCGTGTCTTCTCCTTCCCACTTTTGCGAGTCCATGATGTTCGAGTGCCCGTATTGGCAATTGTTTAAGTAGGTAGATGGTCAAAGTAAATCGCCGTCTGATCAGCATTGTAGACCTCCGTGATGTTTAACTCAAAATAGATATCTTGTACCTCGTCTCTAAACCTCTCTCCTACTTGGCTACTGTCGCTAGGTCGTGTCCTTAGTAGTGATACCCATTCGGTATCCTCTGAAGAACGTCTTCTGCAACGCGTGAACCACGAGCCGAATATTGAAGGCCCGATCCCCACTGTCGGACTATCATTCGTTGTCGTTGAAGTGGAGATACCGAGCCGTAGTGATAATTGGCAAGACCGAAGAAATCGCGCCCGCCATGATGATGACACCGAGAACAGATCGCGCCGTAGCCCGTGTTCCTCTCTTAACTGCACGAGGCTTTGTTTGTAATATGTAAAGCGATACAGGTACGCTTTACCGACGCAGATCACGAGTTTAAGCTGCGATATGGTCCACTGCTCCTATAGGAAGTACACGGCCTATTACGGCTCGCGGCATCTTACATAATTTTCCAATCCTCCATGGTTTCCTACCCGGCGATATCGACGCGGTCCTCATATCACTTGTGTAGCTAGCGGGTTTTGCGTTTATGATCAGGCCCTTTGAAAGTAGGGTAGAATTGCGCTACAGCTCTAGTTACTCCATTCGTCTCAATGAAGCCATTTATGTGATGTTTGCGCTCGAAAGTGTGAAATCACGTTCATGCTGTGTATGAGATTCCTCAGAGCCCTTGACACGCAGACAGCCTGCACTCGGCATGCTTGTCGTATCTTGAAATTCGATAATGTAGTACATAAGAGCTGAGGGAGGGGGGTCACAGTGCCCGGTACCGGTATACAGTATGCTGGAAAGGTTTTGCCTCTACGACGGGCAGGCGCTCATGCCGGTCCATTCCGAAGCTAATTTTTTCATAGCTGTTAACTTTTTGTCGAGTTTGCGGGTTGATAATCGAGGCTTGTGTTCGCTTATGACAAGGAAATAATGCGCCGATGTAGGCGGTGGTGGTGAAGCTGGTGGTGGCGGAGGTTGCGAAGACGCAGGACTTAAGGACCTGATGGAAATGGCGATCTTGACTCTGGAGCGCCTGCTACTGGTAGCAAGTACTGGTTCCCTCGTATATCTAGTATCGGTAGTGGAAGTGACGTCTGTGGCGAAGTTAATAGACACAGGGGGCGCACAGGTGGTGCTGGGGCAGGTCAGGAAAGCAGCAACAAGCAACGAGTAGAGAAGTGTGGGGTAAGGAGGAGGTTTTACTTCTCGATCGAGCTTGGAAAATTGCCTCACTCCAGCAACTTCCAGATGGCTCTACCGCAACGCACGCGGCTGTAGCGGTCTACAAGCCATATGTTTTTGCCTTATTCACTGCTACAGCTGGATTCACAGGAGCGCTGATTGAAGATACAAGCGAGTATTTGATGACAATGGTAAGTTGAAATCTACTGGTACCGAATTTTTCGTCCCCGCTCCCAGCGTGCTATCGAGTATAAAATGGCGTCAAGATACGCGCCAATTTCGGATCCTAAAATGGGACTCTAGTGGGTAGTACTAGCTGTCCACATGATTTATCATGATGTCATCGGAGCGAGCTGAAACGATAAGAAAAACGTGGGGAAGAGTGGCACTCACTCAGGACTGCTTCTTGGCACTGGGCACCATTTTGGAGGATGCTCCTAGGGATAGATCCTTAAGCAGCGGCGACGAGCTAGGTGCACCAGGCTTCTCGAACCATCTGCAAACACTGACACCACTGCAACGACTGGAAAGAGGCCAAGAATTGCCGATATGACGGACATAATGCAACCAGCGATGCAAAAAAGCGGTAAAGGAAATGGAACATATTGCTAAGAAGGACTGTGAAATGGTTTCCAGTGTCTGAAAGAAGAAAAAATAAGACCCGGGCTTTACTTAGATTTATGTTTTCGAACCAGCCGCATTTGTCACTTGCTAACACGATCAGAGGTTACGTCCTCACAGAATTTTGGAATCGCATCCATATATGAAGTGAGTCTCTGTTTTTTTTGTTCTTCCAAATGATTGCCCGTGCATTCGAACCAGCCGCATCAGTTACTTGCTAACACGATCAGAGGTTACGTCCTCACAGAATCTCGAAATCGCATCCATATATGATGTGAGTCTCTGTTTTTTTATTCTTACAAATGATTTCCCGTGCATATTTGCTCATTAGTTACGCTGAGATAGCTTGCAAAGTAGAATTGTGATGCCGACTTTCTAGCTCTGCATACCAAAGGCTATCCTTTTCATCAATGACGAAGTTGTGTAGTATACACACATCACTCATTTAGGTGTGACCTTCTTTAAGACGGAATCGTGCAATCTCGATCGATTTTGAAAGAAGCCGCCACCGAGCTTAAAGTACACCAAAAGTGCATATTACAGAGTAATGTATTCCAGCAAACTGCGCCTACTTCTCATCCACGTGCTGGCTTCACTTTTCGTATGCTTATTCGTAGAGGCAACATGAGACTCGGATGTCTACGACAGTATTTTGTCGCTACACGTCGGATAAAGAAGCTGCGGCTCAGAAGCAGGGGCAGGAGATGCGTGTTATGATTGTATAACGTAAAGTGTTTTATATTGCCTTTTCACAAGCCTATCCAGGCGGCGCAATTTATCATCCAACCATGAAACGGACGATTAAGTTGGCCACCATTACGCATTCTACTACTCCCGTAACACCACTATCGGAAAATACATGCCTGCGCAGCTAGAATTAACTATGAGCTATCATTATATTTTTTGGCAAGCGCAATTAGCAAGCTAATCAAATCGCAACAGCCAACAAAGCGTTTAAAGCTAAAAAGAAAATGTAACACAAATTAATTACAGCGATTCTGAGTTTTTGATTGACTTAAAACGCATCTGATCAAATCCAACCGCTCCAAGAAATCCTACCTCAGGATCTCAAAACGTTTTTTAGAGGCTGAAAAATATCAGAGCGCAAGACTGGCTAAACGCACTGCCTTTTTTTTTTAACTGTACACGCAACTAGAAGACGCTACTTTGAAGGGCAAAATTAGCCTCGACAATGTATTTTTTACGCCTCTAAAGCACCCTTAAAATTACACAACAATCGCCTCATGCAGCATATAAAATAAGGCAACAGTATGTAACTTGCAAAAACATAATTCGTCATCTCATCGTGTCATTCCTTCTCATTTATGGGAGACCGATACGCAAGAACCTGCATCTCCGCGCCTGCGATCAGGATCGTCACTGAAAATGACAGCCTTCATGCCGCCCTGCCGGGTGGTTGTGACATCTCTCCGTCGATTTGCGTGACAGCAGCGGTGCGACGTTGTTTGTCTCGCTCTGAGTGCCTTGTGGCGCCACATTCAGCACCGGAGCTGACGTTTGAGCGAACATCAAACAGCGGTCGGCTCTACAAACGTGACCTGACTGAAAAATAACAACCTTTATTTTTTTTTTTTAATCAGAGACCGTTACTTCAGCGTTACTACTTCTTGCTACGAGGCTTGACATCAGAAATGCAAGACTCGCTGAATCGTATGTAGTGGCGGGATGCAGCGTTGGTCAAGCCCAGCTGTGGAAAATTTGGAACCAAGTCATACACAAAGGAAAGCACTGGTCTCAACACGCCCAATTGGAATACATGTGGACGAGTACTCTTCGACGAATAACAGCAGTCGCGCGTCGGGAGCAAATCCTGTAGCGGGTATGTTTTTACCGTCACTAGCGTACACGTAGCGGTGAGGAAGCTCACACGCAAGATAGACTTAACTCTTAGTAAAATAGACTCTGATTTAATTTTAGGATCAGGGCGGGAGCCCTAGACCTATGATTGCAACTTATGTGCAGGTCAATTCCTGACTGGATTTAATGTTTCCCTTTTATCTAATCCGAGAGCGACAATGCAGCACGCGCTAACCGCGTGCTTTTCTACCTACTTTTGTATAATAACGTATCTACTTATGTAATTGGGGAGTGGCCCATTACATCACCCCCTCTTTAATGCACCCTTACGCAACGTAAGCGCGATTATCTTATTCTACCAATCTTTGGAGATGGCCAAAGCTGAGCCGGAGTGCCCCTGCGACGCGCAGGAGCCCCACAGCTCAACAGGCGCCGAGCAGACCAGAGCACAGCAGCAAGCAGCAACGATGGACTCGCAGACACGCACGGGAAGCTTCCTCCATGGTGACGTCGTCGGCACCGGTGGGGTACTTGTCCCCCCCCCCCCCCGCGCGTCATGGATCGCGGGATCCGAGCGTGGGACTTGTATGACGTGCCCGGGGCAAACAATCCGGACAGCCTGGACGCCATGAAGAATCTTTTTCGTCGATTTCGTGGACTGTGGCGGAAGGGTATCGAGGGCGTCGAGTACGGAGTGCTGCAGGACTCGTGGTGTTCCTTCATCAAACGATGGAACTTGATGTCCCAGACGGGCAGGAGCCTTGTCTCTTGACCGGAAGCCGCAGGCCACTCACTCAGCGAGTTGCGAAGCAAGGTATGTGGCCTCACATTTTTTCGACTCGACCGTATGTGTGTTACGTCCGCGTCGCCGAAGGCTGCAAAACGTGCGCCGGGCCGCGCCCGACGGCGAAGGACTGGAAGCACTCCATCGCCGAGCGACCGCTCGTGTCTGCTGAGGATGATTGGGTTCCACGCTAGAGAGCTCTCTCCGAGGCATCTCGCTCGATGACCACCGCCGGGGCAGCCCGACGGCAGCGGAGCCGATCCCCGCTGACAATGTCAGTGAACGCGCGGTTCGGTCTCGTACTCGTTCTCGCTCGCGCTCGCGCGGCCGTTCGAGACGCCGTCCTGAGTCGCCAGCGTGATCGTCGCTCAAGACCGTGGTCCCGGACGACCTGGTCGGGTTCTTGGAGTCAACAAGGGACTCATACTCCTTTACCAGGTTGAACGTCACGGTGCCCCCACGTATCGTCCTCGGGAGGGTGCCCAAGCCAGCGGACCTTGTATCGATGAGCGACCGGGATCGTCCAGCTGGTATGAGTGCGGCTCTGCGCGCGAGGAGAATTCTCGTGCTTCACAATGTGATCTACAATCCAGCGGATATCCCCAGCGGCGTCACCGATGGGAGGGTGGACCGTCCCGCCGATAGCGCTCAGTTTCCGGTTGGTATGTGCGCCGATGCGGTAGAGAACCACTATTGGGACGCACTGCGCCAGGTGGATGCTGGGATGCAGCAGTCGTCGGAGTCCGCTCAGACGGCGACCTCTCTTCGGCAGTCGAATCGGGAGTTGCTGGCGCGTGTCCGGGAGCTGGAGCGCGCAGTTCACGGACAAGCGCAGACGGTGGCTCAGCCGCCCGCCCCTGGGACGACTGGCGCGATGGCGCGTCACGCGCGGCGGGAGGGACGTTCGACGTTCGTATGCACCGGCTCAGTCATCTGAGCCGTCTCAGGGATCGTAGCGGGGTGGTACGTTATAGCCGCCAGACGTAGAATGTTGGGTGTAGCCGTAATGTATGGAATATCTAGCGTGTAGGCGTCACCCAGCTTCGTAGCCTTGAATGGACCAATAAAGCGCGGTGCGAGTTTATATTCGCGCCGAAAAAGGTGACCGCAGAGTTTCTTATGCCGTCTATCGAGAGAACCTGTTCTCCTGTCGCGAAGGAGGCGGAGTTCTTCCTGCTACGCTTGTCGGCGCTCTCGTTTTGGTTATTGACGGCAGACCGAAGGGCGTCACGAACGATTCGCGTCAGGGCTTGGCGGTAGAGGACAAACTCGGACACCTTGGACTCGTCAATGGGTCGCGACGCCTTCTTCGGCGCGTGGTTCGCTGCTACGTCGCTAGCAGCGGGCGTTGGACTAGCACCTGGGGTAATTAGCGTGCGTATAGTTGGTGGCGAGATATCTGACAGCGTGTTGGGCGGTGTCGTAAGAGGTATCTTCGTTTGCGCGCGTGTGATCGTGTTGAACGTTGCTGACTTGGGATCTGCACTCGACTTTTCGACCCCCCCCCCCACCAGAGTGGAGCTACGCGGCGCCGTGGGATGCCTTACGACTAGTAGAGTCGGAAAGCGTGGGTGCCGCACGGTGTAGACGAAGAAAGGCGTTAGTCCAGTGGATTCGTTTTCGGTGTTACTCAGTTCGAATTCAGCCAACGGGAGGAAGGAGCTCCCGTTATCAAATGACGCGGCGTAACGTTGAAGTATGTCTTCAAAGACCCGGTTCACCTGCTCGGTCCGGCCGGCCGTCTCCTGGTGCGCAGAAGTGAACATCATCAGCTTCGTGCCTAGTAGCTCAAAGGGCTTGGTCCAGAAGGCGGCCTTGAAGCGATGATCACGGTTTGAGACGATGGATTCGGACAATTCGTGGTCAAGGAATACATGGTCGACGAAGTGCGCCGCGGATTCTTTTGCGGTGATCGCAAGGTGAACAGGCACGAAGTGGACCATCTTGCTGAATCTATCGACGAAGACGAGGACTCCCGTCCGTCCTTCGGGGTTGGGCGGCAGACCGAAGAAAACGTCCATTGAGACCGATGTCCACGGCTCTGTGGCAATTGGGAGTAGGCGTAAACGCGCCTACAACGACGGGGAAGGGCTGACACGTTGACAAATCTCGCAGGAGCCCCATTTGCGTACCCATTTATGCAAGCGGGGTCAGTAGCAATCGCAGGACACGGCCGCATTGAAAACATTGTCTTCTCGCGGCCGAGCTGTCCGCCGTTGAGGGCGTCGTGGAACCCGTGTATGATCCGCGAACGCACGTCGGGGGCATTTGGGGATGCCTATTCGGGGAACATCATACTGGAATGCTGTACGTCAGCAGTTCGACGTCGAGTTGATATCGGTGAACCTGATTACGAGATGACTGTGGCAAGGCTCCCAGTGTGACATCACGGGGGGGCTAAAGGTGTCGCGTTTTCTTCAAGTAAATGGGATCATGCTCATAGGCGGCAGCGATCTCGTCCGGAAGCGACAGCACTGGAGCGACGCACGTCAGGTTCAAGCCCAACGTCGCGCACGTGGCACACTACCCTTAGTCGTCGACGGCATCTTCAGAAGGCAGCGGGCCCCGAGGGTCATAATCGGGGCGACGCGATAGTGCGTCGTCGACGATATTGTTCTTGCCGGGCTTGTAGTGAACTACGAAGTTTTTCTACGAGAAGAACGACAACCAACGCGCTATGCGTTGAGCCAAATTTGGACTCTTCATCGCTATCGCAGCAATGCGTGGTCCGAATAAACTGCGAAAGTCTGTTCCCCCAACAAGTACACCCTGATCTTAATCAGGGCGTAGCGCAGTGCAAGGAGTTCCTTGTCGTGAATGGGATAGTTATGTTCTCCGGGCTTCATCTGTCGCGATTGATAGCTGCCAACGCGTTCTCAACCGTCGTCGTCAAACTACATCAACGCGGATCCAATCGTGACGTCACTGGCATCGCATACGACATGGAACGGCTTGAACCCATCGCGCAGCATCAGAATTGGTACTGCTGCCAAGAACTTCTTGACCAGGTGGAAAGCTTCGTGGTGCTTGGGGCGACACGAGCACGCGGCGTCTTTCTTCAGTAGCGACGAGAGCGACTGGAACTGCCCGGCGTATACTTATGGAGCTAATTCGAGCGTCCCAGCCATCCGTTGGGTTAAAGGAATCGACCACGCGCAGATGGGCGAGATCTTCACCGGATTAGCCCGGACGCCATTCTTACTGACGAAGCAGCCAAGCCCCGGTTTTCTGGCGCGTAGAAGACGCATTTCTTCAGGTTCACGTACAACTTCGTCTCTCGTATCCGGCTTCAGGTGTCGTAAGTGGACTTTCACGGCGCTAAGGTACCCTCAGCGCGACTGTGTACAAAGATATCTTCGAATTCGCGCAGAGGCCGCAACACGTGGGAAACCATCCGATTGATAGTGACGGGCGCATTCTAGAGCCCTGGGGCATCCCAAGCCATTCCCAGAGCATTCCGCTTGGAGTAATTACAGCCGTGAGGGGAACGTCATTCGGCCTCACCAAGATCTGGTAGAAACCGTCCGTCAGATCGATAGCGCTGTAGATCACGCTGCCAGACATGGGTTCGAGGGTCACATCCTTGCGCGGGATCGGAGTAGGGGCTGGGATGGAGGCGTCATTCAGCTTGTTGAAGACGTGGACGATGCGCTAGCCGTCCGTTGCCTTCTTGACACAGAAGTTGGGGTTTTAGTGAGGAGAGATGCTTTCACGCACGTGTCTGGCTTGGTGATGACTCTAAAAACAATCGTCGATGTCCTTGACCTGATCTCGCGGCGGCGGCCACTGCCGCGTCATGCTGGACTTCGTTCTCGGCGTAAGGTCGATTTGGTGTCGTACGCCGCGGTCAGCAGGCAATTCTGCGGGGACCTTGTCGGGAAATCGTCCTCGTACTCGCGTGAGAGGCTACACACACGGTTCGAAGACACTTCTAGCGACTCCCAAGGACTCACGGCGAAGCGTTTCTCTCGCGCCGACTTCGGTTCGGCGTGTTTTGGGCGCTCTCCCCCTTCGTTGTCGCTGATCGTTTGAAACACCTCGTCACGTGTGGTGATGAGACAAACTTGCTCGACCTCGCCACGTTTGAGGTCGCGGAGGAAGTTCTTCCAAGAGAGTCCTCGAAAACACGCCATTGAGGCGGCTTCGCACGATGGGTTAGCTGCTTTGACTACGCGCTGTCGATGAGGGGCGCCATCTACGTATCCTACCACGAAAAGTGACTCCGTGGTAAATAAGGCGCCAGGAATCGGGCATCGGGCTTTAAGACAACGGCGATGTTAGACTTCTTCGTCTTGCACTCACGGCGCGTGGGCGCGGAGGGTATGGAGCTATCGCTGGACGATGCTTCGGACGATGAATCAGCCCCTCCAGGTGCGAGAGGTCACGTCTATCGGCACCGACATCGCGCAGGGGAACCGCGCGAATGCGTACGACATCAGGAAGCGGCAGCGACGCATGCTCGACCGCAGACACTTGCTGTGGTCGGAACCCATGCCCAACCACCGTTTCCTCGCGCAGCGGGGGCCCATACTCGACCCCCAGATCAGCTTCTGACGGGAACCCATGCTCGACCGTCGTCTCGTTTGTTGACGGGAACACATGCTTGACCGTTGTCTCGTTCATCGCCTGGACCGCATGCTCAACCATCGTCTGGTTGGTTAGTGGGAGCCCACGCTCGACCACAATCTCGTTTGTACGCGAGGGGTTCCTAGCTGGTGTATCCAACAATACTACGTATGTCGTACATAGAGGACCAGTACTCACTCTGTGTACGGTTCGCGTCGTGGATGATCGGTCCACGAAGGTAGCGTGTGGCCAATCTCGTGGTGACACAAGGAGGTGGATGAACACCTCGCTGACGTCGAAGTTGTGTCGACGCTGGACCGACCGCACCAGCCAGTTGATCTCAGGCTGGTAGCGCGCGAGCCACGGCATCCCGAGAATACAATCGAAAGCGTAGTTCATCGAGATCATCATGAAGTCGTCTCGACTGGAGAAGCCGTCAAATTTGTACGACAGTTGTACCTCGCGCCGCGGGACGCGGTGTGGCTTACCGTCACCGAGATTCACAACAATCTCGCCGGGACCGTCGACAACACGGATCGCTAAGGGCAACACCGACAAACACGAAGCGCGGAAGAAATTGCTCGTCGCTCCTGAGTCCAGGAGAGCGCGCAGTGGACGCTTGGGTCCAGCGACGTGGAGATTCAGGATGATTTGTCTCGAGTCGTCACTGTCAGTGGTGGCGTTGAAGTATGCATGAAGCACTCGAGGGTTGGAGGTCGGGTCACCGCCGGTGGGCCCGGACCTCCATTCCAGCCAGTAGGGTGCCCTACACCTACTGGCCCTGTTTTTTGACTGGGTGGCCTGATTCGGATTGTCGACATCATCGACCGTGGCGTTCGCTGCAACAGAGGCAGGCGCGTGGCAAACGGCCGCGCAGTGACCAAGCTTCTGACAGCGATAGCATGTCATCGGACGCGGGGATCCGCCTCCACGCAAAGTACGTCGGTTGGTTGATGCCCTGATGGCATCTATCTCCATTGGCTCGGAAGCGTTTGCCGAGTCAGCTGCCGGCTTCATGCGGGCGTATGACGATGTCATCACATAGCGCTCGCGAAGGGCAAGGGCAAATGCCTTCTCCACGGAGTCGGGCTCCGCACGAGTGAGGCTATAAGTTGACATATTTTCTCGCATCCCGAACACGTAGATATGGACCCGCGAAGCCATGGTGATTGGGCTCGTGGTGATGCATGAAGCGAGGTATCGAGTCTTCTGGACATAGTCCCGCATCGCCATCATACTTTGTTTGAGGGCGAAGAATTGGGCTCGAACACGGGATTCATCTTGTGGGGGGTTGAAAGCCAGACGTAGGTCACTCTGGAGAGCCTCCACAGTGGGGAACGTCTGCGCATTTTCGACAAACTTGCCGAGATCCCACTCGTTGGTTTTCCCGGACAGCCGGGAGAGGACGAAACTCACCCATGTCTCGAACGATCTCGAGGCGATGGTGATGTCTATTTCCCAAAACCATTGATTCAGCGGCAGTCGGGCTGGACCGTTGCCTGAGTTCGTCGAGGTTTCCATCTTGACGTCGTCGTTCCTGGAACGTGAGGGAGTATGGCCTCGCTCCTTGGCTTCAGCGAGCTTTCGTTCATGAATTCGTGAGATGGCTTGTCGTTGCTGTTCGGGGGGTGCCGCGCTGAGCGGCGACCCCGCGACAACTTGTCCGAATACAGCCGCGATGCGGTGGAGAGCCTCCCACCCAACGCGGGTTAGGTGGGGGAAATTGTCGTTCTCCATAGTTGCTCCTACGGAACCGGACGTCAAGCCGTGCTGCATCTTGGTATTGGCCGTTGGAAGGACTAGAAAGTGCTTCCAAGTATAACGGCTATGGTTCTACCGTCACTAGCGTACACGTAGCGGTGAGGAAGCTCCCAAGGAATAAAAACTTTGTAATGGGCCCCTCCTTTACATAAGTAGGTAGATTTCTTTGCGTACGTAGGTGCATCAACACACGTCTAGCGTGTGCTGAAATACTGTCAGGCCATTTGCTGATATATGGGGAGACAGACCCATTATTTGCCAATTGGCCTAGGACGTGTATTTGAGTGGCCAGGGCTGTCGCTTTGGTCCTAAAATAAACTCGGAGTTGATTTTCCCTTAAATCTAAGCCTCAGTCGTCCTATTGCGAGCTTCTTCAACACTTTAGAGTAAGCAAGTAACGGAGTAAATACCTGGCGTGTTACACCTGGTAGTACTTCGTAGTCCTTCCAATGACCAAGTTCGACATAAGCCAAGACCTCGACCACGTTGCTTTCCCCCATCTCACTTGGATCGAGTGGGAAGCTCTTCACCGCCTCGCGGCGGTGTCCGGCGAAGCCGTCGTTGCGTCGCGGCTGCGGTCAGCGACGCCCGACGAGCAGCGCGTTGCGACACAGGAATTCATGGAGCGCGAGCTTGCCGATGCGAATCAGCGAGTGTCAACTCTCTCGCGTATCTCCACGAATGACGTCGTGAAACTAGATACGCCCCCCTACTCTGGTGCCGGAGAAGACCGACTTCCGCTGAATCGTTGCTTTCGAAAGATCGACATCGTTATCGCCTCGAGGTTGATCGGGCGCCTTCCGCGAAAGTCCACTTCCTCCTCTCACGGCTGTCTAGGAAAGCCAAGGAATGGACCCTCGGCAAGTTGGAAGTCCACCCCAGCACCTTCCTCACTCTGGATACCCTCCAGAGTGACCTTCGGCTCGCGTTCGAACCGCCGCTGGCCTCAGCGATACATGGTCGGTGAACACAGCGAAGGTATTCTCACCCAACAAGTACACTCTGAACTTGATCAGAGCGTAGCGCATCGCGAGGAGCGCTTTGTCGTGGGTAGGGTAGCTGCGCTCCGCCGGCTTCATCTGTCTGGACTGGTAGCTTACGATGCGCTCGCGGCCTTCATCATCCAATTGCATCGGCCCACAACCGATGGCGAAATCGCTCGCGTCGCAAACGACGTGAGAAGGCTTCAAGTCATCCTGGAGCGCGAGGATCGGGGCCTCAGCGAGACTATTCCTTACCGAGTTGAAGGCGGCTTGGTGTGCGAAAGTCCACGACCACGACACATATTTCTCCAACAACGAAGAAAGCGGCTGGATTAATCCGGTGTAATTCGCCGAATACTTGTGGAGATAATTTGCGAGACCCAGCCACTGACACAATTCAGTGGGATTCTGTGGCGTAGGCCACACACATATCGACAAATTATCCCCTTCAGTAACCTCCAGTGTTGTGGTAGACAGCGTAACACCAGGATCATTATCCCAGATACTCACCGCGATACCATTACTAGGAAGAAAGTTAGCCACGTGCGCGAGAGTAGTTCTCTCCATTCCAGTCCAACGTTCTGTGTGAAGAAAGCTACATGGGGATGGTGCATTGTTCACGCATTCAACAAATTGAATGATGCCACCATCCCCGCGCAGACTCCGATCACTCGGAAGGACATGGTACTGGACTCTATGGCTGGCAGCGTCATCTACAGCGCCATCGACCTGACCGATGGATTCTATCAGATCCTGATGAGAGCATGTGATGTGCCTCTCTCCGCCGTAAGTACACCGAGCGGGATGCTCTGGGAGTAGCTCGTGATGCCACAGGGTCTGAAGAACGCGCCTGCCACATTCAATCACATGGTCTCCCATGTGCTTCGTCCGCTCCGAGACTTCGCGCCGAGTTCCTTCGACGACATCTTCGTGCACAGCCGAGCTGAGGGCAACCTCAGTGCCGGGGAAGTACATCTGAAACACCTGAGGCAAGTCTTCCAGGTGATGCGAGAGAACAGGGGCTACGCAAACCTGAAGAAATGTGTCTTCTGTGCACCGAAGATTCCGGTGTTGGGATGCTACGTGAGCAAGAATGGTGTGCGCGCGGATCCCGAGAAGGTATCGTCTATCTGTTGTTGGTCAACGCCAACAAGCCCCACTAAGTTGCGTCAGTGGCTTGGCATGGCCAATTACTTGCACAAGTACACGAAGAATTACGCGGGGTTGATCCAGCCGCTGTCCTCGCTGCTGAAGAAGGACGTGATCTGGGAGTGGAAATCGGACCACCAAACTGCATTCGACTCGGTGAAGAAGAGCTTGGCGTCTGCGCCGATCCTGAAGCTTGCTGATGACCCAAAGCCATTTCACGTCGTCTGCGACGCGAGCAATTTAGCCATCGGCTGTGCGCTGATGCTGTTCGATGATGACGAACATGAACGCGTTATCAGCTATCAGTCACGACAACAGAAGCCAGCCGAGAAGAACTACCCAGTCCACGACACGGAGCTCCTGGCAATGCGGTACGCTCTGATCAAATTCAGAGTGTAATTGCTCGGTGAACAGTCGTTTGCGGTTTAAACTGATCACGCATCGCTGCATACAGCGATGAAGAGCCCTCACTTGTTGCAACGGATGGCCCGTTGGCTGTCCTTCTTCTCCGAGTACAACTTCGTTGCTCACTAAAAGCCGGGCAAGGAAAACATTCTCGCTGACGCGCTGTCTCGGCGTCCGGACTATGATCCCCGTGAAGCGCTAGGACATCAGGTGGCTGATGAGGACGACGACGAATGTGCGGTCTGCGTGTCGTCAGGCATAAACATGACGCTGACCACGCCCGCGCTCCCGCTGGGCGACGAGGTTGCTACAGCGTACGATGATGACCCTATATACGGTGCCATCATGAAGCACCTGCGTGCTCCTAGTAGTGACACGCTAAGTGCCCTGTCAAGGACCACGTGGAATCAGATTGATCGATATCGACTGGACGGCAATCTGCTCAAGTACAGCATCGACAGGTTCGATGGACCTCGAGTCGTCGTCCCAAACGACGCTGATCTACGTGCGCGCATAATCCACGAGTACCATGACGCCCCAACAGGAGGACATCTCGGTCGCGAGAGGACGTACGCGGCTCTGTCGAGAGACTTCTATTGGCCGCACATGTACAAGTGGGTACGCAAGTGGGTCCGTACATGTGAAACTTGCCAGCGAGTCAAACCGTCTTCGACGTCTCAGGCCCCATTGCGCCCTCTTCCAGTCGCCACGGAAGCCTGGCGCTCCATTTCGATGGACTTCATCTTCGGTCTTCCGCCCGATACAGCCGGGCGCACGGGTGTACTTGTGTTCGTCGATCGTTTCAGCAAGATGGTCCATCTCGTTCCGGTGGCAGCCTCAATCACCGCGGAAGAGTCCGCGGCCCACTTCGTCGACGTAATTTTCCGTCACCACGGTCTGCCGAAGTCCATCGTGTCCGACCGCAACCCGCGGTTTACATCCGCGTTCTGGTCACGACTCTTCGAGCTCTTGGGAACAAAATTGCTGATGTCGACTGCGGCACATCCGGAGACGGATGGCCAAACAGAACGCGTCAACCGAGTCTTTGAAGACGCTCTCCGCAGCTGCGCGACTTCGTACACGAGCTGGAGCTCGCTCCTGCTGCTAGCCGAATTCGCACTCAACAACGCTGAGTACACCTCGACGGGCATGACACCGTTCTTCGTGAACAACGCTCGACACCCACGTGTTCCGGCACTTCCGACCCCACGAATGCTGGCGGCTCCACCCTTGGTGGGGGGAGAACCTCCTTCGGTCGACATGGATGCTGAGGCTGCGGTCAGCCCTGCGGACAACGGGTCCGTGTCGTGGCCATCACCGGTACGTGAATCGGTGTCTCAGCACGCACCGGTAACCTCAGATGTGCCAACAGGCCTGCCGGTGCACTCAACTTCAGGGTTATCTTCGGGTGTAGCCAGTGTGAACGCCCTGACTCGCTCTCCGGCCAAGCAGTCCATCGAGCCTCCTCGGCGTACTGCATCTCCGATAACGAGATGGACGTCGCAGAACTTGATCGATCCAGGCAGCAAGATTCGCGAGCAGGAAGCTACCACGGTCAATTATACACCGAAACCCTCGGTGCTTCCTGCCGATCGCTCGGCAGTTGCGGAATTCGTCATGCAAAGGCAATCCATCGCATGGTTCGCCCGCGATGCAATGCAGAACGCAGTGGACAAGCAAAAGGAACAAGCTGATAAGCACGATCGAAAGAACGTGAATGTATTCAAGATTGGAGATCGCGTTCTCCTATCGACCGAGGGGATCTGAGCTTCTGCCGTAACCAACCTCGGCGCCAACAAACTTGCTCCACGCTTCATCGGTCCTTTTCGAGTAACCAAGGCTGTGGGCGACGCCTACATCTTGGACATCCCGTCGTCACTTAGACTCCACCCGACTTTTTACGTCGAGCGATTCAAGCGGTATTTCCCTGCGACGATTCCTGACCCAAGCCGGCGGATGGAGAATGCGTCGGGCGACCTGCCCGACGAGCCTGACGCGCCAGAGACCCGTCAGTCTGCTAGGCACAATCTTCCGTCCGCTCAGCTCCAATATATGAGCGTCCAGCGCACGGTTCAAAGCAGTCCCCACCTCGCCCTGGACGTACAGGGCGTACGTCGTATCATCGTGAAGGTCCACCACCGATAATTGACTAGGTAGGTGACGCGCGCTGGATTGTGGAGCGTATCGTTGGCCACGAAGATCCCCACAACTTGTCTGCTCAGCGTAACGTCAGTAGTCGTGATCCTCGAGCGGCCCCGACCGCGCGCCACTATCTGGTACAGTACGTTGGCTCGGTTATCCTCCAGAGCATGATACGTGGGAGCCCCGCGTCAACCTTCTCCGCGACGTTCCCGACGCGGTCCACGAGTATGAGACAAAGGTGCTTCAGAGGAACCGAGATCGTGAACGAGATCGACACGCGAACGACCGTACGAGGAGGCGACAACGTCGGCGCGAGCCGAGGCGAACACTGATACAACCTGTCAGTGCAAGAATGAAAACACGAAACCACCGGCGACATCGAACCGGTGACCAGTGGGTTGTCAACCCGACACGCTACGACTGCGCTAAAATGACTTCGATGACCAGTGACGACACGGTGGTCAACAATTATCTGTTTTGTTGATACCAGTGGTGACAGCGTGATGCTCACTTGGGTTGATCAAGTGATTGACTTCTGTCGACAAGCCTCATGTCTTCGAGATGTCCGAAGTCTTTCCGCACTGGCAGCAAATACAACACTCGCGTGTGCGTGAGTAGATCCGCCTGGTGGGAATCGAGCCCTGGCGTCCTGACTGGAATCCCCATGCATTGACCACTGCGCCACGAATTCAAATTCGTGAAGGTTCCTCGTGTCTGAGATGCAAGTGCCCCAAGCTTGGAGTCTTCCAAGTCGCATGTGCGCTGGGCGCTTCGTCGATGTGCGTCTTGGGGGCCGAGAGGCGCAGTGCCGGTCCTCGTAGTAAATCCAGAGCTCGTGGCGCACATGTCGATCCTGGGCTTGCCCTTGTTACCACCGCCAGCGTCGCGCAGGCGCCGCCGCCCTTCGCGCTGTCTCCGATGTTTCTGCCTCGTCGGTTTTCGAGTTTTCTTCAAATGTGTTCCGTGCGCTTATGTTGCGCAAGCGCAACTTAGAGAGGAGGGTGATGTAATGGGCCCAGCTCCAATTACATAAGTAGGTAGATATTTCTTTAGTTATTACATAAGTAGGTAAAGTGGCACACGGGTAGCGTGTGCCAGGGTTTCATCATCTGATTGGTTGATAGTGAGGTGCCAGAGTCACTTGTTGACCAATCCGGTATACACCTGTGTTTGAGTGGTTCACACGAGGCCAGGGGTAGCCGCCTGGTCCTAAATAAATTAGAGTTGAATTTGACACAAGCCTAAGACTTGGTTTTACTATTGCGAGCTTCCTCCACACTATAGTGTAAGCTAGTGACGTATCTCTTACCCCGTTACAGCTGTCCTCGCATGCTTCCGACCCTTCCTTGATTGGTACCGAAGAGGGAAGCTGTATGATCTCCTCTCTCAAGTCAGCTGGATCCGCAGTCGTGCGTGAGTTTTCACTGCCGTCTAGCTCCCTTTCGTCGTGTACCGAGGTGCTGGGCAGCGGTGAATGGGATCCACAATCAATTGAAATTGCATCTCCGGTACAAATGGGCTCTGGTCCGACTCCGCCAGTTTTCTTAGGTGGGTCACGTAGTTGTCGCATAGTGGATGCTACGGCATCACCAACAGCTTCGGATATCGCATTACAGAAGGCGCTAGATCGTGTCGGCGCACTACACTCACCGGGAATGAGTGTGTACGAGCGTAGCTTTCTCCAGATCGCGTAGGCCGGTTTGAACCGGTGTTCATACCGGTCGATCATCAGCCGCACCATCATGCCACGCGGTATAAGCTTCTCCATGTCCACGACGATGAGATATTTGCCAGCTAAATACTTGTGGGCTGGAGGACGACTCTACTGCGATACCCGCGGCGATCGCCTGCAACGAAGGCTCTCGAGTAATACTCGCCAGCCTACAAACTGGTAGGGTAAGGTTCGGAGGCGCTGAGCCCCGGCATGGTCGGTCCGAAGGTGAGGGGTGCAGTAGTGGTGGCGCTGCGGTCGAAAGTTGGAATGCTTTCTGTCCGGGACGTGCCCTCCACTTTTCCAGCATTCGGAGCACATCCGCATCTTACTTATCAAAACCTTCGGATAACATCCAAATATCACCCATCCATTCTTCTCTACACCTTCTTGCAACATAGCAGGTTCCCGCCTAAGCACTGTCCCAAGGGTTCGGGCAATATTAAGGTGAACAAAAATATGGCGATGGACTACCCCTTTACTTCTACACCTTTGCCACTTCAAAGTGGCTACACTACAATGCAAAGTGGTGTGAAGTAGCTAAAGTAACAGATTACTTTTAGAGTTTTTATTCAGAAAATCGACTTTAGGTCAAGGTGAGAGCTGTCCAGTGCAATTTGGATGGCTGCGAGCTCAGCCACAACGTGCTGTTGCGGACAGCACTCCACAACTCGATTTGCGCCAAGGATGCCGAGTGAGCCAAAGCACACGCTGGCCGCGCGCACTCGCGTGCTTGACGCCTTCAAGCAAGGGCAGGACTGGCTTCTTGTGGCCCACCACAACGCCATCCCCCCAACCACCGCCCGCCGCATCGTTGACAGTGGCTCCCCAGATCTCAAGCCAAGGGGAGGCGCTCGTGCTTCCAACATCAAGTGCACGCCAGAGATCGAGGCGGCGCTGGAGGAATACGTCGAGGAGAACTGCCTCTATACGCTGGTACAGCTGCAACAGATGGTCGCGTGCGACTTTGGTGTCAGGTTGAGCACGTCGCTGATCAGCCAGAAGTTGTGCGGCAAGCTATACACCATGAAGCAGGTAGCGTTTGCTTACCTACTCTCTCTATTGCATCTGCTTACTGACTGTTTCTATGCAGGTCCGAATTGAACCAGTTACGTGTAATAGCGAAGAGAATATCGAAAAGAGGCGCGTGTTTGCCGAAGCTCTGCTCAAACATGAGCGTGAAGGTGCATTTATTGTGTACTATGATGAAACGAATTTTAACCTGTACTGCAAGCGACTGCAAGGTAGGGCGCTGCAAGGTGAGCCCGCTGTGGTGAAGTTACCGGCGTCAAAGGGCAAGAATCTGCAAGTGCAGTGCGCTGTCTCCACGGAGATCGGTCTCGTGCACTACGCTATTCAGCGTGGGAGCATTAAGATGGAGGCTAACGCAGCCTTCGTGGATGCTATCTACGACGCTGTGAAAGCACATGACATCTACCAGAGTGAGTTCTCGGGGAAGGCGATTGTTATCGTGCTGGACAACGCGCCAGCGCATAGCCAGACGGAGGACCTGGTGCGCGAGCGCAGCGACTTGGTGCTACTGCGCTTAGGTCCGTATTATCCAATGTGCAACCCCATTGAAGGTAAGGGCTGACCCAGTGTGTACTGTTATTATGTACTAATGTTTATGATATGCTTTGTCTAGGCTGCTTTAGTGTGTTGAAGGCCAAGATCAAGAGCTTTTTAGCTCTCAGCCATGACGAGATGTTGGGTGCGCCTCGTGGACAAATGCAAGAGCTCCGCATGCAGCTGCTAGAAAAGGCAGCGGAGCGTTGCCTTCTTTGCATGACTGGGAGGCTTGTGAATAGGATGGCGCGTCACTGCGCGCACGCTGTTGCTGCTGCTAGACGCTCCGAGCCGATGGAGTACGGAAAGTAGCCATTTGAGTTGGATAAAATCTATTTTGCTCTGGATAAAAAATCACAATATAGGTTTTGTAAAATTTTAATGTTTGAGATTTTGACGTTAACCGTTTTGATTTTGACTAGGGCCACTTTGAAGTGGCAAAGGTGTAGTGTGTTTGCAAATCGGGGATGAGTTTGTGTGATATTTAGATTTGTACGTGTATCTCTCACGTTTCCTTATCAATAACACATCGTTTTGTCCGTACTCCCTCCGTTTCAGATTACTTGACCAGCTTAAAGTTTTTCGAGCTTGCTGACAAAACGTTGGTGAGACTACATACAAAACGCACATAAATTAATCCGCGCATTTAAGACCAGAGGCTCTTAATTTTCACTCTTATGATAAAAAAAACTCGCAGAGAAACATGAAAACCTTGATCCTTCGTGGGATTTGATCGACAAATAGGATGCACCAATCAAATAAAAAAATTAAGTAATTTGAAACACGATGTGGTCAAGTAATGGGAGTATGAAAATGTTGTTGTCCTCGTCACACTACCTGAATCCTTTCGTGGCAAAAGGCGCAATATTTTTTAAAGCATTTGCGTAAAGATAACGCGATAGTAAGCTTAAAATCATCACCATGGAGAGTTTGAAGGAGAGCGATTTTCGTTGTTGCACATAACAACCGTTGCCTTGTTAATCCGGAGTGCCGAAACCATTTTATCCTGTAGTACTCATCTTTTGATCTTGTGTTTTTTGTTGTACATTTGTACAAACGCGAGCCACTTCTCATAGTTGGGGTGATTCATGTAGTCCTGCACAAAGTGAAGTCCGTAGATTTTTTTGACATCTTCTGGCGTTTTTCCTCGGAACAGCCTCCACTTGTTCAGTATCTTTTCAACGAAGTTGACAAACTTCGTCAGCAACGGGTTGCTGTGAACCGCCTGGCTAAACTCGTGGAACCCATCGCCAACCGCTCGAAATTGTGTATTGACCGCTCTTTCTTCATATGTCTTGCTAACGTCGTCGGAAGCTTCAGGCCTCAGAAACCTTCCCTTAATCTGGCCTTCTGATTCCACAGCGCGAGACGCTTCAGGGCTAGTGGCGACGGAGACATGCAGTCTTGCATTACTGATGACAGCAAGAGTTACAGCTACAATCGCTACTAAAAGTGACGACACACGCATGCCTTGCTTTTTTCTGGATCGATGTAAATAGACGATGGTGTAGTTGCGGAGCTCTGGTAGTTTTTCTCGACAAATGTACTTTTGGGTAAAAACTGAAGTGACGTCTGGTTGGAACAAACAACATTTTAGTCCTTCTCCTCTGTGTTACACCATATGATCATGAGAAGAAAAACAAGGAGCGGTTCAAATAATTGCGGTTCCGACTATGTCGTGCACATCGAAAAAAAGCTCCAGAGCAGTGCTCTTCGCCTGCTACATGTAATTATTCAAATCTACACCCAGTGCTCCATGATACCGTACATCGAAGCGTTTATTCTATGAAGAATGGTCAACACCATTTGTGATTGCCATACGTGATCGAACTATTTATTTTATGATGAATGGTCAACACCATTTGTGATTGCCACATTATTTTTTAATAGCTTAGCCATTTACAAAATATTAATACTCGGTTGGAATTATAGCTACAATTTATTATTTAGTTGTACCTGAAGTAATACGTCAATTCTTTGCGCGAATTCGATTTGGCAGGCCTGCTGCTACATGTATAATATTTTACACAGGGAATCGCAATCGATATTTGTGCTTACTATGATGATCTAGCTGGCACGATTGATCTACCGCCTTCCGTGACTCATTTCCAGTTTCACGCGCTATATCGGAGACACTACAAAGTCCGAATCTCTTCACATTAATGGCCAGCTATATTTCACTAGAGAGAAACCTAACACGGCTAAGCCATGCTAAGTCTGGCTGCTGATAATGCAGTCTAGTTCACGCTTAAAACCTAATGAACAACATTGCATTAATGTATTAGACGATTGCTTGGCTTCACTAAAGCACGATGATAGTAACAATTTCTTGCAATATACTTTTATGCAAAAGTGCAGTTTGCACGAGTTGTGTGCAATTTTCAGCATCTTTAACACCATTCACTCGCCATTTCGACACACTTGGTCACCTCCGCCGCCGCCTCCAAGCCAATCTTTTAGCCACTCGTACCAGGGTGTGGTGAGGTGTTGTGGGCGCTTCGTGTTATACAGGATTGAGCCTGACTGGCTATACGAGCGTCAGCACTCTTCAAAGTCGACATGAGCACCATTGGCGACCCCACACGTTGCTGCCGAGCCTCTATTTATGCATTGGATTTCTATATGAATGGGTAGCTCTGTTTATTTTAAAGAGTAAACGGCCAGTGGAAACTACAAATGTTGCACTTATTGTACTGGCGGGAATTCATGATACCAAAAGTAGGCACCCAAATAGCAGCCATAAAATGGGAAAACCTATATCGATAGTTAGCTATATAGGGTAAAATCGCGCGTAGATTCCGCCCAAATCGCAGCCGTTTTGAAGGTACAGTGTAGCATTATCCAAATGAGACAGGTTCAGGCTGAGCTTTAGCGACTGGTAGTGCTGCTGTAAACGTACGGTCACCGAGTGCTCCCAACGAGCAAAAACAGAATCTGTCCCTGCTAGTTTACAACTGCGCCCGATACTGAATGCCAACTGTGTTTATAGTTTAACCAAGATCAACATTATTGCATTGCTGGATCCTCGTTTGACGGATATGACCGCTTTTTCTGACTAGGAAAGGATACATGTACTGGCATAGGAGATGCTAGTAAACGCAGCTATGGCAATGGCTAGATCGATCGTACCATCGGCACCCCCAGTCGAGACTTTCGTAGCACTCACGCCTGTCGTGCGAAAAAAGAGGTGGAGGATGTCAGATTTTCACGGAATGTTCTTTCGGAGAGCAACACAAGGACCCCGAGTGACATAAACGGCTGACGTAGACTCACACGACTGCCAATGTTTAACTGAGGTAAGCAGCCACGTAGCAGCTGCTTCCCTGGGCGGCATCGCTAACGATGACCCACTGGCATGGTGGAAGGTACTTGAAAATGGCTGGGATTTGTGTCAACCTCACTTGAATCTCGCCCCCTGGTATGGTCACGGAACAGAATTTGAATATTAAATTAAAGGCACATAAACCCGTTAATTCAGATTTAAAAAGTATCCGTTTAATGAGGTTCTTCCTGCCGTGAACCAAAAGTAACCTCCAACTATAACAACCGGTGCCCCAACTGTTTTTGTTCGGTTCGCCTTTCTCCCTACGTTTACAGCACTATTTTAGCGAGTCGCTATTACTAGTAGCGACTGGGGCTGTATCCTTTTTGCTGATTTTATTGTCCCAGACGACAATTCACAAATCACTAATACCAATCCCGCCCTAGGCTAGGGCCTAGCCAATTTATCATCTAGCCCTTATTAAAACGGAGCGTGCTATAACCGTTTATAATGGTGTTTTGAAATGGAATCACGGAGTAGAGACCAATACTCTGTGACTTCTGCAGTATTAGCCGACGAGGGGGAAACCTCTTACGATGCGACCAACCCCCAGTTTAGCTGCGCGCTCTGTCAAAATTTAAGCAATAAATGTGCAGTTATTTTCGTGGCTGAAACGCTAATGTTTTCTTAAAAAAGGTTCTCTCATTTAAATATAAGCTTCACAAACTCGTTTTAGTTTTTTGGTATCTGCCAATCCCGGAAATCCATTGTGGAGGAGGTACATGTAATAGGTACATGTATTATAGTCAGATTGCCAATCTCTCTCAAGATCTTCAACCCAGATCTGTTCACTGTTAGTCATGTCGTCTGTTCGCGTGCCTTATCCCTCCAGTGACTCAGGTAACGTCATTATTGAATTGCAGCAAACTGATGCCTCCACTACCCTCGGCTGATTCCTCGCTTTGGGAAACTAGTTTTCAAGTCTCCGAGTCATCCGGGGATGACGCTGCTATGCTTTTGGGCAAGAGCTACCTAGTCTGGCTGCAATACGATTCAGATGTTCGAAATGCAGAAAAAACCGGTCATAAGCGAAGCAATCACGCAGCTTCTAGCTCAGAAAAGAAGCGTAGAACGACGTACGATGTGCGGCGCGAGCAGAAGGTGGAGCTCACGGCACTAGCCGGCGAGCTAGGTAAGCAGCTTGACGAGCTCAAGTATCGAGTATTGGTGGAGCAGGGAGAAGCTGCCAAGTCCAACAAGCAAGTGGCAGCGGGAAATGCAGTGCTTCAAGAATTCATCCAGCAACAACACTTAGAGCTCGCAAAAATGCAGGCAATGCTTGCCGGACACTTGGTAAGATAACTATCTGTAACGTTGATAAGGTGAAATATCGCTAACGTCCTCTCAGCAACAAAATGTCGACTCATTGCATCCAGCGCAGACTACAATTCGGCTGGGAACAGATCCCACTGAGCGCCACAACGTGCTCATGGCACTCAAAGACAAAAAGTTGCAAGAGGCGAAGCAGTTCATTACGACGCGTAGTCAAGTGTTGAATCCAAGGTCTTCGTACACCCAAGAAGAGCGGAACCATGGTGACAACTTCTGCCAAGTAGTTTTTGAAAACATGATCGTCAAGGGAGCCAGTGCTAGGGAAGTATTCGATGCATTCATTGACGTCTCGCAGAACGCTGAAATCATCATCTTCGAGTTGTTCGGTGGTATCACTATCCGAGAAAACAACGAGGCAGACAATAGAGATATCTCGCAGATGCGTTTGGTGACGTCAACTACGTTGGGAAACGAAGTGGAGTCGAACTCAGTCATGTTTGCGGAGTTTGTGGAGGCAAAAGATGGCCAAGACGAGAACTGTGGGGTAATTGTGACAGACTTTGTCGATTCTGATGAACTTTACCCTTACAAAGCAGAGGAAAGAGTTCGACGAGACGCGACTTCTGTGTTCATGATTCGTTCGCTCCAGGAGAAAGTGAAAGATTCGGATGATGAAGAACTTCTCGTTGTAGCTACTCGATGGGTTTGCTTCAAGATCTCCGGTGGGGAACGAAATCTCTCGGTTGATCCGCTGCAAGAATTACAAGAGAGCACTGTTTCCTTTGGGGACTCGATGAAAAGGAGCATACAACAGCGATTGGGGAAGGCAAACCTGTACGACGAGTAGTGTAGCGTCAAGCAGTACAGTTAGGATTCTGTTATCATTGGTGCAAAGTGTTTCGTCCTAATACAGTGCAACTATTTTTTGCCTCGCAAATTTGTTGGGTATTTAGTTGCGCTTATATTTCTCGGATTACATCTACAACTGGAAATACTGGGTCAAGATAAAATTGTCTTCTGTGCACTCTTCACTAAAATATTGTCCACTATTCTCATTGTGAGCTGCACCGGACCGGTGTGCTAAGGCTCGAAAGCTAGTTTTTATGGAATAATTAAAGTGGAGTACCTGTACAAATGTGCACGATTTTATTGTGGAGCTGTGGTGCTGGGCTTAGCCCTGGACTGCCATGGACTGGTAGGAGAGAGCAACACAGAGTTGAGTGTTAGGCTTAGCTAGTTCACATTTTGTTTTTCAGCAGCTCAATACACGTTGACTGTTGCCGGGATATGGAACGTCACAGGAACCTCAGTAATGAATCCTCACTGAATGCTGCTCAGGAACCTTCAAGAACGCGTATCCCTGCTTAAGAAGGTAACTCCCGAAGCTTAATTTTAAATAAATATATATCAGAATTTATCTGGTCGAATTGGTCACTGACGGTAAACATTTAGCATAACGTACGATGATTTGATCAAGACTGCGCAAAACACTGGAGCATAGCTCCTCTGAGTGATTTTATCGTTTCTACCCGATTGGCCTTGCAGCTTAAATTGAATCGATTACGTCTGGAGGTTGTTGCTTGCCGGTGTTGCATTCTGCTTATCTATTTCGCACGTATAGCTGGCTTTAATTAGCAGCTTCTTTTCTACAGTACTTATTAGTAAGGAATTTGTGAGGTATCGAATGCCAGAACATTGTATTGATGTAGGGATTGCGTGGGTGATATTGTCTGGAAGTTGCTTGTGCAGGAAGTAGATTTTTGGAGCGAATAATTCGCGTGGGGCTGCCCTTACAGCTCTTCTAGCTGCCGTTACGAGTACTGCCTCGGTGTGCTGAATGGAAAACAGTTAAAACCCTTACTATTTTACCGCTAACAATTTCCAACTTACTATTTTGTTAGTTCTAAACGGAGCGTCTCAGGAACCTTTTAGCGCGGCGGTCCAGACCTCGAGATTTCGGTTCGTTTGGGTCTCTGCTGCAGCCATGACATTATCCAGGAGAGCAGCGACATCTTCCTTCCCATTCGAGCGAGCCAGCTCTGCAGCATTCTGTCCATCCTCGTTCGTGATATACAATGCGATAGACGGTAAGTACGTGATAAGCTCTCCAACCGCCTCTTGGAGTCCCAACCACGCTGCTACATGCAGTGACGTATTACCATGAATATCCGCATAATCCACAAAATCCGGGTGCTTACTGCATAAATAGTGGATACTCTCAACGTCATTACGAAGACATGCATAAGCCAGGGGCATCCTTTCTTCAGTATCCGTAGCCAACAAGTCAGCTTCACACTGTTCGCCCAGAAACGCCAGTGTGTCGACGTTGGGCGCTACGTGAGCGCAAGTCAGCCTCGTATGGTTTCTATCGTCTACTTTAACACATCCACTATCCAGTAAGAGCGCGATTCCAGCCGTATGCCCACTCGTTGTGGCAGCATGAAGTACTGTATCTCCGTACAAGTCGACACCAGCGTTAGCGACAAATTTTAACAGGTATTTCACACACTCAAGCTGTCCGGTATAACAAGCGTAGAAGAGTGGCGTTCGACCGTCTTCATCTCTCCAATCCAAGTATTCGCTGGCAGAATATCCGCCTCCATCTCCGTTTTGGAGCGAGTCTAAAAGGGCTTCCAGGCAGCTGACGTGCCCACTGAGAGCTGCTGCGTGTAAAGCTGTCGTCAGCGTCGTGTAGTAACATTCTTCACATGCAGATACAGCAGCCACAGTGCTGGAATAGTAATTGTAATATTCGGCAAATGACGTCAGAGAGAATCCAAGAGAGCCGTCAGAAGATGGTAACTCAATACGAAGCGATCGATAACATTGATCTTCCTCATTCCACCGATTAAAATCAAGTTTGACAGGTAAATAAGCCGCGCGTTTAGCTTGGATATGACCAACAACGTCTTTCAGATTCTCCACACTCACAGATTTTTCCAAACCTTCGCATCCGGATAAAATATCGCCATTCAGTAGACCTGCCTGGTCTGCAACAGAGGCAGGTACAATGCCGTATACAACTAAAGCGTTTGCACCTTCACTACTGGACGAATCTACCGGCGATATTATGGGGCTTTCGAGTTCAGATTTTACTTCGATTGGGTTTTCAGGCCACTTGAAAGGACTGAGCTGACAGCCGAGTAATCCTTTGCCGTCCCACTTTCGAGGACATAATGACACTTGCATCTCCTCAAAATGCTCTTCTGGAGTCTCGAGAGAGCGTAAAAGAACGACGGGAATCGGAGTGTTCACGTTCTTCTGTACACACTCTGCCATGGCCATTAAACACTTTGGTGTGCTACTCACAATTCCTCCGAAGTCAACCAGAAGATCGCCACTCTTTAACGTTGCTTGCATCGCTGGCGAGTGGTCTGTGACGCTTAACACCTGCGCAAATGGCACAAAGCCTTTCTTTTGGGCGGTGGCAATGCTCCAAATCGGTCGGTCATCCATCTGTTCCTCTGGTACAGGCTCATTGGCACGCGTTTCAATTGTAGGCTCATTTCCTTCTAAAGCAATCTCCGCTTTGGGACCCGTAGCTTCAGCTGCCTCTTCAATGGTGCAACCTTTATCAGGGATAGGACTTACCGGTTCATTTCCCTCCACCGCTGCGGCAGGAACCGTTTCTTGTGAAATTTCCTTTATTTCAGATAAATATCGACCCTCTTGCTTCCCTGATTCCACTTGAGGTGTGCTATCTTCCATCTGACTTATGTCATCATTGCTGAGGAATGTATCTCCGTTATTTCCCTCAAACTCACTTGCCACACCCGGTTTGTCGTCCTCCGGTGCGTCGTCCACACTAGTAAATTCCCCGTTGACACCGTTTGATCCTACAGATATAGGCACGTCTGCACTGTCCTGCGTTGTGAGGTTAGCGTCGTCTCCTCCTTCCGGCTTGGTCTCCTCCTTTTGCACAGGTCTATTTTGCATCTCCTGACGCTCAGCTATCTGCGCTGCTCGCTCCTTTTGCAATTTATGAATCTGAATACGTCGCTGCTTGTCCTGCTCGTACTGCTGCGCCATAGCAGCTCGTCGCAGCTGAGTCGCCTCGCGTTGTTTCTCTTGCTCGCGTTCTTGGAACGAACGCCATTCCTCCTGCTCCGCTGCGATCTGTCGCTGTCGTTCTCGTTCCGCAACAGCTTGTTGCTGCATGGCGTGCCCTAGCACGTCTTCCACCTGCATTTGAACGATCTCAAGCTCCGTCTGGTGCTTCTCACGAGCGAGTCGGGCCTCCTCTTGGAGCGCATGTTGCTTCTCAGCGAACTCCGCTCGTGCTTTGGCGTCTGCTGCATCCTTAAGTGCTTTCATCTTGCGTTCCATTTCTTGTTTTCTCTTCTCTTCTTTCTCTCTCGCTTCCATCTCCTGTTGCTCCCGTTGCGCTCGGATCTTGGCCAGATACTGCTCCTTTATCCGTTTCTCCTCTTCCAGCTCCCTCTCGCGTTGCAACTTCCTCGCAGCCTCTTTCTCTGCTTCTACCAGTCTGATGACTAGCAATTCCTCTTCTCGCATACGAGATCTCTCGTCTTGACGCTGCAGTCTCGCCTGCCCTTCTGGTGTACCTGTATAGTCCTCTTTAGCCATCAACGACAGCTCGATACGGCGCTGTTGCTCGGCTGCCATGCGTTGACGGTGGTTCACAGCAGCCGAAGCTTCGTCTCCGCCACTTTGGACTTGCTGGGGGGCTACAGCGTTGACGTGACGCATCATCATGAGGCGATCAAAGCCCTGATAGCCCACAGAGCCTCCTGTGGGAGGTCGTACGAGGTCGAGAGAGCCATGACCAGTTGGTGGACGATGTGCAGGGCTCTTAGGAGGCGGAGGGTGCGAGCGAGAAGAGGAAGACGCGTCCACCGAAAGAGGAACCACGCGACGGCTGCCCATGATGCAACAAACAAGGAAGTTGCATGTGTATTGGCAAATACATGGCAACTATTTTTAAGTGTTGCCGAAGTGATCATCACTCCTGGAAACTTCAACTAACTTAACAACATTCTGATAATGACCAACACTCTTATTGGTCGTACGGGAAGGCATCCATGTACTCGACGGCCTCAGCCCAGCGGAAGTGGCTGTCGTCCAGGACGGCGGGGCGGCGCGAGCGAAGAACTCCCGCCCACACGCCAACGATGAGCAGCAGTGTCAAACACGACATTGACGTGAGCATAGACAGCTTCATAGTCCACAACTGATCGTCGTACGTTTGCCAGTGATGAGGCACGAACATCGGATGCTCGAAGCCTGTGTGGGTTGTGGTTGTAGCCGCTCCACGAAGAGCAGCCTTGGCACCCCATGCGGCTTGAGCAGATTTCTCACGAGCAGATTCACGTTCAAGCAAAGGAGCATCTGGTGGCTGTAGCTCCGCATTTTCAGGCACTTGATCGTCTATAAAGTCGTCCAAGATGATCGCTCCCATCGCATCTGCAGCTTCCATGACGATTTCCTCTTCCAATTGCTCCCTCTTCTTTTCTGAGAGTATTGGCCCACTACCTATTGACGCTGGGATTATTGCAATGATCTCATCCTCCACGATCTCATCCTCACCGTCGATCAAACTCACCACGATGTCAATTACTGCCAATGATCCTTCATTCGGCAGCTCGTCTAGCGCCTTGTCCAGCTCCAGTTTCATTTCTTCCAGCTCCTTCTCCGTCTCTGCTTCCTCTTCAAACAACCTTTCGACCCTGTCTTCAATACTTTTCTCCACCTTCGGAGGCACCATCTCGTCAATAACCATTGCATCCAACGTATCAGCCACGTTACTCTCGATTTGCTCCTTGATTTCGTCTTTTTTCTCCGAAAGTCTAGTATTCGGGATCTCCACAATGATCTCATCAGCGATCCAAAGCCTCGAGCCACTTTTGGTAACGTCCAGTTGCCCAATAACGATGTCGACCTCGAGAGCTCCACTACCGCTGGATAAATGACCCAGAGCTTCATCGAGTTGCTTGTCTAGCTCAACCAACGTGTTGACCACCTGAGCCTCTTCTTGGATCAAGACCTCGACAGCGTCGAGACTGCCGTTCGCTGCTAGGTAATCGTCGATTGCAACGCCATTCACGTCGATTTCAGTGGGTTTTGTACTGGCGATGAGCGGGAACAGCAACAGCAACAAGAAACGGAGCATTCGTGTCATAGCTACTGGAAGATCTCTCCATTGCGACCTTTCATCTCATCTTGTGTAAGCAACACTAGCTTCCATCCATCAGAGAATCAGATCTACATCTGATTCTGATTCTGATTCTCAAAGCCATTTTTTTCGAGCGGTCGCTTTTCCATACCCACGTATTTCCGATTGGATAACCCGAAGGTATCGCCTGATCACAAGGAGAAATCTAAAGCGCATATGCAATATTCTCCGCAAATTAGTTTATTTTCACGCTTCTAATGATGCGCATGCAGCACTCGTAGCAATTTATATTAAGCATTTAAGATAAAGTGTTGTGTCGCTCATTTTGCATAGTGTAGGCAGGTCGCGATTCGGTTAAAAACGACACGATCGCAATCTCAGACAGTGCTCACGATCCGATAGGTCGCGATCCCGGTTAAGAACGACCCTCAGGCTCAGTGTGGCTTTAAACGACTGCAGGTCAAATAGAGAAATTGCCCAATCCTGGTACTATTCATTTAGGCGTCATCAAATCATGGTCGCATTAGCCAAATCCTGGTACTCTGGCTGATTACTTGTGCGTCCTGGTACTATGTATGCCCCCCTATTACTGACAACTTTGCTAGGGCACATATGCAGGTAGGAAGTATAAGCAAAAGCACCGGTGTAATGAAAAATCCAACAGACTTAGTGCTAACGTGAGTGGGTTTTCGTACGCAACATTAATAGTAAGGTTGGTCTTCTTAACCCTTCTAGCCCGGTATTCTGTATTCTACAGAATAAGCGTTTATGCAAGATAATCAAACTTGGCTACCTGCTTCTTGATCGCATATAGATTTTTGTATATGTAAAATTAGTTGAACTTTCCTAGTCGATGGTTGAGGGTAGATAGACGGGGATTTTTCCCCGGTAATAGAAAGACGGATATAAACTTCAAACAGGTTTGAAAATCCTAGCAACAGCCCTCACTGGCCGTTAGAGAGCTGCCTTCCTCTCCCACATTTTGAAAAGATGAACGGCCCAGGAGAGAAGACGTTCAGGCAGCTATGGCGCGAGTTATGCAGGGACGGGTGGAAGCCGCGCAAGCCAACTGGTACGGCTAAGGACCACCGATATGTCCGACCCGGAGTCAAAGGGCGCCTGGATGAATCAAGACGCGGGATTGAGTTTTATGAAGGTGAATACTGCGTATTCTGATGCTAAGACAGGTGAGGCTGAGCTAATGGTATTTGCGCGCCGGTTGGGTTGGCTTGAATTGCCAGTACCACGAGTCACCATCACTGTTTCGGCTCTGATGGGCAAGGTTACTGCGTATGCAGTGACCAAGAGGCAAGTGCCATGCCCCGACGACTCGAAACCTACGACGTCAAGTTCTGTGGGCTTGGGGCAAGCGCCCGCTTCGCCTTCGGTGACCGCCCCTGTGAACCAGTCTCCCACCGCCCTGCCCTCACCCTGCTCGATAAGTCGTGAATTGGAGGAGACGGTTGCTGAAATGGAGCGAGCCGTCGATCATGACGATATTCCAGAATCTACAGAACAAGCCTTAGGACCATGCCTCACTATTCCGGAGTCTACAGAACATACCGGTGTGGAAGGTTTAGCTAGTTTAAATGACAAAGAGACCAGCAGTGTGCGTGGCGAAGCCGTCGACACCGTGAGTATTGACGTCTTCGACAGCGACCAATTTATGGATGGGCTGCGAACGGAAAATCTATTCTTTTCGATCCCTGATGACGACGTGAATCTGGTGGATGCAGCGGACCTGAGCGACTCAGAGTCTGGTGCCGACGACGATAATATCATGGAAGACAACCAGTGGCCCCCGGAGACGACGGAAGGTGTAGAAGACTTAGAAGGGTTTGAAATAAATGAAAATGACAGCAAGTCATTTGACATGACGACCGATCAACTTCGAGCAGCTGCTGAGTCTGGTTGGGTTGCCCACGATGAAGAGCACAGTGGTAAGTCTGTTCTATACAGAATAACGTATATTTTACTGCTAATTCTGTATTATCCGTTCACTAAAAAAAAGAGACCAAAACGAATCCCAAGAGGAACGTACCGAATTGCGCAGTCTCATGAACACCCACAGTTAGTTGCGCTGAGCTGGATGGACTCAAAGCCGGTCAACATGCTGGCCACCGGATGCAGCACGCATCTCACAAGCGTGCAGCGCACCGAGAAGGATGGAACTCAAAGCACAGTACCGTGTCCACAGCTGGTCGTGGACTACGGCTTAGGCATGGGGGGCGTGGATGTCCACGATCAGCTGCGGCTGCAGAGGTACAGCATCCAGAAGGCCATATCGCTGCGCAAGTACTACAGGCAGTTGTTCCTGTGCATTGTGGACATGGCCCTGGTAAATGGGTATATTATTCACTGTATCACGCTAAAAAGACACGGCAAGAATCCACCTACGCACGCTGAGTATCTACGCCGTTTACACATGCAGCTACTCGGCCTCCGTACGATCAGCTTCGAGACGCACATGAACGCTGAGGACCTGATTTCTGTACCCGTCCAAAGGCAGCAGCACACGTTAGTCAACACAGACGATTTCTATTCATCGAGCAAGCAACACAAGCGTCGGCAGGACCTGTGTAAAGTGTGTTCCGCTTTCACGAACAAGAACACAAAGTCTTTTGAGACAAGTTACCATTGCCAGGACTGCGGAGACATCTTTGGTGGTCGCGTTCCACTTTGCGACAACATTCGCCGAAAGGAGGAAGGCAACACGAAAACCTGTTACGAGATTTGGCACGAGCTCTGGAACGACGCCAAGAGCATCCCGCCAGGGCTAAAAAAGAAGATCAGATTCCGAAGCGTTAGGGGGGGGGAGAACTAAGTGAGAGGCAATACCTTGTAGTGAAGTGCACTTATCTGAGTCGAGCTGTCGTGGTATCTGCAGGAAGAAATCGCCCAGGTCCTCCTCACTAAGTCGTTAGTTAGGAACTGGGCGATTTCTTCCTCTTCGCGTGCGCGTCCGCGTGGCGCGCTTTGGTTTGGCGCCAAGCATGGCTGGTTGGAGCGACGCTGCCCGCAGGAAGATAATAGCATCGGAGTCGACGGGTTTTAAAGACCAGCAGGTTATGGCTGTGCTTTACCTTGAACTCAGCCAATAGAAGATCGCCATTTGCACAGTTGGTGGATACATAGTAGATTCTATGTCCACTTTCGTGGCGCTTTTGTGCTTGAGGTGTCCTATTTTTGCCATATAATGCGAAAGGGCTCCCACAGCATAATTTTCGCAGGTTTTCAAGTATACTTTAATCAACATAAACTCTTATTCTGTATGATACATAATAATTTCTCAGGGTAGAAGGATTAAGCACTTGCAGCAGCGCTGGTAGTCACCACTAACCTCCTTCCCTATTGTGTCCCGGACACGATACCCCATGCGTTGGCTCGCTTGCACGCCCTCAACGCTTTGGATCTGTTCAATGAGGACCTTGGCGCTCACATTTGGATTGATCAGTGCTGCTGCGCGGGCTTGTGACCTGATGTGCCATTGCCTTGTCGAAACCTGTGCAGTCGCTGTGCTCTGTGCTGAGCGAGCTGACGAAGAAGTCGCTGGCCAGGGTGCTCTTAGAGCGAAGCACATGAACTTGATATGAGCACTTGATTTTGCTGGAGCCCATGTAGACATTTGCTGCTCCCTAGACAGCTTCGAGTTCAGCCGATCCTGTTTCCCCTGAACGAGCGCGAAATAATTTCTGTGTATTGTGGAGTGCTTTTCAAGCAGGCTCCAGCAGCGTAGGATGAATGTTACAGTGCCTAGCACTATATCGTCTAGCATGGTGTCAGACGGCAAACATGTCGGATCTGGTGTTGAATCAGCTTGTGAGCAAGACCGACATAACGAAGAAAGCCTGCGAGGCGGTTGTGAAGCAAGCACTGTGAAGCGAAAGAGGAGAAAACGACGAAGGCGTTGGTGGTGCCAGGCCCACTCCTTCGTCGTGTTCTTCTATGCCCTTACCCCGCTCATACTGATGTCGTCGAAAGGTGCTGGCGGGTCGGTGTAGCCCTATATTTCCACGGTTTGTAGGTGGCGCGTGGAACATTTCGACTCATGTAACAATGTGTCGGTGAAATACTACAAGGCTAGCCTGGCGTCTCTCTTGGCACTTGGGTATGCCACGGTGCATCACCATGTACGCTGCAACGCAGCTGACGTCCTCTACGACCGCGCGGCGCAGGTCATAACGGTGGCATTGAGAGATCAATGCGGCAGGTCACCAGGACTACCTCCTCGGAGCCTGGGAGGAGGGGGGGGGGAGGGGCAACCCATTGGATCCCCAGCCATGACAAACAATCTGGTGGAATCACTCGGCATCCTGACGGGACACCGAGCCTGCCTCAAGGAGGGCTTTAACACATATCCATATTATCGGTGACAGCCAGCTGGTACTCCGACAGTACCGTCGCCGTGTGTCGCTTCGTGCTCTTTACCTTCGTCACATCTACTCCAATGCCAGTGATTGGCAGCGCAAATGATGGTGCTCTCTGGGAAACACCATTATAGAACCTACAATCAGATGGCGGATGGCCTAGCCAATATAGCCATGGATGGCGGCAGAAGTGTTCAAGCTTGCCTCCCGCACGAGAACGGTTTTGACAGGTGATGGGCTGCAGTGTACGACGCTGTAGCTAATAGTGTTGGTAATTGGTTGCAGCGGAGCGCCGATGAAAATTTTAGATTAATCTTGGCTCAAAAACGTCAAGAGTGAACTGTTAAGTTAATTGGATGCATTGTAACTATTTCCGAGCTTCATTCACGGTGTACACGTACCACAGTGAGCGATTACAAAGCAAAAGGACTAGCGTCTCAAGTGTGACGCGTCCTATGATTTATTTTAGCTAAACATGATCTTAGCACGTGAACACAGTCGCTCACACTCCTCGAAGTGGAAGGCACGTACCATATGTCGACGTATGCACTACGCTTCGTAGTTTTGCGCCGCTTAAGGGCCTGGTCAGCAAAAGACGGATTGCTGCTCTCTTCGGGAGTCGACTCGGCCTCAGTATCTTCGTCGATACGAAACGCCACATAGGCAGCACACTCCGGGGCCGTAAGTGCTTAGACTCGCTGATTATGACCAGCTCGGCCTCTAAGGCTGAAACTTTGACGATGGTGGTGTTTGAAGACAGACGAGGCTTTGACGAGGACCTACCCTTAGCACCACGATTTGAACAGAAATCCGAAAACTGTAGTGCCAGCACCGTAAAAGTGACCCTAGCAGAGCATTTTGTCTGACAGCACCGAAACGATTAGACGACTTCATAAAATGGCCACAGGCGCTACACTTGGCTGAGCGTCTCTTCGGCGCCCTCGCGTTTTGCTACACTCGCGATTTAGCGATACTCTCACCTGGAGAGTGCAGTGCTCGGCTCGCTGAAGAGCTCGCCTCCGTCCCAAATTTGTAGCTAATGATGCAGTGCTGACAAAAATAATTGCTGGTGTTTCTGGCATTTCCTCGCCAACACCATTTCCCGGCCAAGTTGCCAATCTTACGAACCATCATGCAAATGGCCTGTTCTTGTGTGATCTAATTTAAGGCTGTGTGGAGTCACACCATTTTAATTTTAGGCTACGGAATATTTGGTGTTTTGCATGAAAAGGCCACTTTCCAACGACTTGCATTTCCACCCATCACACTTCTCAAGCAGGTTGCAAACCTGGCCAAATACATAGATAATATGCTACCTCATGTTCTGACGCTTCAAGGGTGCCCCTTACGGTTTCCCCTAAGGGTGCCCCTAAACGGTTTCCCGTTTGTGGGGAACGGAGAGGACGAGCAGCCGTTGATTTTGGGCATCACTACGATGAAACTGCTGCAAGACATTCGTGTACTACAACGAGTGGAACCTTTCCTAATTTTTCATCTGGACGCGAATTTTAAGCTCAGTGATCTTGGGTACCCTGTCATCACGTGTGGTATCACTGATAAGCGCCGTGTGTACCACCCGGGTGCCTTATTTATTGTTAGCCAGCGCACGGAAAGTGAGTACTTCGAGGCTATTGGAACGTTTACGAGGTTTTTTTACACACACACACACAAATCCCACTCAGAATTGATGCTGTTATGGGTGATGCCGATGCTGCCCAGCTAAGCGCACTATCAAAGATTGCTGTATTTGATAGCGGCAAGTACTTGATGTGCTTTTTTCATGTGCTGTATAACGTTCGCAAACGCATCCGACAATTGCCCGATTCGACCCGGGCAGTTGTTTACCATGATGTTCTAGATATGCACTATACACTTTGTGACGAAGATTTGATTTCGGTCTGTAACCAAGTGATGAGTAACTTGATTCTCGTTTGCTAGACTTTGTCAATTATTTCTATAAACAGTGGATAGCAAGTCGCGTCTGGTGCTGGCAAATCGACCACTCTCCTGGTGGGTTTGCAACGACAAACAACCCGTGTGGGGTCTTCAACGCCAGCATTAAACGCTACACGCAACAGAAAGCGGTGGATACCAGACGCTTAATAATAAAGCTGCTCACGATTGCAGAAGACTACTCCATTTGCGCACCTACGCCAGCAGCAGGCTCGTTACCAGCTCCCCCTCAAGAAGCCAAACGATTAGCCAAAGAACTTGTTTCAACTTGTCGAATTGCAGTGCTCCGAACCTGTGACGAATCAACAGTTCGAATTCGATATCTTGGAGACACTGGACGTGATATCGAGGGCATTGCAAACATTGCCGCAATTGAAAATTCACGGGTTGTAATTATAACGCCGGAAGTGGGTTTAAGTAGCTCTGCGGGGTGCCTGACTGACGATGAGAACAAGTCAGCATCAACGTTTTATCGCTCAGCGGTGAAATGGTCAGTCCGACGAGCGCACCATGTTGGTTTGCCACCGACGGGATGGTTAGTTAGCACTACTGCATTTAAGTGCGGGTGCGCGTACTAAATTAAAATTCTATCTTGTGCGCATGTCATATGTGGACGCATGACCATCGGGCTAAGTGTACCTGGCGCTGGAGGGTTACATGTGAAAATCAAGGATCGCAGAATTCGCCGTGCCCGCGATGCTAAGCGAAAGCATGCAACTCGCTCGTTATTGCAAAGCAGTGATCACGCTATAGAGACTGTGTTTAGCGTACCGTTTCGGATGTCAGCAGCGACATCTCGCTGAGCTTCGATCTTCTGAGCGCATCGATTCAGACGTTTCTTCGTGACTTCACGGATGACGGCGTCAATTTCGACGAGGCAGTTGCTGCAAACACTAATGGGGAAGAAAAATCGGATGGATGTACACACAGAGACTAGTGCGGTTGATTTTTCGGAGTCGGCAAGTGGATGGACGCAAACTTAGGTGGGTGACATATATCTTTCTGCAGACAGCATCCATGAGGCAACGAATGGCAGCATTCAAGAATCTACTGCCTCATCCAATACTTCAAGGATCGACATATCGTCGCTACTGTCGCCGATACAGCCTCCTGATCAACAACAGCACACTGTCTTCCAGGAAGAAGAAATTCCTTTACGAAGACAGGTGGGGCGACCGCCGCTTGCATCTCCTGCTTTAGATATTCAGTATTGCCACGCTAGAGAATTACGTAAACTTGTACCTTTCGTTTGATAATATTTATTTTAATGAGCAGCACAAACAAGCGATTACAAAAGCTTAGTGCGGGCTTGTGGTATGGCAGAGCTATTTATGTTTTTTTTTCTCTCATTAGTTTATCATTGGTACATCAAGCTTTCCAACACGCAGATGGCTTGTATTAATGGCATCGTGACGACCGTGCTCATATTTTTGCCCAGAACCGCTCCAACATTGAGCAAAAAACCTGAGCGAATTGCCAGCATCACGTACAGGAAGAGAAACGAGACGATAGCCCGCGCGCCGTCGATGCCCCTGAAGGCCAGCTTCGGGAAGTCTACGAATATCATTTGGAGCGCAGCTTCCCAGCGTAATATTCTCTGAAAGCAGCGTCGACGCCACATCACTAGCTGTGTGACTCGAAAGACTTCCAGCTTGCGGCGAAGCATCATTGATGCAAGTCTCTTCATGTTGCTGATGCAGTAGTTTTTTCTTCTTCTTCTTCTTCTTTGGTAATCGCATGGTTACGTCGTGGTGCTGGCCAGCACCTTGCTGACATGTTAAGTACCATAGTTCTGAATTGAATTATCATTATTGTTAAAGCTTGTTCACTGCATTGGTCGAGCAATCTATACCAGCCGACGCTCGCCAATATTACCGTGAGTAGATTCAGCAGGTTACGTACATGGTAATAAGAAGAAAGACTTACCAGGAAGCACATACTTCCCTCAAGAGTATCTAATAGCACTTGCTCATGGTCTTGTACGCTTCCGAGTTATTAAGAAACAACGTTTTGATTGTTGTTATGAAGTAGCAATAGTGTTCCGTGATGATCCCGTATCTTGCTGATGTCTACTACATCTGTGGTTATAAAACACCAGCAACACTGTTACTATTGTGACCATGTAATAGCTAGTACTTACCGTACTTAAGCTTAGTAGGATCAGGTAGGATCTGCCAAATTTCGCTTTACTTCCTTTGCTACTGGTCTCATTTTAGCTAATGGTCTCAGACTCACTTTAGCTCGTGTTCTCAGACCCACCTTAGCTCGTGGTCTCACTTTAGCTCGTGTTCTCATTTTAGCTCGTATTCTCAGACTCACCTTAGCTCGTGGTCTCAGACTCACGTTAGGTTGTTGCCTCAGAACTATTCTGATAAATCTGATACTCATTGTGACTGTTTGGGAGATAGCCTAATTTTAGATTTAACGCAAGGGGATCTAAAACATGGGGGAACGGGTGAATGTGCAGAGGATAAAAAAAAAACGCGAATGGCGCTCCTGAAGCAGTGGAAGGAACATCCTGAGTGGAGCCTTGAAGAAGCTGCGCGACAGCTACGAGCTTCGCCCGAGACACTGCGTAACTGGAAGCAGCGATACTAGAAAAATTTGGATTCTATTACAGGCTCAGATCGCACCCGACGCAAGGGGGCCGGGCCGTCAAGGAAAATGAGACCATACGAAGGTATAGTACTGAGGGACTTTCACGTTTGCCTTCGAGAGAAAGGTGTGTGCAGATTTTCAGTTGTTGGTCTATTGCCAGGAGTTGGAAAATTCCAGCAAGATATTCCCAACCGCCATTCCTAAGAAACATGGGTGGAAAGTTTCATCAAGAACTACTCTAGCCGTGTCCATGCAGCGGAGATAGCGCAGAGATTCAAGGTGAAGACAGCAATTGTTTTGCTGCCGGTACGGATGTCTTGGGTGGCGGGGGTACAAGTTCAAGTGGCGGGGACAGAATTTCGGGTGGTGATGGGAATATTGGCGGAAACAATATTGCGACTGATGATCTAGCTATTGGCGAGGACAATATTATGAGTGATGGTGTAATAATTGGCGAGGAAAGTAATTCGTGTGGTGGTGTTAATTGTGGCGGGGGCAATATTTTGGGTGGTGATGTCGGTATTGCCGGCGGTATTGCAACTCCTGATGGGAGTACAAACTCCACTGCTAGTGGTACAATATCCAATGTTGGTGGTGCAAGTTGGATTGTTGGTGGTACAACTCAAGCTACAACCTCCGATGGAGATGGAGTAAGCCCCAGAATTAGCGATACAAGCGCCGGTGAACATTGTGTGAAAGGCGCTGCTTATAGAAATATTTCGGGTGGGGACGGCAATAATTCCGGAGGCATTTCAATTCCGGACACTGGATGTGATATTTTAGGTAGTAATGGTGCTATTGCCAGTGAAGATGGCAGTATTTTCGGCAGCCCTGATGGAAATTCAGTCTCTAGTAGTGATACTGATGACTCAGAAAAAAAGCTTAATTAAGGCTGATTTGCCTATCACAAAGGCAGATGAAAATATCCACCAGACCGCGGGACAACGCTATTTTCGAAAGCGTTACTCGAAGACTGCAACAGTGCTTGATCGGAGAAACGATAATATGTATATTTGTATTTTCCTGACGACCTCAAAAGTATTTTGCCTGGTGGATGGCTAAGCGAGACTGCGGTTGACTACTACATTCATCGCTATATCAAATCTGAGCCTGGTTCTGCATTTGTATGTGAAACTTTAACGTACAAGACAATTGAATTTGCTCGAACATCGACTGTTGCATTCAGCTCGCATGGAGCAACTGACCGGTCTGGTAGAACGGGCTAATTACCCATTTGTACTAGTTCCTTTTACCGAAAATGATCACTTGAGTTTTGTCGTTAGGGCTGATGCACTGCGAAATGGCACGGCAGGTTTGCTTCATGTCAATTCTATGAAAGATTACCACGACACGGCCTACGCATTTGAAGCCGTGAAAATGGTAGAAGCTAAAGGGCGCTTTAAACGAGATGACTACCTTCGAAGATGCGACTGGAGCCACTGTGTTTTTAGCACAAAGCCCCAGCAGAGGAACACGGTTGACTGTGGAATCTTCATGCTTTATTACATGGAGGAAGTTGCAAAATGCATAGTGAAGGAGACATACATGTTTTCGTCGAAGCCCACCTTAATTAAGTCAAAGTTAAAGGCGCGGACAACTAGCGGCTTCAATGCAAAAGAGGCGATAAATTCCGACAAGAGTACTATCGCAGAATTGAAGAAGCATCTGAAGAGTCCTACAAACACTACAAGTCGTCGTGATGAGGCAGTTTTAGTATTATCATGCTTGTTACTAAAGCTTCAGTCTTTTTAACGAAACCTTTTAATCTACTTCGAAGTATTAGATTACAATGTAGCTTAATGCACTTTCAATGATGGCTGAGCACATTTTGTGGGCGTTTAACCCGCTCTTTCGGGTTTATAAACATCAATTATCACGTCCTGGAGCTTCATAAACCACGTGGGCAGTGTCAATATCAGTCTTGTGTAGTCTGCGGGTCTGGCTGCTCGCCCCGAAGCAGCCTGCAGTGCTCACACTGCCACTTGAAAAGCTCTTGCAGAACAAAAGATGGTGTGTGTGGTCCACGCATAACCAATTGAGTGGGCCATGACCATCGAGTGTTGTCGGCAGCTCCGACACGTCGCAAGTAACGTTCGTCTGCAGCGCTCACGCAGCAGCTTTAGCGTAAATCTCTGGTTTTGCCACAACAGAGAAAGAGTGTGTGTGGTCCACACACAGGGGCATGAAGCGGGATACACTGTATGTCGATGTTACATGTGCACAGACTATGTGTGTCCACTGGCGCCCAGTACCTGTGTCTATTGATGTGTCTATTGGTGTCCTTTACTCCTTTTTCATGCAAATCGTCAAATACCGTAGCCTTTAATTAAAAATGGTGTGACCCCACACAGCCTTAAATTAGATCACACAAGAACGGGCCAATTGTACGATGGTTGGTAAAATTGGCAGCTTGGCCGCGAAATGGTGTATAATTCTGGGTACTTTGAAATAGCGTGTTCGAAAAGGCGTCGAGCCGCAGATAGAGTCAGAGTGGTACACTGAAGTGTCTTGGTGACCGACTCAAAATAAGTCCGGTCCCTAAGCAGTGAGGTGACACGGATGGTTTCCGAACGATTTAAGAGAAGTGACTCCAGCTCTGAAACCGCGACGGTATCGTCATCAAGCAAGCGAAGTATCGACTCCAGCTCAGCATAGCGGTGCAGCGTCTTATAGGTACTCGACCAGTGAGTTTCGCTGCGAGCAATTGGTGCTCAGTTCGTGTGGGTGCGCATGAGCGCTCTCCTCATCACCGTGCTGAGCTTCTTCATGAGCTTGTGAGCTTTGTCGATTAGACCTTCAGCACGTTGCATGAAATCATTCACTGCTAGGGCGAGCCGTTGGCTAGCACACCTGATGTGCAGGATAGCGCCAACGCGACGCATTGTACTCAGATTGACCGAGCGGTTTTACCTACCATGAAGGCATATCGCCTCCCATGGCTACTCGTAACGCGACAAAGTGTCCACTATTAGATCATCGATACTTTGTGCTCTAAAGTCGCCTTCATCTTCTATCGGGCAAAAGGCCAGCAAGATGAACCGACGAGAGTTGCATTACCGGTCGTCGTGATAGTCATTCTTGAGAGGGGGTTCAGTGCCATCCGGATCATCAGAGACGGCATAGATAGCGATGAGGTGTCTACCGCCGCTTGTTCCTCCCGTCCAGGACAATGCCGTAGCGCTTAGGCAGAATCTCAACGATGCCTGACACGACTCCAGCGACCATTCCGTCTAGTTACAGCTTTATCGTCCTAGCACAGGGGCGGGGAAAGTGGTTTTGCGTCAGACCATTTCCTGCTCACAAAAAGCTAGGGGTAGGCAGTCCATAACAGTCCACTCAATCCAGTGGAACAGGATGGTCGTGGCCCAGTCAACAAGACTCCGCGAGAGGAGGTTTGGCGCTCGAAGTGCAGCTTCGGCGTCGACTTCATAGGTAGGATGGTAGCGCTTGAGGTGCTTGGCTACGTTGGTGAGGCCATTACAGTAATCACTCTCGAATCCGGTACTACTTAAAATAAATATCCTAAGCCGAACGATACGATCATTTTAGAGAGGTATAACCTTCCGGGATTTGGCCTCCAAGCCAGTCATCTCGAGCCGCCCGGCAGTCCGCCGACCCTGACGCTGTTGGAGCTGGCCGTCAAAAGCTGCAGGAGCTAACTGATCTGTACGTCACCGAGAATATCTATGATATGGTACGGACGCCCTTCCCGCGCTGTTTTTTGAGTCGTGCAAAGCAGCCCTACTGCTTCAAGAAACGCACTGCAAAGGAGCTGGGTTTTAACTATTGGGCCAACAAGAAGGCCTGGATAACGATAGAAAACTGCTTTCGCCACACAGGGATAGTTTTCAATGGAGTGAAGGGGGACAATAGTGAGGTTGAGTTCTCCAGCTACGGAGGTGATGCCACAATAGAGGATATCATAGTCCGCGCTTCGCAGTTGAGCTTGTACAGCAGTAGGTACATTTATTTTTACGTAGAAACCTCTTAAACTAAATTTCAATTTGTAAGATAGGGTCGGACCACGTTACCGGAAGTGAGAGAGATTGCTGTAGCAGACTTGGTGGTCTTGGAGCCGCTGCTACAGCTGTACAGCCCAGGTGTTTTCTGAGTAGTGATGGTGCGGACACGAAGGCGAGTTTCGAGGGGGCATGCTAAATTTCAGAATGAACTGAGCTACTCGAATTTAGCAGCGGCGTCTTCGGCGTCCATGCAGTGCTTCTGACAACTGCAAATCACTGGTGGAGAAGACAAGAAACGTAGCACAGTACTTTACAAACTCACTAAGCTGTAAATATTGGGGTCCAACTCAAAATGAAATTTAAGACTCAAAATTAATAATTAAACTTAAAAAATCCCAATGCTTTTTTTCTAATGTATTTACATTTTGAGTGCATGTACCCCTGATCATACAGCACAACCGTAGGGAGTCCTATGATTTGTCCTTTCTGTTTTCTCGGCCAACGATCCTCAACCCGGCGTCACGAGTAACGATACATGTACATGTACAGCGGGTGTGAGGCGGTTTACATGGATAAATAGCACCTTGTGAGTTGGGTGTGCACAATGGAATCCAGTGACTGGACAGACCCTGACTCTAGCCAGATGCTTTGCAGACTCAGCGCGGAGCTCAATTGGCGATGGTGCGAGGAAAGTCTCCATTATTATTTGATTGGCAGCCAGCGTTGAACACTCGCCGACGCCCGTGTTGCCCTAGGTACATTTCCGAGTGCTACTGGACACCTACTGCATTCAGCGAACGCCTTCTGCGTGGCGACTTTGTCCCGAATTGTGAATGGATGATTCGACTCACTACGACTGGACTCTGACGTATGTGATCGTGTTGGCAGTGGCCACAGCCACAACGGGCACGACGTTGCTGCTCTCTTTCAAGCACATTAAGGTCGGCGACTCGGCTGTGCAGTACATCACGTACTCAGTGTGTCGCCTGTACTTCATCTACTCGTTCGCGCGGCTGCTGCTTTACGTGGGTGTACTCACTAATTTTGACGGATTGCGGGACACTTTGGACGCACTGGATGATGGAGAATTAATGGGAGCGCGTGCAATTTATTCAGACGGCAAGGAGTTCAAAGCTCTAGCTGTCACGGTCACCATGATCGGAGACTGTGCCCTACTGTGCACGGCATTTTTCATCACAACGTTGGCCTACGAAATGAAGCGCCTGATTATCAAGTCCATGGACCGCGGACCCAAACGCGAGCGTGCCATCATTAGCCAGTACCGGCTCCGTGCGTCGGTTATGACGGTATTTTTCGCTATATTGATGGCGGTATCAGCCCTCCTGCCATCGGCCAAATCGAAGGCGTTGCAAACTGCTGCCTTTTGGTTTGAACTGGTCTTCATCTGGGTTTCTGTACTGTACCCTTTGTACGCTACAATTTGGATCTCACGCCAAAAACGCGCTCGAAGTGCGGTGGACTCAGCGTCACTATTGCTCCACCAACGCATCAAGACGTTCGTTATCGTTTACTGTGTACTGGCGTTCCCTTCCTGTGTAGTGGAGGTGCTGGCTCGCCTTATCGATGACCTCGCGATGGAATGGGTCGGTCTGACTCAGATTCTCTTCTACCTGTCCGGGGCAGGCACAGCATTTGCCATCGGTATCAGTGTTACGTGCTGCTATCGTGCTTTGCGTCCTCTGATGCCTTCCTCGGTGTACGAACAGCTTCTGGAAGGTGGCTATTTTCAGGATGAACTGGAGATGGACGTGATCGTGGAAGCTCCTACCCGTCGACCGATCTTCGTGGTCACCGACATTGAAGGCTCCAGTCGACTTTGGGCCGGCAACCCGCAGGCCATGGCCGATGCGCAATCAATTCATGACGACTTGTTACGTCAACAACTGCCTCGATTTCGAGGCTACGAGATCACAACGGCGGGTGATTCCTTTCAGCTAGCGTTCCATTGTGTCCGGGACGCCATCGGCTGGTGTGTCAGCGTACAAGAGAAGCTGCTGAAGGCACCGTGGCCGTCAGCGTTGCTCAAATACGACAACGCAGCGCGAGTGTACGATATCTGGACGCGACTTCTTTTCAACGGACTTCGAGTGCGCATGGCAATCCACGACGGCGACGAGCGGTTGGTGTGCTCGAGGCATCCGACCACAGGCAAGATGACCTATCTGGGACTCAGCGAGATGATGGCGCGCGAGATGAGCGAGATGGGGCAAGGCGGACAGATCGTCATGAGCGAATCGGCTCTTGCAGTCTACAAGGACGAGCTGCTGCAGACGTCGCCAAGTGGTGGAACGGCCGAAGAGAAGTTCAAAGTGCAGCCGTTCCCGACAAAGTTCGAGCAGCCGGAATGGGGAATTTCGCTCCAAATGCACGAGGTGGTGTCCACTCGAATAGGAGACCGCTTCCACTCTCGATATAGCGAGAGACTGCGGTTCCTGCCGCACTTCTGGAGTGACGATGCGTCCACACGCACCCGTCGCGACAAAACAGACAGGACATGTCCACCCAGGTCGTGTTGAAGAGGTATTGCATATCACTAACGTACATTACTACAGAGTAAACTGAATTATTACAAAACAAAGCTTCTCTAAAAAATTGAATTATTTTATCCCTAGCAGAAAAAAGGTTTGTTTTCAGTTCTTGTAAATTCCACTAACTTATCTGTACTTAACCTATTCTACGTGTCGACGTATCGCTCTCTCTGGCTACCATGCGGCCATCCCTATCATTGTCCCTACGCTACGTCGGACTATCGAATTCCTTCCGCCCGGTATCAAGCTTATCAATTCGTCCCTGTGTGCACCGCTACTGACCTTTTGGAAGTTTGATGCGGCGTCGGGACAGCGACTTAATGTCGCTGGTGCGTCCGCCGCGTTCCTCGCGTCTCAGTTACAGCTACAGCCAATGCAGCAGTCGCAGTCGTAGCGGCAGCATCGAGAGCGACGTGCGTTGGTCGAAACGGGCTTCCAGTATTGCCCCCAGCGACTTCGACGGCTCTGAACTTCTGGACGTGGATGATTTACAGCTGCTACAGCATCAGAACGCTAGTGACGGACGGGAGACTGTGCGCGTCACCGTCCGGTTCCGTCCGTTGCTGCCTAAGGAGAAGATCAGTCGGTCCGCATGGACTGTGCACGCAGAGACCGGTACCGTCGAGGCAGCTTCAGTATCGGGACAGAATGCTCGACGTAGAGGCGTCTACGCCTTTGACGAGGTGTACGACGCACAGCACTCTACTAGAGCCATTTATGACGGACTGGCGAGGTCTATTGCTCGCTCGGCGTTGGACGGAATCCACGGGTCCATTTTTGCCTACGGACAGACCAGTAGTGGCAAAACGTATACAATGCAGGGCACAGGACTGAGAAACAGGAGACTGACACTCGTACAGGAAAAAAACGTCGAGACAGAGGAGGATAGAAGACCCGAAGACAGCGACGGACTGGTGCAGCTGGCAGTTAAAGATTTGTTTGACGAGATGGCGAGACGATCGGATGTCGAGTACCTGGTGAGAGTGTCATACTTGGAAGTATACAATGAGACTGTCAAGGACTTATTGGCAGCTGGATCTACTACAGCTACGGGCAAGAGGAGAGACTCGACTGTGCATATTCGCGAACATCCGGTCACTGGAGTGTTTACAGACAACTCGGAGCGTGTAGTCACGGACGCGCGTGGAGTGCTACAGGCGCTACGTGATGGTGAGAAGCAGCGAGCAGTGGGCGTCACTCGTATGAACGAGCGGAGTAGTCGATCTCACTCGATTTTCAGAGTAGTTATCGAGTCCAAGACGCGTCTGGAGGCTTCTGTGTTGACTGAAGATGACGCAGACGTCGAACGTGTACGTGTGGGATGTCTGAACTTTGTGGACTTGGCAGGATCGGAAAGCGCTCGAGCTGTTAGCTCTGGCGGCAAACGACTGACAACTGAGAGTGGCAACATCAACAGAAGCCTGTTGGCTCTCTCGAGAGTTGTGGTGGCACTCGGTAGTGGCAAGACCAACCAGGACCACATCAACTTCCGTGACAGTAAGCTCACCCGTATCTTACAGCCGTCATTGAGTGGCGCTGCACGTGTGCTCTTTGTCTGTTGTGCGTCGCCTGCACCTACTTACATCGAGGATACGCGTAGTACGCTCAAGTTTGCGAGCCGTGCGAAGCGGATCAAGGTGAACGCGTCGGTAAATGAAGTCGTGGACCAACGTTCTCGTGCGTTGATGGAGCTAGCTCGAGAGAATCAGGTCTTACGGCAGCAGTTGGAGGCCTTAGCGTCTGCCAGTCGTGACGAGATGGACGCGATGGAGGAACACGCAGCTCGGCTGCGTATGCGAATTATCTCTCTGGAAGCTGCCGCTGCTGCCCTCGGTTGGACTTCATCCGTAGTGATAGCTGCAGCTTCAGACAAGAGTCGAGAAGACAGACAACCGGAAGTGACAGGCCTGGAAGGAGCAAACTCGCCGACCGACTCGGACATCCAGGGACTGGAATTGGACCCTTCTGACGACGACACGGAGGTGGACAGCCATTTCGACTCGCCCACGGGATCTCCGCTCCTGATGGCTGATGCTGCATGCTCAACGTGTGAAACGCTTGATGACGCGCTGGAGATCGCCAAGACACGGGAATTGGAGTCTTCACTGCGTATCGAACAGCTTGAGGAAAAAGTTGCTCATCTGCAGCGTCAGTATGAACAAGAGAGCAGCAAGTCTACTGCTACTGAAACCGAAGACTCGGTTGATGCTCAGCAGTGTATTTTGGACGTCGAGGAGGACGAAGCGGATGAGACCGAGGCGCTCTCGGGCAGCGAAGATGGCGTCAGCAGTATAACGCATGCTACAAGTCTCCGCGTGGCAAGTGCTGCACTCTTGACGATGGTAGTGGACGCTTTGAAGAAACGCAGCCCGTCGGAAGCTCTCTTGATTGTGCTGATTGCATTTTTCTGCATGGCAGTCATGATGGCCAGCTTCGCCTGGAACATTGCGGCAGCTACGCTTTGAGACGCGCCGCCGACATTTTCTGTTGACAAGTCATTTACTTTATTTCGTTATTATTAAGCGCTACGAGTCATCGGAAGCTCCGAGCCCAATTAACCCACAACTCCAACACGATGCCGTTCATCACACGAGATTACTCTGAGCCAGGGACCAAACAGAAACAATCTCGTTGATTTTTCCTGAGTATAATAAACCTAAACATAATCAATTTGATCTTCATTTGTGTGACGGACCATTGGAGCTCTACCAAAACCTACACAAACCGATTTTTGCGTCTGACATAGCTGTGACGTATTTGTTGTGGTAGTAAAATGTTGAGACGTTGTTCTTGTCTCCACAAAATGTGTCGACGCAAAATCGTTGTACCTCATTTCTGGTACAGCTATCAGTGTCCAGTCAGTCATGCCCACTTCTAAATACTCCTGCCATGAGCCGCCGCAATGCTGGAAGAGGACGGGGCTTCACTACGCCTCAAGTTGAACGTACGTACCATAATGCATCACAAACAGGATCTCACGAATACATTTAGCGTTGCTTTTACTATTGCTGGCCTCTTATCTCTCGTTGAGCAGTTCCACGATCTCGACTAGCATACAACGTGTACCAGGGAGACTTAGCAGGATCAATGTGTTAGAACATTGCGATCAAAAGCATACATACAACGCAGCCGTAGAAGCAACAACACCTGCTTCTTTAAACGCGCATTCCGGTGCTCGCACGCTAGCACAAGTCGCTGGGCCCTAGCCATCAAAAAGGTGAATGGCCCGCGTACATGTACCCATAACGTTAAAAGTGTTGATTTTGGTATGATAGCAGACATATCACAAATTCGACATATATTTCAACACATTTCACTTTCAAATTTGTGTTTGTGATTGCATTTGTGTAGGTTTTGGAAGAGTTCCATTCGTGAATCCTCTTCGCAGCACACAAGTCTTTCTTCCTACTGGCGTTGTAAGATGCGGAGTTTTCAGTGCGTTCAACGGGTTGTGGCTCCAGGAAAACCAACTCGACGAGGACTTTTACTGGCGCTGCTTGCGATGGTGACTTTTACGCTTTGGATGCCGTGGTTTAGCCCTCCATCAAGCAGTCTTTTTCACTTGGAGGAAGAGCCCAAACTGGCTGGGAATAGTGACGTGCATCCTGATGCTCTGGTGACGAGTGTCTTGCATCCAGACACACCTGAACAAGCTCCACTAAACACATTGGTGCCGTTCACTGTTAAGACGACGACACACCAGATGAACGAGTATGAAGAATTTTTCCCGCAACATGGCAAGAGCGAGCCGGGCCAGCATTATCGAGTCGAAAACACTGCAATTCTAGTGGGGCCCGGCAACAGAGACAACAACTCCGTGCTGATCGTCTGTGTTCTTAACGACGCGAAATCCTGAGGGCGGAACCGTAACATGGACGACTTTTTCAAGATTATCGGATCTTTCGATTACACAAAATCGAAAATTTCAATCACTCTGCTCACCTCATCAATGACCGAGTTCAACAAAGCGAAACAGCTCTTCGGTCTCTACATCGAGCACTACCCAAGGCTGTCTGTTATTTTCCGCAACGATCTCTCTCCTGTTGGAATCACTCGCGAGAACCGCCACCAACATTCGCTCCAGGCCAGCCGGCGACGTATGCTCGCTCGATACCGAAACTACGCGCTTCTCTCTACGATGGAGTCATGGCACCAGCACGTAGTGTGGCTGGATGCAGACATCACCGTTATCCCCACAAGATTACTGCGGAAAATGGTACAGTCCGACCGGGACATCTTGGAGCCCATGTGCGTACGCAACATCAGAGGCCAATGGCTCAACTATGATAAAAATGCGTGGGTCGGCCACCGAAAAGTACGAGCTACTAACGACAAGAATTTCGTACCTGGTCCATTGAACGCTCGATCCTTCCACAACCTTCCGGATAAATCCAAGACATTTGTACCGCTCGATTCAGTAGGAGGGACGATGCTTTACGTGCGTGCTGATATTCATCGGCAAGGCGTGATGTTTCCTGTTCACTACGTCATTGGTAGTGAATGGGGTCGAGAAGGATATGATGGTTTCGAAACCGAAGGCTTATGCTATAGCGCACACTTTTTGGGTTACAAGTGCTGGGGTATGCCTCATGATATGCCTTGTAGTGAATATCGCATACTTAATGGTAAAGGCTGGTTTTCATGGCTTTTCACATTTTACTACAGTGTGTCGAGCTCCTAACTTGAAATATACACCTGAAGAACTCTCAAAATTTTTTTATGAATTCAAAGTGCGCGGTGCCACCAGAGAGAATACTTGCCGCATCACGCCCGTCATGGCTCAACGAAATCTCAATCGATATATCGATGAAAATCTGGATTGCTATTTCTGTGAATTTTTTGGGATGCCCCAATTCCAAACCCCAGAGGAGCTGTTAAGAGGGGACATACGGGGATCTCCTACTTCAGACACCAAATTGTTGAAGCTGTTGTCCTGCTCTTGATTTTTTTGCTGGACGCTAAAACGTTATCTTGGGTTTTGGTTTTGGTTTTTTGTCTATATCACTCTAGAACTTTTAGACGGCACAGTATACAGACAACTCCGGCTATAGTGGGCATCTTTGGTCTCACCTCCAGATACTGAATCTCTCTTATAAATCCTTGCACCTAAAAAATAAAACTACTATTACTCAAATGAACCTACTCAAGTATTTATACAATATGGAAGTGGCCTAATTTAAAATGATGTCAGCCGCTGTAGTATCGCTGTCCTTGTGAGTTTCGACGTGTATAGCGTGACGGCGAAGTTCAGTTTTCTTATAGACAACGAAGAGCATTGTTTTGCTCTTAAGGTGATCTAAAGTGAGTCGTGTTGAATGTACTTCTCCTACAGTGCGACGCTTTGACCGACACACTCTCTTTTATTCTAAAGCAGATTCCTGCAATGATATAACTAATAGCCGTGCTTCCCACCGGGAAACTCTGAATTTCCAAAGAAAAAAAGTTAAACTCGAATGAAAGTAAATTTACTCCTGTACTTGTGAATAACAATAATCATGAATGTATTATCGAAACAAAGTCTGAAATTTAAAAAGAACGTTCGAAGCTCATTTCATATTGGCACAAATCATACCAGTCGTTTTTAAAGCAAACATTTAATTAAAGCGGGAACCAGCACTGTCTATAAGGCAACAAGATACTTCGTGAGGCGTCTTTCTTATATTGCTATATTGCATATTCTTAAATGGCATATTCCTGCTGTTAAGATGCATGTTTTTTCTGTATCACATATATCCTTTTCTAGATAGAATACAAACCCCAGTACGAGTTTTATGTGGGTACATTTCATATAGATTAGCACCACTGTTTTCTGCGGGGCTATTGCAACTCTTGCAAGCGATAAATATAGGAACTCGACATCGAAACGCTGAAAAGCTGCTTTGATATGAGTCAATTTAGAATCAGCAATCCGACTTATGATCGCATATGAGCCCCCGTAGAAAAACCGATACTAGCTAACCATCTGCTAAAGTGCACTTTTCGCGCCATTAAATAGCGGAGCATCGCCTCTATACCATGAGGGTCTTAAATATTTTTTTCATTTAGCCGTTCTCGAGAAAAGCGACTTTGAAAAAATTGCCCCGGACTTGCTAAAGAATTTTCAAATATTTTTATTGGCCGACTTAATGCAAAAGTTTAAGAGGGATCCTTTAATTTGCTACTGAAGTTTTGAATTTTCAAAAATCAAATGTATATTTTGGTTTGAAACATTTTGGCAACTAGAATCATTTTGGAAAATCGTACTCGTGTTCCCTCTGAAGTAGGCAAAGATTATTCCGTTTCTTTGCGAGGGCGTTTCTTGGTGCGCGACACAGCCTTCCCGTTAACAACCTTACTACTAGCCTGGACAGGTCCCTGGTCATCTCGTGTATCCGTTTGTATAGCCTTTCCGGTAGACTCAGTCACTCCGGCAGTCTCTTTTGCACGCTTTGCTGCGGCGGCAGCAGCTTCGCGCTTTCTCTTCTCCTTTTTGAACGCAGCCTGATGATCTTTCTGAATCTGCTTTGTGTCCTCATCGTACGGCGGGTCGTACACTGGGTCATTTTGGAACATCTCAGGAACAAATGGGCGGAACGTTTTGTAGAAGGTCTGGATCTTCTCGGAATTCGGAGAAGGGTTTGGCAAAAGTTCTATGTGCGTTGTTAGTAGGACGTGTACGCGGGTAGTGTCCGTAGTGATGTTGTCGTACTCGCGGCGAAGATCCTGGAACACTACAGGCGAGTCCGGACTCTTACGGGATGCTCTTCTTTTTCTCCCCGCTTGTCATTTGCGATAGCGAACACACCAAGAATTATTTGGAGCACTTTCTTAATTATTACGTAAAACTTCGAGCTAAGGTACAGTGACGGATTAGTCATTCTAGCTGTAAGGGGTTTATGAGTTGCAGTTACTGGACTGCGTGGACCACGGTGCGAGCATCCCAACACCAACAAAAATGATGGAGATAACAAAAGCGAGTGCCAAGATATATTATAGTAACTTCTAACGAAGCACTATCCATATATATACCAGTAAATGGATGTTATCGCGTAATGCAAAGGAGGAAGTAGTAGTTTAAAATGAACTTTACTACTTTATTAATACATCCAAACTCATGAGTTGGTGATGCTCATTTTGCCAAATCTGATGAGAGTAATAATGTCTTCCAGCGCCACCTTCTGGTCCCAGTGTCCACATTCAGTGTCCAACGCTTTACTACCAGGAAATTAATTAAATCATACATTAAAAGAGGTTATTCGAGAGGATGCTACTGTACTGAAATGCTGTACGTACTTGCATAGTGTTTGTATACTGCGTCCAGTACGTGCATATGTCTACTAAAGTTTATGAAGGTGTCTGTTTATGAAGGTCACGCTTTGTTTCCTACTATACAAGCTGGAAAATGAACTCTGCTCTCGTATGCAAGCCGTGTTTATGAGGGTGCATTGCCAGTGGACTAAATGCGCTAGCAGAGATGCTCAGTGTTAGGCATTTTCTTTTCTTCTTTGAAACACTCAAGTCTTCAGCTCTACTACAATTGGAACGATGGTGGGGACCCGCATAGCCGCCGCGCTTGGTGTGATTGCTGTTGCTCGCACGATGCCAGCTTCTGCTCAGAACATGTCGTATGGCGCCGCCAACTTTTACCGCAGCAACAACGTAACCATCCAGCCCATTACGTTCTCAAACCAATTTAAGATGAGCGTCGCTGGTAATCTCTTTACCCCCAAGAGCCTCGACACGAATGGAGGCGCTCCGGCGATTATCGTCGGCCATCCCATGGGTGCTGTGAAGGAGCAGAGTGCCAACCTCTACGCCACCAAAATGGCCGAGGAGGGCTTCGTCACCGTCTCGATTGATCTCTCTTACTGGGGTGGCAGTGAAGGAGAGCCACGGAATGCAGTCTCGCCAGATCTGTACGCTGAGTCTTTCAGCGCTGCGGTCGACTACCTCACCTTGCAAGATTTCATTGACAGTGATCGCATCGGTGTTCTTGGTATTTGCGGCAGTGGATCTTTCGCGATCAGTGCGGCCAAGATCGACTCACGCATCAAGGCCATTGCCACACCATCAATGTATGACATGGGCGCCAACAATCGCAACGGTTTGAGACATGCTCAGACCATCGAGCAACGTAAAGAGATCATCGATCTGATGTCACATCAACGCTCCATCGAAGCTGCTGCTGGCGAGGTGCAGTATACGAGTGGCACGGTACACGAGCTCACGTCGAATACACCTGATATTCAGCGTGAGTTCTACGACTTTTACCGGACGGTGCGAGGCGAGTACACGCCCCCGGGCTCTTCGCCAAACGTTACTACCCACCTGACACTTTCAAGTGCTGTGAAGTTCATGAACTTCTACCCGTTCAATGACATCGACACCATCTCACCACGCCCGCTGTTATTCGTCACTGGAGATCAGGCACACTCACGCGAGTTTAGCGAGGATGCATATGCTGGTGCGGCCGAGCCTAAGGAGCTGTATTGGGTAGCTGGTGCTGGGCACGTCGACCTCTACGACCGAGTGGATCTCATTCCTTTCGACAAGTTCGCTGAATTTTTCACGGCGGGTCTGGCTGTGAACGCATCTGGATCGAACTGATTGGCCTGCGCAGTGCTTGAATCCGCTTTGTCAGCATCGATGAACCGGAATAATACATCATCATTACTACTTCCAAAAAATATATATATACTATCCAAGTAGTAGCAAAACTAACTTCTTGTCTTAAAAATGTTCTTAACGTCCTAAAATATACGTTCGAAAATTACGGCACGAACGGTATATTACGTCAGGACAGTAAGGAGTCTGTCAAATCCCTTTACAATAGTAATATGTTTTTTCAAAGTACTATATTTCCATCAGTAGGTAGGATTTAAGACATTTTCACAGTGCACAGCGCATATTTTCGACATACATCTAGCAAATAGAAGAAGAGTCTCTGCTTGCTTTCAAGCGATTACCCTAATGCTTATGTCATTAGCGGTAAGATGTCATTGATTTTTTACGGCACATCGTATTTACCAAAACACATTACGGTAAAATTAAATATTTAAATCCACAAGCACCATTTAATTCTTTTGAGCGTAAATGAACACAAAGAGAAACGTAATTACTACTGGACAGCACGCAATGGCATTGTCGAATTCGCATCATGTATGACTCCGACCACTTTGCGAGCGCACGTAGGCCGCTGTGGAGAACACGCGTTTGAGACACGGCTTTGGGCGTCGCGTGTGGAAAGAAATCCGTCGATTACAGCAGCAGCATTCGCTGAAGATTTTCGGTAACAAGAACGCATGGTGGACAGGAGAGCTGACCGTCCAGTTTCTCCATTTCCACTTTAGCGATCGTTCGCCTTTAAGCAAACCAGTACTTTATCGAAGTCAGGGGAGCTTGGGGGAGAGCGCGCCAAAAGAAAAGTGCCGCCCCCGCAGTTCAGACGAATGGAAGCTTCTAGAAGCTTCCACAGCCGTCCTACATCTGCATGTTTATTAATTACAATACTATACATTCCATAGTACAGCTAACAACTTATTGCAATAAGATAATACTATCACCCAATCGGATACACTCACCCTCCCTCTGGCAACCGCCGCCTCTTCATAGCCTTCATTCTCGAAAAAGCACAGCAGACGGCGAAGTCGGCCGTCTCAACAGGGACTCGCTCGAGCCGGTGTCATCTTCGCCTACGGGCCTGGCTTCACTGGAATTGAGTGGGTTCCAACCCGAGGCGGTCACTATGGCTTCATCACGCCCGTCTGCTTCCTCTCGTGATCTCTTGGTGGGGCTCCATTCTACTGCTGGGCTCCGTGCGACTAAGTCACGGCTGGCACGCGCCTTTTTGGCCGGGCCGTCATTGGGAACGGCCACAAACCGTCAGGATACAGCGCAGTCCGCTTCACCGTCGCCACCCCCGTCACCTCCGCTACCGTCACCTCCATCGTCGCCGCAGTTACCGTCGCCGCCGTCGCCTCCGTCTCCTGTAGGGTATTCAGCGGCCTCGCCCGCTTCTGCTCCGTCCGCCGTTTCTCCGTCGCCTGCGCTTAACACCGCGCCATTATTACCTCTGGACGATGCTTCGGTGGCGTCAGACGTGTCTGGCGTGTCAATTTTAAACCGCTTGAAGGAACTGCATTGTGGTCCGCTCTTCGGCAGCTCCGATGAAGAAGCAGACGAGGGCGGCTCGTACGGTCCGCACGCGGCGAGTCCACCATCCTCCCCGGTCCAGACACTGCTGTTTCCGTACTGGATGACGTTGAAGTTCCGGTGACCCCGGAACCTTTGACAGCTTGGCGTATCTCGACAAGTTCAAATGGATGGGATTGATGAAGCCGAATCCAGGGTATCGTTGCCGCCGCGGGAAACGAAAGTCCAGACGAAATCGAAAGAAAGCTCGCCGCGAGAAGAAGCAGCAGAAGTTGTAGGGAATGTAATGTGGGAATACATGTAGGCTCTCGGGCCCCCTTCACTCCTGCCTTTGTCGTTCATCTTCTTCGCCGTTTCCTTCTCCTGGATGCTTCGAAGTCTCCAATGAGATCCGGGACCTGTGAGAGATTCTCGACCGGCTCCCAAGTGGGTTTCTCCTCACCCACCCACTCCACAAGAAATTGGGTTCGTTGCTTGTGAGCTCGCTTACCGAGAAGCCTTTGGATGACTTGTCCAGCTGTACCATCGGCTAGAACGACATCATGGGGCCTTGACATCCGAGTGGCGTCCTTGTAAGGTTTCAAAGATCCGGTGTTGAAGACTGGATGAAGTTTGTTTCCGGCTTGGATGTTGAGCTCGTACGCGTGATTATGGAACCTCTTCACCACCGTATAGGGACCTATCCACTTCGGACCAAGCTTGCTTGAGCTGGGTAACCCTGTATGTTTCCGGCCTAAGTGTTTCGTACTCAAGTACACTCGGTCGCCAACTTCGAAGACTTGCTCCACCCGGTTTCGGTCGTACACATCGCGCATTCGCTCTTGCGCTTCCACCAGTGCTTCCTGACACCGCCGAAGAAGAGCTGCTTGTCGCTCGTTGAACTCAGCACCACGTCGACTTGTGGGGACCTTGCCACGATTCTCCACCGCAAGTTGAAGCGGGTTTAGTGGGACGTATCCGAGATCAGCTTCGAAAGGCGCCATCTTGATACTACTGTTCACGGTTGAATTCACTGCGAACTCAGCATTGGCAAGATGGATATCCCAGTCGTCTTGAACAGGGCCCACGAAGCACCGCAAATATTCCTCAAGTGTCCTGTTCATCCGCTCCGTCTGGTCGTCTCCTTGAGCTCGATGTGCTACTGTCATCTTGAGCGTTGTTCCGATTGATTTGAAGACGTGCTGCCAAAACGTCGAAACGAACTTCCTGTCTCTGTCGGACACGATGCTTGTTGGCATTCCATGAAGTTTCCAGATATGGTCGATGAAGAGCCGGGCAACGCCTTCGGCGTCTACCTTCTTCGAGTCGGTACAAAGTGACATCGCTTTGTCAGTCGGTCGACGACAACCCAGATGGCATCTAATTCTCGTTTTGTTCGTGGTAAGTCAGTGATGAAGTCCATCGAAATCAATCTCCACCGTTCGTCGGGAACACGTAATGGTTCCAGCAGTCCCGGTGCCTCGGTTTGTTCCGTCTACAAGGCTCACAGTCGGCAATGTACGATTGGATTGACTTCAACATCTTGGCCCAGTACCACCTCCTAGCCAGTGTCAGGTACGTCCGCTCCGATCCCGGATGTCCCCCGTAGTTGGAGTCGTGACACTCACTGATGCCCACCTGCCTCAACCTCACATCGTTGGGCACTACGATACGTGGACTATCGTCGGATGGAGTCTGGTACCACAGCAAACCGTTGTCTTCCGAATAGCAGCGATATTGTTTCTTCTGTTGTCGCCTGGCTTTCGCCTGCTGGCTATCTGCACGCCGCTGGATTGCTGTAAAAATCGCCTTTGCTTCTTGATCTCTCTTGTACGCCTTTTTGATCTTGGCTATCAACTCGCTGTCAGTGGTCACCTCGCTGACTGCTAAACTGAAGGACGCATCATTGAAGCTGGTCACACTCAAGTCATGAAAGTACTTCGTCTCCGGTTGCAAGTCTGGTCTTCGGCTAAGCGCGTCTGCGATTCCGTTCTTCGCACCTGGAAGGTATGAGAACGTTGGCTAATACTCCGCGAGGATATCGTACCAGCGCGCGAGACGACGGTTCGCCATCTTTTGAGTAAAGAGACCTTCAAGACTCTTGTGATTCGTTTCCACGATTGGTGGCTTGTCCAAGCAGTAAATACGGAAAGCTGCCAGCGCGTGAACAATTGCCAGAAGTTCTTGCTGCTGCGTCGGGTAGTTGAGCTCCGCAGATTTCATCTTCCTACTGGTGTAAGCAATGGGTAGCTCAACACCATCGACAACCTGGAACAGGACTCCCCCGACTGCAAACTTGCTAGCATCCGTACGCAAATGCATAGGCTGATTGAAATCGGGCAAGTGCAACACTGGTGGATTGCACAGCCGTTTCTTCAGCTCCTTGAAGTTATTCGACTGCTCTTCGTCGAAACGAATCTTCACATTGCGCTTGGACTTCTTCTTGAGCAAAGTAAGCATACTTGCTGTCAGCTTCGCGTAGTCTGGGCAGAATCGTTGGACGTATCCAGTTAAGCCGAGGAAGCTGTGAAGATCCTCTTGCGTTCTTGGAATTGGCCAGTCATTGATGGTCTGCACCTTATCTGGATCCATCCGCACGCCGTTTCTCCCAACAAAATCTCCAAGGCATGGAATCTCGTCGGCACAGAAGACGCACTTGGACAGCTTCACGTATACCTTGTTGTCTCGCAAGATGTCCAATGTTTTGCGGAGAGCCTCCAAGTGATCTTCAATCTTCTGTGTCTTCGTGAAGATGTAGATGTCGTCGTAGAACGACTTCGTGTTCTCCAGATCGCGAAAGAGTTTCGACGACAATCGATGCATCGTCGCTGGCGCGTTGCAGACTCCCATTGGCAGTACCAGGTACTCCCAGAGTCCGTTAGGCGCCTGGAATGCTGCGACCGTGATATCTTCGGCACGCATACGAACTTGATAATACGCGGACATCAAGTCCATCGTTGAAAACCAGTAGCCTCCGGCCATGGCGTCCAGTATTTCTTCTTTCCTTGTCATCGGTATGCTCTGCCGTATCGTATTAGAGTTCAAGTACCGATAAGCGTGAACGATCCGCCACCCAACTGGTTTTCGGACGCAGAAGGTTGGCGCCGCGTGTGGGCGGATGCTTGGTCGGATAAGTTTCTTCTTCACCATGTCTATAACCCAGAGCACGATATCACGTTGCTGTTCAGGTGACTGTCGCCACTGTTGCCGGTACATCGCAAGGTTGGGATCTTTCACGTCGATCCTGTGCTCGATTTCACGCTTCTCCGGAAGACCTTCAGGGAGTTCAGGTCGAAACACCGTGTCCTTGTACTTCGTCAGCAAGTCAAAGGCAGGGTTTGCCTGGAAACTTTGCCAGTGTGTCTCCAGATAACGTTGAGCTTTTGCAGTTCCAACATTGTCGGGTTGGTCTCGCCGCTCCAAGGATCGAGCGACGTTTTTGATCATTTCGTTCGTCAGAACCAACATGAAGTCTGGTTCTTCGATCGACTTGGTCTTGATTCTCAGGAACTTTCGCAATTTCTTTCTCGTGATGAACTTGGTTTGTATACCAGCTTCATCTGTGATTCCCATCGTGAACATCTTTTCCACGACGGAATCTCTTCCCCTGGTATCGCTGCTCCCAGCAGCAGTACCGTCGCGTCTCGACGACTTCCTCTTGTCTTCGTCTGCTGAACCCTTGCCAGCTGACGCGTCTTCCAGTCGCTCGCAAGCAACTCGTGGGATCTCACTCTGCTCTGAGTCGGGAACGGGATTGACCGCAGACCTCACACCCGTTTCCAGCGCGGCACCTCGACAGGAATCGGGTCTTTTCGCCGACAGGCCTTTCGCCCCGACAGATCTCCGAAGCCCGGAGGCAATCACCGGTCCGCCTTCCTCGATTGGCCCACAGGTTTCACCCGCTCGTTCCCAGCGCAAAGTTCTCTCGATTGTTCCTTCGATTCGTCGACGTCTCCAGTCGATCTGTGGTTGCATGTCCTCGAAAAAAGGTATTCCAAGGATGCAGTCAAATTCTTCAGGTATCGCGTAGACAAATGCGACGCATTCGTACGCCTCGTCGATTCCGGCGACAAGGATACGTAGAGGTAGCACCTCTAGCTGGGCCTCCACAATCTGATTGTCTCCTAGCCTGACTCGAATGTTCTTGTCGCTGAACTTCGTTGTCTTCAGCTGGTGTTCTTCTACCCACCGCTTCGACACGTAGATCGTGGTTGCACCACAGTCTAGAAGCATCTTCGATGTTTTCGTCATCTTGCCAGCCACACTGATTTCACCGCCGACGGCGAACAGTGGACGTGACTTGTAGACTAGAGGGTTTTCACACAGAACATTAAGGCTGACATTATCAAACTTAACTGCTCCGGTTACTTTCTCTTCCACGACAGGACCCTCTTTCACTGTCGTGGCTTCTCGTTTCCTGCTTCCCTTGCTCCTTCTTCCACGCAAAGCAGTTGGATTTGATGTGGCCAGGTTTGTTGCAGAAGTGGCAGGTACGAGTCTCCTTGCTCTTCAAATTCGAGCTCGGTTTAAACCGTCCCTTTCCTCGGAATGGTTTTCCTTTGAACGTTTTCTTGTTGTCTTGAGGTTGCTCAATAGAGGTCTTCGTCTTCTCATGACGAACCTTGCGCTCACTAGCGTCCTCCACAAAGTGAGTCACCTCAAACTTGACAGCTAAGTCCATGACGTTACTCAGTGTCTCAGGATTCTCGAGCTTCACGTAGCTTCGCGTGCGAGGCTTGAGACCGTTTGCGTAGAACAGGACTTGGTCAAGCACGCTCATGCCTTCGACTCGAAAGATGAGGGCTGAGTATTCACCGTTGTACGTCTCGATATCCGCTGTCTGCTTCAGACGCTGGGGCTTATCTCGTAGCACTGACTGGTAGTTCGACGCCTCGAAGTGTTGGAGCACATGCTCACGCAAAAACTCCCACGTCTGCTCTTCCACTCGCGTCGTCGAAGCCCAGTACAGGAACCACCCCGAAGCTGGTTTCTCCATCGCCGACCCGGCGATTCCTGGTATTCGTGGGTTCGCGTCGTCGATTGCGATTCCGCTAATGCGGCAGGCGTTCTCGACTTGGAACAGCCATTCGCGCACGTCTTCCCCCCTCTTGCCGGTGAACTTGGGCAGGTTGCTGGGCACTCGTGTGCGTTCCGCCATCGCTTGATTCAGCCGGTCGATCTCGGCTTGAAGCTGCGCGTTCGTCGGCAAGGGATCTTTGTTGTCAGGTTGCTGGGACCAACAAGTGCTACCAGTTTATCGAAGTCAGGGGAGCTTGGGGGAGAGCGCGCCAAAAGAAAAGTGCCGCCCCCGCAGTTCAGACGGATGGAAGCTTCTAGAAGCTTCCACAGCCGTCCTACATCTACCTGTTTATTAATTACAATACTATACATTCCATAGTACAACTAACAACTCATTACAATAAGATAATACTATCACCCAGTCGGATACAAGTACTCCTGCGTCTAGATGACTTCGCAGGTCATTGGGTGAACGAGGCTGCTTCGTACGTAGCCGAGCTGAAGCGTGTGCTGCTGAAAGTGCCATCTGGCCTTACGTGGCTCTGCCAGCTGGCAGACGTCGTGTGGATCAAGCTTATAAAAGACCGACTTAGACGCCACTGAATCACCTACCTCCGAGATCAACTGGCCATGCACAACGCTAACGTAGAACAGGCATCTGTTCCGTTTGATCTTAAGGCACCAAACCGCAGCACAGTCACCGAATAAATTGCTAGCGGTTGGAATGACATTCCGGTATCGATGATACGGAATGGCTTCACGAAATGTCAAATTGGCGACGGTGACGATGCTGCTGACGCTGAAGACAACCTGGACTTTCAGCAGGAGATTAATGAAGTTGTTGCAGAGCTCGAAAAATGTTCATTACTCTCAGAAGTAGGTAGCGGCGGTGATGTAGCGGATAGTTTGGTTGACGAAGACGATGACTAGTAAATTGGACGGTGAGTGGGCGATCGGTCGCGAAGAGCAAGGTCGGTAAGGTTATCTTTAAGATGGTCAGCTGTGGATTAGCTTGATAGCCAACAAGTTGAGTGTCTTTATATTGATCATGCTTGTTATCTGGCTAAGCTATTGTATTGGCAGGAATTGACGATACCAAAACCTAAAATGACGATTGTGAAGAGCGTAGCCAACTAGTAACACTCTAGTTGGCTACGCTCTGCGTCTGCAGTCCCGCGGCGGGACTCTCGCCCCATTTTCGGGACGACTGGCGACAGCAGCTGCGAAGCAGACTTCCACTGGACGTTTACTAATCTAATGAGTAGGTCTACAATCCTGGTGCTATTTATCGCAGCCGTCCCTCAGTACATCTGTCACCCTTGATCCCAATCATGGAACAGAAAGCGTTGTCCTTGTGTAGCTACATCCTTCTACGCTTACGCTGCCTCCTTTCTTGGAATGCATCTGGCAAGCGGTGGAGCTAGTTTTGAAGTGCCCACGGGGCTTCCGTCAGCTAGTTTGCTTGGCCCACCAACCCGCCGATTAGTTCTCTGAGCGTCCCCAGATGTGCGTGGCTTCACCTGCATCAGCACTTACCCGCGGGGTCAGACCTCATTTGCTGGTCGACTTGCTCCGTTTGCCGTCTAGCTATTAATACTGTGAACAGTGACGTTTTAACTTGTAGTGTGAAATGGCTAGGCAAGCCTGGTACACACGCAATAGACTCTTGCATGCGTGCATCAGTCCATATGGCACTTGTAACTCACTAGAGTGTTCAATGTGAAGCTAGGCAACGGCAACCCTATAGTACTGGATAGGAAGAACAGATAGGCACGAGAAAGCAGAGCCCATGCGCTTGCTTTCCGCAGAATTGAATTTACTCGGCGACAAACAGCTTAGGAAGTGCAGCTTCCCTATCCGTGTGTTCGAGTTATTTTCTTAAGCGAAACGCGTTACAAACTACAGGATCGGGAATTTGAAAATGAAACAGCTCTATGTTGTGAGAGTCGCCCCTCTAAGTTAAAATCTAACCCACAACGGTTTAGCGCATCAATACGACTTTTATCAAAGCCATCAACTCCGTATTCGCGGTCCACAAACCGTTCATTACGAAATTTGAGTAAGTTTTTTGCTATCTCACACGGTGGAGTTGAGCGGATGTTTTGGTAGCTTCGGTCGTCACAAACCGGCTTTTGTGAAAACCTCTTTTTCTGTCAATCGTTTTTCCAGAATCTTGAGACAGTCCAAAAGCTAGAGCTCTTTTTTTTACTGAAATAGTGAGCGCTTCAGGCTGACTAACCTGCCCAAGCGCTATCACGGGGTACCGAATGAAACGGTTAGACCAGAATGGAGCCGGGTGCTGGCTAGCCAGCCTACAAGAATTATTACGGGGTACCGACATGAGCAGGTATTGCCGGTGTGGAGCCGGGTGGACGGGAAAAGGATATGACCAGATCAAGCGACCGGCGAGGCTCAGGTACTGTAGTCGAGACGTACTTGCATGATGGCTGACGGACGGGTTTGGATCCCGATGTGGTCGGACCAACAGCGATAGTGATGTGTGCTGCAGCGATTCGTCGAATAACGTTTACTGAGGGGATGTATCTCTCTCGGTGCTGGTTGTACAGGTGTGGCTGGACCCCTCCTGTGATTGAAGTGGATCCGCACGCTGTAGCGCAACACTTAAGTGCACTTAGCGCACTGATTGATGACTTGAGGGTCTGAACGTTTTTACCGTACCATTTCCCATGCTACGATTCACCGATCAAAGCATTAATACTCTATCGACGGTCAACCGTATGAACTTCGTTTAGCCCAGATACTATCATCCATGCACTAAGTGATGATGGTACCATCCCGCGTGACAACTACATTTTTTGCGCTTTGAGTACACTTGTCACTTTACAAACCGGCTCGTTTATAGACGTTATTGGTGTCGTGACTCATCTTGACGATTTAGGAGAATTCTCTGGTGGAGTGCTTCACGAATGTTGCGTCATCACACAAATATGTCCGTGGACCAGGGCATTGTCGCCAAGTCAGCGCGCTAATCATGAAGACCGATACTGTCCGAGCACATTTAAAACTCGTCCTGGATAAGGTAATGCGGCGTCCACAGCGCAGGTGGCAGCTGAAATGTGTGTGCTCACCAGCGGCGAGTTATGTCGCACGAGCCGCCGCATGCAAATGCCTCAATCAACTCTTCACAAGGAGACAGGCTGCAGGGAGCGCTCATGTCGTTGCCATTAACAGTCGAAGGTTAGTGAATATTACTCTGTGATGGCCGCGTTGGCTAATTGGAGTTACTGATAGATGGATTATCCTGGCCACACAGCACATCCACCATTAGCCCGTATGGGTTTTGCTTCCCGCTGTAGAAGAATCCAATTTTAGCGATACTAACACCAGGACGCCAGCTCTGCTGAAACGTGACATCTATAGCATATTAAGCACTTTGAAATGCTTAACCGTGTTGTCCCGTGTTTGCGCATTGTGCATTGTTGCCTCGATGCAATGCTCAGCTACTTGGTCGACGTAGATCTTTGGAGCTATAAATCCTATGAAAACTTGGTAACAACGTCCGTGAGAGTAGACGTGGCCACTCAAAAACGATTAGCGATGACGTCCCACGTCAATTCCTCTTTCAGCAATACGAGCGTCATAAAAAGGCGTCTTTCGTTATGATCTCGGAGCGCTTGTCTCGACCAAAAATGTACTTCATTCGCACATGGTCATGGTTAGTGAGCCACCGTTTGTTGAACTCTTGTAGGAAAAGTTTTGTCGTGGCTTTGATTGCGGTAGACCCACCAATCTTACGGAATTGGTCCATAAGGGGCGAGTCTGTTTCGTCGCTGTCAACTTCGTTCAGAGGCGCGTTCGAACTGGTTGAGGTCTTGAGCTCTGTCAATACGACGTTCTTTCATCTCTGAAAATAAGTCTTCAACACGATCCCGTGTAGAGCGGTGCGATCCGCGTAATTGTGCTGGAATTGCTTCGTGTTTGACTTGGCTTTAAATGTGTTGATGGAAAGGATTGAGAAACTTGGGAAATGAGATACTGGGACCCTTACACTTACGGAATAGCAGAGTCAAATATCGTTTAAACATCTCTTCCGGATAAAGTGGCTCGCAGCTTGATGGATTAGGATTCCCCCGATCAATAAAGTGCTTCGCCATCGATTGCCATTTCAAACGGGACCACCTGAGCTCCCGCCGTGTTATCCCAGTTATGCCAATTGTTCTGTTGACTCCCTATAGATACCACAAATGTTTCCCGCTGAAAATTCTGGAAGAAGTATCTCTGGGTTTGCGAGGGGGACACGGTCCTGTATACGAGACTCTCAACCGCGACCCGTCTCTCCCGGAGACCACCGCGAGCCCTTTCTTCGACGACACGGATGGTCTGGCTGGTAGGCCGTCCTGGTGTTCTTTCTTCCGGGACAGTGCCGCTCTGACCTTGACGCTGCACTCCAGGAGCACGTGGGTGTCAAGAACAGGGTTTCCCACTGGCTCTTCACCCAAGTTACTTAGGACATGATAGCGGGGCTCCTGGAGCGTCCGCTGCTCTCGGTGCTTCGGTTTCTTCGGCTCACCACTTTCTTTGTGGCGTCGGACGCCCATCCCGACAAGTGCATCCGCCGGACCTCTAGGTCTTATTGTGTGGGCAAGTACTCGAGTACTGCCACGTCTCTTCCATCACGTTGGGTGACACGAGCGACATGGTCCTGGACCCCGACTGTGGCTACGTATGCACAGTGGCTATTCAAGGCTACACTCAGCTGCTCGACAGGTTGTCATCCTTCCCTTGGACGAACTGCGCCGCAAAGCGAGCTCTTGTGAAGTATTCATCCTGGGCTTCTGCCACGGAGCACCTAGTGCTTCCTCCCCGCCCCCGTTCAGAACGGCTTGGCAGGCGTTCACTTTGGCGCCTGCGACCCGTCCTGCCGACATTCGCTCGGCCTTTAACCGATCCTTTCCCGCACCCGAAGTTCAAGGGGCTTGACGAGCCCAAGTTGACAGTCAAAGCTTGGTTGAAGGCCGTGAAGAATGAGCTGCGTAGACAGGCCGCTATCCTGCGAAAGGAGTGGCGAGAGCACGAAGTGTTCATCGAGATGGTGGCGAGCTTCGAGGGCGAAGCGCTGCTCTGGTTTGACACGGTCAAAGATTCGTTCGTAAGCAGGGAGTATCAAACGTTCGGTAACCTGAGCAAGTTGATCGAGGACCGATACATGATCAAGCGATCGAATCCAGAAGTAATGGCGAGGCTTCGGCTTCGTAGGCAACAGCGGGGAGAGCCCTTGGTCGAGTACGCGCAGAAGTTGAGAGAGATCGCGTCCAGCAACCCCGTCGATGAGGAGAGGCTCGTCAACGCGTTCTTGGCGGGGATGCACAACGCGTGAAGTGCGACGCTGATCCGCGGACACGAGCCGGAGACGCTGAACGCTGCAGTGAACGCTGCGCTGGACCAAGTGGGTGAGTATGGTGAAGGTTACGGCGTGGGCCTGAGTATGGCGGTCGTGACGCAGGACAGGCGTGCGACGGCCACGGGTTCCGTGTCCACGATAGGGCCTGACTTGGGCAACGCGCAGCTCGATGGGCCGAGGATGCTGGGGTCTGTCGTAAACGGATATGACGACTTTAGCCTCTCTGTCGGGCCCCCTCCCAGATACGATTTGGAAGGGCGGCTAGTGGTTTCGAGAGGTAATACGACAGGTACGGGCGGCGGCCAATGGGATGCCGTTGTGCCAACCGGCTACCAGCTGGTACCGGTGCACGTTGGTACCGCTGGGCAAGAAGCCAGTGGAAATTCGGGTGTGCAGACGCCGAGACAGCAGGCGACGCACAACCTGCATACGGGTGACGGCAAGCCAGGCTGGCGCCCCGGAAAGGCGCTCAAGATGGAGGGCCGGAGTGCCGGATCAGGACGTTCAGGCGGTGGGCTCCGTCTCCGAGAGCCGCTGCGGACTAAGTAAGAGCGGCTACGCAACCAGCAGCGCTACCAGGACACGCGAGCACAGCGGTGTGCGAGGTCTAAGGAGGACGACATCTGCTTCTACTGCCACGGGTTGGGGCACTACGCAGGCCAGTGTGAGCTCAAGCGCGCCGACATGGAGTATGCCGGCCCTGTTGTGGACCAGGACATTAGACCGGTCAACAGTGGCGCGAACTGTTCGGGAAACGTTCGGCGGGCGTAAGGGACCCCACCTTATTGCTCGCAGACAAAAACGGTGGACGCGGAAGGAAAGCCCGACGAAGGAAGCGCAAGGAGCGTTACCCGCCAAGCGGAAGCGGGCACGGCCAAGTGGTGCAAGAGTGGTAGGGACAGCACGGTAGCAACACTGGGCTGTTGCCCGGAAGGTCAAGGACAACTAAGGTGGGGCCGCCGTGTGAAGGTGAAGTCACGACGGCGGAGAGCGAGGAGAAGGCGTCGAGTGACGGCAGGGCAAGGGATATTGTCGACGGATTCAAAACAGGGGATGGCGCGCCCTTGGTGCCCTCCTTAGAAGAGGAACACTTGTCGGAGGAGTCGGCGAGCGAAGGTGGTGCGAGTCGGCGAGTACACTTTGCAGATGAGTGTTCAAGGACGGGGGATTGCTGCCCGGCGGAAGGACTGCGTCCAGCCACCACCCAAACGGTGACGAGTGAAGAGACTACCAAGCCGGACGGTGCTGTGAGTACAGACGGCAGGGGCACGGATGAAGATCTGCAATCAGGGCGTTCTTCGGCGCCCAATGGTAAAAGGAAGAGCACGGTAATGGCGGAAAACGACAAGGTGCTGGTCGACACGATAAAGATGGACGATGATGTGTCCATTACTGGGAATGGCGGGTCCACCATCCTGGAGCAAGTAGTGTCAGAGGAGGCACGACTGTAAGACGCAGCGCGAGCCAAGGTGTTGCAGGCCAAGGCGGCGTATAAGGAATCTGGTGATATGGCCGGCGAGGCTGCGCGGTGGGCCAAGAAGACGGCAAAACAGCGAGAACGGCTGCTGCTCCGGGAAGTACGGCTATCCGTCGATCTGAAGCGTAATATGCAAGTGGCCGAGGCGTAGACAACGAACAATGAGGTAAGCGATGCCATGGGCGACGGTGGTCCAATGAAGATTACTGTGGTGTCGGAAGGGGCAGACGCCGTACAGTCGGCGAAGGAGTGTATCGAGGCGATCGCGGGCGTCGGAGTGACGGCGAAGGCGTCCAGATCAAGGTGACGGCTCGAGAAGCGGGTGGCGAAGGCCCAACCGAAGCAGCGTCGAGCGCTGGCAGGGGGGAACCAAGCGAGTGGGTACCCTGCCCAAGCGTACTACGCGTACAGCGAACACAAACGAACGCGTGGCCAAGCGAAAGTGATCGCAGAGCCGGAGGCGCGTACCAAGGGGTATGCGCTGCCGACGGTTTCACCAGTGCTGCTCAAGTCGGCGAAGGAGAAGCCGGCGAAGGCGTACGTGTACCAGAGCGATAGCAGTTATGAGAGTCCGGGGGTGAAGGTCGAGGACGGTGAGACACGGCAAGTTGGCAAGTTGCTGACAGTACAAGCGTTGTCTTTGGACCTATTACCTACGGCTACGGTGGAGATACGAGGACAGTGGAAGCCGGTGAAGATCGACACCGGTGCACAGTACAGTGTGGCGGGTAAGGCGTGGCAAGACTTCGGTGAGAGGCTACCGTTGCCGCCGCCAGTGGACTATATGGAAGGACTCAGTGGGGCGTGCGTGCGAGTACTAGGCATGTGGCGCCTTCACTTCAAGACCCAGCACCAACAGGCGATGAGTGTAGATGCGCTGGTCGTGGATCACGACACCGAGGTTTTTCTAGTGGACGAAGACTGGATGTACGACAACGGTGTCAAGATTGACTTTGTAAGCAGTGAGATGAATTGGTACGACGACGGAGTGAAGTCAGTGTTACCCTTCGTCGGAGTAGGCACCAGCGAACAGCGAGGAGCACGAGCAGTCAAGGTGCGACTCGTTCGCAAGGCCAAGGTGTGCACGCAAACGGTGCACCACGTGGAAGTGATGGTGCCAGTGGCGGACGGTACTGTCGGTGTGATCGTACTTCATGGGAGGAAAGAGCCTCACCTGATGGTGGCCCTACGGTGGTGACGGTGAAAGCCGGCAAGGCAGTGGTGCCGATCATGAATATCGTTGGGCGAACGTCCAAGTTGCCCAGCAAGGAGACGCTCGGCACGTAGATACCAGGCGGAGGTGAGTTAGAGATCCTGGAGCTGGATGGCGAGCTGGATCGGGAACGGGTACGTGCGTGGTTGCAGGAACTGTGCACGACCACGAAGCCCCTCTTGAACGATGAAGAGTTAGGCATCGGCGATATGGACTAGGGGGACAAAGACTTGATGTTGGCGTTGTTGCGCATTTACCCGTCGTTGCTGGGACCGAAGAAAGGGTGTCCACCAGCGACGACACTGGGCGTGGTGCACCACATCAATACCGGATCAGAACCACCGATCAAGGTGCGACCGAGACGGCATTCGCGGGTCGAACACGAGACGATCGACAGCGAGGTGGGCGAGATGCTTAATCACGGCGTCGTGGAGAAGGGAACGGGAGCGTGGGGCTTCCCAGTCGTGTTAGTGCGCAAGAAGGACGAGTCGGTGAGGTTCTGTGTAGATTACCGCATGCTGAACGCGGTTATGAAGAAGGACATTTACCCATTGCCGGGTATGGACGAGGCGTTGGAGTCGATGCATGGAGCGAGAAGGCTTACGAGTTTGGATTTACACGCGGGCTACTGGCAAGTGCCCGTGGCGGAGGAGGCCAAGGACAAGACGGGCTTCGTCACTCGGCAGGGCCTATTCCGATTTGTTCGGATGCCCTTCGGATTGGCGAACGCCCCGGGCACCTTCCAGCGTATGATGGATGCCGTGCTCCGGGGTTTGGCCTGGAAGAGCTGTCTGGTTTATCTAGACGACGTGATTGTGTTTTCGAGCGGTACAGTGTCGCGCTAAATAGTGGAGGTGGCCGTGGTGCTGGAACGGTTGGCGCAGGCGGGGCTGTCTCTGAAGTCCAAGAAGTGTAGTTTCGCGATGGAGAGGCTCGATTATTTGGACCATGAGCTAGATGCGGAGGGCATCCGGCCCATGACGACGTTAGTCGAAAGCGTGAGGAAGTTCCCGGTGCCGCAGGACGCAGTCGAGGTGCGTCGCTTTGTGCATCTGGCGGGGTACTACCGCAGATTCGTGCCGAACTTCGGGACGGAGGCGGCATCGATGACCAAATTGTTGCGTAAGAATGTGCATTGGCAGTGGGGCCAGAGCAGCAAGCGGCGTTCGACCAACCGAAGAGGAACTGACGAAGACGACGTTGCTGATCTACCCCGATATCACGAAGCCGTTCAAGCTTGTGACGGACGCGTCTGTGGTGAGGCTGGGTGCGGCCCTCATGCAAGTCCACGGTGGCGGGGATTAGCCCGTAGCGTTTGCATCAAAAGTGAACTCGCGAACAGTGGTGAAGTACGGGATCACGGACTTGGAGTGTGCTGCTTTCGTGTGGGCGGTACGACGCTTTCGGCCGTACCTGTACGGACGGAGGTTCGAGCTGGTGACAGATCATTCGGCGCTGACCTGGTTGATGAAGACCAAAGACTTGGCAGACAAACTACACCGATGGGCGTTGCAGTTACAAGAATACGACTTCAGCATTACGTACCGTGCGGGCTCCACCAACGTGGTGGCGGACGCGTTGTCGCGTGCACCAGTGCGAGCCGTGCGAGTGCAGGAGATCGAGCGTGCGGGAGATGGAACGTCAGAGTTACCGGAGCAGGCGACCGACGTGGTGGTGGACCGCGTGGTGTCGACGGTGGAAGACGATCAACTCACCGAGGAAGCGGTGCGACAGCACCAACGCACAGATAAGCTCGTGCAGAGTCTGAAGGCGAAGAGCGGGCACAAAGGGCAGAAGGTGATTGTGAGCGAGGATTTGGTGTACGTGCGTGGCGGTGACGGAGTACGACGAGTAGTACTACCTGTTGCGTTACGCGCCAAGGTGCTGAGAGAGGCACCCGATTCCATCTACGCAGGGCATTTGAGGACGCCCCAGACATTGGCGCGGGTGGCTCGATGTTACTGGTGGCCGGACATGCGTGGCCAAGTGAAGCAACGGGTACACAGCTGCAGGGACTGTGGCCCCCGAAAGACGCAGCCAAGGGCGGTGATCCCGCCATTACGGAGTCAAGGAGTGGGTGCAACGGGCGACCGGTGAGCTCTGGACGTAGCGGGCCCACTACCACTGACGCCAGACGTTAATCGCTACGTGATAGCTGCGGTCGACTACGCAAGTGGGTACGCGGTGGCCGTGGCTACACCAGCGCATACGGCGGCGCATATTGCAAGATTTGTGGCTGAGTTGGTGCTCGCTCACGGACCAATGCGCGAGCTGGTCATGGACGGAGCACCTGAATTGAACGGTGCAGTAGTGAAGAATTTGGTGCGGATGCTGCAGGCACGACAGGCAACACTCGTGCCGTACAAACCGATGCTGTTGGGCTTGGTGGAGTGGTTCCACAAGATTTGGAAGGACATGGTCTCGATGTACGTCAACGAGGGACAGGACGATTGGGATCGATGGCTTCCTTGTTCGGTGTATGCGTACAATGGCGCGAAACATGGGACCACGGGTTTCACGCCCAATGCGTTGATGATGGGCAGGTGCCTGAAGGCCCCGAATGAGATGTTGAGGCTCAGTGCAGTCACGAGTGTGGGAAGGTGGTCGGCGCACCATCAGAAACTAGTGACTCATCTGGAGAAGTCGGCGGTGTTGGCAAAGGCTGCACTGGAGCGCTACCAACGGAGGCGGGAACGGTACCACAGCCAGCGTGTGCGTCAGGACGTGTGGCTCCAAGCAGGCGACTGGGTATGGATCTTGAAGCCTCCACGAGACAAAGGCATTACGAAGCTGGCCCATCAGTTGGTGGGACCAGCACGGATCAATCAAGACGTGGGATATGACAATTGGTTAGTGACGCGGCTGGATGTGGAAGACGTGCTGGTGGTGCACAGCAGCTTCCTGTTGCCGTACCGGCACCCATCGGGAGACAAAGAAACGGTGGCTGACCGGATCTTACGATAACTCGCAGAAGAAGAAGTCGAGGACGAGGTCAACGGAAAACCAGGAAGAGATCCCGAGATGGCCGGTGAAGAAACAGTAGTGCAGGCCGTAGGATCAGAGCACGTTGGCGGGCAGCGCGTCGCGAAGAGGTCGGCTGGAACCCGGAATAGCGTGGCTGGCGCGGTGGCACTAAGGACAGTGGACGGTGTGACGGAGACGGAGACGGTAACGCCCTTCGTTTAGAGAAGTGAGCCGCAGCGGAACGAGCCCGATCAACGGCAGCCCGATGGCGCTCGGCTCGTAGCGACGAAGAGCCAATTGAGTGGTGGAACGGACGTCAGTGTGCAGGGCGAGGCGACAAAAGGGCAGGATGGCGCCTCGAAAGCGTAGGACGTTGCGAGCAGATAACAACTGGGCTAATGGCGAAAACGTCGACCTCCAGAAGAAGCGGAGGCCTGACGGGGAAGCTCGGGAGGTGCGTGCAGCGCGACGGGGTGATGTACGTGACCAGCAGACAGCTGCAAGTGGCGAAACCGTTGGTGCAACCGAGGGTCGAAGGGTTCCAAGCATTGAGGAGGCTGGCGACGGTGGAGCTAAAGAGGTCAGAAGCGTGGAGCGGGACGACGACATAGGTGCAGCAGAGGTACTCCGAGGGTGAGGCACGGCCCGGTGGACACCATTGATGCACCATCTCCTGCAGACAGCAGCAGCAGAATCAGTCATGGAGCCCAGGCGACGACGGGTGCGCAATCGCGCAGGGCGCTACGAGACTGAGCACGAGGTGGAATTCGGAGCGAGAGCTGGCGACCCGACATTGCGAGAGTGGCTCATAGCGAGAGCATTCGAGGACTTGCTGGACCAAGGAAAGATTGGGGACAATTTTACGTCCGGGGATGGCGTGTGAACATAGGTGCTCTTGGGTACGTGAAGAGCACGCCATGTCAGTGGCGAACCGCGGGATAGTGACGGTTGACCTGACGAAGGACGGGGATGAGTGAGGTAACGCACAGACGAAGTGTTCGGTGACGAGTAGTGTAGTGTTCGTGGCGGGAGGCGCTGCGTCCACCAGAGGGGATCAAGGCACGTTGAAGCTGGAAGGGTCGCTAACGTGCTGGAAGATCGCGAAGAGAGCAGACATAGAGGAGAGCGAGCAAGGAGTATGATCGCCAGGCGGGGCGACATTGGATTCAGAACGAGCAGGTGAGGAGGCGAAGGGAGAAGTTTGAAAGGGTGGCTCTCGACAAGGTCCAAGCTGTAGATATAGGCGGTAGAATAGGCGGTGGGGACTTAGGTAGGAGAGCAATGGGTGAGCGGTCTGGCGCACCTACCTCTTAGTTGCCATTTGGACGGGAAGTGTTCAGATTAAGCAGGTAAATATAACTACGCGTAAGGTGCTGCAGCAAGGACCCGCCTTACCCAGCAACACACGAGGTTTCCGAGCGCTCTATCGTAGAGCGTTAGTGAGGTTCGTCGGCGTCGAGACGCCAGCGGAGAGCGTGTACGGCTAATTGAAGGTAGGGCATTAGTAGTTAAGTGAGGCGAGTCATGATGAGTTGGCGAGGCATAGGGTGGCTGGGAACGTGGCTAGCGACCACGTGGGCTGAGGGGACTGTTCATTGACCTATTGGCCGTGGAGCACAAGACCTAGAGCGGGTGCGAGCTTGACCTCCGCGCAGGAAGGGTCCGAGCTCACTTGTATCTTACATGTTCGGGTTTCGTGAGGCACGAGGACGGGCTCAAAGACCTGCCCGAGGTTGCCAGCCGCCTAACAATGTCCTCTTCCTAAGCTGGTCCCTGTTGTGGTTCACCTCGGTGGGCTACCCCAGTGATTCGTCACTGGCGACCTGTTAGCTCTAGCTCCTGCTCTTGCACGGTCCCTTCCCCTCCAAACTGGATATACCAGCGTAGCGGCAGTGGATGTCGACATGGTCGAGTTGGTGCCTCACAGTGTACACCCGTCTCAGACCAGAAACTATCCGAGACGCGGCAAGTTCGACGATCAAGGCCTCGATATGTGAAAATCACGAAACAGATATCGTCCCGCGTCAGATACCTGCTAGCTCGGAGGGGAACTACAACGAGTCAAACTCTTTAAAGTTAATCAAGCCAGCTTGCCCTAGCAGTGAAGTCCGAATGAGACAAGTGTTCGATTAAGCACGAAGAAAGTAACCGGGTTTTCCGAACCGGACCGAGCAGCGAATCCCTGCCATTCGCCGATTTGCTGCCAGGGGCTCTGAGCTCAACCGACCCAAGAAGCGCAGAGCTTACGTGAAGAATCAGCCAGGCTGCCAGCCAATATTTCTTCTCTTCTTCAAGCCTTGATTAGCTAGTAGGAGGCTCTTCTAGGACGGAGTTTTCACCTTAAAAAGGTATTGTCCCGTGGGAGGCCTCAAGTAGGAGATACAACGAGTCTAACTCTTCAAAGATAATCAATAACTTGCCCCTAGCAGTGAAGTTCAAAGGAGGAAACTTATCCTAAAACTGTAGATACAGCATAAGAAGGGTTAAAGAAACGGCCAGAAAGAGAAATGTCTACATGTAGCCATCTTAATGAATTAGTTATCCAGTGTCTGTTGTTGCCCACTGCAGTCAAGCACCCTTGAAGAGGCGATTCAAGTGGCTCTTCAAGAAGAGTACAGCCATAGCCAGGCGCGTACGCCGGCCTCAGCGTGACCTGGGAGTTCCTTGTCGGCTCCCGGTCGAACAAGCCCCAACAGACCAGTTCCCATGGAACTCGGGTCCGCCGAACAGCGTGACATCCGTTGCTTCGGCTGCGGGAGCTTCATCACTGGTGTTCGTTCCAGCTTTATCAAATATTGCAGCGTTGTCTGTTGGTCGTTAGTGCCCCCCTCGCACAACAGAAACGCTGAAAGCTCCCCGTAGTACTTAAGATCTGTCGATGCAGGTACAGGTGGCTCCACTTTTATTTGTCACCGTCTTGTTCATCAAGTGTGTTGCTGCTGCAGTCAGCGTCTATTGCCCCTACACACGCGGAAAAAGCGACGACGATATCGACCCCTTAACGATCGATTTATTCCAAGGTAGAAAACAAAATAGAAATTGTTCACGCATGTTGGCAGCACCGTACGACATCCGCAACAAACACCAGCGCATTTGCGCTTCAGACTTGCGCTGGTTGTTTGTTGCAACTGTCACTGACCGACTTGTTGAAGGCTGAATGGATCTACTTGAGCAGTTCGACTTTCTTCAGCTGTGGATTGCGCTAAGACTTCAATGTAGTTTTTTTATCTAGGGTCAACGAAACAGAGTGTGGCGGTGTCATGGAGTGAGTGGAGGCGAGGGAAGGAAATAGTTTGACGGGGTTCGCGCTGAAAAAGAAATCTTAAAAGCGAAGAAGATTCGATGGCTGGTGGACGGTTGCATGTCCAGATGGAGAATTTGATCTCTAACCCTGACTGTCATAAAGCGAAAAGAGAGGATTTTATAATAGTCAGTTTATCGAGAGAATCCACTTAGGTACGAACTGAAACCATTAAAGTACGATCTCGAAATAACAGGAATTGTGTATTCGAGTGAAATTCAGTATTCACACCAAAACGGCAAATTTGGTCTGGAATTCACAATATGTGTTGACCACCTGTAATTAACGTCACCGGCCAGTTGGAGTCTAATAATGCGGGCAAACGGTCGCAGTCGGCTCCTGTGCGTTCCGCCATCGTCAGCTCGAGCGCTTGTACGTCTGCACCATTATATGATGTATAACTTACTCTTTAAGCATTACAAATCTTTAAAGTAGTAACAAAAATCTACCTACGTTGCGACGGGTTGAATAGATTAATTCCTGGTCAGTTCCATCCCCCAAATACCATTTTACGACGCCTTTAGCTAAACAGCGTCATTAATGCCATGTATATGTAGTACGGTAGCGGCACAAATGAGCGAGATAATATCTCATATTTTGTCATGAAAGGTAGGTGGGCATAATAACCTGCGCGCAGTGTAAGACCAAAGTGTTGAAGAAGAACGGGCCCCGTTACGGGGAGCGTGGACCACAGCACTTTTGGCGGACGCTTAAGCTCTGAGGAGCTCCACCAACCCTGTTCTAAGGCGAATCCTCCCGAGAAAGCACACTTTTATTATTCCAAACGCCCTCGTTTCGGCAACAGAGAACAAAGAGAGATCCCGCCTCCTAAAACACCCGCCTACAAGACGCTGACAATCCTCCAGTCCACATCATCTGGCTGTGTAACAAGTGACTCAAAGCGCCACACTGCGGACGAGTTCTTCTCGACGACTTGGTCCTCAGCTTCAGCCGTGTCGACTTCTAAATGCTCTACCGCCTCGAATTGCACATCCAACCGCAGGCGTTCAATCATAACTGCCTCGTCTTCCGGCTCGATATGTTCCATGGGATTCACCACCACGTTTTCCTCGCCCTTGTCTTGTTCATTCCCCTCCTTATCCAGTGCAGCAACTTGCGCTCGGTTGAAGGCTTCAAGCGCCTCCTCCTGCTTCAGGTCCGCAAGCGACATCCGCTCCCAGTGGACATCATGCAGATAAACCCCATTAATGTCCAGCTGCTTCAGAGTGAATCGGTTGCCAGTCTTGCTCGTCTGCTTCATAGCGAAGAGGAAGGCGTCGTAGCAGGTCTCCGACAGTCCAGACTTCATCTTCTCGGCCGCTGGGGACTCCGAGATACCACCCGTGGCGAAATTTACGAACTCTGTCGAGTACATGGTATTGACTGCAAAGTCGCAGGCAAAGCGAGCTCCGTTCAGGAAGTCAACGGCATCGATCTCGGTGTTAGTGGGCAGCTGCAGCTGAGTGAAGAGCAAGTAGTTATGCAGCATCCAAGTGAACGGCGGGAAGACGCTGTGCTCCCGGTATCGCTCCATTTGGGTGACTCGTTCCATGGCGCGATTAGCGAACTGCAGCAGTCCATCAGGACCGTCGAGGACTGAAGGTTTCGCATCGGAGGAGGATGAAAAATGCTGTGAGCATTGACACAAATGTGTGAGAAGGGAATTCGGACATGCAGGTGGACTCTTCGCGCCTGAAAACTGATGAGGATAGAGAAGGACGTACATGTAATGAGGAGGATATCGATGACGTGAAGTGCGGGGGTCTGTGGAGGCGCACAGGGAGGCGCACACCACGGCCGAGCACCTGCATCTTTGCTACGGCGGATGGTTTTGTGTGGCTGATTAATAATTGCAAAATGATTGGCTGAAAAAGGAGTTGCTTGTGAACCGGTTAAGGTAAAATGCCAATTAGGGGCCGGTGGCCAGTTAAGGGCCGGATTCGGTTAGCCAATAGGCAATTCGGAATTTCAGGCTTATCTATTTTCATTGGCCACTACTAAGGTATCACATAAGAGATTACTTAGCAACCCATAGTGAAATCAAGCGGCCCTTAATTGGCACGGCCGTCACATTTTATGCACTGTTTTAATTTGTCCTACTGAACACACCATAGCTGATGTAAAACAATTTAATAACCAGGGAATAAACAATTGTGTAAGCTTTTGATTGGTGCCAAGGCCATATTTTATTTTTTTTCTAGAACAAAAGATACAGTCAAAACAAGAAAAGGTTGCTTTGAACGGCCCTTAATTGGCATTTTCCCTTAAATCCAGTATTCAATACCCAGTTGAGATCTCCAGCTAGTCTCTCCAACTGGGTGTAGAACTCCTTTTCACGAGCGACTCAAAGACGAGGGTAGTCCCAACGGCTCTTTTCACATTGATCCGCTCCGAGTCTTCGTCACAGCTTCGATTGCCTGGATCGTGTTACAGAGTCTTCTTTTGGAACTGCTCGAAAAAAAGGCGAGTCGTCTAGGCCTTAAAATCTTGAGGGTATTTCATCAACCTCTCGATGCAGCTTGTCATGACTTCAAACTCACTGCTATTATAATAGTTGCTGGATCCGTCACCGCCCACCCCACAAGCCTTTTCTTGCTGATATCGGCCACAATTTGGCCAGCAATCTCCCAGAGTTGCCACCTTCGTCTTTGCTGTCTCCCATCGATTGTTCGCTTCGCTCAAAGGATCCTCTAACGTCAACTCGGTGAGAGCGATACGAGACAACTCTTGACCGAGCGTTCTCACATGAGGCAGGAACTGTCGCTCGTTGCAGCTGGGTCACATCGGTCTTTGTCACCTTTTGTAGGGTCTAGAGTCTAAAAGATACGGCAGGATGTCTACAGGCGACCTTGGCTTCAGTCATGAAGACCACCACATCGGGGCCGTTAAGTGCAGTCATCTGCAATTTCATGTACAATTCTGCAGAAGGGAGGAAACAAACCAGCGCTGACGCTCTTTCAAACGAGTAAAGACTGAGCTCTCTTAAAAAAAGATTCTTGGAAAACGAAAAGTGCTTCGAATTCCAGTTTTTAGTTGCCAACGCCAACATATTTTTCACAAGTATGCATTGCCAAACTACCTTTCCAACCTTCCTCCAACCATGGTCTGTTCATTAAAATAGTGCACATCAAATCTTTGTCCTAGTGGTGCTTAAATTTGGGTATGTCCGATTTTTGGTACGACAAAAACCGTTTATGTGGCATACATTATTTTCTCCCCTAGAACTATTAATAGGGGTTTATTTTGAGCTCACTATCGCAAATTCGAGCAGTATAGTAATGGTGGCTTCGTTAGAGGACAAAAGCTATTTCTACTCAGAATTGCTGGGTTTGCTCGCACCGGGTCCGACAAAAGCTGGACAATAATAGTCGAAAGCATTTGGCAAAGGTATTGCTATCAAACATTGCCGCAGGATAGCCTTTGACAAAAACACAAAAGGGGTAGCGTTGTTCAATTTCCACCAATGTCTGTGCGCTCCCAGTCTTAGCGTGACAAACCAGCATGGAGGGAAATTTACGAGCTCATTGGGTGCTTGAGCTATTATAACCTGAGTGGCAAAAAATCGCAGACGTTTTAGAAATGAGGGTTTTAGGATAGATGAAAGGCACATCTTTTCCTCCATGCCAAAAATAACTTGTTCCTTTGTCACAAGAGTGCCGTAAACTTTTGATCTGTCCTAAGCTTACGACAGACCTCACTCAGTGAGTCACTGGGGTGTGTAAATAAACGTAATTTACCTGTATTGTGGTTTTCATCCATTTTGGCAACGCTATATCGGATCCGATTTGCTGAGCGCCTCCGAAATAGAAAGTAGAGGTAAGGTAAAATTTCCGGTCACAAATTGCTAATTCGAGCCTAATTACCCTACACCCTGCCCATTGATGAACTACTTCGTACTTTTTACTTTGAAGTACAATTTATCTACCTCATGATGCGCGAGGTTGCTCGTCGCGCTGTGTCGCTTCCGCGTTGTATCAGGCACTTCTCCTCTTCCCCCGACGTGCAGCCCCCTTCTCCAACCGCCCTGTCTCAGTATGTCAAGCGGATTCTGGATCGGACGGACCAATTGAGGCGCTACCAAGAGAACGATGTTTTTCCTCCGAGCAACTGGCAACTCCGCAACTGTTACCTCTACGCTCTACTGCAACAGCCGACCAAGACCGAGATCGACGCCGTGGAGTTCCTCGAGGGCGCTAAATTCGCCAGCGAATGCGTCATCAGGGCGATGCATTCGCAAGATCTGATCGACTTTGCCGGTGAGAAGGCCCCCAGACCCCCGCTCGCGGACGAGATGGAGCAAATGTTCGAGTCTATGTGCTACCAGGTCCAGTTCCTCCCGCGCGTAAAGAGACTCGGACTGGGAGTTTCCAGTCTCGAGTTAAGGGAGCTCGACTTCACTGGGGTTCATCTAAGCGGGGTCAGTTTCAAAAGGATAACACGTGCTACCTTGAAGACGGAGGAGAAGCTTCTAGCTGTGGGCAAGCAGGCTATGGCTCAACAGAAACAGAAGATGAAGGAGATGGGCGGTAAACCAAATTTTGCAGAGTTGATGTCCGGCTTTCGTTCCGTCAAGGAGCAGCTGGAGAGTGTGGAGATGGAGCCACACGACGGCTTGGAGACGCTCGAGAGGCTGCAGCTCAGTACGCTGATCCATACAAAGCAGACGGTGGAGGCTGTTTCGGCGAAGACAGCGGAGCGCATCGCGGTGAAGACTGAAGTCAAGACGCTCATGTGCTTCGAGTCCTTGGTCACGGATCCTCAGGACGTGGACTGGCAAATTACCCGGATGAAACAATATGGACGAGTAGTGAGTCGAGAATTAGTCGATCTTAATGCTGGATAACTAGAGTGCGACTCGACCTTGTAGCTGTAGATTTTACTCATAAGTGCTACGTCGTATTCAGCACACGTGCTCCCGTGAGATAACAGCGTTTACAGTAATCCATGGAATCGCCGCCGCTCCCACCCCAGGGATGCCGAAAAATATTTGATGCTGCAATTATTGCAATAGATGTGTAGCAAAATTCTTTTGTTGGTGTTTAACCAATGGCTGGCGATACAGCCCATGTTTTTAAAAATGGTTAGGTATCGAAACAATGGTGATCATGGATACATTTCCAGGTGCCATCCATGTTTTCTGGGAATAAATGACGAAGGTCCGGTATTTTATCTTATACATGTTTCACATGTTTTGTAACATGTCCAAACATGTTATCAGTACGACGTAAAAAAGTAAGAGTGAAGAGGATTCTGTGTTGTCGGCGATACCTCACCCCCACATTCGTCATGGGTTGAAACTACCTTACGTAATGTATCCATCTCAGGTGTCTGATACTAAAACATGTCAAGCATGGAAAACATGGTACGTAAACATGTATTGCAAAACTTAGCATCGAATTACTCTGCGTTTTTGCTGGAGTCACTAAAGTCCACCACACTGCGAAGGAGATCCCACCGCTGGCGTAGACAACCCGTCTTCGAATAATCTCTGGGTGCCTCCTTGTACACGCGGCGCCAGAAAAACAGGCATACGAACAGACCGCAGTTGTCACCGTCGTTCTGGATGGGGTTGTGCACAGCTATTATCTCGTACGGCTCCGTCATGCTCCGTGTGACGGGGTCACACAGCACCTTGCGCTAGAGGAAGTTATCTTCCGAGAGTATACAAACTCTCAGTGAACGGCAGTTCACAGGTCCCCTCTTTAATTAAAGAGAGCGAAGTGACCTAAATAAGGTAGATTGTAAACTGAGTATATTTATAGGTAGGTTAAGTTTGTGGTTAATACAAACTATCAGTTACCTATAGAAATGCAATGTCATTTAACCAATGGTTGGTTTTGAATGACCTTGGTACCTTGTACCAAATATCCCGGAGTATGACATGTCATACTCCTGAAGTGTGAAGTGTAACACTTCATGTAACCAGGGTACACTTAGTGCTACGTACCCCGTTACATCCTCCCCCACTTAGGTTCGGTTTACCGACCAATCAGAATGAAGAGATGTTCGTCACAAACTCTCATTCTCAAAGTCGAAAACCATCGACTCGGCCGCGCGAGCGCGGCGGAGGCTCACTTTACAGTTAGAGCCTCGAGCAGCAACCTGTGCGCTCTTCGTCAAGGTCTCCACTTCGACCGTTAACATGCCTCGTGGCACTGCTAAGAGCGGTGCTAAGACACGCTCCAAGGCTGCAGCCGGTAAGGCGCAGGCCAAGAGCACTAAGCCTCACGGCAAAGGCTCTGCACTCAAGGAGGCTACTCAGGTGGCCTCCGAGGCGATCGGATCCTCGGGTGACGCGGCTGCGGACAAGCGCGCAAGCAGGCGCCGCAGTCCGTCGCCCTCGTCTTCAGACAATCGTCCGAACCCTCGGTTCGTAGAACATGAGTTCAACTCGGGCAGTGAGGACGATGCCGAGTTCGAGAGCACTCATGATGCTCCTGCGGGCTCTGTGGGAGGGCACAGCCCAGTGCCCAGTGAGCACAAAGAAGACAGCGTGCAGTCGTCCGCTAGTGATCACGGTGATCACAGTCCCAGGACCTCTGTGCGCTCTGAGAGTCCGGCCGTTAAGGCTAAGGGCACTCCCAAAGCCGGTGGCGATGAGGAAGGGAGTCCTCGCAAACGTCTCTCGCTTGCCGAGGGTCTTGCGCGCGCTAAGGCCTCTAAAGCCGAAGGCGCCAAGCCCTCAAAGAAGCGTACCGCCTCTAAGTCTCCACTCCGCGAGGAGAAGGAGACTCGACGCTCCTATCAGAGTCTCTTCGGCTCCTCGGATGAAGAGGAGGAGAAGGAGGAAGAAGAGGAAGAGGAGGGTGCCATTGTTGAGCCCCGGGAGGTCTCGAATGACCTCGACCAGCAGCAGGAGGATTTCCAAGCTGCCCAGCGTGTGCGTGGGGGTTCGGTGGCGGCACCCGTCAGCCAGGGAGCTGCCATCAACTCAAGAGGGTATTGGCCTCCCGAGGAGAGCTCTGGGGCTGACCTCTTCTTAGAGCTTCTCGTCGCTCCTCGTGGCCTTGTGGGCGGCCACACTTCTAGGGGCATCTATGAACGAGCCCTTGTTCAGAAAGAACAATTGTTCGTCGACAACGTGGAGGCTGCTCGGTGTGTGCTTCTCGCGCCACACCGCATTCCCCTTAAGGACTTCACGACTTGTCGTAAGAAGCCCGAGACCCGGGGTGGTCTCTATCCTGTTTGGGGATACCCCTGGGTTATGCCCGAGAACTGTCCCACATGGAGTTCTTGTGAGGACATGTTCTGGGCGTGGGTGGAGACTCTCAAGTACTCGCCCACGGAGTTATGGGAACTCCATGAAGATCAGCAGCTGTCCCACATCCTGGACCAGCGTGATCTTCGTGTGAGGTTTGCCCACTTGATCAGCAAGCGTATGCTGCCAAGGGACATCCTGAAGCGCGCGGCTTCTAGCGCTCACGATGAGCGCGGGTACGGTATGTATTCATCATCCGTACCCCGTTCGGGCAAGAAGCCCCGGACTACTTATGAAGCTGCCGCCGCTTCTGTTCCCAGATTGCGACAGCCTTCGGGCAGTCAATCAGGAGCCGTTCAATCGGCTCCCACGAGTTCTCGGAGTGGGCATAACCCCTCCACTTCACGAGGAGCTGTCGCTTCCCGCGACACCGTTGCTCCTGGAGGATCCGCTCCACGTGGAAGTGGACTTCTCCATTCCGGTCAAGCAGGGGCGGAGGTGCCCTCGTACGAGTACGAGTACTCGGCGCCTCCCGAGAGCCACTCTCGTTCGAGTGCTCCGACTGCGGGTCCGACACGGGACCCTGAGGTTGACCGCCTCCGTCAACGTCTCCTCGTGCTTGAGATTGCACTTGGCCTTGGGACTGGCGGTAATGCTGCCGCCCAGGCCGGGAATCAGGGCGAGCTCGCTCGTCTTGCGGGTCGCCTGGACCTGGTGGAGCGAGAGGTCGCGAGCCTGCACCTGCGGGTGGACCGCCGGGCCTCTTCGTCCGATCTGGACGAGGCCTTTCGCATGATCCGACGGATCGAGGCTTTGTTGCCACGTCCGGAGCCGCCTGCGGCACACTCCCAGACGTACGCGTATGGTGCGTACCCGGCGTACTCAGCGTACTCGGCGTATGGCGCCGGGGTCCGTTCGTATGGAGCCCCTCCGGCGTACGGTCTTGACCGCAGCCTTGCCGTCCCGACCGAGGCTTGGGTGCCTGCTCCGACGCCCTCGTCGACGACTGTGACCGGCCCTCGCTTCGAGGAGCTGGGTCAAGGGGGGTCTGCGAGTCAGCAACCCCCTGCGGGTCAAAGTACCGCTTAAGACGTCCGACATAGAAAGTCGGGTGCGTCGTCATTGACTTTGGAAGGTCGATGGTGTACGACGCACCATGTCTGGCCAGGACTGCAAAAGGTCCGATGAAGCGGTGCTTCAGCTTGTTGCTGCCGACAGAGCTGACAGTGTCTAGCGGTAGGTTCCTCGTGTCTAATAGCACTTAGTCCCCCACTTTAAATACACTTAAGTTACCTCTTCCATGTTTGTCTGAGTACTCCTTTTGTCTATCCTGGGCCGCTGCCATGGCATCGCGGACCCTGCTGACAATGTTCAGCTTGGTATCCATAAAGGATTCCACCTGTTTCCGCAGCGAAACTGGCCTCACATCCGAGACCTGGGAGGAAAGGGCTTTCCGAGCCTCTCCCCCACTTAGAATAGAGGAGTCAGTGTTTCCTCGAAGAGTGAGAGGCACTCTGGGGTGGCGGAAGCCGTTCAAGTAGAACGGCGTGAACCCCGTGGACGCGTGCACCGCGTTGTTGAGCGCAAACTCAACAACTGGAAGCTGCGTCGACCACGTACGTGGCGCTGCCGCGCACACACTGCGCAGAGTGTCCTCGAGCACTCGATTGACGCGCTCTGTTTGGCCGTCTGTCTGCGGATGATCCGCAGTGGACATCTGCAGACGAGTTCCCAGTAAAGGGAACAGCGTTTTCCAAAACGCAGCAGTGAACCGCGGGTCTCGGTCCGAGACAATCGTCTCCGGGAGACCGTGATAGCGGAACACGCCATCGACGAACAACCTTGCGGTTTGTTCGCCCGTCACAGTGACGGGAACTGGAGCAAGATGTACCATCTTGCTCAGCCGACACACGAACACCAAAATTCCGGTGTTGCCGTGTCCGTCGGCGGGAAGCCCAAAGATGAAGTCAAGACTCATCGACTTCCAACAATCAGCCGGTACGGGCAGGCTCTGTAGTGGAGCCGAAGAGTGCCCTGCGGGTTTAACCCGCTGACATGTTTCACATGTCTTGACGTACCGGGCGACCCACTTGTACATGTGGGTCCACCAGAAGGACTGAGAGACCGACAGAAAGGTCTTCTCGCGGCCCAAGTGGCCGCTGGAGGGCGCGTCATGCGCCTCCGCGAGGATGTCGAACTTCAGATCCTCGTCGTTGGGTACAACCACCCGTGGAGGATCAGTGGGCTCTACCCGATAATAGAGGAGGCCCTCCTTCAACTCATATCGGTGGAGCCGTGAGCGCTGTCGCGACGAGAGCCAGTCGGACTTCGCGCTCGTTCCGGCCTTAAGGAACTTGACGATAGGCGCGACAGCCTCATCGTCCCGATACGCCATGCGTATCCGATCATATAGATCCGTTGTCACCCGCGTGATGTGGGCCAACTCATAGTCGGGACGCCTAGAGAGGGCGTCCGCAAGCACGTTGAGCTTGCCCGGCTTGTACTCGACGCGGAAGTTATATTCCGCGAAGAAGGACAGCCACCTCGCCATCCGTTGGGAGAGGTGAGGCGAGTTAGTCGCCGTCCTCAAGGACGCGTGGTCTGTGTAGATCACAAAGGGCGTAGAGCCCAGAAGGTGAACACGGAACTTCACAAGGGCATATTTCATTGCCAGGAGCTCCTTGTCATGGACAGGGTAGTTCCGCTCGGCGGCTTTGAGCTGCCTGGACTGGAATGAGATGACTCGTTCCTGTCCAGCCGTGTCGTCCTGCAGCAATGCACACCCGATGGCGTAATCGGAGGCATCGCAGACGACGCTAAACGGCTTCGTCTCGTCCGGCAGAGCCAGGACAGGGGCCTCTTGGAGACTGGCCTTGATGCTGTCAAAAGCATCCTGGTGCTCTTGCTCCCAGCGCCAGTCGACGTCCTTCTGAAGGAGGCTCGACAAAGGCTTAGCGAAGCCCGCGTACCCAGCGCTGTACTTGTGAAGGTAGTTGGCCAAACCCAACCACTTTCGAAGATCCTTCTGGGATCGGGGCGTCGGCCATGCTGCTATGGCCTTGACCTTGTCTGGGTCAGCCCGAACGCCCACGTTGCTTACGAAGCAACCGAGAACTTTGATCTCTGGTGACGCGAAAACGCCCTTGTCGATGTTGGCGTAGAGCTTGTTCGCTCGCATCACGTCCAACACTCGACGGAGGTGTCCTAGATGCACCTCCATGGCCGTCTTGCCTCCCTCGGCACGGCTATGGACGAAAATGTCGTCGAAGTACGTCTGTACGAAGGTACGCAAAGGGCGGAACAATTGCGTCACCAGGCGATTGAACGTCGCCGGAGCGTTAGACAAGCCCTGCGGCATGACGAGCCACTCCCAAAGCATGCCGCTTGGAGTGCTTACCGCGGTGAGCGGGATGTCACTCTCTCGCATCAGGATTTGGTAGTATCCGTCTACCAAATCCAGCGCACTGTACAGTACGCTCCCGGCCATGTTGTTCAACAACACATCCTTTCGTGGGATCGGTGTTTGGGCCGGCACCGTTGCGTTGTTCAGCTTGTTATAAGCGTGAACCAGACGCCACTTTCCGTTCGGCTTACGAACGCAGAAAGTCGGCGTCGAGTGCGGGGATTTCGACTCCCGCACCATGCCTGCCTTCGCTTTCGCGGCGAAGAAGGCATCAATGACCTCGCACTGTTCGCGCGGGAGAGGCCATTGCCTCGTGACACAATACTTTGTGCCGGGCACGAGATCAATCTCGTGCCGTACGCCTCGATCCGGTGGGAGTTGGGTCGGTGGGTGTTTATTCACCACGTCCGCATACTCCGTCACCAAAGGATACACCGGATCCTTGGGGTTCTTGAGAATCTCAGAACCCAAGCGCGCCTGACGCTGCTTGTTCATGTCTTCCAGGACGTTCTCGTCCAAGACAGAGGAGGAGTTCAGCTCCTCCTGAGTGGTCTCAGGTCTTATGAGTACCATCTCAGCGATCTCTCCAGCCTTGAGGTTGGCCAGGAAAGACTCAGCCGTCATTTCCTCGAGGTTCAGTATCTCTGCAACCTCTGGCAACTGTTCCAAGTGGACACCAGATGCCTTGACGGGTAAACCCGTCTCGCTATCGAAGATGTGATAGCACTCTTCCACCGGCCTTGTCGGAGGAGCCCGGGCCCTGGACTCCGAGTCGCTTGAAGCGACGTCGATCGGAACGAAGTTCTGATCCGACTTGAGGCGGCGGCGGCGTCTTTGCCGACGGCTTCTGTGACGGGGAGCTTTGCTGCCCACGTCTAGGGATGTCGTCGCTACGACATCCGAGGCACTCGTGGCCTCGTGTGGTACTGTTGTACCCACACAGGAAGCGTGTTCAACGCCTTCCTCTTCAGTTAAGGTCTGGGCGACCGCGTGTGGCACTGTGTTACCCACACAGGAAGCGTATCCGACGTCTTCCTCTTCAGTTATGGTCTGGGCGACCGTGAGTGGAACTCTGTTACCCACTCTGAACACGCTGTTCTCAGTGTTCATGACAGCTGCAGCTGTCTGCGGAACTAAGTTACCCGCCTGTGGACCTAAGTTACCCACTTGGCCGGCGCCTCTTCTGGGCGCGGCCACCATCAAAACATCCTCGGAGTCGTCATATACGTCGACGACTCCCAAGCATCTGCCGGATGCTTTGGTACCCTGGCAGCCCTCGCGGGCGCCCCGGGTCCTGACAGAGGTGGGAACATGACTCACCAATGCTCTGTCGGACTGCGCAGGGCGGCTGGCACCGATTGCCTTGCCTCGCCAGTCGATCCAGGGCTCGTGCTTCTCAAGCCAGGGCATGCCCAGGATCATATCATATGGATCCATATCGAGAACAGTGAACTGTTCGAGGCTGTCAAAGTCTTCAAACTTGACAGCCAGATCCACTTGGACGTTGGGGACAGTGACGACCTTCCCGTCGGCCAGTCGCACTGACACCGTCCCGTTGTCCTTGCTTTCTCGCAAAGCTTCGGACAACTTGTTGCTGTTACGAGCAACCGTCTGGCGGCGTGCGAAATTCTTCGACGCCCCAGAGTCAATCAAGATTCTAAAGGGGTGATCGTACCCCCGTACACATCCGTGTACTACGAGCAACCCGCCGCTGCTCTTCGCCGATTCGAGAGTGCGAAGACTCTCAGGGGCTAAGTCCCCGTGGTACACGCCACCCGCGCACCCATCACGAAGACTTAGTTCTTCCCCAGTAGGGCGCCCCGCCCCTACTGGTTCCCTGCGTTCCCCTGTCCCCGGGATCCTGGCTTCTGCCAGCGACCCTTGAGGACGGGCTTGGGGAAGGACCGTCTGCGGAGTCTTTCCGCGGGACAGTCGCGCTTGAAGTGGCCCATCTTCCCACAGCCGAAGCAGCGGATGTCACGCTGTTCGGCGGACCCGAGTTCCATGGGAACTGGTCCGTTGGGGCTTGTTCGACCGGGAGCCGACAAGGAACTCCCAGGCCACGCTGAGGCCGGCGTACGCGCCTGGCGATGGCTGTATTCTTCTTGAAGAGCCACTTGAATCGCCTCTTCAAGGGTGTTTGCCTGCACCCGGAACAGCTGAGTGCGTGCGGGGCCCACTCGAAGGCCGTCCATGAACACAGTCATCTTGATGTGTTCATTGAGTGGGTTTCCCACTAGGGACGCCGTGAGCTCCCGTATCTCTTGCACATACTCGTGCAGTTCGCGTCTTCCTTGTTTACACGCGAGGAAGCGCGAACGCTGGCGGTACTCGTAGTTCGCCGGGAGGAACGCGGCTCGGAGCTGTTCGCACAGCTGAGCCCAGGATGTGAAACATCCAGGGGATGTCGCTTCCCGAGTGTACACCCAACTCTTAGCACGACCGCTAAGGTTGGAGAGTGCAAAAGCAACACGCAGTTGCTCGGTCGAGATCAGAGCCGCGTCCATCGCAAGCCCTACTTCTCGGACCCAGAAGTGAAGGTTCTCGCCTTCCTTCCCTTCATACGGCTTTACCTTCAGCCGTATTGGCTTCGGGTGAGGCGGGTTTGCTCCCGCCGCCGGAGCCTGCAGGTTCTCCCGCACATGCGCGATGAGGCCCTGCTCGTACGCGTCGAATGCATTGACGCGCTCGAGCTGCTCAGCCGGTGTTGATACCACCAGGCTCTGCAGGGCCTCCATCCCGAAGATGCCTGCCATCTTCCGAACCGACTCGAACTGAGAGTCGTTCATATGGGAGAAGTCGTTCCTATCCATGGCAACGAACTTCGGAGGTTCAGGTAGTCTACCCGCGATGGCGTGAATTGACTACAAGTGCTACCAAGTGTGACGGGGTCACACAGCACCTTGCGCTAGAGGAAGTTATCTTCCGAGAGTATACAAACTCTCAGTGAACGGCAGTTCACAGGTCCCCTCTTTAATTAAAGAGAGCGAAGTGACCTAAATAAGGTAGATTGTAAACTGAGTATATTTATAGGTAGGTTAAGTTTGTGGTTAATACAAACTATCAGTTACCTATAGAAATGCAATGTCATTTAACCAATGGTTGGTTTTGAATGACCTTGGTACCTTGTACCAAATATCCCGGAGTATGACATGTCATACTCCTGAAGTGTGAAGTGTAACACTTCATGTAACCAGGGTACACTTAGTGCTACGTACCCCGTTACACTCCGGACCACGAGCTCTTGCGCCAACTCTTCCAGCAAGTTATGATAGGCGCGTTTGTCGAGACTGTCGTAGCAGTAAATGGTTTTTTGAAGCTGGTTCACAGCGAGGCATGTCCAATGACTGGCATTGACGTTCAGCGGCATGAACACCCATTCCATGTTCTTTATTGATAACACTTGAACTTACGCCCACGTCACTCTGCACGGACGAACCAGAGTCCGCCTCGGCGTCGTCGCTGCTGCTGCTGCAGGAAACTGCCATGGCTCGAAGTATACTTGCAGTCTTGCTCGTACGGACCATTGTTCTAGCAGACACCAAGCATATTCACAGCAAACATTGTAAGGTCATGGGATAAACACGGGAAACATGGAGTCCATGTTTTCTTCAATGCATGTACACATACGTGATCGCTTCAGTGTATGCAGCACAACCTGCCCTCGTTGTCCACGTGCTTGCGGCGCGTGTCTTGTTCCGTAACCTCACACGTGTTACTGTTAGATCCACGCAATAATAGTTAGCTTCCATAGCATTCGACGTACACGCATGACACACGACGTACCAGTATAGCACGGGAGGAGGGGGGGGGGCGTGTTCTGGGAGAGTGGGGGGGGGCGTGTTCTGGGAGAGTGGCTGAGGTTTGAAGCCCCGGGGCGTCTGAGAAAATGCGGGTCTGGTGCACATACAGCAATAATAGCATTAAAAACGGCAAGCAGCGTTAGACATCGTTGACCACGAGACGCGATAAGTACATGCGTCTGCGGGGAGACACTACCTGAAGTTCGGCAGGCTGGGCAGCCTGGCAGGGGCAACAGAGCTTCGTTAGCGGCGGTGGGAGGTGCGTCACGTGGCAGAATGAGTGGCTGTGCGATTCGTAATTTACCGAGTGGATTTTTTTAAATTACAAACATGGTCACACATGGATACATAACAGTTTTAAACATGGTGATAAAAACATGGGCTCTACATTTTCCGTTAACCAATTGGTAGCAGTTATCTATTGAGCCAACCAAAGCACTTCAATAAGCTATTGGACCAAACTGTCATCAACCATCTCCAATTAAGCCAGGACAGAAGCCACCACAAAATATAGCCCCACATCGACGCCAGCATACATAATTTCCTTACCTCCATATTCACAAGAAGCCCAACACCACCGCCACCCCCCCAAGATGCCCGCCCCTCCTCGCCCTGCCGCCTCATCCACCTTCATTAATGGTCAAGTCGCCAATTATTTCTTACGGCCGTGCCGTGGCCAGTACGACGAGGTAATCCTCGAGTATTACCGCTGCAGATGCGGCACACTCCGGAAGCGAGTCGCTGGATCTGGCTTCACGAACCTGATGCAGCATATAGGGCAGGAGCGTTCTTCCTTTGCTGAGGAGGTGCTAGCGGCCACGCCTGGCCAGACAGGGTCTGTCGTTCACAACGTGAGCCAGGCTGCTCAAAACACATTCGGGTGGTAGGAATTACTGGCCACGTGCAACCCACCGCTTTCGTTCTGTGAGAGCAGGCTCGTACGACGGTATGCTCGTTAATATTTTCCAAGTTAATAACAAAACTAACGCGTTTCCTTTAATGTTGAAATGCAACGTCAGATACCGCAACCTACAGCCTGTCTCAGAAGAGACACTCCGGCGAGTCATGGAGGCAGTGACTCGAGCAGTAGAGCGCTCGATCGCAGCGGAGCTGCCCGAGCGATTTAGGCTCATCTTTGACGGGTGGATCCATGACTCAGAGCATTTATCGCGGTGTTGGCGTGGTACGAGGTGGACGGGGCACTTTATTGTCTCCTTCTGTGTATGGCTCCGCGCGTCAACGACTAGACCGAAGGTGTAGCGGGGCTGCCGTAGCCTTAGCGTCAGAGGAAGACGTTCGACTCAAAGAGTCACTAATACTAAGTTCCTTATCCAAAGGACACTTACAGCCCAAGACCAGGGCTCAAAGTTAACACCTTAACTTTATGCTTCAAAACCAGAAGTCTTATATTTACTATTATTGCGGCCAAGCCGCCTAGGGGTAAATGTATCTGTTTAACTATCTAGCATAGTTAAACCTAATCAAATGCATAACGTGTGGCTTTCGGCCAACGTACTGAGAGACCTTGTTAACTCTCCAACTTATGTACTGAGAGTTTGTTATCTCTCCGGGTACTTCGTACCCCTGTGTGTTCCACACCATGTAACCCCGTTACACTCTCCCCCACTAAGATGAGAACATTCCGTTCTCGAAACTCTCCTCAGCGAGGTCACGTCTTGTTAAGACGGGGAGGTTACTACACCTCACACCAGCGTTGTACAGCTCCGTGAGCTCACAAACGCCTACGCATCGTTGATGCCCAACTTCTCGTCGTCGGCCCACGGCCCAATGCTCCAAGCGCAGCGCGCGTCTTGCTCTCAAGCGATCTCAGACCTACGCTCGCGCTCCGCGCCTACTCCAAGAGCTGCAAACCGCTTAGAGCAATGCTCTTGACTCATTCGAGTCGTCGACAACAGCTCAGCGGTTGAACACTCGCTTCACAAGCGATAGGTCGGTGGTTCGAGCCCACTAGGGCACAGCCCTCTCGTTCCATGAACGATTGTTCACGCTTGGACAAGCTTAAGGGCAACACCCTTTTAGCTCAATGGTTGAGCGTTGGCTTTGAGAGCCACAGGTCGGTGGTTCGAGCCCACCAGGGCACAGCTCTGTCGTTCCATGAAGGATTGTCCACGCTTGGACAAGCTTAAGAGCAATCCGCTTTTAGATCAGTGGTCGAGCGTTGGCTTTGGAAGCCACAGGTCGGGGGTTCGAACCCACCAGGGCACAGCCCTCTCGTTCCATGAACTGTTGTCCTTGAATGGACAAGCTTAAGGGCAACGCCCTTTCAGCTCAGTGGTCGAGCGCTGGCTTTGGAAGCCACAGGTCGGTGGTTCAAATCCACCCGGGCGCAGCCCTCTCATACCATGAGTAGTCCGTTCTCGGACTGACGTACGGGCATCGACCTTATAGCTCAAAGGTAGAGCTCCGGCCTGTCAAGCCAAAGGCCAGTGGTTCGATCCCCGTCCGGGACACCACTTTCGCTGTTACAGCGTATCCACATTTGGATCATGCTCATCGAGCAAGTTGTTTCAAAACAACTATGCGTCTATCGAGACGCTTGTGCCTGAACCTTGTTCAGCACAACACGAAGCACCTGCTTCCTTTGGGACCATGTCCCTAACACTACGAGGTCTCTCCACCTCCTGCTCCCGCTGCGAGCACCGCTCATACGTACGAGCTGGCTGCTACAGCCACTGGTCAGAGCCTGAGCTCAACTACTGACCTGATCGCTCCCCACTTTAGTGGGAGGCGCCCAGCGCCTGGCGACGCTGTCGCACGCCATGGTGGCGCTTCGGCACATGATGTGCCCGGTCGTAAGCGTCAACGACGTCAGGGCAATCTTGCCGGAGGATAGCCTCAAACTCCCATGAGTTCTGTGAGTGAGGGTAACCCCTCCACTTCACCAAGTACTGGGTACGACCCTGGCGTCTACGCCACGCCACAAGGCGTTCCACGTGAAAGTGGAGCTCACCATGCTCATCGAGCAGAGCTGGAGGAGGCCTTGCCTCAGCTGGGCTCTCGCGGGGAGAGTCAGCACTTGCCGGAACGGCGTCTGCGCCCATACGACGCCGGCGTCCACGACGCGAACGTTCCCGTTCACCGTCCATCGGTCGATCTCGAAGAGATGATCCACGTTGTGGATAGGTTAGAGCCACCACTGTTGACTCACAACCAGGTCTCGGACCTTGAGCGTCCAGTCGCTCGGCTGAGCGTTCAGCTTGGCTTGCTCCTGCATCTCGAGCACTTCGCTCCGCGACCTGTGGCTCTGCCACATGCTGTTGATCAGCCATCTGTGGATCCACCACTTGCTGTCGTTCAGCCTCCAGTGGCTCTACCACTTGCTGCCCTGCAGCTGTCCGTGGTCCAGCCACCGTTGGTGCCAAACGCCTCCGCGCTCACCTGAGCAGGGTCTTGATATGGCTTAAGCAAGCCAACATAGAAGACCGGATGCGTGCGCATCTTCTTTGGAAGGTTGAGCGTATACGCTAGGCCCTTCCTGGCCACGACCTTAAACGGTCCTATGAACCGAGGTCTTAACTTCGTTTTGAAGACTGCAGACACTGCATGAGTAGGCAGGTTTTTAGCGTTTAATAAAACTTGGTCTCCGACCTCAAACCTCTCAACATTGCTTCTGCCCTTGGCATCTGCATGTTCCTTCTGCGTGTCTTGGCTTTCAGCCATAGCGTCGCGTACTTGACGCATTACGCTCAGTCTCAAAAGAGACAAAGTCATCGACTTGCTTGCGAACCGCAACAGGGCTGACATCAGCTAGCCGCTCGGCTATCCCTCCCCCATCAAGCCCTGAGCCACTGCGTGGCGGCGTCAGTGGGACGCGAGGGTTAACCAAGCCGTTCACATAGAACGGAGTGTAGCCTGTCGAGGCGTGCACTGCATTATTTAATGCGAACTCAACGAGTGGGAGCATCTGGCTCCAGCGTTTTGGCGCCTCAGCGCATACGCTTCGGAGGGTATCCTCCACAACGCGATTCACGCGTTCGGTTTGACCATCGGTCTGCGGATGGTCCGCTGTGGACATGTCTAAACGAGTGCCGAGCACTCTGAAGAGGGACGTCCAGAACTTCGCGGTGAAGCGCGGGTCTCGATCCGAGACAATTGCCTCAGGCAAGCCATGTTGGCGAAAGACTCGGTCTAAAAACAGCAAAGCTGTACCTTCACCATCAATGGTGTCCGGCACTGCCGCTAAATGAGCCATCTTGCTCAATCGGTCTACAAAGACCACTATACCCGTGTTTCCCGCCTTATCCTTAGGAAGGCCAAACACAAAGTCCATACTCATGGACTGCCAGCATCCCTTGGGGACAGGCAAACTCGCCAACGGCGCTGCCGTGCTCGGCGCGGACTTTGTCCGTTGACACGTCTCACACGTGCGTACATAGGTGCCGACCCACTTATACATCTTGGGCCACCAGTACATCGAGCTCACCGAGCCGTAGGTCTTCTCCCGACCTAAGTGCCCGCCCACGGGCGTATCATGAACCTCATAGAGGATTCGATACTTGAGATCCTCATCATGAGGAACGACTACACGAGGGTTATCCTCAGCGTCGGTGCTGTAGTACAGCAGGCCGCCATCGAGTGAGTATCGATGCAGCCTCGCGCGTAAGCGCCCAGGCAATTCCTTGTCAGAGTCCTTAAACGCTTCGCTCCCAAGAGCCCGTAGCAGCGCTACGCACATGTCGTCTTGTGCATACGCTCCGCGTATCAAGTCAGGCACTGACGACGTCACTGTCGTGACATGAGCTAACTCGTAGTCCGGCCTGCGCGAGAGCGCATCGGCCACTACATTAAGCCGCCCCGGCTTGTACTTCACCTCGAAGTTATACTCGGCAAAGAAGGAAAGCCATCTTGCCATTCTCTGAGAGAGATGAAGCGACTGTGTCGCAGTGCGTAACGACGCATGATCAGTAAAGATCACAAAAGGCTTAGAGCCTAGCAGGTGTACCCTGAATTTGACTAGAGCATACTTCATTGCAAGTAGCTCTTTGTCATGAACTGGATAGTTCTTCTCTGCAGCTTTGAGCTGGCGAGACTCAAACGCGATCACGCGTTCACGCCCTTCGGCGTCTGCTTGTAGTAAAGCACAACCGATTGCAAAATCGGAGGCGTCACAGACGACGCTAAACGGACTATCCGGGTCCGGTAGCGCAAGGATCGGAGCCTGGAGGAGGCTCTCCTTCACAGCCTCAAAGGCTCCGTCGTGCTCGACGTTCCAGCACCATGGTGCGTCCTTCTTAAGGAGATCTGATAATGGCCGAGCCATCTCCGCGTAGTTCGCACTGTACTTGTGCAAGTAATTGGCTAAGCCTAGCCACTTGCGTAAGTCTTTTTGGTTCTTGGGAACCGGCCAGTCCACGATGGCCTTGACTTTGGCAGGATCTGCCCGTAAGCCACGCTTCCCAATGAAGCACCCGAGGTAAGGTATCTCCTCCGCGCCAAAGACGCACTTGTCCAAGTTGGCATACAACTTATTAGTGCGCATGCACTCGAGCACCGCTCGCAAGTGGTCAATGTGGTTATCCACGTCTGACTTTCCGTGCTCGGCACGACTATGGACGAATATATCGTCAAAGTACGTTTGAGCGTACGCCCGGTGGGGCCTAAACAACTGCGTCACAAGACGATTGAACGTTGCTGGTGCGTTCGACAGCCCCTGGGGCATGCCCAGAGCATACCGCTCGGAGTACTCACCGCTGTCAGCGGAATGTCGCTCGCGCTCATGAGCAATTGGTAGTAGCCATCGACCAAGTCGAGCGCGCTGTACAACGTACAGCCTACCATGTTGTTCTGCAGAACATCCTTGCGATGAATCGGCGTTTGCGCCGGGATAGTGGCCGCATTTAGCTTGTTAAAGCATGAACAATGCGCCACTTGCCGTTCGGCTTTTTGACACAGAACGTGGGTGTCGAGTGCGGAGACTTACTCTCGCGCACCATCCCTGCCTCGTGCTTCGCACGGAAGAATGCGTCAATGACGTCACACTGCTCTCTCGGCAAAGGCCATTGCCTTGTTACGCAGTATTTGGTTCCAGGAACCAGGTCAATCTCATGACACACGCCTCGATCCGGAGGCAGGCCCGTCGGTGGGTCTTTTGAGACAACGTCTCCATACTCCTTCACCACCGGGTAGAAGGGATCCGAAGGATCTTTGAGGATCGCCGATCCACTTCTTGCGCTCAGCGCCTACTTGGTGTCCTCTAGGACCGCGTCGTCCACGACGGATGAGGAGTTCAACTCCTCCTCAGGTCCCAGCAGGACCACCTCGGCTAGCTCGCCTGCCTTCAAGGCTTCGCCAAACTCGGCAATGCACATCTCGTCCAGCTCTAGCAGAGCCTCTGCAGCGGGCAGAGTGTCAAGGCTGATATCGCCTTCTACCTCCCCCGTCACTCCGTTCACGAGTGTATACAGCTGTTCACAGCAATCACGTGGAGCATCACCGCTCGTCACGTTGGTCACCTCGTCCGACGTCGAAGACGTCACAGACGCCCTGCGTCTTCTTCTCCTCTCCCTCCGCGACCGAGCCCGGCCGGATGAGGGCGGGGTGGCGACATCTCCGTCATTACCACCGGGTGCAGCAGCACCATCACTCCTCGAAGAGGATACAGTGTCTCGCAAGACACACGGCTGAAAGCCAAGAGGTCCTCGACCTTCACACAGTGAACTAGGTGTCACTTCACCTGCATCTCCTGGGCCACGCCCATGATGCCTCGACTCGCAGTCGACCGCGACCCTCGGGTCACGCAGCGGTAGGTCATCGACCAGATTCATACCACTCAGTGGATTACGCGCCACTCCGCGCTCGTCCTCACCAGGACCCAGCAGTTGGTCATTGACCTGACCTGCACCGCTCAGCGGATAACGTGCCGCACCACGTACTCCCTCAGGGCAAACAGCAACCTCGTTGCTAGCAATTTCGGACATACCAATGTCCAGCACTACGGCTGCCTCGGCCTCGTGCTCGCGCCAAAAGCGCTTCTGCCTCCTAGCAGAGGTGGGTTCATGACTCACCAAAGCTCCACTAGGAGCAGGGTGCGCCGCACCCAGCGTTTTCGACTTCCAGTCGATCCATGGCTCATGGCGTTCCAGCCATGCCATGCCAAGGATGAAGTCATACCTCGCATCCAGGTCTAAGACCAAACAGCGTTCCACGCTATCGAAGTTCTCAAACTTCACTCCAAGGTCGACAGAGACCTTCGACACAGTTACCAGTGTCCCCGTCGCGAGACGGACAGAGATCGTATCTCTCGTTGGCACTTCCAGTGCTTCAGCATACAGCTGACTCCCTTCTAGGGTGGAGCGACGGGCGTAGTTGCCCGAGGCTCCCGAGTCAATCAAGACTCTCCATGGCTTTGCAAAGCCCTTCACGTTCGCTTGAGCGACCAGCAAGCCCGGCTTGCACACACTCTTCTCGTAAGAGAGCTCAGCTCTCTTCGGGGCTGAGCCCCGTTGCCCTCTACCTCTTCAAAGCACAACAGAACTCAGTTCTTCCCCAGTAGGCCGCCCCGCGCCTACTAGGAGTTGCCGTTTCCCGGCGATGACCCGGAGGGTTGGCTCGCCGGAGCCTCGCGCTTCTTGCGCAGAGGGCAATAGGCCCTCAAGTGCTTAGTGCTATTGCACACAAAGCATCGGCGGATGCCGGCGCGCTGCTCCGCAGCAAGAAGCTCCGCTTCTTCATCTTCAGCATAGCTGAGGTCCATCGGCTCTGGACCGCTCGAAGAGCTTGCGCTACCAGCGCTCCAACCAGGTCGCGCCGACCTGAAGTTGTGCTCGGCATTCAATGCCACATCCACCGCCTCTTCAAAAGAGTTAGGGTGTACACGGAACACTTCCGTTCGAGCTGCGCTCACACGAAGTCCCTCCATGAACACGGCCACGCTGACCAGGGTCCGCCGCCATTCCAGCGATAAGAGTTCTCAGCTCTTGGACATAGTCCAATAAATCCTTCTTACCCTGGCGGGTGGCAAGGAACTTTGACCGGATACGGTACGCCTGATTAGGCGGCGCGAACACGCGCGAAAGCTGTTGCTTCAGCTGATCCCAAGTGGGAAATGCAGCGTCAACAGACGTGCCGCACGTTAGTGCCCATTCGCGAGCGCGACCTCCAAGCCTGGAGATAGCCAGCGCCACGCGCTGATGCTCAGACTGGAGCAGGGCCGATCCCATGGCCATCTCGACCTCACGGGTCCAGAGAAGGAGATTCTCTCCATCCTTCCCCTCGAGGGTTTTTACGCTCACCATGAGCGGTTTCAGTCTCATAGACTCTTCACGCGTCATCGACGCCGCCGCCGTTGCGGCGCTCATCTTCTCTTGGACATGCTCCAAGAGCGCGTTCTCGTAGCGGGAGAACGATTCCAGCCTGGCAGTTACCGCCTCTGGACCTTGCGATGCAAGATGAGCCACGCCCTCCGGGCCAAGCAAGGACATAAGCTTAGTAAGCGCGTCCTGCTGCGCCAGGGGCAAATTCGCGAACACGGGGTGTTCCATCCTCGCAGAGGATATAGTCAACCGACTCAGGAGCGGGATTGACTACAAGTGCTACCAAGTGCAGCGGGGCTGCCGTAGCTTTAGCGTCAGAGGAAGACGTTCGACTCAAAGAGTCACTAATACTAAGTTTCTTATCCAAAGGACACTTACAGCCCAAGACCAGGGCTCAAAGTTAACACCTTAACTTTTATGCTTCAAAACCAGAAGTCTTTTATTTACTATTATTGCGGCCAAGCCGCCTAGGGGTAAATGTATCTCTTTAACTATCTAGCATAGTTAAACCTAATCAAATGCATAACGTGTGGCTTTCGGCCAACGTACTGATAGACCTTGTTAACTCTCCAACTTATGTACTGAGAGTTTGCTAACTCTCCGGGTACTTCGTACCTCAGTGTGTTCCACACCATGTAACCCCGTTACAGAAGGTCAGTCTGCGGCCATTCATCGTGCGTTCGTAGAGACTATATTGGCGCGGGACTATGGTAGAAAGCCTGGAATAGTGTCTCTTCTTAGTATGAGACAACTGCTCCTTTAATCGCCGGCTCGCAGACCTAGTAGGAGTTCCAATGATCGGGTGTGCGAGCCACAGGTTTAACAGAGCCGTTTACCAGCGTTTAAGCGACTGTGTGGATAAACTTGACAATGTTCAAGCGGTCATGATTAAGCTGCGTACGCTCCATCCCTCTGTTTTTTTTTTGTAAATATGTTTAAAATACCTGTGTACTAGCAGTAATATTCGATTAATGAATGATTACAGGTTTAGCACGGACCTTCGCCCAATCATACGTCAACACACTCACTGGGGGTCCTCGTTTGTCATGGTCAACAGGTTATTTGAGCTCCTCCCAATCATAGATTCGGAGGACGACGAACTGGCGGAGCTGTTGCCACATGTGGCATCCAGACAGCGTTTGCGCGATCTGCTGGGGGAGCTCAAGGATGCGGATTCAGTGGCGAGGGCGCTCCAAGGCTCCAACGTCGATGTCCTTGTCGTTCGAGTATGGTTTGACAGTCTGATAGCCGAAATGCCATCATTTGCGCGCTACCTAGGTGAGAGCGTTTTTTCTGTTATATTCGTAGTATACACTAATATTTGTACTAACTATTTATTAATGCAGCACCAAGGGCTGATATTGTCCACATTCCAGATTTTGAATCTGGATATGTCCAAGCGCTGAAGGGCCAAGCCAAGAGTCTGACCAGGGCGGAAAAGGCTGCGCTAGAGAGATTTACGGCGGTTGCACGTGCTCAAGATGGAGCGGTTGGTGAGGAGGAGGCAAACGCAAACGCTGCCTTCATCGAGAGGGTCCAGAAACGCCGTCGGCTGTAAGAGCGACAGCCCTCATACCATTTTGTCGCCTCCATTTCTCCCACGTCGAACATCGTCGAGCGCTTTTTCAGTATCGCTAGAGCTACGTATGGGCAGCAACGCCACAGGTTTCAGCCGTAAACGCTGGAAATGCTTCTGTTCTTGCGTTAGAATGCAAGCTATTGGGATGCCCGTACAGTGGAGAGTGCGGAGTGATAGTATGAGGCTAAGCACGCAATTTATTGACACATTTTTGCAGCAATAATCTATTTTTCGCGTTTGGCTAGTTCCATTAGCTCTTCAGGGCTCACATGCTGCCATCACCAACAATCTATTGTCCGCTATGGTGTGCAATAGATAAAAACGCAATACTTGGCATCCCTGGCTCATGCATAATACTGGATGGCTACATGCGACTAATAAGAAACGACAGAGATTGGAAATATGGCATTCATGTAGATAAGATAGTATAGAGGCTAGTAAGACCTATTTAAACGTTTTGAATCCGTGAGTGAGGCTCGTGGAGTGTCCAAACACCTGTCAAATGCATGTCAAAGTCTGGTATCGACGTGATCAAATGGCGTGACCAAAGGCGTCAAAGATCTAATTTGTATTTTTCGCACGCGTCGCACTACCCGATCCTGTTGATGCAGTCTGCACCACCACGAATACGTTTCTGAGTAGGGATGGCGCGCTCTACTCATGTATACGTCCTGTCATCGGCGATTCCCCGTCTGTTGACACTCAATTTGTTCCCACTGTGGCACGAACACATTGAGAAATGTGGTCATTGCTTTACACATTAGCTCGCAGGTATGCTCCTTGCGTAGAGGGGCAGTCATAAGATGAAAGTTGAGCAATGATCCATTAACAGTGAATCGAGATAGTATATCGAGATACGATTTTCTGTGTATCGTCGATGTGTCCAGGTCAATGCAGAATCATAACCGCCGTTGTAGGACACCGCCTCAAAACAGCTGTGAAGCCGCACAAACGACCCTAGCACAAGCAGACCCCATTGTGTCTCTATATATCGTGTAGATAGAAATACCACGTACATGTTGGCCGAAATCTGCGGCCATACGACCCCTTCCCCCCATCAAAAGCCATATTTTTGTCACCTTATACTCAGACATCACACTCTCAGTATCGACTGAATCTATAAACAAACGGAATGTTCGTTGATGCGTCATATTTTCTACATCATCCGAGTAAAAAAGAAGCTCGTTCTTGAAACAATTGTAGTTTCGGTTGAGGGTGCATTTGGATTATCGTCACTTACGTGGGCCGTGGGATGGCCTACCACACCGCGTATTTCAATTGGAGAAGTCAAGCTCATCGTCAATCCTGTAAATTTGAAAGCGAACCACTGGGGCATTGTTATCATCAGTCTGAAACTACAAAAACATGACGCGGCTACACGTCTACATGTACGAGCCTCTGATTGATGAAGGGTATCGCAGTGC